>CM062818.1:1885796082-1886532997 GCA_031772625.1 Pinus tabuliformis | reverse complement strand
CCGTTGGAAAGATCTTCCGAGGACTACGACAGAAAAGACGATTTTTAGATAGAGAAATCACTGGCGGTAGATTTCCCAAAAAACGTCGTTTAGGGCCTCAAAACGGCTCCGGAAGTTTAGGACCCGAAAAACTGCTAAAAATAGTAAACTGTGCTATAATTAAGGAAACTAAAAAAACTGTAAGAAGCACTAGAGGGGATCCAAGTGGAATTAGCGGGTGGCCACCAATATCCACCTGGATCAAGTCTAAATGCAAATGCACATGATTGTACTTGTTTTCGACTTTCTTAGTATGTAAATGATAAAAAGAAAGTTGATGCACAAATCTGAATTACTTTTCAAGCGACAGTTATCAACAAGTTTCTTTTCGAAATCAAAAATGGAGGCAATCACAACACCTTACGATTTGGAAATGAATAGTTGTTTTCGACACTAGAAAAATTACAAATTCAGACCAAAAACAATAGTAACAGCATAATCGACTATCTACAGCAATCAAACTCTTTCCTATGCCTGAAAACGACACTTGCGACGCTTTCAAATCAAAGGATGACAGTACGATTACGTTACTTTTGCAAAGGAGAACTGAAAATGACTCAACAAACACACGAAAACATTTATAGTTCTTATGTACAAAGGAGGCGGAATAACAGCAAAGAAAAGGAGTTTCAAACAGAGATATACTGATCACAGGCAGCAAAATTCATGAATAGAACTGGAAAGAATGAACTATAGAAACCAAAACTGAACAATGCCTAGTCTGATCAATGCACCTGTAACACAGGGAATTTGAAATGCAGCGCACCTACTACACTCGAGAAGTGCGCTGAATTTCAGATTCTCAGAACAGTACCTGCGCTGGGCCATAGATGAGACTTTGCTTGGGTACCGGGTCACAGTTTGCAGTTCAGTTCATGGGTTTTGGCCGAGCAAATGGTAATCAGTAATGCAACAATCAGGGATAGATCTAAGGAGGATCTAAGAGCTATCACAAAGGGCAATCAGAGAGTTCGTAAATCAGTTGTTTAATTTATAAACAAATCCTGGAGATTGATTGAAGCGACATTTATCTACTTTGCATTTTCATAGCAAATGCAGTTCGAAAGCTACCTGGCTTGACTTCAGGCTCTGTCTGTAAGTTTATAAAATAGGCAACAAGGAAGATAAACAAACAAACTAATTCGTCCCCAGCGGAGTCACCATTTTGTTACAGGGAAAAGTGTCTACTCAGAACTGCTTATCCCACTAAGGTGTGATAGCTGCCTTAGAAACAAACAAAGTAAAGCTACTTTCATTTTTCCTTTATGAAGTATAGATAGAGAAGAACAAAGAAGACCAACCTCTGTCTTGCGCTAATCTCCTAGTTCTATTCCTCTCTTTCTTGATAGTCTTTCGCTACTTGTTCCCTTGCACGCCCAGCTTCACAGAGTACCTGTAAGATCACAGTAGCATAGCACTATACAAGAACATGGATCTATAATCATAAACAATCTAGGATCAGATGTAAATTGACCATACAAATGTAGCAAACATAAATGACACAAGAGTATGGAGGAAAACTTGAATAGCTTTTATTGATAAACAAGAAAGAGCCAAGGGGAGTTACAACCAGTTGTTCTGACCCAACATCATCCTCTCAGCAAGGAAGCCCCTCTTCACCTCATACAAAGCTTAGATAACCCAACAATCTGATGTTTGTCTTAAGAAACCAACAACAATTCCTTACAATATGCAAAATTCCAGCCTCTGGATCTCTGGGATGAGGGATCCATATATAGATATCTGTAAGGGAGATGAGTCAGCTTGTGTTTTGATTAGTGTCTTCCCTCTGATAGTTCTTGCTTCCACTTGGAGATTGATGATCTCTTACTCATCCTTGGTCGAATTTAGAGAGGCAAGTGTCACAGGAGAAGTTTCCGGAAGTTTCCATGCCTCTCCACCTCATGGAATGACACTGCCATTTGTCACTTCTCGCCCATCGCACCCCATAGAAGGGCTTTTTGAAATGCAACGCACCCACACAGTGTGTTTAGGTGAGATGCAACGCACTTTGCCTATGGAGTAGCTGAAATGATCCTGTTTTGACCAGTTCTGAGCAGTTTTTCATGGAGAATTTCTGGGAGAAGCTATAATCAGTTGACCTTGTTCCTTTAGGGGTTAGAACAACACTTTTAGGGACTTAGGATCCCTTGGTATATGGCCATTTCATGCTTGGGGTTGTAGTGCCCGAAAATGTATATAACAACTTGCCTATCTGAATTTGACCAAGGATGAGTAAGAGATCATCAATCTCAAAGTGGAAGCAAGAAATATCAGAGGGAAGACACTAATCAAATCACAAGCTGACTCATCTCCCTTACAGATATCTATATATGGATCCCTCATCCCAAAGCTTCAGAGGCTATAATTTTGCATATTGTAAGGAATTGCTGTTGGTTTCTTGAGACAACATCAGATTGTTGGGTGATCTAAGCTTTGTATGAGGTGAAGAGGGGCTTCCTTGTTGAGAGGATAATGCTGGGTCAGCACAACTGGTTGTAACTCCCTTGGATCTTTCTTGTTTATCAATAAAATCTATTCAAGTTTTCCTCCATACTCTTGTGTCATTTATGTTTGCTGCATTTGTATGGTCAATTTACATCTGATCCTAGATTGTTTATGATTATAGATCCATGTCTTGTATAGTGCTATGCTACTGTGATCTTACAGGTACTCTGTGAAGCTGGGCGTGCAAGGGAACAAGTAGCGAAAGACTATCAAGAGAGAGAGGAGTCGAACTAGGAGATTAGTGCAAGACAGAGGTTGGTCTTCTTTGTTCTTCTCTCATCTATATTTCATAAAGGAAAAATGAAATTAGCTTTACTTTGTTTGTTTCTAAGGTAGCTATCACACCTTAGTGGGATAAGCAGTTCTTTGTAGACACTTTTCCCTGTAACAGGGAGGAATCTTGGCAATTTGTAAGGAGCAAGTTCACACCCATATATCCTTAGATCTATGTAATTTTGGTAAAGATACAGATCTCTTTTTTGGACTTGGTCTAATAACTGCAAAATTTTCCCAATTTCTTCACTGATTCTTGGCTCTGGATTGCTTCTTAGGAGACTGAGTGCTGGATGTACAAACATTTCTATGAATTTCTTGTATGAGTATTCATTTTGCTCCTTCATTACAAGTGTAGTCCAGAAGATGACTAATTCCTTATTTCCCTTGTCATCCAACTTTTGTAATCCAAGCTTGAGCTTGTCTCCCTGAAAATAAAAAAATAGATATACTAACATAGAAGCATATTTAAATACTTCCTCAGTTTCGAATTTGACAAATTGTTCATGGATGGAATCTGCAAGGAATTGGCTGAAGTTGAACGAGATGGAAGTCTTTGAATCTATGGAGAAAATGAAAAGAAATCTTACAATGGCTTCATCTACCTAGTGATCTTGGTAATAACCAAGGAGGTAAGAGATGATTGTAATGATCTGTTTGGCTCTCTCAGGGAAAATGGAGGATGGATGGGGGGGATTTGTCTTGGGTAATGGGACATATTTGGTCAAGAAAAGCTCAAGGGTTTTGGCTATTTTTACAAAGTACAATTTCTGATATAATTCAGTGACTGCTTCATGAGAGAAAGGAGTGGAATTCTCTATTATAGCAGCTTGTATCATTTGGTCTATAGCTTGGGGAGTTATGGTGAATAAAATTTATCTTGTAGGGACAATGACAACTCTTTGGTTTGGTAGATAACAAGCATGACATTTCCTGACGAATTCAGGGATAATGTGAGTGTGGGGAAAGATGTAATGGGGAAAATTTGATTCCCACAATCCAATATCATCAGAATTATCAATGAATGTGTCTTCAAGCCAGCAGTACATTTCAAATAAATCCAACTCACACAAGGTTTCATGGATTTTGTAATCACTATCCGCCAAAGGAATATGATTAAAATCGATCGGAGGGTGGATTAGACGACTCACGGGTTCTTCCTGTGCCTTATATTTGGGAGGCATGATCAGATTAGGTTGATACACTGGTGAATCTAGATTGTACAGGTTTATAGGATGCCAAAATGGACATGGGTTCAAGAAAACAGGAAACAGAGGCACTGGTTTGAAAGTCAATTTGTTGGTATGATCCCCGTCCGGGTGAAAATATCCCTATATTCTCTCCTATTTCAACTCATAAAAGTAGGGAAACATCATAACTCGACATGTTTGGGGGAATTATGATTTCCTAATGGATTGTGCAAATGGGAGAGAGCACTAAAGCATGAAACATCGCTACTTTTGCCTAATGGAACTCATGAAGGACTGGCAACCCTAAACCTAGATGCTATATATGCAAGGCTAGGGCCATTGTGAAGGAGGTCAAAACATTTGAAAGGATTTCCTATTTCACTGTCAAGTAGAGTCTTAGACTAAGGCATCAGAAGCGGTTAAGAAGGGAGAGAGAGAGAGGAGCTTGAGGGGTAAGGGAATGCTGATGAAACTGATGGTTGTAATCACTCTTTCTACATTAATATAGAACTGCAGTTGTGCTGTCCACTCCATTATGTTGGTAGTATAACTTGTTTATATGCTGATCTAATATCTTCTAGCATGAGTGGCTTAGTTATATGCAACTAGATATCTTTTATATGTTCATGCATTTGTTTATCAAGGTTTTATGTTGTGATATTATGCTTGTCTTTGCTATGTGCAGGTTTTGATCTGGAGCCGGCTCAGGGGTCTTTTGCCTAGCTGCATTGCACTCTCTAGCAACACCACACTAAGACTCGAGGTAATAATTCCTTCTCACTTTGATATTCGTTTGTTAAACATAGATATGCATGTATCTTTGTGACAGCTGCAGCTAATCTGATTGTCTTCCAAGGATCCCGGGAAGATCCTTGAGGGTTTTCTACATCACCAAAAACTTGTGCATTGATCCCTATAGAAGAATTGGTGACTCCACTGGGGACTACACTTAGTTCCCAACTTTTCCCAGAAATTTCCTAGATCTCTCTTTCTTCAAAGCCTTCCTATACTTCTTCGTTCTCTTTCCGACCACTCAAGACCATACAACACCCTTCTCTCAGTTCTCAGCACTAGATCTAATCCCCACAACCTATTTTTTGAGTGTTTTTCCTCACTAACGTAGGTTACTAGTGAAAATAGTGCTTTATAAAGCACTGTGCCCTCACAAACAAAGCATTAGTGATGAAAAAAACTCTCTGTAGCCTCTAGTACAGAGCATTAGTTAGCCATTTCTTGATAAACAACTTACCCTCTGAACTCATGGGTTGGGAAATCTGTTTACAGTCTGATCAGGGATCTGCAGCTGCACTTCTTTCACTGATCTGTATCCTGAAGAATTTTTTTTAAAGAAATTAACTTTACTTCTTAAATTTTTTGTTTTCATTAAAATAAAAAATACAATTCTTTTTACTATTTTCTGCTTAGTTGGTTAAGTTTTGCATTATTTGGTTTCAATACTTGTTAGTGAACATTGAAGTTCTGTCAGTTATGCTTGTGTAGTACTGAATAGGATGCATGGAATGAATATTGACATATGAATGGCTCTCCCTTTGTAGAAACAACTTATTCATCGAAAGTGAAAAATTACAAGCATTGTTTTTTCATGATTTGAGTCAGACTCCCATATAATTTTATACTTCAACACCCCTATCGAAGACTCTAACAAAGTACATTTAAAATCTGCCTAATAAAATCAATCAGCAACTCTTTTTAGAGTAAACACACTTTAGTTTAGACTAGGATCTTGGGATAGGCAATGTGAGTTAACTGCCCAAGATCATACACCGAAACTAGTGTCATTAAAAGAGAGAAATCCTTCTGCACTCATACTATCTAGGACCACTCCAATAAAAGCAGATCTAAATATGAGACAACATTGTACTATAAGTGAAGGTTTCCCACCTTTTCTTACATCTCCTTTGGGTATTTTGTTTATCGAGCATCCCTTCAGGGATATCGGAGCTGAGTCGGGGACTCAAGTATCCTGCCCACACACCGTACTATCTGCGACTATGTGCCCCCCCCGGTAGTGTTTGTGATCTGAGGTATCCTTAGTGGCCATACTTTTAGGGATTAACACAAGGTGACTAGGGTGGGTTGCCCTGGTACCTAACATAGATGGACCTACTCTGTCTTTGGTTTTTGGGAGGGTGCTCGTCTTCATGAGAGTACTTGGCCCCTTAATCTGAGGTTTGGGAAAAGATCTAAAGTAACCGTAATAGTACATTTTGGCTAGCTCTCTCTGTTATTCATTATGATACTAGGTTTCATCTTCAGTGATTGGTGCTTATCAGAAAGGGTCATTTCCCTCTGCTTGTTGATTGGTTTTCTTAGTGTATTTTTTATTTTTTAGGTGCCAGAGTGTTATCACTGAGACTTTAATAAACATCACTGTAAAATTTACTCATAAAATTTATCAGCCACCATGGCTACATCTAACCCTCGTCATCAATCTAGATGGTTGTTAGGACTTCCCCCACTCATTGTGGAGGATCTGCCAAGCTCCAGTGAACTGGATTCTCCGTGTTTGGGAAATTGGTCTTTGAGATCTCACACAGAATCAGTTTGGACATCCCACGATTCAATATTATCGAAGGATTTCTTTACTGGAGGATTTCTTCCTCCATACAATCACGAATCCATTGGGCCCACTCTTGGTTCATGTTGCATTTGTACCTCCTTTTTCTCAGTTGGAACATTCCCATCCATCCCGTCAACGACTAATGGGTCATGGGATCTTTTGGACATGTCTGGTCCACCGCCACTTCCCCAGTCGATAGTCAGTACCACACCTCTGATGGCGAACCCCACTATCCCATTTGTCCCAGGTTCAAACCCTATCATGACACCCACCACGAGTGGAACCTAGTCCATTCCAGGTTCCACCCCTTTTGTGTCAACCTGTGGACCTTCAACAAGTGCTACATATAGCGCTCCTTATAACGCTCAATATAGCATAGTTAGCGCGGGTCCCTTCAACCAACAATATGGTTGGCATCCATTGTATAGTTCTAACCCCCAGATTCAAGTATCTGGGGGCACCACTCCCAATATGCATATATCAGCTGGGAGCGTAATAGTTCCCCCTCTGTTTTCAGGCATGCATGGTCAGTCACTGATTGACATGAACCCTTCTTATGTTACTCAAGGACCTATGGTTAGTGATGTGGCGAGTGGGAACCCTCAAGGAGGTACCAATCAATCCATGGGGGCACCCTACTCACAACCTCAAATGAATCAAGGGGGCACTACTTATCTTAGGGGCACTTCTATCCCCCAGCCTAACAATCCATATGGAAATCCACAATACAATACCATACCCAAGGCATTTACTATACCACATAACCTGTGTATAATACTGGGAACAACACGATGGGAGGACTGCAAGGATCCTCAAGTCATATATCATCACCTTTGTCCAATTCAGGGGCATCAAACACTTTGCCTTTCTTGGCAACGCTTGATATCCCTGACTTGTAGAAACTTACAAATGACCCCATCTATCATAACTTACTTTGGCCACCCATCCTGCATAAAATATCGACAGACATCCTGAAGTTCGAAGGGAAACAAGGAGAGGATCCATGTACACACATCACCACCTATCATATATGGTGTGTTTCTAACTCCATGGTGGATGATAGTACCTGGTTACATATTTTTCCTCGCATCCTTACTCGCAACGCAGCTAAGTGGCACATTGAGTTACCACACGTGTCAGTCAATACCTTTGGTGCTCTAGCGATGGAATTCTTAAAGCACTTCCAGCTACCCATCCGCTATGGAACTGGGACAGAACTCCTCACTTCATTACGTTAGGATACCACCACCCACATCTCTGATCATATACATGAATGGAGATGTAGGCAGGGTTTAGTCAAAGCTCCCCTCTTAGACTATCTATTAGCGGATTGGTTCTGCAAATCTCTACTCCCCCAAATCGCTAAGGATGTTTCCTTAGGTGGTGTGATCATAGAAGACAAATCCATTCATCATGCCCAACACTTAGATTTGATATATTCGCAGTCTAGAACTCTATACAATGTAATTCCCAGTGGCACTGAAAACTCCAATTCTCCCACTACTAAGCAACCCAGAGCACATGCTAATGGGATTATTGGCGCAACCTGTGGGGATGCTGTAAAACAACTGAGCGGTCACATTGCCTAGATGTCATTGGACCCCTCTACCAAATCGACTACTCTTCCTACCATCACGATAAACTCTGTGCAGTCTACACAAAAACCCAGTGGTAAGAACAAGAAGAATAAGAAAAATGTCGCTCCTTCTGAAGAGTAGTCAACAAAGTAGCGAAACCCAAAGCAGAAGGCTATTGCACCCTCTGATGATGGAAAGGATAAACCTACCAGATTCCCTTGCAAAATCTGTGCCAAAGACCACATGACCTATCATTGTCTGCATCTTAACGAATGCACAGATTTCATTTCTAAAAAGGACACTGGCAGGACCCCTGCTGTCCTGAATAATCTTTTCCCCACTCAGCAGCAAAAACACGTTATTGCAAACCAACCCCAACCCTGCAAGGGGGCAATGGTAGTTTGTAACATCCTTCAATTGGTGATGGACCCTCTACCATTTACACCATTGAAATGGTAGATCTACAAACCAGAGCCAAATCTTATAGATCTCCTATCTCTCATGTAGAGGAACCCTCCTCAAGTCAAAACCCACTGCTGCCTAATGATATTCATATCGAAAGGCGTGTTGTTGACCTTGTGATTCGGCCCCCTAAAGGGGAACTTCGACACACAATGCACAATACATCTGCACGTGCCGCCCAAAACTATAGCATTGTAGAAGACTTGGCGCAAGCTCCGTCAGCTATGTCAGCGCTCGAGGTATTACAAACCTGTCCAACACAAAGGAAAGCTCTGCTTTTGGCCATTGGTGGTACCGACCCTCAGGATTTTGTGATTGCAATTTTTGACATGGAAAAATGTAAACCTCCCATTTTTCACCATCTTGCATTTTAGGTGCAATTTTTTTCGAAAGCTAAAGGAATACATAGAACTGTCATTGATGAAGGTGCTTTAACCTGTGTAATGTCGGCTTCATGTTGGTTCACTTTGGGTTCTCCAACCCTATCCCTGCCGTCCAATTCCCTTAAAATTTTTGACGACCACACTTTCATCCCAAAAGGTTACCTAGCTAGATACCCCATCACCTTGTATGGGAAAATCGTAAAGATGGACATCGAAGTTGTAGATATAAAGCTCGACAATAATCTCTTGCTAGGTCGCAGTTGGACTTACACCATGACTGCCATTATGTCCACTATCTTTTGCATCATCCTATTTCCATTGGATGGAAAGGTAGTTACAGTGGACCAGCTGTCCTTTTCCACCCCTAATTATTCCCCTTTACCAAGTGGCTTTATACCCTTAGTGGGTGGTGTAACTGACTCTTACATTGGTATCTGTACTGGTCTACTGAAGGGCTCTTCCCTGATGGGTTTTTATCCCTCTTCTACTGCAAGTGGTTCCATAGACGGTCAATATGGTTTGATCCATTCCTCACAAACTGACCAATCCTTGGATCCTACTAGCCCCTTTAGACATTGACACTTACAGAGAAAAAATGTCGTTGTCACCAACTGAATTAGCCTACAAGGCCATTCAATCTGCATCCGAGTCTTCGGTCACTTTGGTCACAACCAATGGTACCATTGCCCTTCCCATAACTACTCCTTATTTTGATCTGCTCAATCAAGTCCTACCTACAAACGAAGCTATTAGAGAGATCATGAGTTTAGAAGAGTGACCTTGGGAGGACTCACACCATCATGTTTCGATATCTAATTCGGACATGATGCCTCTTCAAATCCTCTCACCTAATGCACCTAAAATCATTTCCTCGCGATATACGATTATCCAAACTTTGGACTCAAAAGCAAACACGGGAAATATTTCAAAGACATTGCTCATCGATATTTCTGTCACGATAGGCATCGTAGAAAACATCCAGGTTGGAGCAGATTGCAATCTCGAGGAAATTACAAGCTTCACCTGCCTTTTCAAGGAATTCTGTGATGTATTCGCTTGGTCTTACGAGGAAATGCCTGACATAGATCCTTCTATTTTCAAGCATGAGATAAAGATATATGACAATGATAAACTTGTTCGCCAAAGGCTTCGACCAGTCCATTCCCACAAAATGGAAACCATCAAAACTGAGGTGGAAAAGTTGTTACGTGCTAGTTTCATCTATCTCGTTCCCTTAACAAAATGGGTTTCCAATCTAGTTCCTGTCGATAAGAAACAAGGAACCATCCATGTATGTGTCGACTATCAAGACTTGAACACCGCGTGTCCAAAGGATAATTATCCGACACCATTCATTGACAAAATCATCGACGACTGCACTGGTTGTGAGTCATTCTCATTCATGGATGGATTCTCAAGATAAAACCAGATTTCTATAAAACCCAAAGACCAGCACAAAAGCGCTTTCATTTTCCCATGGGGAATCTTTGCCTATCGAAAACTCCCATTCAGTTTAAAGAATGCTGGAGCAACATTTTAAAGGGCCATGGACTACTCATTACATGATATCAGACATATCGTTCAAGCTTACTTGGATGACCTTCCAGCCCATTCCAAGAAGCGAATGCAACACCTAGATCATTTAAGAGCTATCTTTCTTAAGTGTCAGTTTTATAACATATATCTAAATCCACATAAATACATTTTCTTTGTTGAGTTTGGACACTTACATGGATTCATTGTCTCCAAGTATGGGATTAGGGTTTATCCCGATAAGGTAAAGGCAATTACTTAATTGTCCGAACCACAATCCCTTCTGCAGCTCCAACATTTGCAAGGGGAAGCAAAATTTTTACGATGGTTCATCATAAACTATGCTGAGTTGACGCAAGGATTTATGCACCTATTTAAGAAGGGAGTGCCATTTCTGTGGGATGATCAAGCTCAACGATCATTTGATGCCTTGAAAAAGGTGCTTATACCAGCCCCACTCCTTATCACTCCCAATTGTGGGCATGACTTTCTTCTATACCTGGTAGCCTCGCCATCCTCTCTAGGAATGGTCTTGGTTCAAACTCATGATGACCGGAGTGAACATGTGATATATTATCTGTCGAAAGGCCTGGCTGGGCCCGAACTCAAATATTGACATGCAGAAAAGCTGTCCTTGGCAGTTGTCTTTGCTTTCAACCGCTTCCAACATTAAATACTGTTGTGACAAACTAATGTCATCACCTTAGAGAATCCCATGAGACACATTTTGTCTCATCAAGTAATTGTAGGGAAATATTCAAAATGGATCGTGATCCTCCAACAATTTGATTTGGTTTTCATTGCTGCCAAGGCAAAAAATTCCTTAGTCTTCGCCGAACTTTTGTCGGATCTTCCCATTGTCGATCCTAACGAGATAGCCCACGATCCTCTTCCAGATGAAGTTGTCTATCTTATCGAAATTATTGACCCTTGGTATAGTGACATTATTTTCTACCTCCAAGTGCAATGGTTCCTCCCTCAGCTATCATCAGGTGACCATCGTTGCATCTGCCACCAAGCGTGACACTATTTAGTGCTTAACGATACGTTATATTGTCATGGTGCAGATACAGTTCTTCGATGTTGCCTCACTCATAAAGAGGTGGAACACATTTTAAATCACTGCCATGCAGGGGCATGTGGCATCATATTTCTGGCATATCTACTACTAAGAAAATTTTGTGCGTAGGCTACTACTGGCCGATCTTTGTTCAAAGATTGTATCAAGGCTATCTGGCAATGTCATCCTTGTCAAGTGTTTACCCACTCCTCCGGACCTACTGCACCTGGTTATCATGTCAGCCCCTTTGCGAAATGGGGGATAGACTTTGTAACTTGCACCCTCATTTCCTTTGCTGGATACAACTATATTATTGTAGTTGTGGACTATTTCACGAAATGGGCCGAAGCCCTTCCCACCTGTTGTGCTTGTCAACAATCCCCCCCATTTATTAGTATTAGTAATAACATTAATAAATGGGAACCCTTCCAAAAAAATCAAATCTTAGCATTTAATCATGCCTTTCTTATTTTTAGAATAAAATACGATGTCAAAATACAACTTGCTAAAACATGGAAATTTACCTTTTCATACTTTCAGCGCATAAAATTTCACAAAATGATGAGTTTCTTATAAAAATCACTACATGATCAAAAGGCCTAAGAATAGCTTTATAACAGAAAGTCATGAATATTTAAGTAAACCTTGAAAATCCGCTTTAGAAAAGATTATTCTCGCATCGTAAAAAGGTTAAGGCAGACATCCCTTATAAAAGTTACCCCTTGAAAATGAGGTCTGCGAGAATGTGAGATCATAAATCCTATAACCTTATCACATCTCAATCTCAATATCGCTGCGCTACTTGATGAAACATAAGCAAATATCGTGAAATGTGATAGCATCTCACAAATCGCATATCGCAGTTACTCATGAAGCAGTGGGTTTTAACGAAAACAAGTTTTGCGTTATAGAAGTCTGCGATATTGCGAAGCAAATCACAAAATTGTTTTTATCACAATTTGAAGGGCTCAAGATTCTAGGAGAGTACTTCTCGACGTTCGAAGCAAAGTTATTAACATTAATGTTTAGCATAACAATTCATTAGTGGTCATTTATTAAAAGAACGAATAGGATAAGTGTAAAGGACCATTTGAGGAAAGTTGATATCTTTTGATATGATTTAGAATTAAAGACCCTCCATCACATTATTTTCGTCCTTCTATTGATTATTTTTGCATTCACTATCATCTTTATCATATTTTTTCTCTCTGTTTGCAACTTTCAAGAAGAACACACAGAGTGTAATACATGAAGAAATGGTGAAGAAAGGCAAGGCTTCCGTGTCTGATAAGTCATAAATGACCCCATTATTCACAGACACTACCTGTAGTCGGGATGCAAGGACATCTATGTGGGAAACTATGTATTAGTTGTTGGAGGAGGAACAACCAAAAATTATGGAAGTAACAATTAGAGTAGATGGATGCGGCTCTTCTGATGCATCCCTAACTGAACTTGCATGCTCGTTTCTACACCGCATTGCTGCAAGGCCAAAGATACTCCCCTACACCGACATGGTGAAATGGATTATAGATGATGCAAACATATCCGACAGAGAGTTCAAGACGGCAAGCCAGGAGGTCATGGGGTCATTTACTCTAGACAATATGAGGCTTATGTACCACCTACCAGAACCCCAAGCCATCTACAACAAGCAATTTGTCGAGAAATTCACCAAGGAGAATGAAGACTTGGTAGAATGCACAAAGAATTGGTCTGCCTATGACGAAAGACTGAAGAAAGATAAAAGCGGTATGTACGCTACTGGTTCTCTTTGCTCCCCTTACTATTCTGCCACCGCAATGTTATGTAGACTGTTTGGTAAACCAGACATCAACAAATTTTCATCAACATGGTTACCCCTAGTGGATGCGGCTATCAATGCCACAATAATGAATTGGGCCCAAATCCTATCAGATAATTTGGCCACTGCAATTTTAGAATACAGAAGAAAAATAAGCATTGCTTCGAGGGTTTACCCTCCATTTTTTATGAGTGCCTATGCTATGGAAACTATTTGTTTTGTTTCCAAATTTCTTGTAATGGGATGGAAGTGGACGATTCAGAATCCACTTCCCATTCAAATTTATCACAAAGCCATGTGGGACTCAAATTTTGTGCCACATTTCTTCAAAATTTGTCACGGCATTATACTCTTGATCCATAAAAAGATCTACAACAGAGATGCCCAAAGGTTTTTCCAAGAAGCTAAGGTAGATATTCTCCCCATGGCAAGATGGTTTGGGGAAGAATTGTTCACGTATATCATAATGTTTGGTAGCATTGCTGCACCCCATGTGCTACCTTTTTACGTCCCAGACAAACAGATGGCTAGGGAAATAGCTTATCAGACCTATGGCGTGGGAGGAATGAGAAAAGCACTGAAATATTCCAAGAAGGCCATTTGGCCCTAATTTCCTGTAATATGCGGAGCATTTGCATTGCGTGACTTAGGTCATGCTTTCAAAGAAGTTAATAATGTATTATCTTTACAACTACCCAAGTTCCTGGGAAGGAAATATGATCCCTTTGGTGTTGTAAGTGATTTTACTACAATGGTTAAAATAAAAGTATTTTCCCATGAGGAAGATCCCTTTGATGATGTTTTCCTATAGAAAAACACCTTCAAAAAGGTTTAGCATACAACTCAAATTCTTTTTGACCAATAAAGTCTCAAAAATTTTGACAATTACAGAAAACAGAGGTTATCTAAGGTCCCATTGGACCAATTACTCATCGAACCAATAAGAGAACCTAGTCCCAACATTAGCATAAGTGAGGATTCAAAACAGAAGTCCAAGACAAGTTTTGAAAATGAATCAGCTAAAAAGTCTGGTGATCAATCCAAGAATGAACACAGTAAAAGCGAGGAGTCAATAAAAGACACAACTCAGTCTACAACAAAGTCTAATCAGCAGGCTTTGTCTGCAAAGCAATCTGAAGTTCCCACTCCTCTTACAAAGCAAACAAAGCCACTTGTAATTGATATAGAAGGGTGTTACACCAAAATTTGTCACCATGACTATTTGCAGTCAGTATGGCTCCATCAATAACCATACTGTCCTCCTTGGCAAGTCTTATACCTCTGCTCCTCATGTCAAACTCCAAAAAAAAGAGAGAAAGTCTTTAAAAGAGTGAATATAACTCTGGTTACGCAGTTTCTCTTACTCTTACCTGCGTGTACGCACCTCAAGTATATAATACCTGCATACTTGTACGCTCTGTCTGTAAAGGGGTGGATGTGTACCCCTGTAAAAGTCGAAAGTCGTGCGTTTTACTTCAAAAAACTCACTTGCGGTCGATTCTAGAGCATTCTAGAAGATGGTTTGACATGGATTTAGCGCCTCCAGATGGTTCATGCATCCCAATGAAAGAGGAACTTATCCCATGAATAGGGGAGCTATCCCTTTGAAAGAGGGGCTTATCCCATTGATGGTGGACCTGATTAACTTCCTCCAAAGCACTATAAATACAGGCATTGGGCCAGAGGGAAGAGAGGTTGAAAGTTGAACATTCCTAAGGGTAGATGCTGCTGAAATTAGGACTCCCTTATAGAGCTTGAGAGGAGAGATTCCAATCCTTTCTTAGATTCATTTGGAAGTGGGTGAGCTGATCAAAGTAGAGGAGAACTCTTGCTGGACCCTGGGAGGGACCTGCACAACACCAAGGCACTGGTTGTAAGGTTTCTTTTGTTTCCAATTAATACAATTAAGTTCATTTTTCTCAACAAGTTGTTATACATAATTTGTTTCATAAAGTCCTTGGTCTTTATGATGAATATGTTTTATTATATGAGTTATTCAGGTGCTATGTAATTGTTTGCTTGTTAGTGAATGCATGCTTCAAGGAGAAGGAGCTTATCTGGATCGAAGAGGCTTGGCTGCTACAAACAGCGTTGGAATAAAGGTATGCTTTAAACACCTGGTTGCTTTTATTTTAAATGCATATTTAGGGAAAGATAGTGCTTGATTGTTTTGTTTGTCACTAGAAAGCCTTAGCTTCTAGGGAGGTCGGTTTTGTCCGCAAAATTGAGTCTTTCCGCATGACAAAATGGCGACTCTGCTGGGGATCGAACCCAGAATCTCTAGTTTCGCAGAGGGTATACTTCGAAAGTCTGCTTTCAATCCACATGCGAGAGCGGCCCAGAATTATAACATTGTTGAGGACTTAGCTGTTTCACCCTCAGCAATGTTGGCTTTGGAAGTGCTGCAATCATGCCCAGCACAGCGTAAATTACTTTTGTCGGCTATAGGAGCTGTTGATGTTCAGGACCCGAACCTAATAATCTTTGATCTAGAAAATAGTACACCGCGTTTACCTCATCAGATGGCTTTCCAGATCCCAGTGATAGTCAAAAAAAGGCCTATTCATCGGACTGTAATTGATGAGGGAGCTTCCACGTGTATTATGTCGATACAGTGTTGGAGATCGCTTGGTTCTCCTTCACTAAATCAATCCCCGACAATTCTTAAGGCCTTTGATGGCCGTGGGTTTCATCCTTTTGGCATTCTATAGGATTTGCCTATAGGGGTTGAAGGAAAAACCATTAGTCTAGACGTGGAGGTGGTTGATGCCCCTCTAGACTACAACCTTCTCTTGGGTCGAAGTTGGTCTTACGCTATGACAATGGTCGTTTCATCGGTCTTCCAAGTAATAAAGTTTCCACATAATGGCAAGATCGTAACAATAGACCATCTGGATTACTTTTCATCCAACCCAGCCTCTGAGAGTATTCAGCATGTCAGTAAAACGACTATCCCATATAAGGATGTTGGAGTAGGATTAGTTAAAGATGCCGGTTTACTGGGAACTTTTCCTTTTCCTCCAATCAACGCATTGTCTTCGTTTGCATCCATTCATATGATTACATCAGACACCATTGTTTATGATGATCCTTGGATCGTTCCTTCTGAATCTGAGATAGACTCATTTGGTGATGCTATGCCTTTGAGTCCATATGAAATTGCCTATGAAGCTGTGTAGTCTTTTACCGACCCGCGTTCAACCAAAATCGACTTAATGAATGTGGTCTGTGAGGAATCACTTTTCACATCAACCTCGGAGTTAATAACGTTTCCCGAAGTTGTTTCATCTGACGAGCAACTTCGTGAAATCCTATGTGTAAATGATTTACCATGGGAAGATCTTCATCACAGATCTTCGTTTTTACCTGAGGATGATCATTTTGAAAATGATTTCTCATCAATCTTTACAGCTGAATATGTCAAGGAAGCTCAGAATCCAATGAAACATCCTGATTCAGAGCTGAATTCGGGAAACATCTCCCGAACTATTCCCATTGACATTTCAGTTAAGCCTGGATTTGTTGAGAACATTCATATAGGTGCCTCGTGTACAAATGACGAAATTCAGACATACAAGGCCCTATTTCAAGAATTCCGTGACGTGTTGCCTGGTCCTATGAGGAAATGCCAGGAATTGATCCCGCGATTGTTGTCCATGAGATCAAGACTTACTCGGACGCTAAACCTATCCGGCAATGTTTGCGTCAGATTCACCCACGAAAAGCGGCTGCAATTAAAGCAGAAGTTGAAAAACTGTTGAAAGCAGGTTTCATTTATTCGATCCCATTAACGGATTGGTTATCGAATATTGTTCCAGTTAACAAAAAACAGGGAACAATAAGAATATGCATCGACTATAGGGATATTAATCGAGCTTGTCTAAAAGACAACTACCCAACACCCTATATCGATCAAATAATTGATGATTGTGCCGGTAGTGAAATATTTTCCTTTATGGACGGTTTTTCTGGTTACAATCAAATCAATATTCTACCTGCCGATCAACCAAAAATGGCTTTCATTTGTCCATGGGGGACATTTGCTTATTGCAAATTACCTTTTGGGCTTAAGAATGCCGGAGCAACTTTTCAAACGGCGATGTCTTATGCGTTTCATGACATCAAGCACATTGTGCAACCCTATCTCGATGACTTGCCTGCTCATTCATTACATCGAGCTGACCACCTCGTCCATTTACGAGCAATCTTTATGAGGTGTAGCATTATCGAATTCAGTTGAACCCACACAAATGTGTATTCTGTATAGAAACGGGTCGATTGCTGGGGTTTGTAGTTTCAAAAGCCGGCATTCGCGTTGATACCTCGAAGGTCGAAGCTATCATCAAATTGCCTCCTCCTTCGAGTCTTCGCCAACTCCAAAGTTTGCAGGTGAAAGCAAACTTTTTACGACGATTCATTCCTAACTACGCCGAGGTTACAAAGGGTTTTACACGGTTGTTGAAACAGAACGTTCAATTCTCTTGGGATGAGATAGCTCAGAAATCTTTTGATGCACTCAAGCACACGTTGACCCATGCACCATTGTTGCATCCTCCCAACTACAACTAGGATTACTTTTTGTATCTCGCCGCCTCCCATTCCACCATTGGAATGGTCTTAGTTCAGGAAGATGAATTCGGAACGGAACATGTGATATATTACCTTAGTCGAACGTTAAATCCGACTGAGCTAAAATACTCACATGTGGAGAAATTGGCATTGGCAACCGTTCAAGCTGTCCAACGTTTTCGTCACTACATTTTACTCCGTAAAACTACAGTCATTTTGGATTGCAACCCTATGATCTACATCTTGACCAAACAATTGCTAGGGGGCAAGTACTCCAAATGGATTGTTATCCTGTAGGAGTTCGACTTGGAGTTTGAGAAATCTAAGTCTAAGAAATCTTTAGTTTTTGCAGAGTTAATGTGTGACTTCCCGCGTGCTGACACGGAAACTGTGGCAGAGGAGCCCATTGCGGATGAATATTTGTTTTTAATCAGCACTTTAGATCCGTGGTATGGGGATATAATCGTCTATCTCCAGACCCTATCCTTTCGGCCCGAAGTTTCAAAGTCGGAACGTCGGAAACTTCGATTCCAGTCCCAACAATACAAAATTATCGGAGATACTCTTTATCGTCGTGGGGCAGACTCTATTTTTCGACGTTGCTTAACTCACGAAGAGGCTGAAAGGGTTCTAAATGACTATCACTCTGGAGCGTGTGGCGGTCATATGTCTGGGTATGCCACAGCCCAAAAGATATTGCGCGCTGGCTACTTCTGGCCGTCCTTGTTTAAAGATTGTATTACTGCGGTCCGAAAATGCCACAACTGTCAAGTGTTTGATCGAAAGATGCGTGCTCCACCTGCTCCTCTCCACCCTATAATTGCCGTTGGTCCTTTTTCTAAATGGGGTATCGATTTTATTACATGTAACCCTCACTCGGCCGGGGGGCATGCGTATATCATCCTTGCGATAGATTATTTTACTAAGTGGGCCGAGGCGATGCCTACATTCGAGGCAGACGGCAAGACAACTGCAATTTTCGTGTTCAATCATATAATTGCTAGGTTTGGTGTCCCACAAGCGATAATCACTGACCATGGGCGCCATTTTCGAAACGTCATGATGACAGAACTTACAGGCCAGCTTGGTTTGCATCACGATAGTTCAACTCCTTATTATCCACAAGCAAATGGTCTGGTTGAGTCCATCAACAAAGTTTTAGTTGTCATGATCTGAAAAATCATTGGTACTCATCGGTCAAATTGGCACAACATGTTATTTTCAGCGCTTTGGGCGTACCGAACCTCAGTGAAAACATCAACAGGGTTCACTCCTTTCCAACTAGTTTATGGTTTGGAAGCTGTGCTACCCATTGAATGCGAAATCCCGTCACTGCAAATGGCCATCGAGTTACTTCCAGCTACTTCCGAAGAGGAAAAGCATTTATTATACTTAGCTCAATTAGATGAGAATCGATGTGATGCTGCATTGGCAATCGAGACTCACGCGAAACGTATGAAAGCTCAGTATGATCGAAATGTGACCCCTCGAAATTTTTCGGAAGGAGACCTAGTGTTACTATATGATCAAGCTAATGATAAATTAGGTGCTGGAAAATTCGTTCCTATGTGGCATGGGCCCTATATTGTCAAGCGAAAGCTAGCAAAAGGGGCCTATGAGTTGGTAGACTTTGACGGGGACTCTTTAGGTAAACCCAGAAATGGTCTTTACTTGAAGAGGTATTATGCTTAAAAGAATGGGTATGGAGAATTTTTAGTTAGGTTAGTTTTTCTTTCTAGCTGGTGTGTTTGTTAGCTTAGACAGTGTGCTTAGCTTAGAGAGTGTGTTTTCGTCGTTATTTCTGCTTATCTTGGTTTTACTCTTGATGTTTGCAGATGTCGATGCCTCTCCAAACATACATTGGTTTCGCTGATGGTGCTTGTCGTAGTACACGGAATATCTCTTCCGCAGATTGGGTTATCTATTCGCCCTCTGACGAGTTAGTTTCTATGCATGGGGTAAGCCTCGGTCAAACAACAAACAACATTGCCGAATACAGTGCAGTGATTGAGTTATTGTCTGAATCTATTTCATTTGGGATTCGGAGTTTGATAGTGAGGTCAGATTCTGAACTCATTGTATTACAGCTTAATAGAGTGCATGCCATTAGAAATCCAGTGTTATTAAGGTTATTTTTGAGAGTGCATCTCTTGGAACGTGAATTTGATTACATTGAATATCAACATATTCCAAGGTCTTTAAATACATTAGCAGATGCAATTGCTTCTCGAATGTTAAATAGACATTTGTAATAATCATACATGTAAATTTAAAAACATTTCATCACACATGATTTACAAGATAAGCCGGTAATAATGATATATATATAGGAGTGTGTCAAAAAATACATCGTCTTCGATCAGAGGTTGAAAAACACCTTATGATCGGCAAAAATGATAAGTACAAAAAACCAAAATGTCACATGTGTCTACAAAACGACCATCCAATCACTGGTGATGATCTCTATATGACACCACTGCATGGGCCACCCTACACAAGAACCTCCTAAAAGGTCCTGGGACCCCGACTACATAGCGCTAAAGCCTGATTGGAATGTCATCTATGGTAGTCTCCAGTATATCTGCTGTAAGACGCTCCAGGTCACTTTCCAACTCGGCCAAAGTCTCTGTGGCCTCGTCCTGTGGGTCCGGTGCCGCTGCAACTGGTAATCTCCTCTCGTAAGGCCGGAGATTGGCTAGACGTCGTGGGCCTACATCTGCATTTTGAAAATTATTACTATCAGTTTTGAGACGATATAAAACAAAAAAATAAAATAATAGATAATTTAAAAACTTGTGAAAATGATGTTACTTGTATCATCCCATTGTTCTCCCGGTGGAAGAACCATGTCCGGATCTCCACGAAAATCAACTCCGGCATAAGGAAAATCCTGTATAACAAAGACCTGGTTCTCTAACCAGCGAAAGTACTTCAGAGTAAATCGGACAACCTCCGTTCCCTCATCAGGATGATGGGCCATAACCGCAACCCATCGCATCAATTTAGGCTCTCGAGGAAGCCCAGCCTCAACAGTGAGATGCTGTGGGATCAGCATCAGAACCCTCTCTAAGCCAAAACTCACAACTAAAGCCCCATACCCAAAGGTCTTTAGCTCTCCGTTTTTGCCTCTAGTCAGTTGGCCTTTTACATTGGCCAACACAACATCACACCAGTTGAAAATGGTACCTCGATAGCAATCAATCGCCATCCGCATCTGGGATCCAGTGGCAATGTGTAAAGTGGCAGCCCCGCAAAGTCTGGTAACTGTAAAAGCAATCACCATAAGTTCAGGTCAGGATATAGTTTTGATCTCTATCCCCTTCTCCTGAGACTGAGTGTTACACCACTCTAGTCAGAGACTAGCAATGGACTGGCCACCCGGCCTAGTCCCGAACAGAGTCAAGTGTTCGCCTCTCTTGGGCAAACTAGTGAGAAAATAGATATCTGTGGGCTCCATCTCGAGCTGGTGCCCTCCAATATAAAAACACTGGTCCTGAACATTCCATATTTCTACCAGCCACTCAAGAAATCTCACTTGGGCCCTCATGCCAGGTATGGCCCAGTATTTATAAAGACTGCATGCCTTCAAAGCATCAATTGATGGTTGATGATTAATGGCGGCCAAATCAACATCTTCGTGCTCTCTCTTGTGCCAATCAAGCATGGTGAGCAATCTACACACCATAAAACATCTGTTAGAGTCCATAAAATCAAAAAAAATTGGTCCTCTTTGGAGAATTTGGGGTTTAAAAACTCGTTGCGCGGGGTACGCACCCCACCTTTAGGAACAGAGCGTGGGTATGCAGGGTCCCTGAAGGCAAGGTGCGTACTCTCGACATTTTTCTAACTGAGAAAATTTCGGGGTACGCGTGTCCCTAGTGTGGTGCCTGCGTACCCCGAGAGGCGGTCTTTGAAACCCCAAAACCTCCAAAAAATGAAATCTAGGGCCTAAAAAAGAATTCTAAACAGATGAAATTGAAGAGGAGGATGTTGTATAATACCTAAAAGAGACGGCGTTCGATTTCAACGGTCGGATTCTCCGCAATGTCCACGGGAAGTTTCTTGCCAAAATCCCTTTTTCTCTCCTCAACAGTAAAATGGTAAAAATGAATTGGTAAAAGCCCTTTCTATAGGTTTTTTGGGTAAATGAATGGTAAATTTGTTTATTTTTCACCATGAAAAGGTATTTTTCAAAGTATTTTTATCTATCTTCAACAGGTATGAGTAATGTGTTGGTTTTCGTGCAGGATAAAGGATTTTCAGGGAAAATTGTCATTTTTTACAAACAAAAACATCAGAGTCATCTTTAAGCCCTTTTCTGACTCCTAAAATATGAAAAGATTGCCGAGCGTTTCTTTTACACTCGTTAAAACAGAATTAAAAGACGGTCCTCTTACAGCCCTTTTCTGACCATAAAAACATGAAAAGATTGCCGGATTTTTGTCGTTTCAAATTCAATATTGGAAATAAAACGACGTGTACTTGATCGCTTTTTACTTTTCAGGTCAAAGACACTAATCATGAAAGTACTCCTTGGTCATAAAGATCAAGCAGTTCTCTCAAGTATTATTTTATACTTTTTCGGGCTTGGGAGATAGAAATCTACGAAAAAGGTCAACCCTAGAGTCTTCTTAAGTTTTTTCAGACTCTCTAAAATTGAAAAACGCCGAGTTTCTCCTATATTGGACTCGTTAAAATTTCACAGTAAAGGACCTGTTCGATTACAAATAGGAATGGACCACTCCTTCTTAGGGTCCGAATCTAAACTAAGTTGGTCTCATCCGAAGGATGAGCTTATAATCAAGCAAATGTTATCCTCCTCAAGCTTGTAAAAAATAAAGAGGTACTTGCCAGAAATGGTGGGGGAAAAGAGAGAAAAATGAGCCTATTTGTTATCCTTTGTCTCAGAAAAACCTTATCACCACTCTTGAACACGACACTTTTCATTCACCTGGGTTGGGAAATCCTTTGCCTAATAGTTGATCAAACCACATTGAAGGTCTTCAGCCGGTTTCTGGGTATTAACTTTGGGTCAATTGTCGCCAAGCCATCTGTTGTGTCGTTATGTGTTCAAGAGGTCACTGCAAACAAACCATTCATCTGCAAAATATCTGTCATCCATTTTGACCATCCCTGAGTCAGTCCTTACAGCTACATTTCTTCAACTTGATCTATGATTTCGTGTTGTGGGCTTGCCTGCAACGGGTTGCTTTCTATCGACATCAGCACATTATCTAGAAAGATGATCTAGAAATCGTCAGTACCTTGAGATCTGCATGCCTCAATGGCAGGTTTCTCGCCTTTGACGATAGTTTACATCATTGACTTTCGATAAAAGGATTCCGTGACATGTTCGACATCAACACATTCATTCACATCTCATGGATTGTACTTGGTACTTTGAGAACCATTGACATCACTGGTGGTCTCTCTCACACTTGTTAATAGTTTACATCATTGACTGGTAATCAAGTGGTTTCTACCATGTTCGACATGAACTCATTTATTCGCATGGATAGAATCGTACTATTTCAGGAAGTAGAAATGAAGACCCTGGATCTAGTTTCCGCCATCTAGGCTGTGAGGAGTTTTGTATTCATTATATAGTAGACTAATTATAAACAGATGGATGCGTCCATACTGTGTCTACATGTGTCTATGATTATGATGTACTGCGAAATCATTCCTATATCAGAGCAGTAGTTAGTTTGTTAGTTAAAGTTTTTGATCTGAGTATGGGAATGCCTACCTCAGCGATGATATGATCTCATATATGTATTTTGTGTTGAATATTTGCAGGTTCCAACTGGGCTCTTGTTGATGCCTCGAAATTCGCTGCAACAACATTGGGGGATAACCACCCGGTCCGGACCTTAGTACAGCTCCTTTTCCGTTTGGAATAGTGGCTTCGACTGGGGATAATGGGACCAGTTTCCCAAAAATAGATAATCGGGATGAATGGATGATTTATTAAATAAGCTAGTGATGGGCGAATAACTAAATCTATTGACAAGAATACAAGAACTATGACCTATCCCGGGAACCTATTGAGCATTAAAGTGTAGCGCTTGATGGTCTGTGTCTATAGACAGGCATATAGATGACTCCATCTAACAGACATGGATATTATTTCATTCAAGATCACTGTGCCTAAATAGTTAAGCAAAGCGATTAAAGCGATATTACTACACTCATCATTTATATCATTGACACATACATGATTAAAAGAAAAGCATACCATAAAACATCCAATAGTGGAAGGAATATAGAACTGCTGTTAAAGCACATGCATATAATCAACAATAGCAAGGATAATCAAATAACAATTCACATGAAAGGAATGAATTTAGACATAGATAGAAATACCATATGAGCTGCTTTGACACTCCCAATATAAATCGCTACTTGTAGTTCTTCCTTCAACGCAGAAACATTTTCCATACAAAGACAATAGTGCACAGTTGCATAAAAAACTTCTTTATCAAATTAAGAACAACTGGTCCAGTTTCATAAAAGAATATGACTGAAGCACAATAGTGCAACTTCAGCCTTTAAGTCAGGTACAAAACTTTATGACCCTTTCCAAAACAATGAAAGGGTCTATAAATACTAAATTAATCTAAATATCTAATAAATAGAAATCCTACTTAATTGGTATCAATAAATCTCGATCCTATTTTCCTCAGCGATCTGGCAATCGGCGGCATGATTCATCAAGTAGGTTGCTTGCCTTTAAATCTGAGCTGACTTATCGCAAGCATTGGCTCTACTTCAGGTGGTTTGTTGAGGCGTGAGCTGAGCTAGGCGGCATAGGTGGCATCCTGAATATCGGGGATAATATACTCGATTGCATCTGTTAGGCACTTGAGGGCGGCTCTCTGTGTGTGCGGCTTTACCAGGAAGAACCAATACGTGTCCCAGGTTAAACTGTTAATCCCAGCGATTAACCTCCCCTTTTCTTCTAGATCTGGATAACATAATTGCTCCAATGTTTTCATTGTTGTCAACTTTCCTGGTGTACATTGGGAAATCATGTTTGATAAGTAGAGAGTGTTATTGACCAATTCAACTAAATTGCTAGAAGTTGATTTACATCTTGAAATCGCCCTCTCTGCTTTCATTAACTGGGACTGCCATTCTGTGAAGAGTATATCTTTGTGTGATTCTAAGATCCTGGGTAAATTGGCCGCTTGTCCTTGGTCAGAATCTTGCCAGTCGAGAAATGCAGCTATAGTTTCTTCAGCTTGATCTAATTCAGTCCTGGCCTTGTCTACTTGCTTACTTATAGATGCCGTTAATTCACATAGTGGCTCTGCCTGGGCGATTTGTTGACACAGAAGCTTAATTTGAGATATTAATGCAGTATTTATTTGTAATGCTTCTGCTCTAAATTCAGCCACTTGTGGAACGCCCTTTGTCTTCTCGAGCTGTGATGATAATTGAGCAATTTGCTCATCTTTTGTTTTCAACATTTGCTCGTTCGCAGCCTTCAATTGTGCCAATGCCTCTGATAATTCTTTCTGTTTCTGGATTGCGCTTTGGTCAATCCTTTGTTTTTCTGCCTGCAATTGTTGTGTTAGTTGACTGTTCACTTGCTGCTGCGTCAACAATTGCTGCTCTGCCTGCTCCGCTTTCTGCTGTGCTTCAGTTAACTGTGCATGTAATGAGAAAATCTCCTGATCCTTTGTTTTCAGTAAAAGGCTTACCTCCGATGCCTTGTCTATTGTTGCTGCCGAATAAGCTCCCGCATACTGTGACAATTTTGTCAGGTCATCGGAGGGGTCAAATTCCTCCTTCCAAACTATATTGCCCGTGACAGTTTGCTCTGGGAAAAGGGAAGGTTGATCAGTCCTTCTTCTTTTCCTTTGTCGTTTAACCATCGCTTTATGCCTTGGGCTGTAGAAGACATCCAGGGGAGGAATATCTTCTACCTGCAAAATGATTTGGTCGGAGGGGTCCTTTGGTATTACCTCTATCTCTTTAGAAATGGGTGGGCCGCTGGTTCTGCTTAGAACCTGTGGTGAAGTGATATCCTATGTGTCCATTACCTTAGAAGTGTCGGTGTCCTTTGAACATTCCAAACCACTGATAATGGAATCAAATTGCTTCCATTCGTGGAGCAATTTAGGGTCAATATGAGTATCTATATTGACATCAATGGTGGTTTGTTTTTCCTTTTCAGCTTGGGTCTCCTTCCGCACTCTTTCCTGCTCTTTTTTCTGCCTTTCCTCTTTTTCTCTTCTCTGCTTGTCTTCTTTCTCCCTTCTCTGTTTTTCCTCCTGTTCTTTTTTCCGATTTTCCTCCTGTTCTTTCTTCCGATTTTCCTCCTGTGGCTTCTCTTGTTCTTTGGTTATAACTGGAGGTTCCTTTGAATGTTGCCGACCAGGCTCGCTTGACGATGTCGCTGGGGTTGTTGCTAGTAAATCTAGAGGCAGAGTTTGCAACCTCTGTTCTCTAAGTTTATTAAATTCAGTCAACCCTTCATCATTATATTTCATTCTAGCTAATGTCTTAACCTGCCTTATTGACTCAGCGGAGGAGAACAGGTCATCAAACATATCTTCCTTATGATCAAATTTCGACAATTTGGCCTGCTCTAGGGCATTATAAGCAACTTTATTTGGATCAAATGGCCTATTTGGGAGAGTCGCCAGAGTTAATGATTTGATCTTTGTGGCTTCCTTTTCTGCATGTTTGAGATCATGCAGAGTATAGACACCACACCTCAAGGGAAAAGAGGGCCAGCCCTTCTTCTTTTCCTTCTTGAGAGTCTGTGTAACACTCTCAGCCATAATCTGGTAAGTGATTTCCCTTGCCAGTAGTTTATCAGGCATGTATAAAGGGAGGACATGGGGTTCGGCTTGACTACCAAAAATCCTTATATAAGTGAAGTTCTCCTCCCCGAACCATCTTCCTATTGAGGTTAAGTCAATTTCGGCTTGATAAGAAATCTTGGGAGCAGGTTTATTAAAAATAGAGTAATGAATAGGTAACATAAAGCCATTGCAGACTTGGTACAAATGGTGCTTGTAAGAGGATTTCCATAATTTCTGATGGTATATGTGAATAGGCATGGGGTCTTGTGGCTTCCACCTCCAACCGAGCACAGGAAACTCAGAATTAAAACACAAGGTATCTAAAATGTAGGCACTGTAATAGAATGGGGGAATTATCCTTTCAGAAATGCGGGTTTTACTCCTAAATTCAAGAAGTGCTGAGGCTAGTTTATCTGAGAGAATAGTGGCCCAATCCATAATTACACTGTTGCATGCTGCTTCCATTAGGGGAACCATTTCTATGGTAAAATTAGCAGAGTCATGCAATCCCCACAATCTACACATCATTATTCCAACATAGCAATAAGGAGAAGCCAGGGAATCAACTAAGTACTTACCAGAAGACTCATATTTGTGCTTTGCCGGATTTTGTCTCCAATCCCAGATGGGTTCAGATTCAACTTCATTTTCGTTTGCAAATTTCTCCAGGAACGCCTTATTATATATCTTCTCTGGCTCAGGCAAATGATACATTTGCCTCAAATCATCAACCCTGAATGACCCGAAAATCCTCCTGTCTCTAGTGCTGAAAGTTCTATCCAGGATTGGGATTTCTTCAATTGCCCACCGCACTACATCTGTGTATGGGAGAATTTGTTCCCTAGCTACTATCTGATGCAGGAAAGAGTCAGCCAAGTCCTTAAGAGTGCCATCGGATTTCTGAGTTAAATCCACAGTGGCTTGTACTAATATTGCCGCTAGTTCTTCGGCTTCAATCAGGTTGTAGGTGCCTTGCCAAGTTGTTCTGACGAGACCAGAATAGGTAGTATCCGATATCAATCCCTTCTTTTTGTTTGAGGGATCAGCGACGGCTTGTCCTGCAGCTGGCGCCGCGGAAGCGCCTGTGGTCTTCTTGGATTTCTTTCCCATTTTGCCTGAGCTTTCTCCTTTAGATGAATTCTGTACAGAGGCGAAAATACACGTAACACAGAGAGATGATAATGAAAATCCAATATGGGAAAGATATATCGATCAAAACGTGCTAAGAGATTAACTCTAAAAATGTTCGCGGATACAATCCATGGGAAGATCTTACAATTACATTAAATGGCCGTTTAAAACCTGCCAATCCTTAAATTCCCATTATATCATTTATTCGGCCGAATGACCCGTTTAAGCGTGCTATGGATGTTTTGGCGGTTGGGCACAGGTGCATCATTGCTTAGCAGATTAAGCTTTAAATATGATTCGATCATAATATCCCTCCATTTAACGGCTTTTTGAAAACTGCGCTTTATCGCAATCGGCCATCGGGGAGAGCTTTAACCTCTTGTATTGACAC
This sequence comes from Pinus tabuliformis, assembly GCA_031772625.1. Taxonomy (NCBI): domain Eukaryota; kingdom Viridiplantae; phylum Streptophyta; class Pinopsida; order Pinales; family Pinaceae; genus Pinus; species Pinus tabuliformis. The sequence continues at coordinate 1,886,504,680 of CM062818.1, read as the reverse complement.
CATTTAAAACCCCCGATCGCCAATAGCCGATATCGCATCGCGTCGGGAGAAATAGGGATTATATATGACATGGACAGCATATCGCCAATTTGCTGATTGCGATATCGCATCGCATCGGGGTGAAAGGCTTAGGGCGCTTCAAGACTGTGTATAGAGTATCGCCGATAGCCGATAGCGATATCGCATCGACGGAAACCAATATGTCATTTATTTGTGTTCTCTATGTCATTGCGATATGCGATCTTGCGATCGCTTTATCGCAATGATAAAAGATTGTTTTATTTGATCAAAATGGGTTTTTCAAAAGGTTTTTATATAATGTTTTCTTTTGGTTATCAAACCTTTTTGAACAATACAATATTGATACCAATTAACTTCTAAAGGGACCCATTTCATATGATAATTTTTGTAAATAAAAATGATATGAAATGGGGGGGTGTTGTAGAGCACAACAATTGGTGATTCGCTGGAAGAACCAGTTATCTCTGAAAAGCATAGAAATACTTAAACTTTTGCAAAATAGAGTTCTAATCAAAGGGGAAAATTCTAATATAACTAGGTATATATGCATTCCAAGTAAAATGAATCTATTTTTGTTAATTTCCTCTCTTTTTTAAGAAAATAGATACATTCTAAGTTTTAAATAGGCCTTTATTGGTTTATATTGATAAAACAAAAAACTTTCCCAAATAAGCTTTTATAGTGAACTCGTCTGTCATAGGTAGAGCCTCTGCTGCCAGCAAACGTTCATAGTTTCGACAGGGATACCTTTTAACCATGTTATTGTCCATTGTCCCATCCAATTTGACAGTGTGATTAACAGAATGAATTCAAAATATGTTTTCATATTTTGTATTTCTTTCTTTTGCTGTTATTGATAAGATAAAAAGCCATTGTCCTGGTTTGGTAGCCAGCTATTGACAATGCCATTCACTGGTAGTAATCTAACCGAACAAGCTGGCTCGTGATGAGACCCCTTGTCTTATAATTTTAAGCCATTACCCTGTTATGGTATGCAGTCTTGGTAATGTCGGTTAGACTATTTCCCTATGATCATGGTAAGCAGGCTTGTGATAAGACCTCTTATCTTTTATATCAAATATTTTAGAATTACACTCTGAGTAATCATAGGCTTTGATGAATGGGATGGACAATTTTCTCCTTAAGAGTACATGGATGACAGGGCAAGAGTTGAAGATGCTGAAGTTGGATTAGCTTCTATCTTAATATTGATAACCCTTTTTTGACCAATTTGAAAACAGAAAATGATTTACACTACTTCTATATTTTGAGAGGAGTTCACAAAACTTGAAGTGTGGTTTCAGAATACAATGATACCTAATTTCCTAGAAATTATTCCTTTTTGGTTAAGACTTCTATTATTTAAAAGCAGATATTCTACAACTTCTGTGGATTAACTTTCAAACACAGCAAAGGTCAATAAGAGATCCCTTACAACTTTTGTTTTTGAAAGTTCTACAAACTACAAAATCCTACTAAAATGAAAGGAGAAGGGGTTACCTCCTCAATTAAAGAATTTCTTCAAGATAAGGCCATTAACAGGGAGAGAATCTCTCAAACCTGATAAATCTTGCAATATAAAGGTCGAATGGCCTATCTTCTCACAGATCTGAAATGGTCCAAGCCACATCTTCTGGAACTTGGTGTGTTTTCCCTTGTCCTCATGGGCTTTGTCCCATGTCAGAACTAAATCACCGACTTGAAATTGTTTTGAACCGGATGAGACTGAATCAAAAGCTACCTTGATGATTTGCTGATGCTTGGCATGAATAACCTTGGCTTTTTCCCTTTCCTCTTCTAATTTTAGAATTTGATCATGTCTAAGTTGAATAGAAGAAGAAGGACTTTCCTCAATGAACTGAACTAGGGCTAAAGAAGGAAGAACTAGATTTGTGGGTAATACTGCTTCTTTTCCATACACAAGATTGAACGGAGAAGTTCCTATGGAAGCTTTCTACGTTATTCTATCAGCCCATAATGCAGACATTAAGGTTTTATGCCAGTTTCTATGATTCTGTTCGATAGTTCGCTTAATGATTTTGATCAGGTTTTTATTGGTAGACTCTGCTAAACCATTACCCTAGGGATAGTAATTAGCAGAATATTTCAATTTAAATCCTCTTCTAATAGCGAAATAAAACATAGCATTGCCTGAGAAGTAAGATGCATTATCAAAAACAAGAGCATTTGGGACACCAAACCTGGTAATGATGAATTGATCTATGAATTCAATGATTGCTTCAAAATTTGCTGTCTTCAAAGGAATTGCTTCGACCCATTTAGTAAAATAATTGGTAGCAATAAGGATATACTTATGCTGTTTGGAAGAAGGTGGAGTAATCTCCCCAATGATGTCCAATCCCCATTTCTCAAATGGCTGTTCAATGTTGACTGGTTGCAAAGGGAAAGCCGGTTTTCGTTGCCTTCCACTAGAAGTTTGGCAATTGTGAAATTTCCTTACATACTCGTGGGCATCTCTAAACAGAGTGGGCCAATAGTATCCAGCATGAATAATTTTGTGGGCTGTTGTGTTAGCTCCAAAATGTCCTCCTGTTGGTCCATCATGTAACTCCTGCAAAACCTTTTGTGCTTCAAGTTTCTCAAGGCATCTTAATAAGATTGAATCATAGTTCTGCCTAAAAAGCACATCATCAATAATTGTGAAATTTTTCGCTTTTAACCGAATGGCCCTTTTGTTTTTGTAAGACAGGTTAGGAGGTGCATATCCATTTTTCAAATAAAAGATTAAGTCAGCATATTGTGACTCAGAATCAGTAACACTTATCTGGTTGATTTCTTCAATTTGATCTGTATCACCAGATTCTGGAATATTGGATGCTCCTGCCAATAACCTGCAAAAACCTTGACCCCTAACAATCTTTGCTGGTTTAATTTCTAAGTCATATTCTTGAAGCGTTGTGACCCAATTTTCCCTTTTTTCACCCATTTCTCTTTGAATTAATAGTTGCCTAACTGCAGGGAAGGGAACTATTACTTTTGTGTGGGTTTTCAAAAGGAAGGGTCTATAATGTTTGACTGCTTTAAATACATCAAAGGCTTGTTTTTCTACTTCTGAGTAATTCAATTCAGCACCTTGAAGATTTGAACTAAAGAATGAAATGGGTGCTTCCAAATTGTGATCGTTAAGTTGTGTGAGAACTGCTGCATAAGACGAGTTGGACACAATAGTATACAATGTAAAATGATTAGAAAAATTGGGAGTATTTAAGGCTGGGGCATTGATTATTGATTGTTTGATTAATTCAAACACCTCTTTTTCTGCTGATCCCCACTTAAAGACTGAATTTTTCTTGATCATAGTTTGAAGCGGCAAAATAATTTGAGAAAAATCTGGAACAAATCTTTTAACAAAATTGATTTGGCCTAAAAATGACTGCATGGATTTCTTATTATGTGGGAAAGGGATTTGAGAGATTTCTTTGATTCGATCAGGATCAATATAAATGCCATATTTAGACACAATAAAGCCTAAGAGCTTTCCTTGGTCAAGAGCAAAGAAAGATTTTTTTGGGGTTAAGAGAAATACCATATCTTTTGCAACGTTGAAAAATTTGACTTAGGTCTTGCAAATGACTGGACCTCTCTTTTGAGAATACAGTAATATCGTCTAGATAGATGACTACTATTATATTAATCAACCCTTTAAAAGCTGTGTCCATCGCCCTTTGGAAGGAATTTTCTGATATGCATATGTTCCCCATTTTGTTCTGAATGTGGTTTTAAGCTAGTCATCAGGTTGAACCAAAACTTGGTTATATCCTGAGAAACCGTCTAGAAAGGACATTAATTCAGAGCCTGCTACTGATTGGAGTATCTGCTCCATAGTAGGCAATGGGAAGTTATCTTTTAAGCTTGCTTTGTTTAAATTTCTGAAATCAATACAAATCCGAATGTTGCCATTTTTCTTTCTGACAGGCACCATATTGGAAACCCAATTTGAATGTAGGACTGGAAAAATAATCTTTGCCTTCAAGAGTTTATTAAGTTCAGTTTTTATCTGACTCTCTAGGCTTGGATGTATTTTTCTAAACTTCTGCTAAATTGGTTTCTGATCGGGAAGCACCGGAATGGTATGCTGGATAACAGATGTATCATATGTCTTCAGGTCATCATATTTCCAAGTAAAAACCTGTTTATTTTTCCTTAACAGTTTAATGAATGCCTCCTTTTCCTCTGAGGAAAGTCCTAATCCCAAATTAATATTTTGAGGAGATTGCTCAGAGCCAAGATTTATTAATTCAAACCTTAGGGTAGAGCTTTGGAGCTTTGCATTAGTTGCAGGTTTAAACCTGTCTTTAATATCATAAAGATCCTCCAGCTTTACCACAGGCTTAGGAATTGAATTTTCCTGAGGTGTTTCTCTCATTTGGGAGTCATGCTCATTTTCCTCAATAATTTGATTATCATAGGACTTTTCAGAAGTTAAGAATTGTAAAATATCCTCATCATGGTTAAATACTCTCCAATTACTGACATTATCAGGAATTGAAGGCCTAAAAAGCAATTCTATCGAAAATCTATTTGGGCTATAGTCTTCAGAAGGTAGGAGCTTGGAAGCTACATTGGCTAGTAGGTCGGCTGCTGAGTTTTGCGACCTAGGAATGGAGGAAATATTGAATGCCGAAAAGTGTGAAGTGAGTTCTTGCACTAGCGATTGATAATGTTTAAGATGATTTGAAAGACAATGGATTGTATTTCTCACCTGTTTGATAATGATTTCAGAATCGCCAAATAATTTCAAATGTTGCACTTTAAGGCCAATTGCTTTATAAAGACCTTGAACTAAGGCTTCATATTCGGCTGTGTTGTTTGTGCATTCAAATTCTAGCCTACAGGACAGCATTGTTTTTCCCCATGTGGACTAACCAAGACACATCCTGCTCCTGAGCCCTCGCTAGACTTGGAGCCATCAAAATATAAAGACCAAAATAAAGAGGTATTAACAAATGTATTTACAGTTTTCTCATCATCATTAAAACATCTAGACCTATCAGTTTGTGAAAAATTCTCAATCTGAGATGAAAAATGATTGACTGAGAAAGGAGATGACTAAGCGGTGAAATTGCCAAAAAATGACTCTGATGAATAATTCCCCAAAATGTTATTATTGAACGCTACAGGTTGGTTTTCTTGCTCAAATTCAGTAACTGTATGGGTCATATGTTTTTCTCGATCAATTCTTATTTGATTTGGCTTACCCTTATAGGGAAGCCACATATGTGACCAATCAGTTGAAATATACCCATGTAGTTTTTCAGACCAATCCCTGCTCAAGATCAAACCGTAAAATTCAGGTATATCGGCTATTAGGATATCAATCCTCTGTACCACTCTGGGATCAGCAGATAACCTGATAGTTACAGAATTAATATCTCCAACCACCTGTACTTTGGTCCTGTCCAACTGCACAATATGAATGGTAGACTTCTGGGGTTCAATGTTCAGCTTAGAGCAAACTGAAGCTGGCATTATGTTCGAAGATGCCCCTGAGTCAATCAAACAGTTGTGCAAGTTTCTGTTGTAGATCTCATAGGTTAGCAGGAAGGGGGGAGTATGGGAGTTGGATCTATCTCCGATTAGTACCGAATCGGTAGCTTCAACCATACCAGGAGGAGGTTGCCCTGAATCATTAGTAGCTTTAGCACTGGGAAGAGGTGAAGAAGGAACAACATTCAATTCTTTGAGCAACAATTTTTGCTGATGTTTCAATTTACTAAGTTCAAACATAGTAATGTTTGCTTTAGTTTTCTTCATGTCATCAACAATGTTGTACTCCATTGAATCAGATACCACTAATGTTTTAGATGTTGAAGGAGTATTAGAAGTTGAAGGCTGGTTTTGGGGAACTGCTGCAGGTGATTTCTTTGGAGGTACTTTTTCCTTTGTTGTAGCAGCACCTGCACTCCTTTTCTTTGAAGTTGCCTGGACAGGTTCAGAAGTACTTTTACTTCTGGTAGTAACTGGGAAGGCTTCTTCTTCTTTATCGGTATCGGAGTTGGGGAGTATAAAATCCCACATTCCGTGACATTCAGCTACTTCTTCTTCATCATCAGTTGGTGAGGTTGCTTCTTCCTCCTCTTCTTCTTTCTCTGAATCTTCGTTAGATATGACATTCGGTGGCTTTGATTCAGTTTTCTTATAAGTCCTAAAGGGTCTTTTAGTTGAGGTTTCGGCCACCTGTTTCTTTATTTCAACCATTTCGTTAGACAAAGTTTTTAGGACCTTTTTCAAACCCTCCATGTCATATGGATCTTTTGGGGTTTTCTTCTTAGAATCATCTTTGAAAGAAACTTTTTTGGCTTTTCTGTCTTCCAGAGCAGCTTTCTTCTCTAGAGCATTAATACATTTCTCCACAGCAAGTGCTTCTTTCATGTTTTCGGCTAAGGTGGGTTTCCCAGCCCTATCTACAAAAATGGCTATGTTGGCAGGTAGGGCGGTTATATACCATTCGCTTTGAATTTGTTCACTTGGCTTGGAGGCTGTCGGGATTTTATTCAGGAGTTTATTGAATCGAGCATTAAATTCCTTTATTGGTTCCCTATGCTCTATCCTAAGATTGGAGAGATCGTTTATTAACGTAGCCAAAGACCTATCATATCCATATTTGGTAAGAAACTGCTCCTGGCAAGTGTTCCAACTGGTAATGGAACCAGAGGGTAAAGAAAAATACCAGGGTCCTGTTGATCCTTGCAAGGTGTAAGGGAAAAGCCTAACAACAACATCTTGTTCTGTTACTCCTTTCAAGTTGATTACTAACATGAAATTATTTATATGTTCCTCAGCCTGGGTTCCATCATCTGGATTAAACTTGGGTAGCCATTTTTCAGGAGCATCTGGTAAAGGATGCAATGGTGCAGGCATGTTGACTGCACCTGGCCTGGTCCATGGGTCTGCCATTATAACAGCAGTAGTAGATGATACTACTGTTGGAATTCCAAATATCTGGGACTGAAATAATGTTGAGGAGTGAGCAGGTTGGGATGTTGTAGCTCCTAATCCCTGATGCACGACAATATGTAATGGGGGAGTGGATGGTTGACTTCGCAAAGGGGAAGATGAAATGGAGGATGTGGATGAAAGCTCTTCAGTGTCAGATCCTTCAGTATGTTTCTTCGCCTTCTTCCTTTTGGGTAAAGGGAACTCAGTGGGTTCAATATCGAGTTTTTCACTCTGAAGTCTGGTGAGAGGGTGAGGTAAATTGAACTGCGAAGTCGCACTGCTTTGCGATACCTCAGATTTATGTGGTGAAATCGAGAAGCTCTGAAGTTTGTGGATAAGGGACTGGACTTCAGGGGATTCAAGACTTAATTGTTCTAGAGTATGATGGGTTTGAGCAGTGGTAGTTGATTCCTCTTCTTCTTGTTTGTATACTGGAGAACCAGCATGCAATTGGGAAGTACGAGGAGAAATGGAGGGGGAATTACTCTTAGAATGGTTTGCAGATTTGGGCTTGCTTGCCATTCACAGCTGATGGCCCTCCTTCTATCGCCAAAAATGTTGATGCCTCGAAATTCGCTGCAACAACACTGGGGGATGACCACCCGGTCCGGACCTTAGTACAACTCCTTTTCCGTTTGGAATAGTGGCTCCGACTGGGGATAATGGGACCAGTTTCCCAAAAATAGATAAACGGGATGAATGGATGATTTATTAAATAAGCTAGTGATGGGCGAATAACTAAATCTATTGACAAGAATACAAGAACTATGACCTATCCCGGGAACCTATTGAGCATTAAAGTGTAGCGCTTGATGGTCTGTGTCTATAGACAGGCATATAGATGACTCCATCTAACAGACATGGATATTATTTCATTCAAGATTACTGTGCCTAAATAGTTAAGCAAAGCGATTAAAGTGATATTACTACACTCATCATTTATATCATTGACACATACATGATTAAAAGAAAAGCATACCATAAAACATCCAATAGTGGAAGGAATATAGAACTGCTGTTAAAGTACATGCATATAATCAACAATAGCAAGGATAATCAAATAACAATTCACATGAAAGGAATGAATTCAGACATAGATAGAAATACCATATGAGCTACTTTGACACTCCCAATATAAATCGCTACTTGTAGTTCTTCCTTCAACGCAGAAACATTTCCATACAAAGACAATAGTGCTCAATCGCATAAAAAGCTTCTTTATCAAATTAAGAACAACTGGTCCAGTTTCATAAAAGAATATGACTGAAGCACAATAGTGCAACTTCAGCCTTTAAGTCAGGTACAAAACTTTACGACCCTTTCCAAAACAATGAAAGGGTCTATAAATACTAAATTAATCTAAATATCTAATAAACAGAAATCCTACTTAATTGGTATCAATAAATCTCGATCCTATTTTCCTCAGCGATCTGGCAATCGGCGGCATGATTCATCAAGTAGGCTGCTTGCCTTTAAATCTGAGCTGACTTATCGCAAGCATTGGCTCTACTTCAGGTGGTTTGTTGAGGCGTGAGCTGAGCTGGGCGGCATAGGTGGCATCCTGAATATCGGGGATAATATACGCGATTGCATCTGTTAGGCACTTGAGGGCGGCTCTCTGTGTGTGCGGCTTTACCAGGAAGAACCAATACGTGTCCTAGGTTAAACTGTTAATCCCAGCGATTAACCTCCCCTTTTCTTCTAGATCTGGATAACATGATTGCTCCAATGTTTTCATTGTTGTCAACTTTCCTGGTGTACATTGGGAAATCATGTTTGATAAGTAGAGAGTGTTATTGACCAATTCAACTAAATTGCTAGAAGTTGATTACATCTTGAAATCGCCCTCTCTGCTTTCATTAACTGGGACTGCCATTCTGTGAAGAGTATATCTTTGTGTGATTCTAAGATCCTGGGTAAATTGGCCGCTTGTCCTTGGTCAGAATCTTGCCAGTCGAGAAATGCATCTATAGTTTCTTCAACTTGATCTAATTCAGTCCTGGCCTTGTCTACTTGCTTACTTATAGATGTCGCTAATTCACATAGTGGCTCTGCCTGGGCGATTTGTTGACACAGAAGCTTAATTTGAGATATTAATGCAGTATTTATTTGTAATGCTTCTGCTCTAAATTCAGCCACTTGTGGAACGCCCTTTGTCTTCTCGAGCTATGATGATAATTGAGCAATTTGCTCATCTTTTGTTTTCAACATTTGCTCGTTCGCTGCCTTCAATTGTGCTAATGCCTCTAATAATTCTTTCTATTTCTGGATTGCGCTTTGGTCAATCCTTTGTTTTTCTGCCTGCAATTGTTGTGTTAGTTGACTGTTCACTTACTGCTGCGTCAACAATTGCTGCTCTGCCTGCTCCGCTTTCTTCTGTGCTTCAGTTAACTGTGCCTGTAATGAGAAAATCTCCTGATCCTTTGTTTTCAGTAAAAGGCTTACCTCCGATGCCTTGTCTATTGTCACTACCGAATAAGCTCCTGCATACTGTGACAGTTTTGTCAGGTCATCGGAGGGGTCAAATTCCTCCTTCCAAACTATATTGCCCGTGACAGTTTGCTCTGGGAAAAGGGAAGGTTGATTAGTCCTTCTTCTTTTCCTTTGTCATTTAACCATCGCTTTATGCTTTGGGCTGTAGAAGACATCCAGGGGAGGAATATCTTCTACCTGCAAAATGATTTGGTCGGAGGGGTCCTTTGGTATTACCTCTATCTCTTTAGAAATGGGTGGGCCGCTGGTTTCGCTTAGAACCTGTGGTGAAGTGATATCCTGTGTGTCCGTTACCTTAGAAGTGTCGGTGTCCTTTGAACATTCCAAACCACTGATAATGGAATCAAATTTCTTCCATTCCTGGAGCAATTTAGGGTCAATGTGAGTATCTATATTGACATCAATGGTGGTTTGTTTTTCCTTTTCAGCTTGGGTCTCCTTCCGCACTCTTTCCTGCTCTTTTTTCTGCCTTTCCTCTTTTTCTCTTCTCTGCTTCTCTTCTTTCTCCCTTCTCTGCTTTTCCTCCTGTTCTTTTTTCTGATTTTCCTCCTGTTCTTTCTTCCGATTTTCCTCCTGTGGCTTCTCTTGTTCTTTGGTTATAACTGGAGGTTCCTTTGAATGTTGCCGACCAGGTTCGCTTGACGATGTCGCTGGGGTTGTTGCTAGTAAATCTAGAGGCAAAGTTTGCAACCTCTGTTCTCTAAGTTTATTAAATTCAGTCAACCCTTCATCATTATATTTCATTCTAGCAAATGTCTTAACCTGCCTTATTGACTCAGCGGAGGAGAACAGGTCATCAAACATATCTTCCTTATGATCAAATTTCGACAATTTTGCCTGCTCTAGGGTATTATAAGCAACTTTATTTGGATCAAATGGCCTATTTGGGAGAGTCGCCAGAGTTAATGATTTGATCTTTCTGGCTTCCTTTTCTGCATGTTTGAGATCATGCAGAGTATAGACACCACACCTCAAGGGAAGAGAGGGCTAGCCCTTCTTCTTTTCCTTCTTGAGAGTCTGTGTAACACTCTCAGCCATAATCTGGTAAGCGATTTCCCTTGCCAGCAGTTTATCAGGCATGTATAAAGGGAGGACATTGGGTTCGGCTTGACTACCAAAAATCCTTATATAAGTGAAGTTCTCCTCCTCGAACCATCTTCCTATTGAGGTTAAGTCAATTTCGGCTTGATAAGAAATCTTGGGAGCAAGTTTATTAAAAATAGAGTAATGAACAGGTAACATAAAGCCATTGCAGACTTGGTACAAATGGTGCTTGTAAGAGGATTTCCATAATTTCTGATGGTATATGCGAATAGGCATGGGGTCTTGTGGCTTCCACCTCCAACCGAGCACAGGAAACTCAGAATTAAAACACAAGGTATCTAAAATGTAGGCACTGTAATAGAATGGGGGAATTATCCTTTCAGAAATGCGGGTTTTACTCCTAAATTCAAGAAGTGTTGAGGCTAGTTTATCTGAGAGAATAGTGGCCCAATCCATAATTACACTGTTGCATGCTGCTTCCATTAGGGGAACCATTTATATGGTAAAATTAGCAGAGTCATGCAATCCTCACAATCTACACATCATTATTCCAGCATAGGAATAAGGAGAAGCCAGGGAATCAACTGAGTACTTACCAGAAGACTCATGTTTGTGCTTTGCCAGATTTTGTCTCCAATCCTGGATGGGTTCGGATTCAACTTCATTTTCGTTTGCGAATTTCTCCAGGAATGCCTTATTATATATCTTCTCTGGCTCAGGCAAATGATACATTTGCCTCAAATCATCAACCCTGAATGACCCGAAAATCCTCCCGTCTCTAGTGCTGAAAGTTCTATCCAGGATTGGGATTTCTTCAATTGCCCACTGCACTACATCTGTGTATGGGAGAATTTTTTCCCTAGCTGCTATCCAATGCAGGAAAGAGTCAGCCAAGTCCTTAAGAGTGCCATCGGATTTCCGAGTTAAATCCACAGTGGCTTGTACTACTATTGCCGTTGGTTCTTCGGCTTCAATCAGGTTGTAGGTGCCTTGCCAAGTTGTTCTAACGAGACCAAAACCGGTAGTATCCGATATCAATCCCTTCTTTTTGTTTGAGGGATCAGCGACGGCTTGTCCTGCAGCTGGCGCCGCGGAAGCACCTATGGTCTTCTTGGATTTCTTTCCCATTTTGCCTGAGCTTTCTCCTTTGGATGAATTCTGTACAGAGGCGAAAATACACGTAACACAGAGAGATGATAATTAAAATCCAATATGGGAAAGATATATCGATCAAAACCTACTAAGAGATTAACTCTAAAAATGGTCGCGGATACAATCCATGGGAAGATCTTACAATTACATTAAATGGTCGTTTAAAACCTGCCAATCCTTAAATGCCCATTATATCATTTATTCGGCCGAATGACCCGTTTAAGCGTGCTATGGATGTTTTGGCAGTTGGGCGCAGGTGCATCATTGCTTAGGAGATTAAGCTTTAAATATGATTCGATCATAATAACCCCCCATTTAACGGCTTTTTGAAAACTGCGCTTTATCGCAATCAGCCATCGGGGAGAGCTTTAACCTCTTGTATTGACACCATTTAAAACCCCCGATCGCCGATAGCCGATATCGCATCGCATCGGGAGAAATAGGGATTATATATGAAATGGACAGCATATGGCCGATTTTCCGATTGCGATATCGTATCGCATCGGGCTGCATCCCTTGGGCGCCTTAACAATGTGCATAGAATATTGCCGATTTCCGATTTTGATATCGCATCGCATCAGGGTGAAATGCTTAGGGCGCTTCAAGACTGTGTATAGAGTATCACCGATAGCCGATAGCGATATCGCATCGGCGGAAACCAATATGTCATTTATTTGTGTTCTCTATGTCATTGCGATATGCGATCTTGCGATCGCTTTATCGCAATGATAAAAGATTGTTTTATTTGATCAAAATGGGTTTTTCAAAAGGTTTTTATATAATGTTTTCTTTTGGTTATCGGACCTTTTTGAACAATACAATATTGATACCAATTAACTTCTAAAGGGACCCATTTCATATGATAATTTTTGTAAATAAAAATGATATGAAATGGGGGGGTGTTGTAAAGCACAACATCTCTCCACAAGATAATCCTCGAAATGATAAAGTGCTTCACCCTTCCTAGATGATATAAAACCCTAATCTACTACAGACCTCGCACTTTAGGGGACAATATGTTACACCAAAATTTGTCACCATGACTATTGGTAGTCAGTATGGCTCCATCAATAACCATATTATCCTCCTTGGCAAGTCTTATACCTCTGCTCCTCATGTCAAACTCCAAAAAAAAGAGAGAAAGTCTTTAAAAGAGTGAATATAACTCTGGTTACGCAGTTTCTCTTACTCTTACCTGCGTGTACGCACCTCAAGTATATAATACCTGCGTACTTGTACGCTCTGTCTGTAAAGGGGTGGGTGCGTACCCCTGTAAAAGTCAAAAGGCGCGAGTTTTACTTCAAAAAACTTACTTGCGGTCGATTCTAGAGCATTCTAGAAGATGGTTTGACGTGGATTGAGCGCCTCCAGATGGTTCATGCATCCCAATGAAAGAGGAACTTATCCCATGAAGAGGGGAGTTATCCCTTTGAAAGAGGGGCTTATCCCATTGATGGTGGACCTGATTAACTTCCTCCAAAGCACTATAAATACAGGCATTGGGCCAAAGGGAGGAGAGGTTGAAAGCTGAACATTCCTAAGGGTAGATGCTGCTGAAATTAGGACTCCCTTATAGAGCTTGAGAGGAGAGATTCCAATCCTTTCTTAGCTTCATTTGGAAGTGGGTGAGCTGATCAAAGTAGAGGATAACTCTTGCTGGACCCTGGGAGGGACCTGCACAACACCAAGGCACTGGTTGTAAGGTTTCTTTTGTTTCCAATTAATACAATTAAGTTCATTTTTCTCAACAAGTTGTTATACATAATTTGTTTCATAAACTCCTTGGTCTTTATGATGAATATGTTTTATTATATGAGTTATTCAGGTGCTATGTAATCGTTTGCTTGTTAGTGAATGCAGGCTTCAAGGAGAAGGAGCTTATCTGGATCGAAGAGGCTTGGCTGCTACAAACAGCGTTGGACTAAAGGTATGCTTTAAACACCTGGTTGCTTTTATTTTAAATGGATATTTAGGGAAAGATAGTGCTTGATTGTTTTGTTTGTCACTAGAAAGCCTTAGCTTCTAGGGAGGTCGGTTTTGTCCGCAAAATTGACTCTTTCCGCATGACAAAGGGGAATGGGAAAATATTAATAAGATACTTAACACGGAAGAACATAGTGCAGAGCCACCAACAAATCCAAAAGAGACAACCATGGAAATGGTAATAGAAAGGGTTGTCAACACTGAGGAAACAGAGCACATTCCTAGTGCTCCCTCATCTGAGATTGTACTAAGAATAGAGGAAATTCCTCCTCTAGATGTATTCTATAGCCCTCAACATAAAGCTGTGTTGAGAAGGCAAAGAAAAAAAAGAAAGTTGGATTCTATGCTCGCTCTGAAGGATGAAGCTCTGGATGTTCTTTAGAAAGACCCCTCTACAAACCCATCGAAAAATCTCACTAGGCTTTCACAGGTCACATGTGCATACACTTCAGAAACTATTGATAAGGCAGCAGAGGTTCAATTATTACTTAAAGAGAAAGAATATAGGATTTTTTTTTGGAACAACAGTTACAGTAAGTTAGCATCAATCAACAAGCGGAAACATAGTTGGCAAAAATTCAGTAAGACTTCTAGCAAATGAAATTAGCAGATCAAAGTAGTTTAGCTAGTAAAGAAGAATAGTTACAAGGTATAATAGAACTGCATAAAATTGATCCCAAAATTGGGGAGTTTATCACATAGGCACTTGGTCTCAATTCCCAGCTCTTGCAACAGAAAGAACTACTATGCCAGAAGATTTTGTAATGGAATTCCCATTGTGAAATGAGTGATAATATTACAAATCAAGTCATGGAATTTCGACTTGAATATGATTCAATTTTTAAGAAAGTTTCAGACTTCTTGAACTGGCATTAATCCGAAGAAGGGAAAAGAGCTGATAAAAATTGATGAATCGCACAGAGAGATTTTATTTGTGAAATGGGATTCTCGACTAAAGGAAGCAGAACAAGCAATGGAATATGCAGCTGTAGCAGTGAACAATGTCATTGAATGCGTAAATGAAAATCTGCACAAGGCTAATTTGGTAGCAGAAACTGTTGCACAAAAAATTGTCACCATGACTTTCTGCAATTCGTGTGAGTCTATCATCACTCATACTTACCTCCTTTGCAAGTCTTAAGCCTCATTTCTTCATATCAAGCCTTGAAAATGAGAGAAAGACCTTAAAAATATCTAAAATTCTAGTTTCGCACTTTCTCTTACCATTACCTGCAGTACCGCACCCAATGGTCATGTCCCCTGCGAACCTGACCGCTCTGTCTCTGTGTAATGGGTGTGAACCCCTGTAAAAGTAAAAAAAGGCATGAGTACATTATTAAAAACTCACCTTGGGTCATTTCTGGACGCTTCTAGAAGGAATCTTGCGCTGGCAGGTTCGCTTCTCCTTCGTTCATCCATTCCATAACTAAAGGAGCTAACCCCATGATATGAGGTGCTTATCCCCTTGAAGGAGGACTCTATCCCTTCAATGGTGGACCTAGTAGCCTCCTTCCTTTGCACTATAAAATGAAGCATTGGGCTGGTTACTTGGGAGGTTGAAAGCTGAATATTTTTTAGGGTAAATGCTATTGGAACTTAGTCTTCCTTATTGAGCTTTTGAGAGGAGAGATCACATACCTTTTAATCTCATTTGGGAGTGAGTGAGGCTTGTCAAAGTAGAGGAGATTCCTATTTGGACTCCTGGGAAGAGCTTGTACAGCATCAAGGCACCAAGGTTGTAAAGTTCTTCTTTCAAAGTTAATACAATCAAGTTTATTTTTCTCAACAAGCTGTGTTTAATGGTTTATTTCATAGTTTCCTTGATCACTATGATGAACATGTTTTATTATATTAGCTATGCAGGTGTTCTTTGATGTGTGCTTGTTTGTGTTTGCAAGTTATTAAAAGGAAACTCTTTGGAGCTGTTGGAGCAAGGCTGCCGCAAACTAGCATTGGACTCAAGGTAGGATCTAAAACACCTCTTAGTTTTTATTTATGAATCGAAACATGTTTAGGGAAAGATAGATTTCCTTGTCCTGCTTGTTGCTATATATCAGTTGATACTAGGGAGATTGGTCTTGTTTGTAAGAACGATTTATCCGGCCAAAAAATTGGCAACTCCGCTGGGGAAGGGATTTGGTTGTTTAATTTTCCTTTGTCTTTGACTTGAGAAGCTTGAGTTTTTGTTTCTGGTTTTTGCTTGATGTGTGTGGGATTGGGTAGTGTTTAGGTCCTGGATTGATTTTTGATTTTTTAGAAATTTTTATGAGGACCACACGTTCTGTTTGTATTACAGTGCGGACCTCTCTGCATTGTCACTTTACTACACAGAGCGGTACCGCACCTGGTTTCACTGGGTGCCTGCGAACCCTGTCCAAATTTTTGAAAAACCTAAAATCTTTGCGTCCAGTTTAGTTTAGGTTCTTTTTATTACTTTTATCCTTTGCCGAGATCTGCATATATCCTGTCAAGAGTCTCTTGCGAGTAAGTTCCATTGGTGTTTTGTTTTGGGTGAATTTCTAGAAGATTTGCATTCTTGGATTGGTTTTCACTCGGTCTTTGTAGTGACTTAAAGCTTAGAAGCCTAAGAAACCTTAGATCACCCTGGTCTCTTTTGCCTTCTTGATGAGTCTGGCTGATTTGTGAAATCTTCCTTTGGTGAGAAATAGATTTTGTTTCTCTTTGCAAATTTTTGAACGAACTTGATCATAAGTTGTGAATTTCATTTTTATCAAAGAAAACATAGCTGGGTGTTTCTTGATTGATTTGTTTTTCTGAACGAATTAGTCCTTAGTTTGCTAAATAACTAAGAAAAACATCCTCAAAAACATTTGAAGCTTTTATTTCGAATAGATTTTTAGAAGTTTTAGATCTCAAGATTAGATTTTTCATAGTTTTGAGTGTGTTTCTAGGAACTTTAGTTTCTCTTTTGAAAGAATTGATTTCTGTAGTTTTGAGTGTTGAAAAGAAAAGGGATTTATTTTGAGAGCATAATTAGTAGCTTCGTTTTGAGTGTATTCAAAAAGACAAAAAGATTTTCTTTTCAATTATATGTTGAAGGAAAGATTTGTTTTTCAAGCAATTGCATTCTCAACTCTTTCTTTAGCTAGAGATTCATTGAAAAGAAAAAGAATTCTTTATCATCTTAGGTGCATTTTTTTAGTGTTTTGGAATCGAGTCTTCACATCACAAAGTTTCATCTCCATACCTTTTGACTTAAGAAACAACCAATAAAAATAACGCTTAATTAAAATTCATCTAGCAATCTTTTTGTTTCTAGGGCTCTTATCACCAACATAGCTTAGGCTAGTATCTTGGAGTAGGGAGTAATTAACTCTCCAAGATAGTTAAAACAAACAAGAGGTCAATCTTGTAGTAGGAAAAAATCCAATTGTTACATCTATGCTCTCAGAAGCTCCTCTTATAGGATTCAAGCATGAGATCATATCTGAACCAGTGAGGTAATCAATCCTTCCTCATTGGGAACGATAGCAGGTATACACGTATTAAAAATGGTAAACCTCAGATTAACCATTGTCGAGGACCTTGGGGTCACTTGTTAGTAAACCTTGGATTATGTCAAGGAGCCTTCAAGGGGATTGAGCTTTGCTACTCTGCCCTTGCATGTGTGTCGGATTGTAGACTTTCCCCCTAGGTATATTTGTTTCTGTTGGTAACCTTAGTGACCATAATCTTAAGATTATTTCCTAAGGTGACGGTGAGGGAAGATCCCACTATACCTGGAGCAGACATCGACTCGACTCACTTGGACTCTCTGGGGGGTTATCTTCACTCGAGACGGTTTTGTGGAGAAACTTGTGCCAGTCTGTTTCATTAAGTAGGTTGTTGGGGTAACTGTTCCAACCACCATTTCTGTATTGAATTCTGCGAGGTTGGATTTCATCACCAACTAGTGTTTTTGGTACGGAAAGATACTATTTGTGTGTGGTTTGAACTCTTAGATTGTTAGGTGTGTGATTCAATTGTTTTGTTCTTTAGAGACTTTAGGTGGTTTTATTGAGATTTTTCTTTGTTTGCGTGTGAAGTAATTAAATATTTAATCGTGGTTGAATTACAGAGACAATCCCGTAGACTTTGGGGGCAGCCTCCCGAATATACACCAAGTCAGCTTGAAGGACTAAGATCTCTTGTCACACCTAGTGAAAGTAGAGTTGGGTCACCATAGGCTGGAGAATCATCTTTAGTTATTCACCCTGATTATCAAGTCCCAGCAATAGAGTATATTTCTGAACCAATTTCATTTTCCGAAGTTATTGGTAGTATTTCTCCTACTAGTGAGTTGGGTGAGGAACCTGAAATCTTTGAACCTGATACTGAATCTGTTGCTACTCCATCCTCAAGATTTGCTTCTCCAGTTTCTAGTGGTCCTAGTTCACCCAGGGTCGGAAGTGTCATTACCCAAAATCTTCCTTCTGGACTCATTTCTATTGAAGAACTTGTTAGTCCGGACGAAGAAATAATTCTCCTTGAAAATCAACCAACTTTAGAACTTAGGGAGCGTGAATCTATCTTTTACAGTCCTTTCAAAAGTGACGCTTGGTACGTATCATTGATGAACTTTTTAGAGAATCTGACTCTCATTGCTTCACCACCTTGTATTCCTTTTCATCCTATGCCCAGAGGTTATTATCCTCCTTCGAATATGTCTAAACAGTCATCCATGTTTTCTCAATCACCGGAAGCATTTTTGTATGGCGGTCCTTCTGTTCCTGCTGGGTATCTGTCGAACTCTGGTACTTTTGCAAGAGCGTCTCCTCAACCCATTGAACATGGGATGTCATCTGGTCATAATGGAACTCCGTCGTTGAGTGTAGAAGAAATTCTTATGATGTCTGGTGTTATTCCAAATCTGCCACCTCAAGGTAGTCAGATACCTCTGGGGGGGTAGCCTCAAGGTAGTTAGATGCCACCTAGAGGGCAACCTCAAGGTAGTCAATTACCGCCTGGGGGGCAGCCTCAAGGTAGTCAAATACCGCCTAGGGGGCAACCTCAAGGACAGTACATACCTACGGGACAGTACATACCTCAAGGTCAACCCCAGACTTAGTATATACCTCAGGGTCAACCCCAATATCAATATATACCTCAAGGTCAACCCCAGTTTCAATACGGACCTCAAGGTTATCAACCTCAAGGTCAATACCCATCTCAAGGTTTCCAACCACCTTCTGGTAAACCATGTGTTCAAGGAGTTGGAAATGTACCTTTCAATTATCAATCCTACACTCAACCTAGTTATGGTCCTCAATATGCTCAACCGTTTATGGGTCCATACCCCGGAATGAACGTGGTGTGGGATTCATCTCAACAGACTTTGCAACCCAACGTGCAGTCGTCATCTCAACCTGGACAGCCTTCGGTTTCTAGTTCAACCCAACAACCTGTCCAATATACTATTCAAACTTCTGCATCTGGTGTAGTTCATCAGCCTGGACCTAGTACACCTCGTACTCCACCTCAAACGTCTGCTGCAACTATTGCAACTTCTGTTCAATCTACCCCACCTAGTTCTGGAGCATCGACAGCTCTGGTTTCTACTGTTCCTGCATCAACTCCTCAGACCTCTTTACCTCAGTCTGGACCTACAATTTAGACTTCGGTTTAGATGCCTATAGGAAAACCTGGTCCAAGTACGGTTGTCACAAATCAACCACAATTTACTTATCAACTGTACCAGGGACAGTATCAATACGGTCTTGTTGTGCAAAACCCAGTCTATTAGTATCAACCGTACCTTGGGTATACTTATCAGCCCCAGTTTGGTCTGGTTAATCCTGGTTTTCTGGGAGGATACAATATTCCTAATGCAAATCCAATTCCAGGCTATCCTGGATATCCTCCTCCTGGAGCTGGTCTTGCGACCCAGGCTTTTCGAGACCCTAACCGTCAGTTACCATTTATCGCAACTTTGGATTTACTTGACTTGTCGCGCCTTACGAACGATCCGATCTACTGTCTTCCGTATTGGCTGCCAATGCCTAATAAGTTGCCCAATGACATTCCGAAGTTTGAAGGTAAACCAGGAGAGGATCTGTCGAATCATGTGATGACTTATCACCTCTGGTGTGCATCAAATTCCATTATAGATGATTCTATTCGCTTACAGCTTTTTCAACGCACTCTAATTGGTCTCGCGGCTAAGTGGTACATTGAGTTACCATGAAGCTCTTTTTATAATTTTAGTCAGTTAGCTACTTCATTCTTAACTCATTTTCAGTTGCCAGTCAAATATGACAATGGCACGGAATTATTAACTTCATTAAAACAGTTAACATCTACATATATTTTAGACCATATTCATGAATGGTGACATCGACGACGTTTAGTGAAAGTTTTTATCCCGGATCAAATCTTAGCAGAATGGTTTGTTAAATCATTATTACCTAAAATCACTAAAGATGTAGCTAAGGCAGGAGTAGTTACTAAAGAGCAAGTACTTTCTCAAGCTCAGTACCTTGCCTTAGTTTATACGTAGTCAGGTACTTTACACAAAAAAATCCTTGATCTTCCCAAACAAAATCAAATAACTGCAGCTCCTTCAGGGTCTCATGCTGCTGATGGTATGATTGGTTCAGTGAATACCAAGAGTAAGAAGAAATCTACAAAGAATTCTTCTCCTATTATAACTTTACTAGATTCCCCGATAGGAGAATCTTCTGCTGAAATTTCTGCCAATATTCATGTCATAGAGTCATCTACGGCCAAATGAAAATCCGGCAGTAAAAAGAAAGGGAAGAAGAAAAATAAACAAAACATGAAAGAGAAACCAGATAAAACAGAATCTACTAATGAGAAACGTAAACCTCGCTATCCTTGTCTCATTTGTGAGGATGAGCATTTTACAAGAGATTGTCCACATCGTGCCGAGGTTTCGAAAATTGTCAAAGGTTCCCAAACACCTGCTGTTTTGAAGGATCCTTTTCCAAGCCAAGATAGTAAGATGATAGGTTATTCCTCAAATGCCTCAGAAGAACCAATGATAATCATGTCCCATGTCAGGATTGCGACACGATTGCAAGATTATGGAAGCAAGAATCCTGTTGGTGGTAAGGAAGTAGGATCTTCTACTTCAAACCCATCAACTTCAACTCCTTCCAGTTCTGATCCACTACAGATCGAGAAACCTAACCCAGACTTAGTAATTAAGCCGCCTGCTAAAGGTGTACTTTGAAAATCAGC
This sequence comes from Pinus tabuliformis, assembly GCA_031772625.1. Classification (NCBI taxonomy): domain Eukaryota; kingdom Viridiplantae; phylum Streptophyta; class Pinopsida; order Pinales; family Pinaceae; genus Pinus; species Pinus tabuliformis. Next base: position 1,886,483,827 of record CM062818.1, on the reverse strand, counting down.
TTTCAATCTGCATGCGAGAGCTACTTAGAACTATAACATTGTTGAGGATTTAGCTGTTTCTCCTTCAGCAATGTCGGCTTTAGAGGTGCTGCAATCATGCCCAGCACAGCGTAAATTTCTTTTGTCTGCTATAGGAGCTGTTGATCTGCAAGATTCCAACCTTATAATCTTCGATTTAGAAAATAGTACACCTCGCTTACCTCATCAAATGGATTTCCAAATCCCAGTGTTAGTCAAAAACAGACCTTGCTTTCGGACTGTGATTGATGAGGGAGCTTCAATGTGTATTATGTCGATTCAGTGTTGGAGGTCACTTGGTTCTCTGACACATAACCAATCCCCGACAATTTTAAAGGATTTTGATGGCCGAGGGTTTCATCCTTATGGAATTTTACAGGATTTACCTATAGGGGTTGAAGGAAAAACTGTAAATCTAGATGTGGAGGTGCTTGATGCCCCTCTAGATTACAACCTTCTGTTGGGTCGAATTTGGTCTTATGCAATGACTGCTGTTGTTTCATTGGTCTTTTGGCTTATTAAGTTTCCTCTTAATGGAAAGATTGTCACAATAGATCAGTTAAATTATTTTTCATCTGAACCTACCTCTTCTGAGAGTGTTCAACATGTCGGTAAAGTGGCTATCCCTTATAAGGATGTGGGAGTAGGTTTGGTTAAATATTTTGGTTTACTAGGAACTTTTTCCTTTCCTCCACCTAACGTATCGCCTTCTTTTGCAACCATTCATATGATTTTGTCGGACACTATTGTTCTTGATGGTCCTTGGATCGTACCTTCCAAATCTGAGGTGGACTCGTTTGGTGATGCAATGCCTTTGAGTCCCCTTGAAATTGCATATCAGGTGGTACAGTCATTTTCCAACACTAGTTCAACCGAAATTGATCCAATGAATGTGGTCCATGGAGAGTCACTTTCAATCTCAACCTCAGCGTCAACTTCTTTTTCTGAACCTGTTCACACTGATGAGCAGATTCGTGAACTTATGTATGTTGATGATTTACCATGGGAAGATCTTCATCATCGGTCTTTGTTTTTACCTGAGCTTGATCATTTTGAAAATGATTTCTCCTCTATTTTTACCACTGATTATGTCAAGGAACTGCAGAATCCACTGAAACATCCTGATTCTGAGTTAAATTTGGGAAATATTGCTCGAACGATTCCTATTGACATTTCAGTGAAACCTAGAATTATTGAAAACATTCATATAGGTGCTTCTTGTACGGACGAGGAAATCCAAACTTATAAAGCCCTATTTCAAGAATTCCGTGACATGTTTGCCTGGTCATATGAAGAAATTCCAGGAATCGATCCATCAATCATTATCCATGAAATTAAAACTTACCTAGATGCTAAACCCATCCGGCAACATTTGCGTCAGATACATCCAAGAAAAGCTGCTGCTATTAAAGCTGAAGTTGAGAAATTACTTAAAGCAGGTTTCATTTATTCAATTCCCTTAACGGATTGGGTATCGAATATTGTTCCTGTTAACAAAAAACAAGGAATGATAAGAATATGTATTGATTATAAGGATATTAATCGAGCTTGTCCTAAAGACAATTATCCAACCCCCTATATCGATCAAATCATTGATGATTGTGCCAGAAGTGAAATATTTTCCTTTATGGATGGTTTTTCCGGTTATAATCAAATTAATATACTCCCTGCTGATCAACCTAAAACGGCTTTCATTTGTCCATGGGGGACATTTTCTTATTGCAAATTACCTTTCGGATTAAAGAATGCCGAAGAAAATTTTCAAAGGGCTATGTCTTATGCGTTTCATGACATCAAGCACATTGTGCAACCTTATCTTGATGATTTACCTACTCACTCATTATGTAGAGCCGATCATCTCACTCATTTACGAGCAATCTTTATGAGATGTAGGCATTATCGAATTAGGCTGAATCCGCACAAATGTGTATTTTGTATAGAAACGGGTCGTTTACTAGGATTTGTTTTCTCAAAAGCTAGCATTCATGTCGATCCCTCGAAGGTTGAAGCTATTGTTAAATAACCTCCGCCTTCATCTCTTCGCCAACTCCAAATTTTGCAAGGGAAAGAAAACTTTTTACGTCGATTCATTCCTAACTATGCCGAGATCACGAAAGGTTTTACCAGGTTGTTGAAACAAAACACTCCTTTCTTTTGGGATGAGAAAGCTTAGAAATCTTTTGATGCACTTAAACACGCGTTGACCCATGCACCATTATTGCATCCTCCCAACTACAACTAGGACTACTTTTTTTACCTCGCCGCTTCTCGTTCCACCATCGGGATGGTTTTAGTTCAGGAAGATGAATTCAACAACGAACATGTGATTTACTATCTTAGTCGAACTCTGAATCCAACTGAGCTAAAATATTCGCATGTGGATGAATTGGCCTTGGCAGCTGTTCAAGCTGTCCAACATTTTCGTCACTACATCTTATTACGCAAAACCACGGTCATTTCTAACTGTAACACTATGATGTATATTTTGACTAAACAATTGCTAGGGGGCAAGTATTCCAAATGGATCGTTATCCTGCAGAAATTTGAATTGGAATTTGAAAAATCCAAGGCAAAGAAATCCTTGGTTTTCGCGGAATTGATGTGTGATTTCCCGCGTACTCATAGTGAAACTATGGCGAAAGAACCCATTGTGGATGAATCCTTGTTTCTTATCAGTACTCTTGATCCATGGTATGGAGATATAATTGTCTATCTCCAAACCCAATCTTTTCGGCCTGAAATCTCATGATCTCAGCAAAGGAAAATACGTTTCCAATCCCAGCAATACAATATTATTAGAGATACATTCTATCGTCGTGGAGTGGATTCTATTTTCTATCATTGTTTAACTCATGAAGAAGCTGAAAAGGTTCTAAATGATTGTCACTCTAGAGCGTGTGGCGGTCATATGTCTAGGTATGCCATAGCCCAAAAGATATTGCGCGTTGGTTATTTCTGGCCATCCTTATCGAAAGATGCGTGCTCCACCTGCTCCTCTCCACCCTATAATTGTCGTCGGTCCTTTTTCAAAGTGGGGTATCCACTTTATTACATGTAACCCTCACTCAGCTGGGGGGCATGCGTATATCATCCTTACGGTAGATTATTTTACCAAGTGGGCCGAGGCGATGCCTACATTTTCGGTAGATGGAAAAACTGCTGCAATTTTCATTTTCAATCATATAATTGCTAGATTTGGTGTTCCTCAAGCGATTATTACTGACCATGGGAGTCATTTTTGAAACATCATGATGACTGAAGTAACAGATCAGCTTGGCCTACGTCACGATAGTTCTACTCCATATTACCCACAAGCTAATGGTCTGGTTGAGGCAATCAATAAAGTTCTAGTCACCATGATCCAACGAATCATTGGGATTCATCGGTCGAATTGGCATAACATGTTATTTTCAGTGCTTTGGGCGTACCGAACCTCAGTCAAAACATCAACAGGTTTCACTCCTTTTCAGCTTGTTTACGGGTTGGAAGCAGTGTTACCCATTGAATGCGAAATTCCGTCATTGCAAATAGCCATAGAATTACTTCCAGCCACTTCCGAAGAGGAAAAATGTTTGTTGTACTTAGCTCAATTAGATGAGAATCGACGTGATGCTGCATTAGCAATCGAGACTCATGCAAAATGGATAAAAGCTCAGTACAATCGAAATGTTACACCTCGTAATTTTTCGGAAGGGGACCTAGTTTTATTATACGATCAAGCAAACGATAAGCTAGGGGCTGGAAAATTCATACCCATGTGGCATGGTCCTTTTGTTGTTAAGCGTAAGCTGGCCAAAGGGGCCTATGAATTAGTAGATTTTGATGGTGTCTCTTTAGGTAAACTCAGAAATGGGCTTTATCTGAAATGATATTATGCTTAACGCTTAGTGTGGAGATTTTTGTTAGAATAGTTTCTTTCTAGTTGGTGTGCTTTAGATTAGAAAGTGTGCCTAGTTTAGAGAGTGTGTTATCATTATTCCTGCTTATCTTCGTTTCACTCTTCATATTGCAGATGTTGACATGTTCTCAAACATTTATTGGTTTTGCTGATGGTGCTTGTCGTAGTACACGGAATATTTCTTCTGCAGCTTGGGTTATCTATTCACCCTCTGATGAGTTAGTATCTATGCATGGGGTAAGCCTCGATTAAACAATGAATAACATTGCAGAGTATAGTGCAGTGATTGAGTTATTATCTGAATCCATCTCATTTGGGATTCGGAGTTTGATTGTTAGGTTAGATTCTAAACTCATTGTATTACAGCTTAACAGGGTTTATGCCATTAGAAATCCAGTTTTATTAAGATTATTTTTGAGAGTTCGTCTCTTGGAACGTGAATTTGACTACATTGAATATCAACATATTCCAAGATATCTAAATGCATTAGCAGATGCAATTGCTTCTCAAATGTTAAATAGACATTTGCAATAATCAAGACAGTAAATTTAAAAACATTTCATAAACATGTTATACAAGATAGCCAGTAATAGTGATATATCATAGCATAGGAGTGTGTCAAATATACATCGTCTTCGATCATAGGTTGAAAAACACCTTATGATCGGAAAAAATGATAGCACAAAAAGATATAAAATGTCATATGAAGTCTACAAAGGCGATCATCCTATCCCTGATGATGATCACGATAAGAAACCACTACTCGGGCCACCCTATAAAGGAACCTCCTAAAAGGTCCTGGGACCCCAATCACATAGCACTGTAACCTAAGAGGAATATCATCTATGCTAGTCTCTGGTATATCTATTGTCAAGCGCTCTAGGTGATGCTCCAACTCGATCAAGGTCTCTGCTGATTAGTCCTGTGGGGCCAGTGCCACGGTAGCAGGGTGTCTTCGCTCATAGGGTCGGAGAGTGGCTGGTCGCCGTGGACCCACATCTGCATTTAAAAAATTTTACTATCAGTTTTGGACGATTTAAAAAACAAAAAAAAATAGTTAAAAATTTAAAAAATGTTGAAAACAATTTTACCTGTATCATCCCATTGCTCTCCTAGTGGAAGAGCCATGTCTGGATCACCACGATAATCCATCCCAGCATATGGAAAGTCCTGTATCACGAATAGTTGGTTCTCCAACCAACAAAAATACTCAGGTGGGAATCGAACAACCTCAGTCCCCTCCTCGGGATGACGGGCCATGACTGCAACCCAGTGCATAATCCTAGGTTCTCGGGGAAGTCCAGCCTCAACAGAAAGCTGCTGTGGGACCAACATAGGGACCCTCTCTAGGCCAAAACTCACAACTAAGAAACCATATCCAAAGTTTTTTAGTTCTCCATTCTTTATGCTAGTCAGTTGGCCTTTCACATTAGCCAACATAGCATCGCACCAGTTGAAGATGGTGCCCCGAAAGCAGTCTACTTCCATGCGCATTTGGGAATTGGTAGCTAGATGCAATGCTGTGCTCCCGCATAGTCTAGTGACAGTAAAAGAAATCACTTTGAGTTCAGGACGAGAGATGGTCTTAACATCTATCTGTTTGTCTGCAGTTTGGACATTACAAAACTCTCGTCAGAGACTAGCGATAGACTAGCCACCTGCCCTAGTCCTGAATAGAGATAATCTTTCGCCTCTCTTGGGCAGACTAGTTAGAAAATAAATGTCCTCTGACTCAATTTCGAGCCGGTGGCCACCAATTATGAAACACTGGTCTTGTATGCTACACCTATTTACCGGCCATTGCAGAAAGTCTACTTGAGCCCTCATGCTAGGTATGGCCCAGAATTTCAATAAACCGCATGCTCTTAATGCCTGTATTGAAGGAGGATGAATCAATGCGGCTTGATCCACATTTTCATGTTCCCGTTCCCGCCAAACAAGCATCTTGTGTATCTACATTGCAAAAAAGGTGGATTAGAACACTATAATTGCAAAACATTTGGGCAGAAATGATGAAATTAGGTTTTCAAAACCGTGTTTCACGGGGTCCGCACCTGCCTGTTAGAGATAGTGCGTAGGTTCGCACTTGTCCTTAACAGCAGGTGTGGCACCCCGACTTTTTCTTTTGTGCGAAAAAGTCGGGGTTCGCAGGATCCATATGGTACGCCTGCGCAACCACCGCGAGCGATTTTTTAACTAAAATTTTCCTAAAAAATGAATTTTAAAGCCCTAAAAATGAAAATGAAATGGTTGAAATGCAAGACAAGGATGATGTGGATTACCTGGAGCAGACGGTTCTCGATTCCAACGGTCGGATTTTCCGCAATCTTCACAGGAAGTTTCTTACCAAAAGCTCTTATTTTTCACTCTGAAATCAAACGGTAAAAATGAAGTTACAAAAGCCCTTTTTATAAGCTTTTTTGAATAAATGAATTTTTAATTTGTTTATTTTCCACTTTAAAAAGGTCACTTTTGATGCATTTTTATTATTTTAAAACAGGTATGAGTAATGTTTTGAGTTTTTGTGAGGAAAATTGGGTTTCAGGGAGAATTGATCATTTTCAACAAAAAAGCAAAAACATAGGAGTCCTCTTTAAGCTCTTTTAAGACTCGTAAAATATGAAAATATTGCCGAGTTTTTCTTTTTAAACTCGTTAAAACGGAATTAAAAAGACGGTCCACTTACAACTCTTTTCTGACTGTATAAACATGAAAATATTGTCGGACTTTTGTCGTTTCAAGTTCGATATTAGTAATAAAACGACGTATTTTTGATCGCTTTTTTACTTTTTCAGATTGAAGGCACTAATTATGAAAAGTACTCCTTGATCGTAATGATCAAGCGGTTCTCTCAAGTATTATTTTATACTTTTGCGGGCTTGGGAGACACAAATTTACAAAAAAGGAGAACCATGGAGTTTTCTTAATTTTTTTCTTCTGACTCCCTAAAATTGAAAAACATCGAGTTTCTCCTATACTGGACTCGTTAAAATTTCACAGTAAAGGACCTGTTCAATTTCAAACAGGAACGGACCACTCCTTCTTAGGGTTCGAATTCTAAACTAAGTTGGACTCATTCGAAGGATGATCTTATAATCAAGCATATGTTATCCTCCTCAAGCTTGTCAAAAATAAGGAGGTACTTGCCAGAAATGGTGGGGGAAAAGAGAGAAAAATGAACCTATTTGTTATACTTTGCCTTCAGAAAAGCAATCAACCACTCTTGAACACGACACTTTTTGTTCACCTGGGTTGGGAAATCCTTTGCCTAATAGTTAATCAAACCATATTGAAAGTCTTCAGCCGGTTTCTCAGTATTAGCTTTGGGTCAATTGTTACCAAACCATCTGCAGTGTCGTTATGTGTTCAAGAGGTCAGTTTCAAATAAACCATTCATTTGCAAAATATCTATCATCCATCTTGACCATCCCTGAGTTAGTCCTTGCTAAATATATTTCTTCAAAACTTGATCTATGATTTCGTGTTGTGGGCTTGCCTACGATGGATCACTTTCTATTGACTTTAGCTCATTATCTAGAAAGATGATCTAGAAATTGTCAGTACCTTGGAATCTGCATGCCTCAATGGTAGGTTTCTCGCCTTTGACAACAGGTTGCATCATTGACCTTTGATCAAAGGATTTTGTGATGTGTTTGACATCGACTCATTCATTCACATTTCATGGATTGTACTGAGTACTTTGAGGGCCATTGACATTACTGGTGGTTCCTCTCACACTTGTTAATAGTTTACATCATTGATTGGCAATCAAATGGTTTCTACCATGTTCGACTTCGACACATTTATTCACATGGATAGAATCGTACTAGTTCGGGAAGCAGAAATCAAGACCCTAGATCTAGTTTCCACCATCCAGGCTGTGAGGAATTTTGTTATTCATTATACAGTGGACTATTCATAAACAGATGGCTGCATCCATACTATGTCTACATGTCTCTATACTTGTTATGTATTACGAAACCATTCCTGTATCAGAGCAGTTTAGATAGTTTTCTAGTCAGTTTTGATCTAAGCATGGGAATGCCTACCTCAGCGATGATATGTTCATATATATATATATATATATATATATATATATATATATATATATATATATATATATATATATATATATATATATATATATATATATATATATATATTGTATTGAATGTTCTTACAGGTTCCAACCGGGGCATCCATAGGAAGATCCTTGAAATGATAAAGTACTTCACTCTTATTAGATGACAAAAAACCATCCTCATCTATTATAGACTTCGCACTTTAGGAGGCAATCTGTTGCACAAAAAATTGTCACCGTGACTTTCTACAATCCGTGTGAGTCTATCATCACTCATACTTACCTCATTTGCAAGTCTTAAGCCTCAATTCTTCATATCAAGCCTTGAAAATGAGAGAAAGACCTTAAAAATATCTAAAATTCTGGTTTTGCACTTTCTCTTACCATTACCTGCGGTACTGCACCCAATGGTCATGTCCCCTACGAACCTGACCACTCTGTCTCTGTGTAATGGGTGCGGACCCTTGTAAAAGTCAAAAAGGCGTGAGTACATTCTTAAAAACTCACCTTGGGTCATTTCTAGACGCTTCTAGAAGGAATCTTGTGCTGGTACATTCGCTCCTCCTTGGTTCATCCATTCCATAACTAAAGGAGCTAACCCCATGATATGAGGTGCTTATCCCCTTGAAGGAGGACTCTATCCCTTCAATGGTGGACCTGGTAACCTCCTTCCTTTGCACTATAAAATGAAGCATTGGGCTGGTTACTTGGGAGGTTGAAAGCTGAATATTTTTTAGGGTAAATGCTGTTGGAACTTAGTCTTCCTTATTGAGCTTTTGAGAGGAGAGGTCACATACCTTTTAATCTCATTAGGGAGTGAGTGAGGCTTGTAAAAGTAGAGGAGATTCCTGTTTGGACCCCTGGGAAGAGCTTGTACAGCATCAAGGCACCAAGGTTGTAAAGTTCTTCTTTCAAAGTTAATACAATCAAGTTTATTTTTCTCAATAAGCTGTGTTTAATGGTTTATTTCATAGATTCCTTGATCACTATGATGAACATGTTTTATTATATTAGCTATGCAGGTGTTCTTTGATGTGTGATTTTTTGTGTTGTAGGTTATTAAAAGGAAACTCTTTGGAGTTGTTGGAGCAAGGCTGCCCCAAACTAGCGTTGGACTCAAGCTAGGATCTAAAACGCCTCTTAGTTTTTATTTATGAATCAAAACATGTTTAGGGAAAGATAGATTTGCTTGTCCTGCTTGTTGCTAGATATCAGTTGATACTAGGGAGATCGGTCTTGTCTGCAAGAACGATTTATCCAGCAAACAGAAACTACCCCTGGTTTCCTTCCAAAAGCACAACAGCTTCAAGCAGCATGGAAACAAGCAGCAGAGGAAAGGGTAGAGGTGATTAAACAGGTAAACAGATTGAACTAGGAAGCATACTGACAGTACCTGGTGAAACCACATAGCCGATGGATGACCTTGAAGTGCCTGATGACTTCTGCTGAGAAGATAGTGCCAACTCTCACCAATGCGGTATTTGCAGGACAATTGAAAGCTAAAGTCGACCAACTGACACTCTTAAAACCGATGCTGGATATTTGCGATCTAAAGAATCAGATGCAAGATTAGTCATAGATATAGTTTATTTTTTCTTAAAATGAGGCAGGTCGTTTAAACCTCCTCGTCTATTTTTGTAAAATATATTTTTAGATTTCATAGAGTAGTATTTAAACCCGTCTCATGCATTTAGAGAGGGGTCCAGAGTTTTATCAAAAGCATTCTTCAGAACGTGCATCTTGCCCCCCACTGAGGAGGTTTTGATAAAATTAATGGAACGAGATTTATTTTCTATATGAGTTTAATATTTGCTACTGAAAGTGCACTTTTGTACTCTTAGTGGATGTTAAGTGATTTGAAGATAAATCAATATTGTTGCAGCTCATGAGTAGGACATATTACAAATGGTACTTTTATCTCCTAATGTTTTTTACTTATGTGTCAAGCAATAAATCATTTTCAGATATTTATATATGAAAGTTTGAATGTTTAGTTATCATTATTGCACTTTTGTATGCTGATGACTTACTCTTTATGCTGAATATGTGAATGAACACATATTTCATTAATATTGGAAAAATTTTATTACAAGGACATCACTAGAATTGAGCTTTTTAGTTATTTTGAAATTCTAAATCCACTGTTTAATTCCAAATTTAATGAAATATCTGTTAATGACTCTTATGCGATATATTTCTCATATTGTTTCGGCTAACTTTTTATACGAAACAATCATTTTTAAATGGATTCTTGTCTGATGGTGATTGAATGATCTTCATTATCAATCGTTTTTAAGAGATTATTTTAGATCACAAAAGTAAACGTTACTCCCAGGATAGTTTTAAAAGATAGATTTTTTCTTTGATTATGATAGATTGCATGTGATAGTTAGAAGAAAGGTTAGATTTAGAACAAGTATTCACCCCATAAAACCCCAGAAAGAAAAACATCATCCCGTTAGCACACACCCATCATAAATAGATTGGGAAACTAGTCCCATCATCCCCAGTAGGAGCCATTATTCCAAACGGAAAAGGAGCTGCATTAAGTTCCGAATAGGGTGGTTATCCCCCTTGTTGGAGTCCCGATTTTTCAATCCTTCAACATATTTGGCGCTAGAAGGAGGGCCTGACTGTGAATGGAAAGTAAATCTACATCTTCACGCCATTCTAAGAGTAAAACACCTTCACCATCACCCTCAACTTCTCGTTCACATTCTAAATCTTCCATCTCTGAACCAGAAGTTGAAAAGAAAGATACAGAGTACATTACTGAAATCCCAAACAAGCCAGATCATTCTTCTTTAGATCCCCCTGAGTTACAAACTTTAATTCATAAGTTACATGGGATTTCTATATCTCAAGAAGAATCTAAGTTATCCCATGGTAGTGTCACTTCCCATCTGATCCCATCTCAACGACTGACTAGAGCACAAAGCGAAAAGCTAGGAATCCCACCAGTTGAGTTTCCTCTACCGAGCTGTAAGAAAGCTAGGAAAACACCAGCAGGATCTCAGAGTGAGGTTATATCATAATTTTCATCTACCATCCCATTCATATCATCACAAGGTCATTCATCCATCCCTCAACTCCAGATCGTGGTTCACACAGGTATAGGAGTAACATCCTCCTCTACCCAATCACCTTCAACCACTACTACACCTCCTCTTACTCATACCCCAACGATGGCAGGAAATCCACCACCAAGGCCATGGGCCAATTCAAGAGCTGTAAGAATTCGTGCACCTTTATCACAATTACCAGCTCATCCTGAGAAATGGTTTCCCAATTTCAATCCTGACAATGACCAACTAGCTGAGGAACACATAAATAATTTCATGCTATCCATTAATTTGAATGGAGTAATAGAACAAGATGCATTTGTACGATTATTCCCCTATACTTTACAAGGAGCGGCAGGATCCTAGTATTTTTCTTTACCAGCAGGCTCCATTAATAACTAGGATACATTTCAAGATCAGTTTTTAACAAAATTTGGAGATGATAGGTCAACAACAACTTTAATAAATGACCTCTCCAATTTAAAAGCCTAACCAAAGGAACCAATTAAGGATTTCAACTCTCGCTTCAATAAATTGTTAAAAAAAATACCAACAGCATCTAAGCCTAGTGATGAAGTCCAAAATGAGTGGTATATTTCTACTTTACCGTGAAATTCGGCTATCTTTGTAGATAGAGCTGCCAAGCCGACGTTAGCAGAAAACATGAAAGAGGCAATAGCTGTAGAAAAGAAAAACGTTGTAGATGAAAGAAGGTATAAAAAAGTGTCTTTTAGAGATGATCCTAAGAAAAAACAACCCAAGGACCCATTTGACCTAGAGGGTTACAGAAAGTCTTGAAAACCATGCCCAACAAAATGGTTGATATAAAGATACAAGTAGCAGAAACCTCTTACAAGAAACCTTTTAAACCCTTTAAAAGGAATCCTCCAACCAATCCTAAACCACCAAATGCTATAACAAATGCTGAATCAGAAGGGGAAGAGGAAAAAGTTTCAAATGAGGAACAAACCGATGATGATGAAGTCATAGAACTACAAGGAATGTGGGACTTCATTATTCTAGATGAGGAAGATCAAGATGCATTACCTGTTGCTACTAGAAGTAGAAATCAACTTGATCCTCCACAATCCAGTGCTAAACAGAAAAACCCAAGTCCGACTCCCAAGGATAAAATCATAGGTAAGAAATCCTCACCAAAGTCTACTCAAACAAACCTAGTCCAATCTGATTCAACAACTTCATCTAAAATGCTTATCATTTCAGATGAAATGGAATATAACATTGTTGAAGATATGAAGAAAACCAGGGCAAACATCACTTTTCACGAGCTCAGCAAATTAAAACATCAACAGAAATTACTCTTGAAAGAGCTGAACACAGTACCTATTATGCCTCTACCTGTCGTTGTAATTTCACAAGCTACTCATGAAATGGGGAGACCTCCGACTGGAATTTCAAATAAAGTCAATCCAACTGACATTGCTCTGATTGGGGGAAGGTCAAAATCCCATACTCTGCCATTTCTCCTTACCTTTGAAGTTTTCAATAAAAATTTGCATAACTGTCTAGTGGATTCCAGTGCCTCATCTAACATTTTACCTAAAACAGTTTGCGCAAAGTTAAATGTCCAACCTCATAAATCTGCAGTACGAATAGTACAGCTAGATCGGTCTCAAGTAGAGGTCATTGGTGAACTTAATCAAGTGACCATAAGGCTTTCATCAAACCCAAAGGTATGTCAAGTTATTGATATACTTGTCACAGACATCCCTGAATTTTATGGACTAATCCTTAGCAGGGATTGGTCAGAAAAGCTTCATGGTTACTTTGCGACCGACTGGTCTCATATGTGGCTCCCCTACAACGACAAACCTAATCAGATCAAGGTTGAACAAGAAAGACATCAAAAGTATATAGTGATAGAGTTAGAAGGAGAAAATGAGCCTATAATGTACATCAACAACATAATCAGAAATTATTCTGTTGATTCATTCTTAGGGAATTTCAACGCTCATATTTCACCTTTTTTGGAAAATTCCGTTTTATCTCAGATAGAAAATTTCTCTCAAACGGACACTTCTAGATGCATCAATTTTGTAGATAAACCTGTAAATAAAACTTTGTTTTGGAAATTATTTTTTGATGGTTCTAAATCTAATGATGGAGTAGGAGTAGGTTGTATATTAGTCAGTCCAAAAGGAGAAAAAACCATGTTAACATGTAGACTCAAGTTTGATTGCACAAACAACACTGTTGAATATGAAGCATTAGTTCAAGGGTTATACAAAGAAATCTTGTTTAATATCAAATAATTGCAAGTATTTGGAGACTCTGAAATTGTTATTAAACAAGTAAGAAATACTATACATTGTCTGTCAGGACACTTGAAACACTATCAAACTTTAGTAGAAGACCTGACCTCACGCTTTACAACATTCAATATTTCATCCATTCCAAGACTCCAAAATGCTATTGCTAATCTCCTTGCTAATGTAGCCTCCAAACTTATCCAATCAGAGGATTATGACCCAGACAAATTTTCGATTGAATTAATCTTTAGACCCTCTATTCCTGATAACATTACCAACTGGAAAGTTTTCAACAATGACCCTGATATTATGAGTTTTCTGACTTTAGAAGGCTCTTACAATAATCTGATAATTGATGAAGACCAACATGACAAACGAAACAAGTGTAGGAATGTACAAGGTAAGTTCCCTAGACAGAACACCAAAAGGACACCGTTCACAACCAGATCGCAGATCAATACACCAGTATTTTGACGTGGTTAAAACCCTCAAAGAGGGAAACAGTCCACAGCTTGAGCCAACGCGGCCACTTCAGGCAATTTATTAATAAAAGAATGAAAATTTACATATGTTTCTCTCATGCATGGATTACCCTACAAATGACCCTCCATGCGCTTTAAATAGAATTCATGGACCAATCGGGTGTCAAGCCATGGATCAAGTGTCGATAATACCGAGGAGAGAATGAACCGTCGGATCACTACATATCGTGACCGTCAGATTGTAAGTTACAAAATGTACAACGGTAAAGAAACACACTTTACCTAACTCTATACCTAACTCTACACTAGACCAAGTTGTACTTAACTATTTCCTATGTGTCGGAATATCCTAACATCCCCCCTTAAGCACAACTTGGGATAGGATTGAAGGATTTAGAAATATGACACAATAGGAGAAGGAAGGAGGCACTAGAGCCTATCCCCCCTTAGTGACAACTTCCTGAACTCCAACCATAAATCGAAGTTTAGTGAACTTCGCCTCTGTGAGAGCCTCTGTGAAGATGTCTGCAACTTGATCATCTGTTGAACAATATTGCACTTCAAGAACATGGTCGTGAATGAGCTTTCTGATGAAGTGCATGTGCAGTTCAATGTGTTTGCTGCGCTGCTGTTGGACTGGATCTTTGCATAGTTGAATGGCACTTTGATTATCACACCAAAGTGTAGTCGGATGCTGCTCCTGAAAGCCAAACTCTGACAGGATCTGACGAAGCCACAAGGCTTCCTTACTAGCTTCTATGGCACCACGATACTCTGCTTCTGCCGATGAAAGAGAAATGGCAGCTTGTTTCTTACAAGCCCATGTAATAGGTCTTGAACCAAGAGTGAACACATAACCGACAGTAGACTTCCGATCATCAGGGTCACCAGCCCAATCGGAATCAGTGAAACCAACCAATAGAGGAGATGCTTCAGCACTGTAATGAATCCCAAACTGAATTGTACCTCGAACATAACGAAGTATTCTTTTAGCTGCTTTCCAATGACTTTCACGGGGGTTTTGCATGAACCGAGCAACAAGGCCAACAGCAAAGGAAAGGTCAGGATGAGTATGAGTTAGATACAAGAGTTTTCCTACAAGTTGACGGTATAATGTAGCATCAACTTCAGGAGAAGTACAAGTAACTGAAAGTTTGACTCCAGACTGAAAGGGAGAAGGGGCTGGCTTACAGTCTTCCATGTGAAAATGACGTAGAATATCACAAGCATACTTGGGCTGGGAAATGGAAATACCCTCCTTCGATTGCAAGACTTGAAGACCGAGAAAATAGTGTAAGTGTCCTAAGTCTGTCATTTCAAATTTCCTTTTAAGGCTAGACTTCACATGGTTTATAAGGTTGGGATCACAACCAGTAAGGATAAGATCATCAACATAAAGAACAAGGATGATAAGAGAGTTGCCCACTTTCTTGGTGTAGATAGTATTGTCAGAATGACACCTAGAGAAGCCAGATTCTAAAAGAAAGCTATCCATTTTGGCATACCAAGCCCGAGGAGCTTGCTTGAGACCATAAAGGGATTTCTTAAGTCGACACACAAGGCTGGAGTCTGTTTGTATGAAGCCAATGGGTTGTTCCATATAGATTTCTTCATGCAAGTCCCCATGCAAGAAGGCAGATTTAACATCCATCTGATGGACTTCCCATTTGAAAGAGGCAGCAAGGGAAAGAACAAGGTGGATAGAGTTCATTTTGGCAACAGGGGAGAAGGTTTCGGTGTAGTCAATGCCTTAAACCTGTGAAAAACCTTTAGCAACAAGATGAGCTTTATGTTTATCAACTTTCCCATCTGGTCCATACTTGGTTCTGTAAACCCATTTGCATCTGACAAGTTTTCGTCCCTTTGGTAGAGGAACAAGATCCCATGTATCATTTGCCAATAATGAATGATATTCTTCATTCATAGCTACTTCCTAATCTGGATGGCCTGAAGCCTCTGCAAAGGTGTCAGGATCATAATTTACTGGAGCTTGAGCCAGTAAAGAAGAGGCTCTCTCGAACTGAGAACGTGTACGTCGCTGATCTGTAGGATCACCGACAAGATCACCTGCCGCATCTCGAGTAGCACGAACCCATTTTGGAAGCTCAGGAGCTGAAGGAGGATCCTGAGATGGTGGGGGAGGATTGTTATCCTCACTTTCATCATCTGAAGAAGAAATGTTTTCAAAAGTAGAAGAGATAGGGAGAGGTGGCACAACCGCCGAATTAGGCTCGTAGGCCGATATATTTTCATCAAATTTTACATCTCTTCTAATGATAACATTTTTGGACTTAAATGGAATAATTCTATAGCCTTTGACATCTTCAGAATATCCAACAAAAGTACATTTTTCACTCTTAGGTTATAAAGCTTTATGCTTTTCATCTGGAATATGGGCCCACGCTTCACTTCCAAAAACACGAAAGTGACTTACATCTGGTTTGATTGAGCTCCATGCTTCTTCTGGAGTGATATTATTTAAAGCCTTAGTAGGAGTGCGATTTATTATGTAATTTGCACAGTTAATTGCTTCTGCCCAAAAACTAAGACCAAGTCCTTTAGATTGTAGCATACAATTAGCCATTTCCTTTAAGGTGCGATTCTTCCTTTCAGCTACACCATTTTGTTGTGGAGTATAAGGAACAGTATGTTGCATTTGAATTCCATTCTCAGTGCAATAGTTGATGAATGTGTTTTTAACATATTCTCCGCCATTATCAGATCTTAACTTAAGAATTTGATGTCCAGATTGTTTTTCAACAAAGGCCTTGAAGGCCAAAAAGGTGTTAAATACTTCACTCTTGAGTTTTAAGAAGTATACCCAAGTGCGTCTGGAGAAATCATCAATGAAAGTTAAGAAATACTTGCAGCCAGAGAATGACACAACTAGAAGTGGACCACATAAATCACTATGCACAAGCTGTAAAGGGGCTGAGGCGTGCCAAGAGGCACGTTTTTCAAAACTGTCTCGATGATGTTTTCCGAGTACACATCCGGAACAAACACCATCTCTGCAAGATACCATAGGAAGACCTGTCACCATATTTTCTTTACATAGATGCTGAAGGGAGCGATAGTTTAAGTGACGAAATCGCTCATGCCAAAGTTTGCTCACTTCATCGTTATGAGCAACAAATACTGAGGGAAGATTTGATGACCCAAAGTTGTGAAACTTATACAACCTTGTGGAATCATCAGCAATGCCAGTAGCCAAAATCTGTTTAGGATCTCTTAAGTCCTTGATTACAACATCATGAGGTGAAAATTCAATGATTTTACCTTCACCTGAATGAGTTATCTGATATACAGATAGAAGGTTGCAGGATAAGGTTGGAACACATAATACATCATTAAACTGACCATTGTCTAGATGAATAGTTCCAGTCCCTACAACATTAAGAGATCTATCATCACCAACATATATATTTTTGGTGTTACAATCATTTAAAGAAGAAAACATGGCTTTGTTTTTGGCCATGTGATAAGAAGCTCCAGAATCAATGAGCCACTCATGAGAATAAGAAGAAGAAGATACATTTAATGCATAGCCAGACCGAGATGCTTGACAACCACATGCAGAAAGTGCCATTCCTGAAGATGAAATTGAAGTTGAAGATTGCCCCAAATGGATGTTATGCTTCTTCATTGCTGCTTCCAAGGCTTCCATCTTCTTAAAGCATTTTGGTTCTAAGTGGCCATCTCGATTACAAAAATTGCAATGTCTATCAGTCTTCTTCCCTTTGTTTTTATTTGTCTTATCATTTTGTTGAAATGATTTTTCATTTTGGGGCTGAAATTGCTTAGGACCCTTGTTTGGTTTAGGACCATTCTTTTTAGGATATGACTTCTTGGGATTCTTTGAATTTGGTTGCTGCTGGGCGGCTAACGCTTTCTTGGAAGAGTTTCCAAGATTAAGAAGCCCAAGGTGTAAGAGTTTTTCTTGTTCTCTTATTAAAGAATCACAAAAAGAGTCAAAGGAAGGGGACTTGTAGTCTGTTCCTTGAGAAATGAAGGCTTCTCTTGTAGAATGGAAGGTGGAAACAAACACAGAGTAGGCTGGTCCCAACTTTGTAAGAATGGAATAGATAAGATTACTATCTTCTTTCTTAACTTTAACACCTCCTAAAAGATATCTAAGGGTCTTGAACTTGGACAAGAAATCTTCAATGCAAGAAAAATTATTAGGGTCCAATGTAAGCAACTCATTTTCAAGTTGATGGGCTCTAATTTCGTTTTTAATGCCAAAAACTTTATTGATTTGTTTCATTGCTTCATCAGGAGAATCAATTTCTGTAATATGGAATCTAAGATCTGGAGAAATAGACATCCCTATCAGTCCACGTGCTTGATCTTGCCTATTTTCCCATTTAACAGCCTTATCTTCATCCTTCGGTTTCTTTTTTTGGTCTGAGGCTATTCTAAAGAGACCTTTACTTCTAAGTAAATCCTCAATGTAAGCCAACCATTGGAAGTAGTTGGTGATGTCAAGGGTAACTTGGTATTGACTTTCCATTTCAATGGAAACTGAAGCTAAAGATGCTGAAAATAAGTGTTCCAATGGATAGATCTCGAAAAATTAGGCTGGTTTAAAAAAAACGGCTCTGAAAACAGTTTCCGGATGAAGAAGTTATGGCTTTTTGAAAAACAGTTGTTGAAGTTGCCGACGAAGTGCGGGAATGTGCGGAAATGAAAAAGTCGGCCACCACAAGATGGAGACTTGAACCCAAGACCTCTACTGTCTTAAAATAGCTTTGAACCAATTGATCTATACAAAAAATTTGAGAGAGAGAGAGAGAGAGAGAGAGAGGGGGGGGTGCTTTGGGTTGCGTGCTTGCCTTGAGAAAGCTCTTTTTCCCTACAAAACACAAAACACAAAACCCAACACGGACATGCAAAGAAAACGAACCTTATGGCTCGAAGTTAGCTTTAGCTGAAAAACTAAATATTTTCAAAAATGAATGGCTCAAAGTTAGCTTTGGCCGGAAACTAAATATTTTTCTCAATGTTTCTGATTTTCCGAGATCACCCTAAGGCGCAGGGAAAAGAGCATACGCATGAGAAAAATCCTTCCTTTCTGTTTCTGATTTGCCCAGATCGCACAGATTCATAGGGAAAAGAGCATACGTAGAAATGAAAGGTATAGATCCGGTAATAAAAAAAGCTAAATAAACCGAAACTGAAATAAACAGAGAGAAAATAACAGTAAACTGCAAATAAACACTGTATACCTCCAAATCTTAAAAATGACCCAGCTAGGGCTACCGGAAACCTTTTCGCGTGAAACGAAAGGGGTTCCTCACTGGAACAGATGCTCCCAACACAACAGAGCAGTCCCCTCGGCCCGAAAGCAGTCAGAAACAACAGATCTAGGAAACGGCAGTCGGATGCAGTTCTACCGGCTTCAGATTTGGATCACCAACGGACGCGGCCCTCAAATAGCTCTGATACCATGTAGGAATGTACAAGGTAAGTTCCTCAGACAGAACACCAAAAGGACACCGCTCACAACCAGATCGCAGATCAATACACCAGTATTTTGACGTGGTTAAAACCCTCAAAGAGGGAAACAGTCCACGGCCTGAGCCAACGCGACCACTTCAGGCAATTTATTAATAAAAGAATGAAAATTTACATATGTTTCTCTCATGCACGGATTACCCTACAAATGACCCTCCATGCGCTTTAAATAGAATTCATGGACCAATCGGGTGTCAAGCCACGGATCAAGTGTCGGTAATACCGAGGAGAGAATGAACCGTTGGATCACTACATATCGTGACCGTCAGATTGTAAGTTACAAAATGTACAACGGTAAAGAAACACACTTTACCTAACTCTATACCTAACTCTACACTAGACCAAGTTGTACTTAACTATTTCCTATGTGTCGGAATATCCTAACATCCCCCCTTAAGAACAACTTGGGATAGGATTGAAGGATTTACAAATATGACACAATAGGAGAAGGAAAGAGGCACTAGAGCCAAGTTGTACTTAACTATTTCCTATGTGTCGGAATATCGTAACAACAAGAAAATAGCAATAATGTTATACCAAAATCCATGGTCAAGTTAGAGGACCTATATGACTTAAAGGACAGATTTAAATGGTCCACCAATTCAAAACTTCAGAGTTCAACTCTGAGATATGAATTAGTGAATCTGGGGAAAGACATAAAACCATAGAATATCAACTTAGGTCTTGGCCTGACATCCGAGGAAAAGTCAGCTTTCATTCGATTATTGAAACAATACAAGAGTGTCTTTGCCTGGAATTACAATGATCTTAAAACCTATGACACTTCGATTATACATCATACAATTCCAATGATCTCTGATGAAAAGCCTGTTCAACAGAAATTAATGAAAATACATCCTAATTTGGAAAGCCAGATTAAATCTAAGTTGAACAAATTATTAAGAGCCAAGATTATTTTTCCTATTAGGCATTCTAGATGGGTCTCCAACTTGGTCCTAGTTAGAAAGAAAAACGGGGATATCCAGATTCATATTGACTTTTGAAATCTTAATAAAGCTTGCCAAAAGGATAATTTTCCACTACCCCCTATGGAACATATATTACAATCAGTGGTGAGGTTTGAATTAATGTCCTTTTTGGATGGCTTTTTAGGGTATAATCAAATCTTCGCCACCCCGATGATCAATTAAAAATTACATTTAGAACCAAATGGGGCACTTACGCGTATCAAAAGATGTCATTTGGGCTAATCAATGCTGGTGCCACGTTTCAAAGGGCCATGGACATTGCGTTTAAAGGATTAGTGAATAAGTCAATGGTGATTTACTTAGATGACATAACAGTATATTGTAAGAAATGTAGTAATCATCTTAGAGACTTAAAACAGATCTCTCAACGTTGTAAAAAATACAGAATCTCGCTTAATCCCAAAAAATATTTTTTTGCATTAAGTGAAGGAAAACTTCTTGGATTCATAGTGTCGAAATCCGAGATTCATATTGACCTAGATAGGATTAAGGAAATTTCTCAGATATCATTACCCCACAACAAAAAAACAATGTAGTCTTTTCTTTGTCAAATCAATTTTGTTAAGGGATTTTTCCCTGACTTCTGAAGAATCGTGTCACCTCTCCAAGCCATGATAAAGAAAAGCTCTCTCTTCAAATGGGGTCATGCAAAACATGAATCGTTTAGCTTGATAAAACAAGCAATTATAAATGCCCCGTCTCTAGTGACTCCAAACTTTTCTAATCCTTTCACTCTATATACATTTGCCTCCAAAAAATCGTACACTGCCATACTCATGCAAGCAAATAGAGATAAAGCCAAGGCCCCAATTGCCTTCTTCAATTCAAACTTACAAGGATTTGAATTAAATTACTCTAATGTCAAGAAACAAGCTTACACTATTTTCAAAGCAATCAAACACTTCAGACCCTTCCTTCTCAAGACTCACACCAAAATAATAACACCATTTCCAGCAGTAAGAAATCTTTTGGTACAAAAAGATGTGGGTGAAAAGAGGGCAAATTGGGTCACAACCCTAGAAGAATATGATGCTGAAATTAAACTAGCAAATATTGTAAAAGGTAAAGGTTTTTGTAGGATGTTGGCAGGAGTATCGCACGTATCAGAAACGCAGTCTCCAGACAGTGAAGTACAAGTGTATGAGGTAAGCCTAAACGAATCTGAATCAAGGTATGCTGATATCATGTTCTACTTAAAAAATAGATATGCTCCTCCACATTTGAATCACACAAAGAAAAGAGCCCTAAGGCTAAAAGCTAAACAATATTGAATCATTGATTATGTACTATTTAGAATGAAGTATGATTTGTTCTCCTAAGATGCCTCGAGAAGTATGAAGTAGAAAAAGTATTACAGGAACTTAATGACGGGCCAGCAGGTAGACATGACGCAGGAGATACAACAGCACACAAAATCCTGCATGTTGGCTACTACTGGCCAACTCTATTTAAAGTTGCACATAGCTATGTAAGGAGATGTCAGATTTGCTAGACTGCTACCGAAAGACAAAAGAAACCATGTTTTCCATTACAACTAGTCAACATCGATCAACCATTTGAATAATGGGGATTAAATATAATAGGTGAGATCATTCCTCATTCTTCTAAACAACATAAATACATCCTTACAGCTACCAACTACTTTACCAAGTGGGTAGAAGCAGTCCCACTCAAGACAACCAACTCTAAAAATATCATCGAATTTATAGATCAATTCATAATCACCAAGTTTGGCTTACCTTCTGCTTTAATGTTTGATAATGCATCATATTTCTCAGGAAATGCTATGACAAAATTTGCACTCAAAAGAGGTTTTAAACTTAAATATTCTACTAATTATTATCCACAAGGAAATGGGTTGGGAAAATCAACAAACAAAAACCTTATTAGAATTATTAAATGGACTATTGATCAAAATCATAGAAACTGGCATAAGACTTTAGTGTATGCTCTCTAGGCAGATCGAATAACTCAGAAAACCTGCATTGGCACTTCTCCTTTTAATTTAGTTTATGGGAAAGAAATGGTCTTACCAACAAATCTAGCTATTCCTTCTTTAGCCTTAGTTCAATTCATTGAAGAAAACCCTTCCTCATTCATGCAATTAAGACAATTGTAGATCCTTAAACTTGAAGAGGAACGAGAGAAGGCCAGAATTACCCACGCGCATCGTCAACAATTAGTGAAAGCTTCTTTTGATTCAAACTAAGTGTCTAGAAAAGATTTTCAACTTGGAGACTTAGTATTAAAATTGGATAAAGCCCATGAAGAGAAAGGCAAGCATACTAAATTCCAATGGATGTGGCTTGGACCATTCAAGATTGTCGAACTTATTGGTCCATCAACTTTCATGTCACAAGATTTAGCAGGGAAAAGAGAGTCTTTACCTGTTAATGGACAGACCCTAAAGAAATATTTTCCATAGAAGATGATCTCTTCTATTTTCTGTAGATTATAGTTTTTAGTTAATTTTTCTTTTGATAATAAAACAGATTGAGAATGTTCAATTTTGGTTTCATGAAAAGAATAGTGTCTCATGTCAATTTTTTTTTTGCTTGTATAAGTGTGAATGGATATGAAAATTAATCTTCATTTATGAAACAGATGGGTAAGTGCTATTATTTCGAAAAAAATTTCCTGTTATTTTGTTTCAACTATTTAAAGTTTTGATTAGAACCAACGTTAGTAAGAGGTTTTCCTTACATCAGTTACAAAAGGTATCAATAACAAAACAAAGATTCCCTGCGGAAAAGCTATTTTTAAACTCTACAATTGTTGTCCAAAAGAATTCTTAAGGAACCAATGGCTTCCTCCCCCACTCAAGGAATTTGCAAGATTCAAGGAGTAATTTAGTTATACACTTTAAACTTAAAGAATAAGAGGTCTCATCAAGAGCCGACTTATCATGAGCATAAAGATTATAACTAACTAACATTGCCATACTACATATCAAAATAGGGTAATGGCTCGAGATTGTTTCAATAAAAAGACAAGGGGTCTCATCACGAGCCAACTTGTTCAGTTAAGTTATAAATCAAGTGAATGGAACTGTCAATTTTGGCCACCAAACCAAGACATTTTTCTTTAAGAATTAGAAGAGAAATAAGAAAAGAAAAAGCAATAAGTGTATATGAGGATTTATCTTTGAAAATTGCATGCTTCTCAAGTTGGACATTGGATCATTGCTGGGTAACAGGTAACCCCGTCAAGGCTATGAATGCCTGCTAGCAGCAGAGGCTCTACCTACGACAAATGAGTACACCAAAACTGATCTAAAGAGATGTTTTTGTTTTTATCTTTACAACCAAGTAATGACTGATGTGAGTAAAATGACCAACTCTGGGAAGAAGATAATCAGAATAAAGATAGTTAGAACAAAATGTTGTTATTAATAAATAGCACTATTTACCTTATATTTCGTATAATGAAGTTTCATTTTCAAAACCATTTCTATTTTGGAAGTTTTAGAAAATTCAAATAACCCTCAGAGATAACTGGTTCTTCCAAGTGAATCGCCAATTGTTGTGCTTGTCAACAACAACCCCCCCCCCCCCCACCATTTATTAGTATTAGTAATAATATTAATAAATGGGGACCCTTCCAAAAAATCAAATATTAGCATTTAATCATGCCTTTCTTATTTTTAGAATAAAATAAGATGTCAAAGTAGAACTTGCTAAAACATGGAAATTTACCTTTTCATACTTTAAGCACATAAAATTTCACAAAACAATGAGTTTCTTATAAAAAGCGCTACATGATAAAAAGGCCTAAGAATAGTTTTATAACGGAAAGTCATAAATATTTAAGTAAACCTTCAAAATCCGCTTTAGAAAAGATTATTCTCGCATCACAAAAAGGTTACGGCAAACATCCCTCATAAAATTTACCCCTTGAAAATGCGATCCGCGAGAATGCGAGATCATAAATCCTATAACCTTATCGCTTCAAAATTTCAATATCACTATGTTACTTGATGAAACGTAAGCAAATATTGCGAAATGCGATAGCATCTCGCAAATCACATATTGCAACTACTCATGAAGCAGTGGGTTTTAACAAAAACAGGTTTTGCAATATAGCGATCTACGATATTGCGAAGCAAATCACAAAATCTCTTTTATTGCAATTTGAAGGGCTCAGGGATCTAGGAGAGTACTTCTCGACGTTTGATGTAAAGTTATGAACATTAAAGTTTAGCATAACGGTTCATTAGTTCTAATTTATTAAAAGAACAATTAGGATCAATGTAAAGGACCATTTGACGCAAGTTGATATCTTTTGATATGATTTAGAATTAAAGACCCTCCATCACCTTATTTTCGTCCTTCTATTGATTATTTCTGCATTCACTATCATCTTTATCATATGTTTTCTCTCTATTTGCAACTTTCAGGAAGAACACACAGAACGTAATACACGAGGAAATGGTGAAGAAAGGCAAGGCTCCTGTGTCTGAGAAGTCAGAAATGACCCCATTATTCACAGACACTACTTATAGTCGGGATGTAGGGACATCTACGTGGGAAGCTATGTATCAGTTGTTGGACGAGGAACAACCGAGAATTATGGAAGTAACAGTTACAGCAGATGGATGTAGCTCTTCTGATGCATCCCTAACTGAACTTGCATGCTTGTTTCTACACTGCATTGCTGCAAGGCCAAAGATACTCCCCTACACCAACATGGTGAAATGGATTATAGATGACGTAGATATATCCAACAAAGATTTCAAGAGGGCAAGCCAAGAGGTCATGGGGTCATTTACTCCAAACAATCTAAGGCTTATGTACCACTTACCAGAACCCCAAGCCATCTACAACAAGCAATTTGTCGAGAAATTCACCAAGGAGAATGAAGACATGGTAGAATGCACAAAGAATTGGTTTGCCAATGAGGAAAGACTAAAGAAAGATAAAGACAATATGTACGCTACTGGTTCTCTTTGTTCCCCTTACTATTTTGCCGCTGCAATGTTATGTAGACTATTTGGTAAACTAGACATCAACAAACTTTCATCAGAATGGTTACCCCTATTGGATGCGGCTATCAATGCCACAATAATGAATTGGGCCCAAATCCTGTCAGATAATTTAGCCACTACAATTTTAGAATACAGAAGAAAAAAAAGCATTGCGTTGAGGGTTTACCCTCCATTTTTTATGAGTGCCTATGTTATGGATGCTATTTGTTTTGTTTCCAAATTTATTGTTATGGGATGGAAGTGGACGGTTTAGAATCCACTTCCCATTCAAATTTATCACAAAGCCATGTAGAAATCAAATTTTGTGCCACATTTCTTCAAAATTTGTCATGGAGTTATACTCCCGATCCATAAAAATATCTACAACAGAGATGCCCCAAGGTTTTCCTAATAAGCTGAGGTAGATATTCTACCCATGGAAAGAAGGTTTGGGGAAGAATTGTTCACGTATATCAAAGTGTTTGGCAACATTGTTGCACCCCATGTGTTACCTTTTCACGTCCCAGAAAAACTGATGGCTAGGGAAATAGCCTATCAAACCTGTGGCATGGGGGGAATGAGCAAAGCACTGAAAGATTCCAAGAAGGCCATTTGGCCCCAATTTCCTATAATATGCGGATCATTTGCATTGCATGAATTAGGTCATGATTTCAAAGAAGTTAATAATGTATTATCTTTACAACTACCCAAGTTCCCGGGAAGGCAATATGATCCCTTTGGTGTTGTAAGTGATTTTACTACAATGGTTAAAATAAAAGTATTTTCCCATGAAGAAGATCCCTTTGATGATGTTTTCCTGCAGAAAAACACCTTCAAAGAGGTTCAGCATACAACACGAATTCTTTTTGACCAAGAAAGTCTCCAAAATTTTGACAATTACAGAAAACAGAGGTTATCTAAGGTCCCATTGGACCAATTACTCATCGAACCAATAAGAGAACCTACTCCCAACATTAGCATAAGTGAGGATTCAAAAGAGAAGTCCAAGAAAAGTTCTAGAAAAGAATCAGTTGAAAAGTCTGATGATCAATCCAAGAATGAACACAATAGAAACGAGGAGTCAATAAAAGACACAACTTAGTCTACAACAAAGTCTGATCAGCAGGCTTTGTTTGCAAAGCAATCTGAAGTTCCCACTCCTCTTACAAAGCTAATAAAGCCACTTGTAATTGATCTA
This sequence comes from Pinus tabuliformis, assembly GCA_031772625.1. Classification (NCBI taxonomy): domain Eukaryota; kingdom Viridiplantae; phylum Streptophyta; class Pinopsida; order Pinales; family Pinaceae; genus Pinus; species Pinus tabuliformis. The sequence continues at coordinate 1,886,457,349 of CM062818.1, read as the reverse complement.
GAAGGGGAATGGGAAAATTTTAATACGATACTTAACACGAAAGAATAGAGTGCAGAGCCACCAACAAATCCAAAAGAGACGACCAAGGAAATGGTAACAGAAAGGGCTGCCAACACTCAAGAAATGGAGCACGTTCCTATTGCTCCCTCATCTGAGATTGTACTAAGAATAGAGGAAATTCCTCCTCTAGATGTATTATATAGCCCTCAACATAAAGCTGTCATCAGAAGGCAAAGAAAGAAAATAAAGTTGGATTCTTTGCTCGCTCTTGAGGATGAACCTCTGGATGTTCTTTGGAAAGACCACTCTACAGACCCATCGGAAAATCTCACTAGGATTTCACAGGTCACAGGTGCATATGCTTCAGCAACTATTGATAAGGCAACAGAGGTTCAATTGTTACTTAAAGAAAAAAGATAGGATTTTGTTTTTGGAACAACAGTTACAGCGAGTCAGCGTCAATCAACAAACAAAAAAACAGTTGGCAAAACTTCAGCAAGACTTCTAGCAAATGCAATTGGCACATCAAAGCAGTTTAGCTAGTAAAGAAGAATAGTTACAAGGTATAATAGAATTGCATAAAAATGATCCCAAAATTGGGGAGTTTATCATAGAGGCACTTGGTCTCAATTCCCAGCTCTTGCAACAGAAAGAACTACTATGCCAGAAGATTTCACAATGGAATTCCCATTGCGAAATGAGCGATAATATTACAAATCAAGTCGTAGAATTATGACTTGAATATGATTCAATTTTTAAGAAAGTTTCAGACTTCTTGAACTGGAAGAAATCTGAAGAAGGGAAAAGAGCAGATATGCCCAAAATTGATGAATCGCACAAAGATATTTTATTTGAAAAATGGGATTCTCAACTAAAGGAAGTAGAATAGGCAATGGAAGATGCAGTGGAAGCATCGAACAGTGTCATTGAATGCATAAATGAAAATCTATAGAAGGCTAATTTGGTAGCAGAAACTACCCTCGGTTTCCTTCCAAAAGCACAATAGCTTCAAGCAGCATGGAAACAAGTAGTAGAGGAAAGGGCAAAGGTGATTAAACAAGTAAACAGATTGAACTGGAAATCATACTGGTAGTACCTGGTGAAACCACATAGCCAATGGATAACCTTGAAGTGCCTGATGACTTCTGCCGAGAAGATAGTGCCAGCTCTCACCAACGCCAAATTTGCAGGATAGTTGTAAGCTGAAGTCGACCAACTGACACTCTTAAAACTGATGCTAGATATTTGCGATCTAAAGAATCAGATGTAGGATTAGTCATAGATATAGTTTATTTTTGTTTTAGTTTATTTTTTCTTAAAATGAGGCAAGTTGTTTAAACCTCCTCATCTATTTTTGTAATATTTATTTTTAGATTTCATAGAGTAGTATTTAAACCCCTCTCATGCATTTAGAGAGGGGTCCAGAGTTTTATCAAAAACATTCTTCAGAATGTGCATCTTGCCCCCCACTGAGGAGGTTTTGATAAAATTAATGGAACGAGATTTATTTTCTATATGAGTTTAATATCTGCTACTGAAATTTCACTTTTGTACTCTTAGTGGATGTTAAGTGATTTGAAGATAGATCAATATTGTTGCAGCTCATGAGTAGGATGTATTACAAATGGTACTTTTATCTCCTAATGTTTTTTACTTATGTGTCAAGCAATAAATCATTCTCCGTTATTTATATATGAAAGTTTGAATGTTTGGTTATCATTATTGCACCTTTGTATGCTGATGACTTACTCTTTATGCTGAATATGTGAATGACTCTTATGCAATATATTTCTCATATTGTTTCGGCTAACTTTTCATACGAAACAATCATTTTTAAATTGATTCTTTTCTTATGGTGATTGAATGATCTTCATTATCAATCATTTTTAAGAGATTATTTTAGATCGCATAAGTAAACGTTACTCCCAGGATAGTTTTAAAAGATAGATGTTTTCTTTGATTATGATAGTTTGCATGTGATAGTTAGAAGATAGATTAGATTTAGAACAAGTATTCACCCCATAAAATCCCAAAAAGAAAAACATCATCCCGTTAGCACACACACACCATAAATACATTGGGAAACTGGTCCAATCATTCCCAGTCGGAGCCACTATTCCAAACGGAAAAGGAGCTGCATTAAGGTCTAAACCGGATGGTTATTCCCCTTGTTGGAGTCCCGATTGTTCGAGCCTTCAACACCACCTTCTGGGCCGATGGAGAAACTGCAGCACTATTCCTGTTTAATTAGGTCGTCTGTCACTTTGGTGTGCCAGAAACGATCATTAAGACCGTGGGTATCATTTTAAGAATCACATTATGTCAGACTTAACATCGCTGCTAGGTTTTCGCTAGGATCAATCATCCTCCTACTACTCGTAAGCTAATGGTCAAGTAGATTCCATAATGGCATATTAAAAACCATGATCCATAGGTTAATAGGGAATTGTTAAACCCATTGGAATCGCATGTTATATCCTTCGCTATGGGCATACCGAACTTTAGTTAAAACTGCGATAGGCTTCACACCTTTTCAACTGGCTTATGGCCTGGAAGCATTTTACCAATCGAGTGTCAGATTCCTTCCTTACAAATCACCGTTGAAATCTTGCCCAACACTACTACCGAGGAAGAGTGCCTCTTATACCTAAATCAACTGGATGAAACCTATCGAGATGCCGAATTGGCACTCGAAGCCCAGAAGCATCGGGTCAAAGCCGAGTACGACAAAAAGGTCAAGCCTCGTTCTTACCAAGAGGGAGATCTTCTTTTACTCTATGATAAAAAATTCTTACTCGGTCCATATGTTGTCAAAAAATTCCTCTGAAAAGGGGCATATGAACTTCAGTACTGGGAAGGAGTCCTTCTCGTTGAGCCATGAAATGGGCTCTATCTAAAAGGTATTATGCCTAGTACTGCACTAGGCATGTGCTTTGTAATTTTATGTATTTATAAGCTTTGCTTATTTTTTGATGTGACTGGATTTTTTGGTATTTATTTAAGTATTTGTCTCATACATCTTTCTCGTAATGCAGATGCCTTCATTACCCCTAGCATACGTTTTGTGGGGAAAAGTTCCTATTCAGGATGACCCTATCCACCTAAGGTGTGATAGTGCCTTAGCAACAAACAGAAACAATTATTCTAGTATTCTTCTTTATGAATTAAGAATGAAGAGAGATGAGATGGACTAACCGGTGCCTTCCGCTAATCCTTTGATCCGGTTTCTCTTCTCTTTGATAGCTCCCAGCTACTTGCTTTCTCGCTCGCCCAGCTTCACCAAGTTCCTGCAAGATCACAAAAGGGGAAAACTACACAAAGACATGGATTCATATTCATAACTAGCTTAGGATTAGAAATAAGCTAAACATACTAATGCAATCATACATCAAAGACACATGAGCATGTAGGAGAAACTCAAATAGTTTTATTGATGAAATAACAAGGTTCAGGAGGAGATACAACCAAGTGAGTTCCAATCCAGCATCAACCTCCCAGCAAAGGAATCCCTTCTTCACCTCCCTCAAAGCATAAAGCACCCAATGATCTCAATCTCAAACCAACAACAATTCTTTGCAATGTACAAAATTCCAGCCTCTGGATCTCTGGGATGAGGGATCCATATATAGATGTTTGGAGAGAGGATGAGTCAGCTTGTCATTTGACTAGTGTCCTCTCTCTCTGTCAATTCTTGCTTCCACTTGGAGGCTGAGAGCCTCTTACTCATCACTGGTCGAACTCATTGAGGCAAGTGTTATGGAGGAAGATTCTGGAAGCTTCCATCATCTTTACACCTCGCGGAATGGCACTTCCATTTGTCATTTCCCGCTCAGCGCACCCTGGTAGTGCATTTGGGTGCGTTGCAACGCACCTAGCTAGTGTACTGGGGTGCTTTGCAACGCAGGTGGCTAGTGGAGCCACTGAAATGATCCTGGTTTGACTGTCTCTGAGCAGTTTCTGGTGGAGAACTTCTGTGAGAAGCTATGGTTTGCTGGCCTTGTTCCTTTAGGGGCAGGAACAACACTTTTAGGGACTTTGGATCCCTTGGTTTATGGACATTTCATGCTTAGAGCTGTAAGGCACAAAAATGTCTATAACAGTTGCCCCCTAAAGTATGAGGCCGTTTATCGGGTGAAATGCTTTATTAGGAGGATCCAAAGTTCTTTCAATGCTAGGAGGAGACCTGTAATAAGATACAATACAATACATTATTTTCATACTGTTTTCATGATCTAGCTGATACGGGCATTCCCATGCTCAGCTTTATAAATTCATTTTCATGTACATAGGACAGACAATCGTCTGATGGTAGACTGATGATTCTGATAGAGCCATCATCCTTTTGGTAGGATGATTATCTGTGCTGCAAAGCTGTACATTTCCATGTCTTTATTTTCCTGAATATATATCGCAGCTCGGATGGATGAAACTAGATCCGGGGTCTTCAATCTCGTCTGATATTCACTCTAAGTACAAGTCGATCCATGTGAGAAATGTTTTGTAGTCGAACATGGAAAGAAATCGCTTGATTACCAGTCAATGATGTAAACTGTTAACAAGCGCGAGAGGAATCACCGATAATGATGATGACCCTCAAGGTACTACAGTACAATTCACGTGGTGTGAATAGAGGACTTGGCATCGAACACCACGCAAAATCTTTCGGTCGAAGGTCATTGATGTATACCTGTCGCCGGAAGTGAGAAACTTGCCATTGAGGCATGCAAGCTTCAACGTACTGAAGGGGGTGTTCCTAGATCAACTTCTTGGATAATGAGCTGATGTCGACAAGAAGTGATCCGTCAAAGGAGGGCCTTAATGAATCCCACATCAATGACACATAACGGAGCAAATGATTTTGATGGAGGTGAAAACGATCTGATGATATATGATTCAGGGTGGCAGTCATGAAAGAGTATAATGTATGGTCGTGGATGGGACACAGGTGACTTCTCTGAACGACTTCTCTTGAACATGTGGCAACACTTATGCGATGGATTGGTAGCATTTACCCCAAATGTGGATGGTATGGCGAGACCATGGTGATGTGACCGGTGAATGAAACAACCCAACCCGATTGTGGTACGGAAGAGAAGCATCATGTTCAAGAGCGACTTGCTACCAATAAAGTTTCTTTTAGTTTTTCCCAATTTTCCCCAGTCATTGCTGACCAGTACCTCTTTATTTTTGTCAAGCTTGACGAGGATAACATATGCTTGTTCTATAATTTTCCCTTCAGGCAAACCCATCGCTATGTTTTAACGAGCCTAGCGATAGTGAAACGCGTTCTCGTCTAAAGACAAGTTTGTCGCTATTTAATGCTTTTAACGAGTCTAACGACAAATATAACTCGGTCTTTTTCATTTTTAGAGAGTCTGAAAAGGTACGTAAAGTTAACTCCGAAAGTCCTTTTTCGTCATCTAATCCCTTAAGTCTGAAAAAGTATAAAACGATACAGAAGGGATGAATTTTCAATAGTTTTAACGAGCAGAATAAAACAAGCGCTCAATCTTTTTGTGCAATAATCCCTCAGGTCCAAAAAGATTAAAATCTAGAGGAGGGATAGCACTTCCGGTCGCTTTAACGAGCTGGAAGGCCAAAACTCGGCAATCTTTTCATATTTTACGAGTCAGATGAAAAGAGCTTAAAGAAGACTCGTCTTTTGAGGAACGAGTGATAAAATGGGTAGCAGCTGATTCCAAGTAAGGCTTGGAATTTCCAAATCATGGCAGTGTCACAAGGATGGCTAGTGAAATCACTCTTCGCAGCTGTTCCTCAAAATGGGTAAACAATCAAATGGAGGTGAATGATCGGCCAATGGAAAAGTGGAGGTGACGGTGCAAACACGACCAAGGCTTTAATGGCTGATAATGGTGCATTCATGGTGGTTATTTACCGGAGGATAGTTCATTTCTTAATGAGCTTAAACGCGGATTGAAACATTTGCTCGATCTTATGTTTATTTTTTGACGAGCATGAACTATGTGCTAAAACTGCTCAGATCTTGCGTTTATTTTTTAACGAGCATGAACTATGTGCTAAAACTGCTCGATAAGATGGTCTTGCTTTGATTTTTACCATAAATAGCTTTGTTCTTTCAATGATAGTACTGCACTTTCAACTGCTTCATCAAATTAGTTAGAAATGAACAATATTTGTTTGAAAATGAGATTAAAACACTAATTTTTTACTTCGAACTACGTGAAAAGAAATCAAAAAGTGTTTTTACCTCTCATTTTACCATTTCATTTGAACTTGGTTTGTTGGAGCTTTGGAGGTGCTTTTCCCCCTTGATTTTCATCAGATGATTTCGGGAGATCTTGTGGACGATTCTCGGCACCGTCTGGACCAGGTAGGAGCTAAACTTGAGTTCTTTCATTTCATGGTTTCCTTTTTGCATTCTGTGTTTCATTTCCTGCTTTCCTGAGCCCCTGGGGTTTGATGGGTTCGTTCTGCCATCAACGCACCCTGTGTATATCGAACCCTGCGCTGAATGTTGGCCAGTATGAAGGCAGTTTGACATTCAACACAGGTGGAACACTACTGCAGGTGCGTTGAGCGCAGAAAGGGAATTTGTTGCACAGTTTTTGATGAAAATTTTGCTTGTTTCTCATCAAAATCAGGATCTCACTCCTTCTCTTGTTTGTTTTTGCAGAGATCTTGGAGCAAAATGACCCTTACATGGCGAGAACGAGAACATGAAGAAGATGACATGATTGCCCTACATGATCCAGTTACAGTGAACGCGCTTCGGAACTGTGGCTTGTTGAAGTTCTTCCGCATTTCTAGCATGAGACAGCAGATTAACTTACTGCAGTATTTGCTCGATGCTTGGGATCCTAACAATCAAGTTTTCCAGATTAGGGGCAAATCTATCCCCTTGACCACAGTGGACATCTATTTCTTGACTAGTTTGTCGAAGTGAGGTGCCCCCATCTCTCTGTCAGGTTCGGTCCGGGGGAGCGATTCTGTGAGAGATTATGTCCGCCAATATTGTAGGGAAGGATCTCAGCCGAGTAAAGACAGCAAGATCGTCATCCGTGATGTCACTGATAGGCCCCTTAGGGCTATCCTGTTTACTTTTGGTAGGATGGCCGGTAGTGCATCTCTTCATGTAGCCAACAGATCCTATATGCAGCATGCCTTGGAATGCCTCCAACCAAAAGTGTTCAACTGGTGCGATGCAGTACTTCTTGTGATGAAAGAACAGTTGAACAAGGTAAAGAACGGGAGGTTGAAGAACTTTGGGTTTGGTTCTATTTTTGACCGCCTTTGCCTTGGAGAAGATACCACTGATGCAGCCTCAGTACATTGCACTCGACTTACCTTCTCCTACTGAACCACGTATGCAGAGATGGGTTGACCACATGTCTAGGCATGCAGGCCAGTCTCAGATTTCATTTTCTGATACCTTCTTCAGGTGGTTTGATCGTCAGGAGATGGTTTATGCCCAGTATCCATATGCTGGCATGGATTTCTGGGGTGACCCAGATTTAGTACTGCGGGCTGGCGAGCAGTGGGGTGCTATTGGTAAAATCTTCGACCATATCACTGTTTACTGTTTTTGCTTATAATGTTCTTGTGCTTTATTCTATCAAGACTTTAATCAAACTCATGTGTTCATGCAGATGTTGGTCCTGTTCGTCCAGTAGTTCGACCGAGAGCGCCAGCTGTCGTCCCAGCAGGATGTAGAGCATTGGAAAGGTATGTTTTAACGAATAACTTAGTGGTGTTTCAAGCAATAGTTGTAACCTTTTCTTTGTTATAAAATAAGGAGAATGTAATGAGAATAAGCACGAATGACCCAATCACTAATAGTTATCTTCTCTATGCAGGAAAAGACAAAAGTAGGAAAGCGCGGTGCAAAACGAGAATTCCATGAGGAGATAACGGCTGTCCCTCCAAAACCAAATAAAATCCAGACCAGGGCGAGTAAATCAAGGCAGATCAATCCGGGACGAGATGAAGGACTGTCAGTTCGGAAGGCTAGGCAGAGAAAAGAGAGGAGTTAACAGTTTAACAGATCCCTCAGGATCTTTGATCCTGAGGGATCGTTACTTTCAATTATTTTGTTGTATTGTTAACTCCGCCATTACTTGTATAAAAAGGGGCAGCATCGAAGACTTAAGGGACTTTTGATTATCTTGTATCTTTACTTTCTGTTTACAGACTTCACAGTTGGTTTGATTTCAGACTATCGAGTCTCTTTGAGACTTAGTTTTGTTGTACTATCATTGATGCGTTAATATAATATATTTGGCGTTACCATCTCCCTGCATCTGAAGTAAGTTACGGCGGTGTGCCATTGGAAGCTAAGGGCCCGGCTCCAACGGACACTGGTTGATTCTACCATTACAGTTTGGCTTTGTGTGGTTTGTTTATTGTTCTTAATAATCTGATATACTTACATGTTGTTCCATACTCGTTCATCAGTAGTTTTCCTTTTGTAAATCTTTGTAACAAGTTTACATCATATTTCTAGAATTGATCACATAACATTGTTCTGAATTGTTCACTTCCGTTACAGAATTTATAAGTGGAATGTTTCAGCTACATATGGTTGGAGTGATGATCATAAGAAGATGGAATTAACGTTGTGTGTGGACTACTGGTGATCATTTTAGATTATGTGTATATATGATTGACATTTCCTGTTTATGGTGATTTGCTGTTCCATTTGATTAAGCTGTCTACTTGTACAAAAGATTTCTCTTTCTTTGTATGTAAGTTGATGCCAAGAATTGAGAGTGTTGAACTCGCGAGATTTAGTTTCTTTACTGCCGTTCCTTTTACTGCTGTTCCATTTCTGAATTGCCGTTCCATTCTGCTTTCTTGCTGTTCCTTTTTACTTGCATTCATTGGTTTGGTGTGAGAGGAGGATCAAGGCTGTCGTGAGACACAGGAGACGCTATTATGCTCCCAGATCCATGATCCATACTCTAATTCCTTTTCCTTCATCAGTTTCTAGAGGGATGGGTTACTGCTTCCGTACCCTTGACTGATAAAGTTGCCGCGTGTGATTCCTTTATGCAAAAGTAATTTAGCCATAGCTTAGCATCTGTTTACTCTTGTATTTCTTAGACCTATACTACTAAGCATTACTCTGACAATAGCCTCAAATTGAGATACCCTTTACAATAACAAAACGTTCCCGGATTGACTTGTAATGTGAGATAACTAGAGGTGAAAAAGACCCTTGTTACAGCTCTACATTTTGGCGCCGTTGCCGGGGAAAGGGTATAGCCATTTGTCTTTTAAACAGGGTAGTGTACGAATCTGCTAGGGGAGAGTTGGATTTTAAAAACGGAAGGTAAGAACCTGCGTACGGAGCATGTAAAAGCCCTGCTCCACCGTCCGCTTTCCTAGCAGAATTGATTGGTTAAATAGGATTTAGCAGTTTAGTTGGAGTGCATGACTAAGAAGAAAAAGCCAGAAAAAGATCAAAAGCCTCCATTCAAAGCCAAGGGGCCGGTGACCCTTGGAAGAATGACCTTCATCGACGAAATCTATAAGAAAGTCGAATCTCAGCCATCAGTAGGTTATAGGAAAATCAATTCTAAACAGCCTACTAGTTCCCTTCAGGCCTCGAGATCACCATCTGAAGCCTTTGCTGAAGTGCACAGTCAAACAGAGGAGCAGGACTTTCAAGAAATTGAAAATTTGACTCATGGACTATTGCACGAAGGGAATCTTAGTAACCTTTGCGAAGGAGGAGGAGAAATAGGGGAAATCGGGGAACCTAGATCTCCTATTGAACCAAACCAGCCTTTAAATAGCCCGGATAAAGGAAGCGCTGCAAAAATCTTCGTTGAAGGAATTCATTCACCTCAGACAGTTGGGACCATCATTATCCCTGATAAAGGGAGTGTTGTCAAAACAATCCCTATTAAGACTACCCCTTCTCAACCAAGGAACACTCTCTTGGAAATTCCTGAAGATTACTGGCATATATTCGATCCCATGGTGCAGAATCAGCAAAACACCCAAACCTCCACATTGCAATATCCTATAGTAGATTCTACAGCAAATGCGCCCATGAAAGCTATCCCTCTCCAGCATATCCCCACATTTCATGGCCTTACATCAGAAGATCCGGATGCATTCTTGTTCGAATTTGATGTATTATGTAGAGGATACGATTACACCACCGATCCCCAGAAATTAAAATTGTTCCCCTCCACATTGAAAGGGGCTGCTTTAAGATGGTTTATGGGCTTAGGTGGTGGGGTTATTAAAAATTGGGATCAAATGAAAGAAGCCTTTTTAAAGAAATATCAGGATTACTGTAGGTCAAGAGAACTAAAAGATGAAATCTTTCAAATGTCAACCAGACCAAACAAAACTCTAGAAGAATATGTAGAACGTTTCCAATATAACTTGCAAAGATCTCCCTATGCATCATTACCTCTGCCTGATAACGTGTTGAAAACCGCATTAATTAGAGGTATGAAAGAACAATGGATTGAAACGTTGAATATTATGGGGAAAGGAGACATTTATCAGGAAAATTTTGCTGACATCATTGATCTATGTATCAGGAGCTCAAGAGGCAGCACAAGGATAAAACCAGCAGAATATGATCGCTTTACCAGAGATAACAGAACATCAACAGAGGGAGTAACATGTGTGAAACTTGGAAATTTGCTAGAAAATTTTAAAACTGATATCCTGGGGACATTAACTACACAGCTTGATATTGTGTAGGCTAAACAGAAGTAAGCAGAGGCGGAACAGAATCTAGCGATCTTCTGCCCTCGATGCAGGAAGAAACATAGCCACAAGGAATGCCCGCTGGATACAGTCCAAACATGTGCTATCTACACCAAGGACCACCTGACTGAAAGCTGCCCCTCACTTCCTGGTTTGAAGGCAGTATATAAAGAAGCAGAAGAGGAGCCAGAATCAGCATATTTTATTAACCAACGTCGTCAATGGCAGCCAAGGCAATCTGGTATGTTTTTAGACCCCTCCTCTTCTTTTCAACCTCCGCCATTCAATGCTCAGCAACAGAATATGTGGCAAAACCAGTCTCAGCCCCCGTTTTCGAATTGGTCACCTCAAATGTTTCCTACTCCGAATCCTTGGATGAACCAATTTGGTTGGCCAAACTTCCCTTATCCCCCACCATATTGGCAGAATAATTCATATCCTCCGCAATGGACCCCTTCTACTTCGCAAGGTTCACCCTGGCAGACAAACTGGCCAAAATCGACATATCAGCCAGCAGGATCAATTCCACTCCCTCAACCAACTCTGCCAGCCTTACAACAAAATCCCCAGCCTAATCTGAGACCGCAGCTCCCAGCCCAACCCAACCCCAATCCGAATAATAGACCAGTTCAATCTCTTCAAATTATAGAATCCTCAGAGATTGAACCTGATCTGCGGGAGTGCAATGATCTTCAGTTAAGATCTGGGCGAATAATAGAAACTGAGGGACATAGAACAACTCACATTGAAGATCAGTTACCTATAGAACAGCCGTCACAACAGGAAGATGTAAATAAAGACCAGGCTCATCAGCAAGTAATTACATCTCCTCCACCTTTCTCAGAACGATTGGCCATTCCACGACCAACGCAATATCCAGATTTTGATATTCTGGGAGAACTACAAAACTTGTATATAAGAATTCCATTCCTTCAAGCTATACAGGATATCCCCATATATGCAAAAACCATAAAAGACCTGTGTAGCAGAAAATCAAAAAGAAATGTAACCTCTAACCCAAGAGTCCAGGTAGTCGGCACCTTATCCGACCTCTTATCAGGAAAAGAAACACCAGTTAAATACGAGGACCCTGGAAACCCAATTGTCACTATTCAAATCTATGGGCAGACCTTGACCAACGTCTTAGTTGACCTAGGGGCTGCAATTAACATCCTGACAACATCAACTTGCCAGAAGCTCGGAATTACATCAGTAGAACCTACTTCCACTTTGTTAGAACTAGCTGACCAATCAGTAATTAGACCAGAAGGCACCTTGTATGATGTCATGGTTTCAGTGGACTCCTGGGAATACCCGACTGATTTCCTGATAATTAATCCAAGAACCCGACTAGATGGACATCCGCTAATTCTAGGTAGACCGTGGCTCGCTACTGCCGACGCCGACATTGGTTGCCGGCAGGGAAACATGACCATAACCAGAGGGTCGGATATCAAAAATTTAATCTTGTACCCTCCAGCGCAGCCAAGCATCACGATGATGAGAACCAACCTGCGCCCTGCCTCATATGTCACTGGCAATATTAGACCCCCATTAACAGTCCAGGAAGCGCTAGATTTCAAAGATCAAACGGAAGACGATGCCATCAATAAATTCATTAATCAAACAGAATCCACATCGTATACACAATGTTTTATGATAAAAGCGGCATTTGATAACGAATTAGAGGAGGATCCTCTGAAAGACGATCATGACCAAATTATATCTGTGACTTCTGTCGCTAATAGCAAAGTAGTGCAAATTGAACCGGGGAAAACTTTAAATATTAACGCTAATCTGACACCAGATCAAGAGACAAAACTCATCCAGCTGTTACGAAAATATCAGGAGGCATTTGCATGGGACTATCCCGATATGAAAGGGATTGATCCCCAACTATGCACACATCATATTTATATCGAAAAAGATGCAAGACCTGTTTGTCAACCGCAAAGAAGACTCAACCCCCATTTAAAAGATGTTGTAAAAGCTGAGCTTCAGAAACTTTTAGATGTTAATTTTATTTATCCTATCTCTGACAGCAAATGGGTCTCTCCACTTGTGGTAGTACCTAAAAAGAACGGGAAACGGAGGATCTGTGTGGATTATAGAGAATTAAACAAAGCCACACAAAAAGATCACTTCCCTCTCCCATTCATAGATCAGGTACTGGACACCTTAGCAGGCAAGAAATTCTTTTCTTTCTTGGATGGCTTCAGCGGATACAATCAGATTCAGATTGCCCCTGAAGACCAGGATAAGACTACCTTTACTTGTCCCTGGGGAACGTTCGCTTATCGAGTCTTACCTTTTGGTTTATGTAATGCTCCAGCCACATTCCAAAGGGCTGTTCTTAGCATCTTTGCAGAGTTAATTAATGATGGATTGGAAGTCTACATGGATGACTTCACACCATATGGAGATGACTTTGATCCAGCTCTAGATACTCTCGAAAAAGTCCTACAGCGCTGCATCGCTACCAGACTTTGCTTGAGTCACGAAAAGTGTTACATGATGATGACCGAAGGACTCATTCTGGGACACTATATTTCAGCAGCTGGTATTCAGGTAGACCCGGCTAAAATTAAAATAATTTTGCTTATTCCGACCCCCACTAATCAAACAGAGGTACGCAGTTTTCTTGGTTTTTCTGAGTATTATAGACGATTCATACAACATTATTTACATATTGCCGCACCTTTACATGCATTAACTGGAAATGTTGACTTCTTATGGACAGAGAAATGTGATCGAGCTTTCAAAGAATTAAAGAAGCTGGTATCTACAGCTCCAGTTCTCCGAGGACCTAATTGGAATTTACCATTCCAAATTTCAACTGACGCCTCCGACACAGCAATCGGTGCAGTTTTGGGCCAAGAAGAGGATAAAAGACCATACGCCATCTATTACATCAGCAAAAATTTGACTCCGGCTGAATTAAATTATACTGTCACTGTGATACACGCTGTTAATAAATTTAGACACTATATTACAGGCTATCCCGTTATTTTGTATACAGACCATTCTGCTATTAAGTATTTAGCAAATAAGCCCGTTACAAATGGAAGAATAACCAGGTGGTTGATCCTGTTGCAGGAGTTTGATATTACAATCAAAGATCGACCGGGGAAAGAAAACCTTGTAGCTGATTTCCTCTCACGAATACCAAAATCAGTTGAAGCAGCAGCAATCGAGGACCAATTTCCAGATGAACACTTATTTGCTGTCGCTGTTCAGACTCCCTGGTACGCTGATGTTGGTAACTATCTTACAGTAAGTAAGCTTCCAAAACATTTAACCCCCAATGAACGGAAGCAGATTGTTCAGAAAAGTACTCGATTTTCGTGGGTTGGGGGCTATTTGTTTCACACAGGCGCAGATATGGAAATCAGAAGATGTATTCGAGAGGACGAAATCTTTGATATCTTGAAAGCCTGCCATGATGGGCCATGTGGAGGACATTTTGCTGAACGAAGAACAGCACATAAAGTATTACAAACGGGATACTACTGGCCTACAATTTTCAAGGATGCGAAAAAATTTGTCCAGGCCTGTCATAGCTGTCAGCGTGCAGGACGACCTGGTCCAGCCGACGAAATGCCTTTGCGGCCTCAATTAGTGATTGAACCTTTCGAATGCTGGGCTCTGGACTTCGTCAGACCCATCAGCCCGCCATCAAACTAAAGAACCTACATTTTGGTGGCAACTGAATATGTTACCAAATGGGTCGAAGCGGAGGCATTGCCTAGAGCTACAGAAGATTCGGTAATACAGTTCTTGTTCCATTTGTTTGTACGTTATGGTCTTCCAAGAGAAGTAATTACAGACGGAGGACCACAATTTGTGGGACATAAATTAGCTGCAACACTCAATAACTATAGTGTCCAGCATAAAATTACTATCCCATACCATCCGCAGGCAAATGGGCAAGTGGAGAGCAGCAATAAGGTAATAGAATCTATTTTGACAAAAACCGTTGCCTCACATCGGCGTGATTGGGCCGCCCGACTACCTGAGGCACTGTGGGCTTATCGAACCACATGGAGGAGCACCACCGGCTATTCACCATATCACTTAGTGTTTGGAAAGTAGCCCATTTTTCCTATAGAATTCGAGATCCAAACGCTGCGAACTGCCCAAGAAGTCGGATTGGATTTAAGCGAAGCACAGAAAAGTCGATTACACCAAATTAATGAATTAGATGAAATAAGGCTCTCTGCATTACAGAATACAACACTGATTCAGCAGCAGCGAGCCAAATGGCATGATGCGCTCATCAAAAACAAGATATTTCATGAAGGAGACTGGGCTCTGTTATATGATTCTAGATTTCAGGATTTCACGGGGAAGCTTCAGACTCGTTGGTTGGGACCATACGAGATTCAAAAATTCCATGACAATGGGACCCTTACTCTGATCACAATCGACGGGTCTGGATATACATTTAAGGTAAACGGCCACCGAGTTTGTCTGTATCGCAAACCGCTCACTCGGGAATCTTTTTGTCAGCAGCTATGCCAAGATTCTAACATTGAGATTATGGGCGAGGAAGCAAAAACTTCCTCACCTATAGATCAGTAAGAAATTCATCTTTTATTACCACATCTTGTATATAAGATTGTAAATTTTGTATATATGATTTTAGTATTTGTGCGTGCTGTTCCTTTTCAAAAGGAACAGCACTTGTGTGTTTTTGCTGTTCCTTTTCAAAAGGAACAGCACTTGAGTGTTTTTGCTGTTCCTTTTCAAAAGGAACAGCACTTATGTGTTTTTGCTGTTCCTTTTCAAAAGGAACAGCATTTGTGTGTTTTTGTTGTTCCTTTTCAAAAGGAACAGCACTTGAGTGTTTTTGTTGTTCCTTTTCAAAAGGAACAGCACTTGAGTGTTTTTGCTGTTCCTTTTCAAAAGGAACAGCACTTGTGTGTTTTTGTTGTTCCTTTTCAAAAGGAACAGCACTTGAGTGTTTTGCTGTTCCTTTTCAAAAGGAACAACACTTGTGTGTTTTGCTGTTCCTTTTCAAAAGGAACAGCACTTGTGTGTTTTTGCTGTTCCTTTTCAAAAGGAACAGCGTTTGTGTGTTTTTGCTGTTCCTTTTCAAAAGGAACAGCACTTGAGTGTTTTTGCTGTTCCTTTTCAAAAGGAACAACACTTGAGTGTTTTTGCTGTTCCTTTTCAAAAGGAACAACACTTGTGTGTTTTTGCTGTTCCTTTTCAAAAGGAACAGCATTTGTGTGTTTTTGCTGTTCCTTTTCAAAAGGAACAACATTTGTGTGTTTTTGCTGTTCCTTTTCAAAAGGAACAACATTTGTGTGTTTTTGCTGTTCCTTTTCAAAAGGAACAGCACTTGAGTGCTTTTGCTGTTCATTTTCAAAAGGAACAACACTTGTGTATTTTTGCTGTTCCTTTTCAAAAGGAACAGCACTTGAGTATTTTTGGCTGTTCCTTTTTCAAAGGAAACAGCGTTGGTATGCTTCTGCTACCCTTTGTACGGCAATGCATCAGATGAACTCCTCCTCACCCTCCCTTTCAAAAAGGAGTAGTATGCTCTTGTCCCTCTCATATAAAGGATGTGTTGTCCACCCTCTTTCCAAGGCCATAAGTAGCAGCTATACATTTATGCAATGAATATAAAAGCCAGGATATATCGAGATCAGCATATCATAAATCGCTATCTTTAATAGCCCTAGTATTGATGCAACAACAAAGGAAGGATCCACACACTCATAATTTTTGTTGTCATAGTCTCACCTCCTCTGCCTTGTTGGAAAATTTCATCATGTTGAGTTACTACAATTTTCCCTATTATTACTTGGACATAAGAACAGAAGATTTATATCTTCCAATTGGGATGACAAGACTTCTTCCGCCATTCCCACTCTTAAGGAGGGCTGAACCACCCTTATGTGTAATTACACAAGAGCAAAGTCTGTTTCAAAAGAAAAAAAGAGCAAAAGCAAAATAAAAAGAAATTATTTGTCAAATGCAGGATAGGGGGTTTCATTAAAGAACCAACCTACTATGATCATAAGATTGGAAGCGAAGTGGCATTCCCATCATGGCCACCACACCAGGGATATGATCCAACGGGTTCACTACATAAACAAACCTTGGAACAGGGGGTCTCATTACGAGCCGGCCTGCCCACGTTTCGCGCCTCTCTGGTGAATGGCATCATGGTTATCTGGTTACCAAGCCAGCATGATGGCCTGCGTTTTGACAAGAATTGCTCTTCAAAAATACACAAAGGATCATGGTTCCAAGGTGAAATAAACAACTCTGCCAAGGTTATGAACACCTGTCGGCAGCAGAGCTCTGTTAATGGTATCGGAGTCGTAATATATACAACAATTTGGATCATATCAAATACTTCTTTCTATCCTCGTAATAATTATATCTTACACTTTGATGGAATACGTCGCATGAATATCTATCATCACCAATCATGGCAAAGGTATTGACTATGACTACCTCAGACTTTATATGAGTGCCAGACGTCCTATCCTCCTGTCTTGCATCACATCACGCAGGCTTATGCAAAACGCGATCTACCTTTTGCCTCGATCTCGGTATTTCTTTGTCTAATCTGAAACATGGCAAAACTCTATATGCTGTTCCTTTATGACTTGGTGACGGGACTGCGGCTCCTCCTCCATTTGACGGCTGGGATAGCCTATCATATTGCGAGGGGGGAGGTGACCTCATTACTCCGCCGGCCACGTGTTAGCACATCATTCGGAAATGATATGGTACGAAGGATCCCGAAATAGAACCATGGGAGGCAAGGCTATCAGAAGCGAGCCTAGTGAGCTAGTAGTCCCCGAAGCTGCTCGGGAGATCCTAGAAAGGGCGGGGTGGCTAACTTATTTTAGCCGCCTGCGTGAATCAAATGAAACTGTGGCCATGGAATTCCTACAGAATTTGCAGGAAGAACACTCCGTAGTGGGAGGGAAGCAGATAATGGTCACGAAGGAAATAATCACGGAAGTAACAGGATTACCAGCCTTAGGACCAATATGGACGACAAAAAAAGAGAGGTTGCAAAAGATCATAGAAATTTTCCAAGACGAAGGACAGAATCTAACAGTGAAGGGAAAAGGAGTGTTGCCGGCAACGCTAGGAGAACCCTGGAGCGAATTGGCAAAGGTGGTGCAGAGCTACATCACCTGCGAGGGGCGAAAAGATGTGGTAAGATCGCGTCACCTTAAGCTCCTGGCTGTGTTAAAAGGAAAATGTTCTGTGAATCTCCCTGCATTGTTAAATTCATTACTGCATGATGTCTCTTGGAGCCTGAAAAAGGCACACCATGAAGACGCAGTGGTTAGCCACCATGGGTTGATCCGCCTGATAGTGAGCCACAGTCTCACTCAGCAGCAGAGTAGCTGGGGGGAGCTTATTACAGCAATTGGAGGGGGAGTGGCATCACCATCCCCAAAGGCTAAGCATCCCGCTAGTACCTCTGAAACACCCAAGAAGCCCAGAGAATCACCAAAACCCAAGCATCCCTCGGATACACCCGAGCAACCCAAGAAACGCACGGAGTCAGTAAAACGAAAACGTTCCTCTAGAGCATCTGGACATGCAGAAAAACATGAGGAACTGGCCACAGAAGAGCGTGCTGCCTCGAAACGAAGGCATTCCTCTGGCACGCCAGAACAATCTGAAAAACGCAGAAAGGTGGTGGTGGAAGAACAGGTGGCCAGCACACCCGAACAGCCCGAGAGGCCTAGGAAGTCAGCTCGGTTGGCGAGGATAAAAGGCAGGCTAGAGAAAATCCAGCTAAGCATTGACCAACCGATCGAAATAACAGATGAGCCACCAGCGCCAGAACAGGAACCCTCGAGGGAAAATGTGGAACAAGTTGAGAACGAAGCAGAAGCCGAGGAAGGAAATGCACATTCTGACTCTGAGGCCGAGGCCGACTATCCGGGGGCAGCCACTGAGCAGCCAATTCAGGAGGAGGAAATGGAACAATTAGGGGACAGCCCGCCACAGGACCATGTGGAGGAAGAAGAGCTGGCCACCATCTTGGCCAGCCTGGGAGATTATGCTTCACCTTCCAGTTCAGCAGACCCTCCAGAAGGACCCTCTGGGGAGGAGACGCATGAAGAATTGCATGAAGAAATGGCAGGAGGAGAAAACCCCCCTGTTGTCGACAAAGAAAATGTAAATACCAACCAGGAACAATCTGTTCCCAAGACACTAGAAGAAAACCCACCTGCTGATGACGTGGAGAATGAAAATGCTTGTCGGGAACAGTTCGTTCCCAGAATGCCAGAAGAAACCCTCGATGAAAGTGGAGCAGAACTGAGGGCTACTCATGCGGCCACTGCCGAGGCAAGATAAATTAAGAAATTGAGAAAGAAACAGCAGAGACTGCTGAACATTATAGCCCAGCTTCGGCAGAAAATTCGAAGTTTGAAAGCTAGTCTGAGAATAAGAAGGACCGTAAGGAGAAAAAGAAGGACAAATGCAGCAGGGTCCTGTCAGATGAGAAGGTAAAGGGCTTATAGGCGTCTCGTAGGTCAATACTCTGCTGATAGACCTACGACTGCTCCAACCGGCACTAAGGAACAAAATGCCGTTCCATCTAATATGGAACATCAAAATGCCGTTCCATCTGATATGGAACATCAGAATGCCATTCCTATTGACGCTGAGGAACAGACTGCTGTTCCAAATAGCCCATTGGAACCAACTGCTGTTCCAATCAAAACCGAGCCGCAAGACGACATTCCATTTGCAGAGGGGCCATCGTACCCCTTTATTCATGTTAAGAAAGAAAGGGAAAACAAAGCAGTCCAAACTGAGGCACCACCTTTAGGGATAATTCGGGATACGAATTCCAGGCAGCAAAACGTGAAGGTCCAGGTAAGACTCCCTGCCTCTGAGAGATCATGGAAAAAGGATCCAAAAACCAAGGCCTTGCACCACGCGATGAAGCAAGCCCGACAGGAAGCTGAGCAGTTAAGGGAACAAATGGTCCCTCGGGAAAAATACGAGGAGTTGCAGCAGGAAGCTGAGCAGTTAAAGGAACAAATGATCCCTCGGGAAAAACATGAAGAACTGCAGTAGCAACTGCGGAACATGAGTCAATCAGAGAGTCAGGCCTTTGAAGGATGGCAGAAGGAGCAGGAAAAGGTTGCTAAGGTAACGCGTCGACTAGATGTTGTTATTAAACAATTGGACACTGTATGTTCGCTGTATAGTGATGTTTTGACTTGCAGGGCCCCTGCAAAGAATTATGCTTTATTTCTCCTTGAAAGATACTTAAGATTGAAAATAAAAGCTGTCAGGGCAGGTGCCCCTATTCAGATTAATACTGTTAATGATTTTATTGATTGTTGCAAACATTATGGGGTTAAGGTCCAACGGTTACTATGTGAATTCTATTTGCACAATATGGTGCTTGAGCAGGAAATTGATTTAAACCCTGGCCCTTTCGTGGGAGATATACAGCTACAAGCCTTTGTTTCATTTGGGGTCAATCAATTAAAGTGGCTTAGGGCTTACAATGCCTTTCAGAGGCAGGAGAACAACCTAGATCTATGGGTCAGGGCCGAGCCTAGAGACCCAGTTCACCTATGGCAATCACACAAAAGCCTTATGAGAATCCCGAGTGTCATAGAACTGCTAGGACCCATGCATGAGGATTTGATCCGAAATAGCTTGGAATACTTTCTGGCTATTAAGGATTCTGCCCTGGATGCTGCCAAATTCCGCTATCGGATTTCTACCCCAAGCATCCAGCTCAGGGAGCCATTCAAATATGAGAATTTCGAGCTGGCTGCTGAACGGTTGAGCCTTTATGGCCAGCGCATTCTGCAAGCTGGGCCGTCTTGGTTAGGATACCGGTTCCGTAGCCCGATTATTTGGCACCCTGCACCTGGGTACCAGGCCTTGTATAATATGCCTGCAGATCAATTGAATCAATTCTTTGATAATCTGGTTGCTCACCATGGTTGCAGACCTCCTCACGAGGTGCCCTCTCCCGCCTATTCTCTTACCGCTCTCCATGTTAATTATAACGTTTTCATGAGGCCATGAAACAGAGTAAGCCGGGGGGTGTGTAGAGCATTGGAAAGGTATGTTTTAACGAATAACTTAGTGGTGTTTCAAGCAATAGTTGTAACCTTTTCTTTGTTATAAAATAAGGAGAATGTAATGAGAATAAGCACGAATGACCCAATCACTAATAGTTATCTTCTCTATGCAGGAAAAGACAAAAGTAGGAAAGCGCGGTGCAAAACGAGAATTCCATGAGGAGATAACGGTTGTCCCTACAAAACCAAATAAAATCCAGACCAGGGCGAGTAAATCAAGGCAGATCAATCCGGGACGAGATGAAGGACTGTCAGTTCGGAAGGCTAGGCAGAGAAAAGAGAGGAGTTAACAGTTTAAGATCCTGAGGGATCGTTACTTTCAATTATTTTGTTGTATTTTTAACTCCGCCATTACTTGTATAAAAAGGGGCAGCATCGAAGACTTAAGGGACTTTTGATTATCTTGTATCTTTACTTTCTGTTTACAGACTTCACAGTTGGTTTAATTTCAGACTATCGAGTCTCTTTGAGACTTAGTTTTGCTGTACTATCATTGATGCGTTAATATAATATATTTGGCGTTACCATCTCCCTGCATCTGAAGTAAGTTACGGCGGTGTGCCATTGGAAGCTAAGGGCCCGGCTCCAACGGACACTGGCTGATTGTACCATTACAGTTTGGCTTTGTTTGGTTTGTTTATTGTTTTAATAATCTGATATACTTACATGCTGTTCCATACTCGTTCATCAGTAGTTTTCCTTTTGTAAATCTTTGTAACAAGTTTACATCATATTTCCAGAATTGATCACGTAACATTGTTCTGAGTTGTTCACTTCCGTTACAGAATTTATAAGTGGAATGTTTCAGCTACATATGGTTGGAAGAAGAAGGAATTAACGTTGTGTGTGGACTACTGGTGATCATTTCAGATTATGTGTATATATGATTGACGTTTCCTGTTTATGGTGATTTGCTGTTCCATTTGATTAAGCTGTCTACTTGTACAAAAGATTGCTCTTTCTTTGTATGTAAGTTGATGCCAAGAATTGAGAGTGTTGAACTCGCGAGATTTAGTTTCTTTACTGCCGTTCCTTTTACTGTTGTTCCATTTCTGAATTGCCGTTCCATTCTGCTTTCTTGATGTTCCTTTTTACTTGCATTCATTGGTTTGGTGTGAGAGGAGGATCAAGGCTGTCGTGAGACACAACAGACGCTATTATGCTCCCAGATCCATGATCCATACTCTAATTCCTTTTCCTTCATCAGTTTCTAGAGGGATGGGTTACTGCTTCCATACCCTTGACTGATAAAGTTGCCGCGTGTGATTCCTTTATGCAAAAGTAATTTAGCCATAGCTTAGCATCCGTTTACTCTTGTATTTCTTAGACCTATACTACTAAGCATTACTCTGACAAATAGCCTCAAATTGAGATACCCTTTACAATAACAAAATGCTCCCGGATTGACTTGTAATGTGAGATAACTAGAGGTGAAAAAGACCCTTGTTACAGCTCTACACAGGAGAGGCTGCCGGAAGAGTTATTCTTTGTGACCTCGATGTGGCCGAGACTCTTACAACTATGTAGGAGCAGGTTGAGAGCCTTACTCTCGGTATTCCAGATGTGAGGATTGACGAGCTGCCGTTGCAGTTACAGAGGCATACCACTAGTGTGCCCAGACGATGGACTCGTCTCTTACGCATGATCGCACAGGCTGGGACTTGCTATCACGAGCATCATTAGACTAGGGTGCCCCCTAGCATTTTGAGTTTTGGGTCATGTGACCGATTTTGTCTTGGTTACAGAACATTATATGTAAACTATAAATAGCTATATACATTTTTGATTTTCGGAGTTTTATTTTGGTTGGTTTATATGATCCACATGTGAAACATTGATGATGTGTTTCTTTTTATAAATTTTGCAAATGTCTATCTAACACATAGTTTGGTAATGAGTCGGTTAATGTGTTTAAATTTCTGGAAATATGTTGATATTGAATAAGAACAAATTGTCTTTCCAAAATCTTAACCCTTAGGAACATGCGATAAATAGCTGGATTTCAGACAGAGTAGATACCAGTGAGTTGTAGTATTACGAGTTGTGAGTCTAGCCTGACAATTAGTCAGCGTATACCATGGGTGATGGCATCAGAGAGTAGTTCTATCAACGCGCTATACTCAGCGATGTTATTCGTTGATTGAACAATACATACACCTCTAAAACTTACTAACTCGCCACTTGGATAAAAAATGGCCCAGGCTGCGGAGGATAGGTTCCGCGAACTACGACTCGCTCCGTCGGCATATCCAACACATGGTTCCAATGGGTTTGACATCTGCAATAAATGTAAAAGTGGATTACTTGACCAAAATAAACACTTTAGCGAAAACAAAAAATATAACAAAAGAATACAGGTTACTATTAGGCATAGTAACGCTTGAGGTACAACCCGTTACGAGGTTGCGCTAGTGGAATTCTGTCATAATCCGTTAACTCGTAGGCTCCTTTTGCTAACACTCGTTTAACAATATAGGGGCCCATCCATAAAGACTTAAATTTACCAGCTCCCAATTTATCGAACACTTGGTCGTAAAGCAAGACCAAGTCACCTTCTGAGAAGATACGGGGTTTGACATTCTTGTCGAACTGCACCTTGACTCATTTCTTATGGGCTTCGTTAGCCAAAGCGGTGTCATGACGGGTTTCATCCAATTGGATTAACTCCAAGAAATGAGCCTCTTCTTCTGAAGTTCCGGGGAGGAGATCAATTGCGAGTTTAAGAGATGAGATTTCACACTGTATTGGTAGGACTGCTTCCAGGCCATACACCAGCTGGAAAGGTGTGAATCCGGTTGCATTCCTTACCGATGTTCGGTAGGCCCACAAAGCTGAGTACAGGATTAGGTGCCATCTTCTTTTGTGAACCCCAATCATCCTTTGCAGCATGCGCTTCAGGACTTTGTTGATCGCTTCAACTTGTCCGTTGGCTTGCGGATAATATGGAGTAGAGCTGTCGTGAGACAACCCTAGTTTGGCAGCTAATTCGACCATCATGTGATTGCGAAAATGCGATCCATGATCTATAACTATGGCCTGTGGTACGCCGAATTTGGCGACTACATGATTGAAAAAGAATAGGGCAGCTGTTTCACAAATATTATCTAATGTAGGCATCGCCTCGGCCCATTTGGTAAAATAGTCAACCGCGACTATGATATACCCATGCCCCTCGGTCGAGGTGGGGTTACATGTCATGAAATCGATGCTCCATTTGGCGAAAGGCCCAACAGCTACTATTGGCTATAGCGGTGCGGGTGGTCTTCTAGTTTTGCTATCAAAAATTTGACAAGCATGGCAACTTCTGACTGCGTTTATGCAATCTTTGAACATGGTTGGCCAGAAGTATCCTGCTCGTAAGATTTTTTGTGTTGTAGCATATCCAGATTGATGCCCCCCACAGGCACCTAAATGACACTCATTCAGGGCTTTTTCGGCTTCCTCATGGGTGAGGCACCTTCTCAGAATTGTATCGACACCATGACGGTAAACTGTATCACCGACGATCATGTCGTCTTTTGCTTGGTATCGAATATGTTTTTGTTCTGAGTGGGAGGTGTTTGGCCGATATTTTTGGGTTTGGAGATAAACAATTATATCTCCATACCACTCATCGCTTGTGGATATCAGAAACAAACTTTCGTCCACGATTGATTCTTGGGATGTTTCATCGTTGGACGTAGATGGGAGATCGCATAATAATTCTGCGAAAACTAGAGCTTTCTTTGATTTTGATTTTACAAATTCCAGATCAAACTCTTGAAGGATTGCTATCCATTTTCAATATTTGCCCCCCAGCAACTGTCGTGACAATATATAAGTCATGGGGTTGCAATCTGATAGAATGGTAGTTTTTCGAAAGAGGACATAATGTCGAAATATCTGTATCGCTTGAACAACAGCGAGTGCTAGCTTTTCAACGTAAGAATATTTGCTTTCTGTATCATTTAAGTTTTTACTTAAATAATATATAGGATGTTAAATTCCATCGACTTCTTGAACTAAAACCATCGCAATGGTCGTATCCGCTGTAGCCAGATACAGGTTAAAGTCTCTTTGATAGTCAGGGGCATACATTAATGATGCTTTTACTAGGGAATCTTTCAAAGCATCAAAGGAAGCTTGCGCAACCTGATCCCAGACAAAGGGTACTTCCTTTTTCAAAAGACGTGTATAACCTTTAGCAAGTTCTGTGTAATTTGGAATGAACCTCCTTAGAAAGTTTGCTTTCCCTTGGAGTTTCTGAATCTGAAGCAAATTCGAAGGTGGAGGCAAATTTATGATTGCCTGAACCTTACAGGGGTCGAGACGAATCCCGTCCTTGGAGACTACAAAGCCAAGTAAACGACCAGAACTGACGCAAAATACACATTTGTGTGGATTGAGTCGTATCTTGTAGTGTCGGCAACGTAGAAATATCGCTCTTAAATGCTGCGGATGATCAGTCCACTTTCGCGAGTGGGCCGGAAGGTCGTCGAGGTATGGTTGAACGATGTTCTTGATGTCATGGAAGGCATAATTCATTGCCCTCTAAAACGTCACCCCAGCGTTCTTTAAACCAAAGGGTAATTTTTGATATGCGAATGTGCCCCACGGACAAATGAATGCAGTCTTTGACTGGTCCTGTGGGCGGATATTTATTTGACTATACCCGGAGAATCCATCCATGAATGAAAAGATTTCACATCTGGCGCATTCATCAATTATCTGGTCGATAAAGGGTGTAGGGTAGTTGTCCTTTGGACAAGCTTGATTTACATCCCTATAAACGACGCACACTCTAATTGTTCCTTGTTTTTTCATAACAAGGACAATATTCGATACCCAGTCGGTTAGAGGAACTGGGTAGATGAAACCAGCATGGAGAAGCTTTTCAACTTCTGCCTTAATGGCAGCGACTTTCTTGGGCTGCAGCTGCCGTAGCCGTTGTATTACCAGTTTGACATCGGGATACATCTTAATTTCATGTTCAACGATACTTGAGTCGATGCCTGGCATTATGACCAAGCAAAGACATCTCTGAATTCACGAAAAAGAGCATTATATATTTCCAGTTCTGAAGGAGAACAACATTTGCCAACATAAATATTCTCTACAACATCTGTTTTGGTCGAGATATTTATGGCTATAGTCTCTTCAATATTGGATAGGTTTCGCTCTGAATCCACCGTATTTACAGTATTTGATAGGAATTCAAAAACTGAAGGATGATAAAGGTCATCTTGAGTATCTTCTTCACAATCCGGAAGAAGGGAACGATGGTGGATATCATTCCATGGTGCCCCCTCAATCAACATTGACTGTATGATTCCTTCGTCGGTTCCATGCACTCGCGACCAAGGATCTGAAGGGGTACCATATTCTCTAGACCTATCTACCCAAATGCATGATGAGCGTTGATTTGGGTTTGCCTCCCATGCTAGGAACATTGATTGCTACAATATTTCCGTTGGGCTTGGGGGCAAAACCATTGCACGATCCATGTTAATATCGTCTTCTGAAATCTTTCGTGTTGAAGATATCATGTTGCAAGTCCCTACCGATGCTACTTCTCCTATATTGATTGGAGGTGGAAGTGCGAAAGTTCCCATTAATATGGGGTCTTTTAGTAGGCCTACTCCAATATTTTGAAGCGGATGGGTGCTTCCATGGATCATTGGAATGCTTCCCATAACTTGGGAACCGTTAGGGAGGAAGTTTTGCTGGTCGACGATTGTAATCCCTCCTTGGAAGGGGAATGCAATCTTTCTGAAATAGGTCGACACGACAGCTGCCATGGCATATATCCATGGTCTTCCTAGTAGGACGTTGTAGTCAAGATTCCCATCAATGACTTCGACATCTATTTCTATTGTCTTCCCTCCTAGTTCAACTTTCAAGTTATTCAGGATACCATATGGGGTATACGATCGGCCATCAAATGCTTTTAATGTTGTCGAAGATCGCGACAAGGTTGGAGATCCTAAAGTTTTCCAGAAACTCATCGACATAATACATGTGGATGCCCCCTCATCAATAATCGTTCGATGAATGGTTTTGTTGAGGGCTTTCACTTGAATAAGGAAAGCTAGTTGAGCTGGTAACTGAGGATCGTATCCTTTATGATCGAAGGATACAAGATTGGAATCCTTTGGGTCAACCCCACCAATAGCTGATAACTAAGCCTGCTTTGGGATGGGCAATTCTGTAGTACTTCAAGAGTCGACATAGCGGATGGCGATTGGGCCAAATCTTCCACTATGTTATAATGCTGCGCTGCCCTAGCACGAGGATTAAATGTCAACTTGTGTACTACTCCCTTTGGCGGTTTTATTGTTAATTCAGGTATTATTGGTGGCGTTACAACTTCTGTCGAAGGTGTTGTCGAACTACTTGGTTGATCTTTATCCTTGTTGTTCGACAGCTACGGATTCCCGTAATCTTTGTTCCTTGTCGAAATTAAAGCATCATTTTGCTGTTTTGAAACCGACAACATTAGCACTTGAGACGGGGAAGCATCTCCACTATCAACCAGATTTATTCCTGGATTTGGAAACAGATCAGTTAATACTGCTGAGGTTTTCGAACTCTTAAAGAATTTCTTAAGCTCAGCTTTGTATGGACATTCGTTCGTCCAATGATCTTCGTCACATATCTGACACCCTGAAGGAGGGGGTTTCCTATTTCCAGGAGGGTTTGAAGAATTTTTTCTAGGTGATGACTCATCCTGTTTCTTCTTCTTCCCTTTACCTTGTTTCTTCTTGCTTCCTGGTTGTTTGGTTTCTTTGCCCTTATCTGTCGATACGGAATTTACTTCCGAAGCAAGAATTTCGTCTTTTGCATTTTGATCTGAAATCTTACGGGCTTTCTTGGATGTAGCCTTTGTCGATTTCGCGTTTGTCGTGCCAATCACGCCATCGCCGGCGTGAGAGTCATTGTTTGATTTAGGAGGAGGAGGAATTGAGAATTCCGGTCTAGGGGCGTCAGGTATTTTGTCGTAGAGCGTGCCAGACTAGGTATAGACCAAGTCTAGATATTGCACACGAGCGATAACTTGCTCTTCCGTTACGACTCCCCCCTTTGCCACGTCTTCCATGATGGTAGGAAGTAATGACTTGATAAACCATTAAGCTAATAGCTGATCGGGGACTTACGTTTTTACCATCCTACGACGACGTCGCCACTCATGTATATGATCAGATATGTGAGTGGCCGTTGTCTGTTTGAAGTTAGTAAGGATTTCCGTTCCCGTTTCATACCTTATCGGTAATTGAAAATGGGTTAAGAAGGTTGTGGCTAAGGTACTGAAGTTGTCGAAAAAAGCTCTAGGTAATTCAATATACCATTTTGCCACTGGACCCGTTAACGTCCTCTGAAAGAGGCGAAGTCTTATCGAATCATCATTTAAGGTGTTGGATGAACACCATAGATGGAATGTCATCACATGATTCGATGGATCTTCACCTGGATTTCCATTAAACTTAGGAATATCTGATGGAAGTTTGTGTGGAATCGCTGGCCACCAAGGGGCGTAAGCAATTGGATCGTTTGTTAACCGATGTAAATCAGGTAA
Source organism: Pinus tabuliformis (assembly GCA_031772625.1). Classification (NCBI taxonomy): domain Eukaryota; kingdom Viridiplantae; phylum Streptophyta; class Pinopsida; order Pinales; family Pinaceae; genus Pinus; species Pinus tabuliformis. The sequence goes on along the minus strand of CM062818.1, from coordinate 1,886,428,987 downwards.
CTCTGAAGTTGCCATGAATGGTAACTGTTGGTTCAGGTTAGGTGAACTATACCTAGGATACAATGGGATCGCCTGAGCAGTTGGTCTTTGCATACCAGCATAATGCAGTTGATGCTGGTATGACTGATAAGGTTGGTGGACAAGGCCATTGTAAAATGGTTGATTTTGGCCGTTTTGAATGTACGGTTGTCCACTGTTCACAAAGATCTGCTACTCAGAACCTTGGTATACTTGTTGGAATTGTGGTTGTTGGTATTGCACCAGCCATGGTTGAGAAGCCATGTGCTGTTGCGCCATACTAACCGTTGGACCAAGGTGTGGGGTAATTGTACCCGTCTGGACCTGTGTCGCCCCACTAGTTGGCGATTGTGGTTGAGTCGCACGGTCAAGGGGCTGTTGCATTACAACCTGAAAAATCTGAGGTTGGCATACAACAGGCAGCATTTGAACTTGCGACACTGTCACAATAGCTGGTGTAGTTGGGATGTTCGACATAGGTACACATTGTTGCATTGAATACACAACCCTTGGTTGTTGAGGTAGCATAGGTACCCAACCACTTGAAGTAATTCCAGTGTAACCTGAATTTTGTTGTGAACTCCCGTATGGATATCCTCCCGGAGGGGGTAATGAAAGGGCATACTGCCCCCCATACGGTGGTAATCCGGAACTGAAGGGGATTGTTTGCCCTTGGGGACCGGATTGCCCAAATTGACCTCCAAATGGATCAATTTGTTGAGTCTCAACATAAGAGTTGCCGGGTATTATTCCGGAGGAACAAACAGGAACCGACCATACTGTCGTAATACCCCCTGAGTGGGCTCCTTCTAGCGGCTGAGAGCTAGTCGGGACAGATGGTATGCCAGCGAAAATTGTCGGAGTGACGACAGGGAGTTCTGTTGTCACTGTGTCAGGTGCTACAGTCCTAGATGTTGACGGTTGTTCAGACATTTGTAGTCTATCCAAGAGATTCCCTAGCGATTCTACAGGAACTTTCACTGGTAGTAGACTAACTTCTGAAGAAGGATATAGAGTGACCCTGACTCCAAAGTGAGTTGGAGTACTTGTTGGAGGATCTTCTACAATTTCTTCAATCGCAATCAGACCAGGTGGAAGAGGAAGATCGTCAGGTCCGTAAAATATTTCAGGTGCCGAAGAAGGGGTGGAATCGACAGCGACAGATGTTTGAAGAGAAAGACTCTCTGGACCGGTTACTGATGGAACTGGTTCGGTAACACAAGTGTTTACTCTTAAACTAGGATCAGGATCACTGTCCCTTTGTGTTTGTTGAACTTCTTCTGTAGAGGCAGGGATTCCAGAAATGTTTGGAGTAACCGGAATCTCTGTTGTCATCGAAACACTTGTTCTAACTTTAAGAGGAGATTTGGAACCGGTTAAACGAGTTCGCTTTGTCCGTACTGGTTTCGATTCCGGAGACAAAGACGGTTGACTCGTAAGCCTCCGCGAACGACAGGGTTTCAATTGAATTTCTTCCACGATTGCGGATTACTCGATCAACTAAAATAAAAAGGGGAAGTATGTTTCCGATTTGAATGAATTTTAGACGCTTTTAGACACAACATGTTTTTTCAGTTTTAAAGAGTCGAGAAAAAACAAAAGATGACTCTAGTCTCCTTCGACTTTTAATGAGCCTGAAGTGATAAGTGCTCAGATGGACCTTTTCCGTTAAGGAGTCTGAAAAGGAACGAAAGGGACTGCTCCGGAGATCTAGGTAGAGGGTGTGCCAAACCAATCATAAAACTGCAAAATACGTTTTACGGTATGGCAGTCAATCTTCCCGAATGCTGTGTTCGGTGCATTGCGATCAGTAGGGTGGCCGACGCGGCATCCTATGGATAAAAATTTTTAAGCCTATAGGGGTCTCCCAATATATACTCGACGGTACGTGGGAGCACAATCCATACTGGCACTTTTGGTCTCTCAGGAGGAATCACCCAACCATCAGTAAGGCCAACAAATACCAAGTTTTACGACGCCGAAACACGTCTCTAGCCTAGACCTCTATGTTGTGCGTTAAGTTACAAAGCGTTGTTAGGTTCATTCAGTTTATTTTAAGTTGATCTTTCTTAGAAGTTTGCCTTTTGAGGTTCACCACGAGATGTAGATGTAATTCCTAAATGCAATCTAAAAGATGATAAGCAAATCTTTATCTCTTTTTTCAACAATGAAAATCCTAGCTACTAGGGGAAAAGAAAGACACCATCTTTTCTCAAAGAGCAAAGAGCACACTGTAAATGCACTTTTCCTAAATCAAGCCATACAAACTATCAATATGCAAATGCACAAATGCATGTGTTTGTTTTTCACTTTCTTAATATTGATGCCTAAAAAGAAAGTTTTTGTACAACCTTGAATTTTCTTTTAAATGACAAATACAAACAAGCTTACTTTTTCGAAATCAAAAGGGTAGAGGAGATTACGACACTTTACGATTTTCGAAATAAACACTTGTTTCGACACTTAAAAGTGACAAACTCAAACCAAAAGCAAAAGTAAATGTATAATCAACTGTCAACAGCCAATGAACTTTCTCCTAAGACCAAAATCGACAGATCTGAATCAAAGGCTACGGTATGACTATTTCACTTTTGCAATGGAAAACTGTAAATGATGCCACAAACACATAAAAACACCTACAGTCTTTTTGTACAAAGGAGGCAGAATTAAGGCAGAGAAAAGGGGTTTTCAGATAGGTACCTATACTGGTTACAGGCTGCAAAAATCAGAGATCAAAACTAGGCAAAACAGAGCAAAGAACCTCAGCTGCACAAGGCAAAGGCTGATCAGCGCACCTGTCTAACAGAGAAACTGAATTGTAGCGTAGGTAGCCCTCTCGGGACCTGCGTTGAAATGCAGAGTCTCTTCACAGAGCCTGCGCTGGAGCAGAAACGAGAGTTCTCTCCGGGTTCTGGGTCACGGTTTGCAGTTTAATCTACGGTTTCAGGCCAAATAAAAGCAACAAGCAAGGTACAATCAAAGGGATGATTTGAAGGAGGACTAAGAGCTATCACAAAGGGTTATCAGATCATTTGTGAGTCCATTGTTCAGATCATAGACAAATCCAGTGAGTGGATCAAAGCAGCAGTTGTCTACTTTGCATCTGAAAATCGCAGACGCAGTTCGATTGCTGCTTGTAAGTCTATGAAACAAACAGTAATAGAAACACAAATAAACTGATTAGACAGATCTCCCCAGTGGAGTCGCCAATTTGTTGTGGGGAAAAGTGCCTATTCAGGATGACCCTATCCACCTAAGGTGTGATAGTGCCTTAGCAACAAACAGAAACAACTATTCTAGTATTCTTCTTTATGAATTAAGAATGAAGAGAGATGAGATGGACTAATCGGTGCCTTCCGCTAATCCTTTGATCCGGTTTCTCTTCTCTTTGATAGCTCCCAGCTACTTGCTTTCTCGCTCGCCCAACTTCACCAAGTTCCTGCAAGATCACAAAAGGGGAAAACTACACAAAGACATGGATTCATATTCATAACTAGCTTAGGATTAGAAATAAGCTAAACATACTAATGCATTCATACATCAAAGACACATGAGCATGTAGGAGAAACTCAAATAGTTTTATTGATGAAATAACAAGGTTCAGGAGGAGATACAACCAAGTGAGTTCCAATCCAGCATCAACCTCCCAGAAAAGGAATCCCTTCTTCACCTCCCTCAAAGCATAAAGCACCCAATGATCTCAATCTCAAACCAACAGCAATTCTTTGCAATGTACAAAATTCCAGCCTCTGGATCTCTGGGATGAGGGATCCATATATAGATTTTTGGAGAGAGGATGAGTCAGCTTGTCATTTGACTAGTGTCCTCTCTCTCTGTCAGTTCTTGCTTCCACTTGGAGGCTGAGAGCCTCTTACTCATCACTGGTCGAACTCATTGAGGCAAGTGTTATGGAGGAAGATTCTGGAAGCTTCCATCATCTTTACACCTCGTGGAATGGCACTACCATTTGTCATTTCCCGCTCAGCGCACCCTGGTAGTGCATTTGGGTGCGTTGCAACGCACCTAGCTAGTGTACTGGGGTGCTTTGCAACGCAGGTGGCTAGTGGAGCCACTGAAATGATCCTGGTTTGACTGTCTCTGAGCAGTTTCTGGTGGAGAACTTCTGTGAGGAGTTGTGGTTTGCTGGCCTTGTTCCTTTAGGGGCAGGAACAACACTTTTAGGGACTTTGGATCCCTTGGTTTATGGACATTTCATGCTTAGAGCTGTAAGGCACAAAAATGTCTATAACAATACGTAGGATATGTGGATGGTGCTAGTCGTCACACACAACACATTTCATCAACTGCTTGGGTCATTTACACACCTGAGTCGAAATTGTTTTGTTCCAGGAGAGTCTTTCTTGGTACTGCCACCAACAATATTGTTGAGTACATGTCCGTAATTTCACATCTCACTGAAGCATCATCAAGGGACATCTCCAATCTGGTGGTTAGGTTAGACTCTTAGCTTGTTGTTATGCAATTGAAAAATCATTATCCCGTTCTTAATCCAACCTTGTTACATCATTATTTCAGGGTACAACTCTTGGAACGTCAATGTGAAGTTATCAGATATGAGCACATTCCTAGAGAATTTAATACAATTGTTGATTCATTGGAAAACTATGTGTTAGATTGGCATCTGTCTCATTCACTATAGATACATGTATGAAAAGTAAATATTTACACAGTTAAAAATTTACAAAAACACTTAAAAAACATTTACATCATAAAATACCAAAATATCTGTAGATATATATATATATATATATATATATATATATATATATATATATATATATATATATATATATATATTGAATCCAATCTTTTACATCAAAATATTCCAAAACTTGGGTGTTTTAAGTACAAAATGGCTACTAAGCCTAGCTATAAACACTCACTAGCTATGCCAAAGTGCCTGCTAATAGAGCCTACTACTCATGAAATGATAACACTGCTCTAACTATCTTCCAAAGAGGAACCAGAAATCGCCCAGGCACATCGACTGTGTGCCACTGCATATGAGCGGGGATCTACCTCATAGGAAGGGGGGGCACACCCATGCTCAAGCCCTCCAGGTTCCTCAGAACCTCGCGAAGACTGTCAACATCACCCACCCCATCAGGTAGTTGGCCTCCCGGCCCCACTTGGTGACGTTCGCCTATAGATCATACCGGTGCCACATCTGTGTCAAGCAAAAAGCTTCATGTCAATACTTGCTCACCCATAAAATCAACAAAAACATAACATAAACATTCAAAAACTTAAAAATACTTTAAATACTCTCAAAATTATTCTTACCTTGAGGCCCCGAGTTGGTCCTAAGTGTCAGAATCAAGTCAAGGTAACCGGTGAAGTCCATGCCCTCATAGGCATAGTCATCAATCATCACAATCTGGCCACTAAGCCATTTGAAGAAATCTTCCTCGAAAAAGTGTCGGATAGGTCCTCCTCCTGTGAGAGGATCAAGTGATGCCCATCGCCTCTGTCTCATCTCTCTCAGATCAAAGGGACCTAATCTCATCCTTGGTTGCATAACGAGTACCCTCTCAAGTATGAATGAGACAATGAGAGTACCATACCCAAAACTTTGTTGGGTTTGAGTATTGCATGTGGTGAATTCTACCTTAAACTAGCGAAGCACTGCTTCACACCAATTGGACATCTAAGGCTGGAAACAGTCAACTGCAATCAATAGTTGGGCCTTTGTGGCAACATGGGGACTCTTTGACCTCGCCAAATGCACTATCAACCATAAAATGGCCCTCATAGATCTAGACCTAATCCTTTCTATGCGGACTCTGTTGCTGACAAGTCCACCCTCAGGGATATAGTAAGCTTGAGCTAGCTCTAGGGTGGATCAAGGATCCGGCATACCCCTAGTTAGGTTTACTCGTGCTCCTCTACACGAAAAAACCAGTCAAAAGGTATATATCATCGAGATAAATGTCCAACTCATGATCCCCAATCCTGAACACCTATTCATGTTCATCCCAGCACTGAATAATCTAGCTCAGCAGGTCCTCCTGACCTTTCATCAAGTCCAACTTAGCATACTTCATCAACCCACAATGGTGCAATGAAAGTATGAAAGTAAGATCATTTCGCATAAGAAATTATTGTCAGTCATGGACCCATTCTCTTCATAGACTAGTCATAATGGCTCAAAACCTACATAAATCAACGAAACAATTAGTGCAAACGGGGAAAAAATGCATATTAAATCACTGCCTGGGATTTTAGGGTGCACCCTCATGAACTAACGCCCCCCCTAGTGAGATATATTGAGGATTAACTCCCTCCAGTAGGCTATAAAGGTCATTTAATGCCCCCTACAGGCCTGCTAGGGGGCGTTATGTGCATTTAAAGAATCACCCCAAAAGATGGTAAAAAAGGTTGAATAATAGGGCTCCCTAGATATCCAAAAAATCACCCCAAAAGCTGGTAAAAAGGTTGAATAATGCAAGATTAAGATTTTTTCTCCTACTTGGGACTGACAACACGCCAAATGGTCGCTCAGATATCCCGCAATTGTCCATGGAAAATTTGCACCTCTTTACCACCAAAACACTCTCACAGCTCTCAAATGATGCAAATGGTGAAAGCGGAGGCTAAAGAACTCCCTTATAGTAACTTTGGAGACATGAATTGTCTTAATTGAAGTCATTAAAGTAGAAGTAGTCCATTTCCAATGATAATTATCATGCGCCATGACCCCAGATTGATAGAAATTATTCATGTTTTGATGAAATAATTTTCACGATTGAATGACAAAAATGACCATGTGAAATTCTCTATGAGAGCTTTCCTTAATGGGATGTTTTCTCACTGTAAAACTGAAAAATTCCTCAGTTTTTCATCGTTCGGCTCATTAAACACATACGACGATAGTCTAAGCAACTCTTTTTCCCTCTTTTTCTAGCTCATTAAACTGAAAAAGATTAATTGAGCATTCTTTTTTGGGACTTTTTTCTCGCTCATAAAACTAAAAAAACCCTGAGTTCCTTCTTTAGACTCATTAAACACTTATGAAGAAGCTCTGAGCATTCTTTTTAGGAACTTTTCTCGCTCGTTAAATAAAAAAACCTCGAGTTTTCATCATTGGGCTTGTTAAACATTTACAACGACAATATGAGCGCTTTTTTTTGGGACTATTTCTTGCTCTTAAATCGAAAAATCCCTGAGTTTTTCCCTTCTTCGGGCTCGTTAAATCTACAAAGAAGGAATGAGTAGTTCTTTTACCTCTTTTTCCTCGCTCACTAAACTGAAAAAGATACCCTGAGTTTTCTTCATTTGACTCGTTAAAATTCGATGAAGGTATTGAGTTTGTCATTGCGTGACTCATTAAAATTTCACGACGAAAATCAACTTTACTCCGTCTCCTCGTACTCATAAAATAATGAGGCCAACATCTATTGAGCATAAGATTCTCTTTATCCGAACTTAGTATATTAACTCACAGAAAAGGAACCGTTCTGGTATACTGTTAAACTATTGTCGCAAGTTAAAAACTATGACAAAGGGACCACCCTGGAGTCGTTCTTTACGATATTTTCAGACTCTCTAAATATAAAAACACCATTGATTTATCTCATCTGGACTCATTAAATTACACAGATGAAGGATAGAGTCACTCTTTTTATGATTCTTTTCAGACTCTTAAACAGGAAAAGATTGATGAGTTTTCCTATTTGGACTCATTAAACTAATCAGATAAGGCATAGATTCGTTCTTTTTGCATTCCTTTTCAGACTCTTAAAACATGAAAAGATCGATGAGTTTACCCATATGGATATAAACTAATCAGGTGGGGAAAGTGGACAATACAACTACGTTATGTTCCGTATTTTGAAAGATTTCTTTGGCAGTAGTTGCTCCCTTGAACATGGCACTCCCTCAGATAAACCTTCCTTGTGGCAGCCTCTCAATATGAATCTTACCATCCTATGAGTTTAGCCTATATACCTCGATGTTCTTGTATCTCTGTATCCTAACACTCTTTGGTGTTCATGAGTCTAGTGCTGCATGGTTAAAACCATTGTTGTGCCTTCTATTGTTCAAGGGAAAACATTTTTCTTATGTTTCCTCCATCAACCCATCAAGCATATCCTACCATCATGCCCTCTGTCGCTTTGACCCAATGTTCAAAATATTCCTCAAAAACAATCATTCTTGTCTCATTTCGTGTCGACTGATGTAGGACACCTTATTGCCTACCTTTCAACAGGTCTCTTCCTATTGAATTCAACACTCTATCTAGGAAAAATACCAAGAAACACTTCAGTACTTTTGTACTTGTAGTCATCAGTGGAAGGTCATCTTGTGTTTGATCAAGGGTTTTCATTATTGGCTCCTAATTAAATGATTCTATGAGTGTTCGATGAAAAAAACATTTTTCGCACTCGCTATATTATACTGTGCATCTTGGGGACCATCACCATTGTTGGTGGCCATCCTCTTGTCTATTAATGGTCTCCATTATTGACTGGTAATCAGATGATTTCGTGCATGTTCGACATCAACACATATATTCACATGTATCCATCTATGTTGTTCGATGAAGAAGAAATCAAGACCTTGGGTTGAGGATTCCATCACTCAACCTTGTTTCCTCTCCCAAGTTGTGGTTATTGTTTTTCAGAGACATCTCATTAGAATGATCCTATTATGACACCAGTTCCACATTGTGCTTATCAGCGGCTAGCATCGTCATATCTCTTTTTTGAGAAAATCACTCTAACATAGCTACTGAGCATGGGAATGCCCGACTCAGGAAATGATTTTAGTTGTTTTATATATGTGTTGTATCAGGCTTCCCATACCACCAGAAGCTCTGATCCTCTCTCTCTTTTTTCCAAAGAAAAGGATAGCTAAATATAAAGTATTTCAGCCATCGTCGCAGCCTCTGATCTCACACTTTAGGGGGCACCTTTTATACAGGAAAATGACCTCCTCACCAATTGAGAGGACAAAGACATGATGACTGAAGGACTAACCAAGTTTACAGGCCCAGTTGTCAAGCTAACATTGTCTAGACACTATCAACCTGCTTTATAAAGATTCTCAACAAGCTTAACGGTGCATTAGTTGCTAGGAGAACTCTACTTGCTACCTCGGGAACAATGTTAGTGAACCTACATCAAGTTCTATGGGTCAAAGGAGTGAATTGACTGGGAAAATATCCCTATATTCTCTCTTATGTCAGCTCATAAAAGCAGGGAAACATCAGAACTCGACTTGTTTGCGGGAATTACTAATTCCTAATGGAGTATGCAAACGAGAAGGAGCACTGATGAGCCCCAGAAATGGGTAATTATATGGGCTCATTTTTCCTCTTAATTCGACTTAATCCACCATTCTCATTATATTATTACATTTTTTTGAATATATTTATGCTAATAGAGTGAATTGGGTTAGTCATTTTGCCATGTAGTCTAATGTGTGATTTACGCAGATTTTTTGGTCAATTTTGGACAAAGTCAAGGGATTTATAAGAAAATGGCAGCAAATACTCGAGGAAAATAGGGAAGAGGATTTGTATGGGGTGTCTCCTTCATTTATGACCCCTTTCCTTGAATCCTCCATCATCAACTCAGAGCACAAAGGTCCACATTGATGTATCCAAAGGGTAGCCGAGCAAGTAAAGAAGGACTATTGTTTATCTCCAATTCTGGGAAGACAAGCTCCTTGATCTTAGCAGGACTGTTGGAGGACTCCATTTGTATAAATAGGGGGGCTTAGAGCCTCAGTAGTTTAGCCAGTCATTAGTAGAATTTTCTCACTTTTGTGCAGCACTTGTTCAGCTCATTTTCGAGTTTCTTTTTTAGAACAGTTCATGTAATGTGACTATTATTTTTTATAATGAAGATGAAATATTTCCTGAGCCAGTACTGATCTCTTTCAGAGGGCTGAAGCTCTTGGGTTAGGGCCCAACCCAAGCTTCCCAACACCTCTTGCTTTGTACTTATATGTTTTTGCTTCAGTTCATGAGTTAATTTCTATTACATAGATTCATTTTACTTTGTTTAGATTAGGTTGCTTTTGATGGTTTGCATAGCTGTTTTTGTTTCAGTTGCTCAAGTAGGTTAATGCAGTGATAGAATAAGATTCAAAAAGGCCAACAGCAAGCCCTGATCTCCTTTCTCCCTTTCTGGGACTATGATTTGAGGTCAAGGCACTACTGTTGCCACCAAAAACACAGTTTTTCTCTCCCATGCAATTTCTAGTGTGATGAATTGATTTGGAAAGAGTAATGTCTTGCTTCAGATTCAGTTGCCTAGATCATTTCCTGTTCTTTTACAATAGATCTCTCTGCATTCTTTTCTGTTCAAAGGTTACTGTTTAGCATTTTCTGTTTGTAGGTCAGAAATTAGGTCAAGCTAGAAAAAGTTCTGTTTTCATGGTATAGTTAGTGCTTTCTTTGATCAGTTTTTGTAAGTAAATGTGTAGATCTCTTGCAGGACACCTTAGCTCACCATACATCCATAAATCAGTCAACATTAGATCACTTCTCACAGGTTTCCAAAGTCATTCGCAACATTTCGCCAATCTGCCCTAATTTCTGCATTTTTCTCCATAAGCTTCCCTCTTGCTATTTTAACAAATCCAACCATCTTGTTCCCTCTTGATCTTCCTTGACAAGCTCCAGACACCTCAACACCTTCATTTAGCCTGTAGTTACCCTTTTCCATCATTTTCCCACCTTCAAAACTTCCAAAAATAGCTCTCGACCTCCTCCTGTAGATCCTCCTGTAGATCCCTTGTAGCCTCCTAGAGAATTCCCTGTAAGTGGTTTTTCGAAATCTGATTGCAATGGAAGTCTTCAGAAGGGTACTAGGGCCTTCTTAGGACCTATCCACACCTTCCTCTACCTCTACAAAAACCAAGTCCATTTTCCTTCACCACCAATGCTCTTCACAATCACAACTAGATAAATTACAAGCATAACAATTTCACATAAAAACACTCAAAAGCACAAAAAGATGTTTTCTTCTCATTTCTTTTCAGAAGTATCTTGAATAAATGTAATTTACCTTTTTCAATAGTCAATGGCACTCATTGCATTAGTTTCTATCTCTTTTTCTGCAAAAGTATGGTTAATTGGATAAAATAGGGTTTGTTAGGATTTGCCTTACATTCCAGTCTTCTTTCTCTTTCTGCAAATAGAATAGCCTCTGTAGAGTTAGATTTCTTTCATCATGGTTAAAATATTCTTCTGGAAATTCATAGAAGTTGGCTTAAGCTCCTAGTGATCTTGCACCACCTGACCAAGTGACAGCCTGTAGTAAGAGCTAGTACTTGTGCATACATCACCGTCGCTTCCAAGTTTGTTACGAACTTCCGGGTTGATAAAAGTAAAGTAGGAAGCCCCAAGAGTTATAGCATTATTGCTGCAATACTGGTGCTCACCACTTTTTTCCACCGCTGCTGGGGAAGCGTCAGAGTATTTTGTGATTACACCTTTCTTTTATTTCTTCTTGCAACATTCTGCTAAAGTAGTTTATTTCAGCAAAAGTAGAGTAGTTGTTTCTTTCAATTTCTACATTTCCTTACTTTCATTTCAATTCTGCAATTTCCATTTCAGCAAAAGTAGAGTAGTCATTTCCTTGCTTTCATTTCAATTCTGTAATTTCCATTTTAGCAAAAGTAGATTAGTCATTTTCGTAATTTCATTTCAATTCCGCAATTTCTATTTTAGCAAAAGTAGATTGGTCATTTCCTTGCTTTCATTTCAATTCTGTGATTTCCATTCCAGCAAAAGTAGATTAGTCATTTCCTTGCTTTCATTTCAATTCTGCAATTTCATTTCAGCAAGTTCATTTTAGTTAGTTGCAATTTGTTTGTTCAATCAATTTTAGTTTTGCAGGTACAAGTAGAAAAAAAAAACAAAAATCACCCAAAAAGAGATTTCCTTTGATGCCTCGTTGGAACAAAGATAATTCAAGGAAATTCCTACCCAACACCCCCACCACATCACAAAGTCACCCTTCTCTCTTCTTCAGTGGTGGTGATCCAGAAGAACCTATAGGTGAACAACCATAGATACACGAAGATCCTATAGCAGAAGATGAGGAAGAAACCATCCCTCCTGAGACCATGGCTAAAAACAAAAAGGTTAGAGGGAATGGGGAAAGAGTAGAGGGTACCTTTCCCATCTGAGAGACCAATGGGGACACTAAAATGAAGAACATAAGTCCTTCAGCCTTACCTCACTTCCATGGGTTGACTACTGAAGATCCTAATACCTTTTTGTTTGAATTTGTTGTTATCTGTCGAACTTATGACTATGCAGACGATGAGCAGAAGTTGAAACTGTTTCCTTCTACCCTCAAGGATGCAACATTGCACTGGTTCATGGGGTTACCTAGCAACAACATCACAACTTGGGCTTAGATGCAACAAGCCTTTAATAACAAATACCGGGACTATTGTAGGGCAAGGGATACCAAGGAAGAAAGCTTCCGAATGACCATGGGAAGCGATGAATCCTTGGAAGATTATGAAGAGAGGCTTCAGCTCAGTTATAAAAGGGCTAGGTGCACACTTGACCCTGAATCTTTGAAGTTGGTCCTACTCAGACGAGTCCTGGAAGACAACCTAAATACCCTCCATTTGCTGGCTTGGGGGGACATCTACCAACTACCTTATGAAGACATAAAGACTGTGTTTAGAAACCATTCTAGGGTAGCCAGAAAGAGAGGTAGGGGAATTCAACCCCTAGCCAGTACATCCTCATCCAGTTCATCTCTTAGAGGTGAATTTGGAAATCTACCGGAAGATTTCAAGGGCGAGATGACGTAGACTCTTGCCATGCAAATGGATACCTTGCATATCAAAAGGAAACAAGAAGAAGCAGAAAGGGCCTTGGCCATTTTTTGTCCTAGGTGCACCAGAAGGCATCTTAGGAACGAATGTCCATTGAAATCTATAGATGTGTGTTCAGTCTGTGAAGAAGACCATTTTACGAATCAGTGCCCTTCCTTGCCTAGACTTAAAGCTGCATACAAAGGGGTCGAAGGAGCCACTGAACCACTCTATTTCATGAACCAGAGGAGGCCACATGAGCCTAGACCTTACCAGCAGGGAATGCAAGGGAAATCCTAGACATATTACAACCCCAATCGAGCCACTTCCATGCCTTCTTGGGGTCCCCCTTCTCATCCTTCCTGGTCCACCCCCCCTCCTTGGTCATATCCATCTCAATACCATGCTCAACCAATTGCTCATTCATTTCACTCTTATGATCAGCCACAACCTCAGTGGAATGCACCTCATCAAGGGTGGAGGCCCTAGTACAACTCTCCTTCTGCTCTTTTGCCTCTACCACCTGCTCAACCATAACCATTGCCTCCTGCTCCACCAAGGCAACCCCAAATACCTACTCAACTGAACTCGAACCCGAATAATAGACAGGCCCAACAAGTATATAGTGGGGAACCATCATGCCCAACCTATGCTATGGAGATTCAAGAGATTAACCTATGATCTAGGAAGGTTCTCCCAGATACCCAGCCTCCCCCTAAGGAGGATGAGGAAGAAAAAGAGGAAAGTGAACCAAAAGCCATTCCACCCTTTCCTGAGATATTATTTGGAATAACACAACTTACCCTAGAAGAAACTGAACTTCTGGGAGAATTGAAACAATTATGTGTAAAGATACCACTTCTCCAAGCCATAAAGGATGTGCCTATATACAACAAGATGATCAAGGAGAAGTGCTTCAGGCACCTAGGCAAGCACAGGAGAGATGCTCCAACTATCAATGTCATAGGACAACTATCTGACCTGATGTTGAGGTAGGTAATCTGTCCAAAATATCTAGACCTTGGAAGCCCTGTAGTCGATGTCCACATCAATGGAACCATAATCCCCCATACCCTGATTAATCTAGGGGCTACCATTAATGTGATGACCAAGGACACTATGCTCAAGCTCAGCCTTTAGGGCTCCCTGAAAAAGGCCACAATAGTACTACAGTTAGTAGACCGCTACACCGTGACCCTTGAAGGGATTATGGAAGATGTAATGGTCTCCATCGATTATTGGGAGTACCCTGTTGATTTCTTGGTTCTCCAACCAAAGGCAAAGCTCACTAGGTATCCTCTAATCTCGGGAAGACCCTGGTTGGCTACTCTAGATGCCTACATCAGTTGTCGAGCTGCGAACATGACAATCAAGAATGGGCATATGTCCAAGCAGCTAGTCCTATATCCTCCTGCCCAACCTTTGTTAGAACATGATTTACCTCTCTGGTTGGAGGAGGAAGATGAGGATGAAGCCTATTCTGCACCACTATGTGTAGTGGAAGCTACCATGGGGGGGAACCGACTAACCGAGGGTGATCTTACTGAAAACTTGATTCAGAATCCACCCCCCAGTGTGTTGCCAATAGAAGAGTTGGTGGAAGAAACCCAAGCCAATCCTTTAGTTGATCTCTATGTGGCTGACCCGACCTCTCTCTGAGTTAAGAATATGGAATTCGGCCCAGAAAGAACCTTGAAAATCAACTCATCCCTATCCACCTCTTAGGAGAAAGAACTGTGTAGCTTATTAAGAAACCACTTGGATGCTTTTGCTTGGAGCTATAAGGAGATGAAGGGAGTGCACCCTTCAGTCTGTACTCATCACATTTACATTAAGGAAGATTGCAAACCAGTCAGGCAGCCTCAAAGGAGGATGAATCCAGCCCTTAAGGACATTGTCAAAGAAGAACTGCAAAATTTACTAGATGCAGGATTCATCTACCCTATCTCTGATAGTGAATGGGTCTCTCCTTTGGTGCCAGTGCCAAAGAAAAATTGGAAGTGGAGAATCTGTGTTGATTGTCAAGAACTAAACAAGGCCACCAAGAAGGACCATTTTCCTTTGCCTTTTGTAGATCAAGTGTTAGATGGCCTGGCAGGGAAGAAGTTTTTCTCCTTCCTAGATGGGTTTAGCGGGTACAACCAAATCCAAATCAGCCTGGAAGACCAAGATAAGACCACTTTCACTTGTCCTTGGGATACCTTTGCATATCGGGTCCTTCCTTTTGGATTTTGCAATGCTCCCGCCACTTTCTAGAGAGTAGTATTGAGTATATTTGTTGAACTGGTTCATGATGCAGTGGAAATCTATATGGATGACTTTAACCCTTATGGTTCTGACTTCCAGGAAGCTTTGTCTAACTTGGGAAAAGTTTTGGACAAGTGTATTGAAATGAACCTATCCGTCAGTCCTAAAAATGTGAATTCCTGATGACTGAAGGGACTGTGCTAGGTCATGCAATCTCTTAGAAAGGATTACAGGTGGACCCCAACAAAATTGCCATCATCCAAAGGGTCTGACCTCCTCAAAAGGTAAGAGATGTTCGAAGTTTCCTAGGTTTAGCAGGGTATTATATAAGATTCATTAAGGATTTCAATAAGCTAGCCTCTCCATTGTTTGGTCTTTTGGGATAAGATGCTGAGTTCATATGGGCCGACAACTGTCAAGAAGCTCTGGACACCTTGAAAATAAAACTGGTGACTGCCCCAATTTTGAGAGGTCCAAATTGGGCCTTACCTTTCCAGATTCATACAGATGCCTTGAACAAAGTGATAGGAGCAGCGTTAGGGCAAGTTGATGAGAGGTTGCCTTATGCCATACATTTTGTAAGTAAAAACTTGTCGAAGGCAAAATTAAACTACAATGTAACCGAAAAGGAGCTCCTAGCTGTAGTCCATTCCCTAAATAAATTCAGAAACTACATCACCGGCTATCAAACATTTGTACACACTGATCATGCTGCAATTAGGTATTTAATGAACAAACCAAATGTAAATTCTCGCATTATTAGATGGTCGCTTTTATTGTAGCGATTTCATTTAACCATTGTTGATAAGCCAGGTAAGAAAAATGTTGTTGCTGATTTTTTGTCTAGAAAAGATCTGCCTACAGGTGAAGAAGGAATGGTGGATGATCAAATGCCAGATGAACACCTATTTGCTATCTTATTACTCTCTCCATGGTTTGCTAATATAGCAAATTACTTGGTTTCCACATAGTTCCCGCCACACCTGTCCTCAAAAGAGAAGAGCAAGATCGTGAGGAAAAGTGCCCCTTTCACTTAGATTGGGAACAATCTCTTCAAACTTAGCCCAAATCAAGTTTTGAGGAGATGTGTCAGGGAGGAGAAAGTTTTTGACATTCTCCTAACCTATCATGATGGGCCCTATGGGGCCATTTTGGAGCAAAGAGGACTGCCTTCAAAATTCTACAAGCAGGTTACTATTGGCCCACTCTTCATCAAGATGTAAGGCGATATATCAACCAATGTGACCGATGTCAAAGGATGGGGAAACCTACTCCAAGGGATGAGATACCCCTACAACCTCAAGTGACTTTTGAGCCATTTGAGAAGTGGGGCATGGACTTTGTGGGTCCTGCCAACCCTCCTTTAAAGTAGAAATCTTACATCCTCGTGTGCACTGATTATTTGACAAAATGCGCAGAAAAAAAGGTGATCAGGGCAGCAACAGAAGAAACAATAGTTGAGTATTTAAGAGAGAATATGTTCTATAAGTTCGGATATCCAAGAGAATTAGTCACAGATCAAGGGAGTCAGTTTACCTCCAATCTGATTGAATACTTGCTCACACATCACAAAATTAAGCACAGAACTTCCACCCCTTACCATCCACAAGAAAATGGACAGATGGAAGTCACTAACAGAGTTTTGGAAGGGATTTTGACCAAGGTAGTGAGCAGCAGAAGAAAAGACTGTGCAAATCGATTTTTTGAGGCCACCTGGGCCTATAACACCTCCTAGAAGACCACCACAGGGTTTACACCCTATGAGCTGGTCTATGGGAAGAAGGTTTTGCTGTCAATAGAATTTGAATATAACACACTAAGGATGGCATCTCAGCTGGACCTAGATCTCAGCCATGCACAAAATGAAAGGTTACTCCAGCTAAATGGATTGGATGAACAAAGATTGCAGGCCTTCTCCACTCAGAGGTAGTCTAGCTTCAAAGGAAAATATGGCATGACAGACACCTCAAAGAGAAACAATTCTAGGAAGAATATTGAGCGCTGCTTTATGATTTAAGGTATAAAGATTTCAAGGGCAAACTGAGGACAAGATGGTTGGGACCGTACACAGTAGAAAGGTGCAATGACAATGGTTCAGTTCTTATCAGGACCATCGATGAAGAAGCCATCCCCATGCTTGTCAATGGACATAGGTTGAAAATCTACAGGAAGCCACTCTCCATGCAAGCATTCATTGATAATATGAGTAAAACAGTGTCCATAGTGGAGCAAATCTTTGCCTCCACTCCACCCACACCCTAAAAAAAAAAACAGAAAAGAAAAATAAGGAGAATAAAAGATCCCTGGGTGAAAACCTCCCCTTGGAGGCACCCAAGGTAGGCAGTGAGGGTGAAAACCTCCTGGAGGTGCCCTAACTATCTCTTAACAAAAAAAAAAAAAAGAGAAAAAGGAAAAACAGGAGCAAAAAAATCAACTTCTTTTGAATGCATTGCAAATTGCAGGAGGGCCAAAGAAGAGAAAGGGACGTGGCCGAGCTGAATACACCTCTGATAGACCATTTCTCCATTGCTATTGCCTTTTCCCAGTCCGTGGTCTTACTTTTTCTAGAAAACTATCCATCCTACAAGAGGCTCTGTGCATTCTACAGGAGGCTCCTATAGAGATCACAAAGAGCTCGAAATCAAGTCAAGAAAAGGATCAAAGGGCTAGAAACTTGTCGACAAGACCTGTGGACCCCCGTACCACCATTCATCCTCCTAACTCTCCATTCCATACCTGCACCTCTACATTTCCACTTGCTTCTTTCTTCCCTACACATAAAACACAGAAATCTTGTTTCTTTTGTTTTTAAAAAAAATGAAGAATAAACAAGTAGCATCCTTAACTTAACTCTTACCTAGTGCATGCCAGCTACTTTTCCTTGACTGAAAAAAACCTTCCTCAGCTACCTCTCTAGTCCCTGCTCAAGCCTTAGCCAAAAGTTTTAGAGGGAGAAGTAACTACAGGAAATCCACAGGATTCCTGTAGCAGCTGATCCCCTTTAAAATCGAGCTCCAGAGGTAGGGTTAGTGTAGCCACAAATGTATAAAACACGAAAGGAGCCCTGTCCTAATTGAAGATCATCAGTACGAGGTAGCCAAGCCACCAATTTAGAAGCCATGGTCGCCAACAACATAAATCCATGGATCGAACGCCAAAGTCTAAGCATGGAATAACATGGTAGCACGCAATCCTCGACTAACAAGTAAGTGACTAAACCCGTTCCTCTGTTGCATGAGTATAATTTAAAAACTACATGGAAAAGTGAGATGGTTGCAATTAAATGAGATCGGTGGCCAGATAACTAGCCACCCTCATCCGGTTCAAACAACGCTCAGTGGGTGCAATCAGCACGTGTGTTCAGTCAACTTGAAAAAATCTCAAAACAAGTAGTGGCGGCATCTAACGGGAATGATTGAAATAATTGCAGCAAGTGGCATAAAAGTTTCATCATGACACTGAAGTAGGGACCAATGGTCTGGATGAGGGTAATGTACCCTTCTTTCCACCTCACCTCATCACCGCAGAACGCTTCCGTAAGCTTAATTATGCTGCAGTTGACCACCTTCACCACCTTTGTTCTCATTTGTGTCGACAAGCTCTCGGCTGTAGCAACCTACCTACCACCTCTAGAGCCTTGAAACAGTCACTCTCTATCAGTTTCAGAACCCCTCTGCTTATCGGGCTCTACAGGAGTGAAATCATAGTCCTATAGGGGCCTTTCTATAGGAAGGCCAGTGAGCAGTGCCATAGAGGAAAACTCAGGATTTCATGAAAAATTTGGGCTGAAAAAGGTAGGCTCAGTGAAACCCACTCTACATTTCCATATATATACAAAAGGTGGTGTGATTCCAAGCGAGTTATTGAGTTGAAAAGGGAAGGAAAGTGAGAACAGAGTCTGCCTGTGTTTTAAAAAAATATATATACAGTTTCTCCATTTGCTCTTTGCACTGAAAGATTGTCTCCTTCTCCTCCGTGGTATTCTCCTATGTAAAGAAAAGATGCAACTCTAGAAAATCAGGCCTATAAAGGGTGAACATGCATTGGGTATTTGCTTATTTTGAAAAAGGAAAAAACACAGTTCTGTATGTTCTCTATTTTTTTAAGATATTGTTTCCCTCAAATAGACAGAGAAGTAATGTGAGTCTAGAGAACGGATTTTGGAAGGAAGGAAAGTTGAAATTTGTTTTTAAAAATCTACAAAAACTCTCTCCCTGTTTCTTGAAAGAAAACCTCAGTTGTTCCACTGTTTTCGGGATTGAAACTTGTTGCCTCCCTCTTCAACTGAGATATTCCATCAGAATCTGAAACATCATGACAGGGGGTTTTATGAGGAAGGAGCCTCTGAATTCAACTAAGAAGCATGAACATCCAGAAGTGGTAGCCCTCTTCACTAGAGAAAACTAGATGCCTTTCCTTGAAAAGTTGCATGGGTATGATGATGAAGTCATAGAGGAATTTATATTGCCTTTAAAACCTCACTCAAAAACCCATGCCACTGTCAGTTTCAGGGGTCTAACTATAGAAATCACCCCAGAGTTCATCAACAAGATTATAAGTCTGCCACTTGGACTACCCTGGAGTAAGGAAGAAAATCCACTGGGTCAAGTTGCCAAGAAGACCTTTTACATGAACTCAGATATGGCATGGAACTTCCTGCATCCATAAAACTTAGTATTCCATATTTTCTCCTCTAATCCTTAATAGAATCTAGGACCAAATTGAAGGTAGGGGTTCCAGACCAATTGGCTCACAATGGGCTAATTAAATTGTTGGTGGAGGATGCCCTCCACACTTTCACAATCCCCATAGCCTGGGAAATTTTTAGAAACATGACTAAAGAGGATGATATGAAAACTCTCACCAATGACCTTAGTCCATCTGAAAGTGAAGAGGAAGAACAAAAAGGAGAAGTTGAGAAGTGAATCCATGAAGAATAAAAGAACACTCAAATGGAAGAAGAGAAACCCCACACAGAGAAAGAAGGAAACCAGATAGAAAAAGGGAAACATGACACCACCAAGGATGAGCCTAAAGCAGAGAAGAAGAAAGAATAAGAAGCAGAAAAGGGTAAAACCACAGTAGAGAAAAAGAATAGGCCAAGAACTAAGAGGAAGAAGCCTAAGATAGTTCAGAAAATGGTTGCCACAGGAAAAGTAGAAGCTAAGCAAGCAAAGGAGCAAACAAAATCAGAAATAGCAGAAGCAAAACCAGTAGAAATAGGAAAAACAGTAGATGAAGAAGAAGAAGCAAAGAAGGAAGAAGTGTCTCCTAAGACACTAGCAAGAGAGGCAATAGTTGTTCTTGTTGCACTTAGTACTCCAGCCAAGCCCAACGGAAAAAGGAAGAGACAACCATCTATGTACTTCAAGGCTCGAAAGAGAACCAGAATAAAGATGGGGAAGCCTCAGCCACCTTCAAAGGAGCCCATCATCATTGAAGATGTCCGTACTACAAAAAAGGAGGAATCTCCATCCAAAACCCCCATTACCTATGAAAGGGGCAGCCTTAAGGCTTCTACTTGGAAAGAGAGGATCAAACTCATGGACTCTAAAACAATCCTACAGGAGGTGCAAGCCGCTCTACAGGAGACATTGACAAAGCTTCAAGAGATTGAAAATCTTGAAAAGAAGGCAGAAGAATAGACCAAGGAGGAATATAAGGCAAAAGAGATACCAGAGCCTGACCCTCAGCCTAACTTAGGCTCTTACTACAACCTTCTGGAAGGGGGGGAAATCATCCCACAAAAGTTTGCAGTCCCACTTTTCTTTGAGCTGGAAAAGGAAAGAGTAGGGACTCATACATGGATGTAGATTGCAAAATCAAGAGGGGTGGAAGACATTGGGCACATGGAAAACAAATTGAGGAAAATTGGCAAAGAATTAAGCATGGACAGGCATACAGAAAGCATCAGAGGAGTTCAATTGGAGGTAGAAAATGAAATATTAAAGAAGCAACTGCAAGAAAGGGAACCCCAGGAAGAAAATGAGTTGTTAATCTTAAAACAACAGTAGCAGGAAAGGGAACCCCAAGAAAAAATTGAGCTTTCAATCTTAAAAAGATAGCAGCAGGAAAAGGAACCCCAGGCAGACAGTGAGACATTAATAAGACAGCAACAAGAAAGGGAACCCCAGGCAGAAAATGAGGCATTGATCTTAAGAAGGCAACTACAGGAAAGGGAAGCCCAATTAGTCTGCATGGCCAACTGGGCTATGGAGGAATTGTAGTGCAGGTAGCCAGCCAAATCATATGCAGTGTACCTCAAGGATCAGTGGCTCCAATTTCAGATCAAGACACTAGCCCAGAGGGGCACAATACCTTTTCAAGATTATGGCCAACTCATGGATCTATGTGATCACAGTTCAACTAAGGACAAAGTGAAGCTGGCAGAGTTTTACTTACACAACATGGCCTTTACTGATATGAACCTATGAGATCCCAATGCTGTGTTATGAGACTTGCAGCTGATGGACATGGCATCTTGGATGAGCCATGAAGAGAAAAGGGCAACAGAAATCCAGAAAATGATGGCAAAAGAGCTGAATGAACCCCTGATGGTTAGAGCAGAACCAGCAGACCCCATGGCTCTCATCTATGCCCACCAACACCTTGCAGCTAATCCTCAAAGTGTTCCCAAATATGTTGATCAGCAGGCCCAGGCTATTGCACATTTCGAGGACATGGAGAGATTATTTGGAAATGACTGCATTCATGCCTGCATGAGAAGGTGGAACACATTTCCACATAGCCTACGGATCAGGGAGTATCACTCCCCAAACAGGATGAGGGAAGCCATGAGGAGAGTGCCACTGTATAAGCACTCTATGCAAAGTTTGAAGGCCAATTGGATTGGCCTCAAATTCAGTCCTCCATTGCTACTAGGATTGCTGGAAGGAGTAAAAGAGGAGGAAGAACAGAAATAGTGGGAAGAGGTGGATAAAAAGGCAGGATTCCATGATAAAGAGGAAGATATCACATCAGAAGCATGGGATGTCAGGGAATCTATCAGAGCCATCAAGGATGAAGAGTTATACTAGTTGCTCAGAGGATGAGCAACCCATTCAGCAGGGTGGTGATGATGAGCCCCAGATATGGGTAATTATATGGGCTCATTTTGCCTCTTAATTTGACTTAATCCACGATTATCATTAGTTTATTTCATGTCTTTGAATATATTTATGCTAATAGAGTGAATTGGGTTAGTCATTTTTCCATGTAGTCTAATGTGTGCTTTATGCAGATTTTTTGGTCAATTTTGGACAAAGTCAAGGGATTTATGAGCAAATACTCAAGGAGAACAGAGAAGAGGATTTTTAGGGGGGTTTCTCCTTCATTTATGACCCCTTTCCTTGAATCCTCCATTAGCAACTTGGAGCACAAAGGTCCACATTGATGCACCCAAGGGGTAGCCGAGCAAGTAAAGAAGGACTGCTGTTTATTTCCAGTTCTGGGAAGCCGAGCTCCTTGATCTTAAGAGAATTGTTGGAGGAATCCATTTGTATAAATAGGGGGGCTTAGAGCCTCAGTAGGTTATCTAGCCATTAGTAGAATTTTCGCACTTTTGTGCAGCACTTATACAGCTCATTTTCGAGTTTCTTTTTGAGAATAGTTCATGTAATGTGATTATTATTTTTGATAATGAAGATGCAAGATTTCTTGAGCCAGTACTGATATATTTTAGAGGGCTGAAGCTTTTGGGTTAGGGCCCAACCCAAGCTGCCCAAAACCTCTTGCTTTGTACTTATATGTTTTTGCTTCAGTTCATAAGTTAATTTCTGTTACATAGATTTATTTTACTTTGTTTAGATTAAGTTGCTTTTGATGGTTTGTATAACTGTTTTTGTTTCAGTTGCTCAAGTAGGTTAATGCAGTGATAGACTAAGATTCAAAAAGGCCAACAAAAGGCCCTGATCTTCTTTCTCCCTTTCTGGGACTGTGATTTGAGTTCAAGGCACTACTGCTGCCACCAAAAACACAGTTTTGCTCTCCCATGCAATTTCTAGTGTGATGACTTGATTTGGAAAGAGTAATGTCTTGCTTCAGATTCAATTGCCTAGATCATTTCCTGTTCTTTTACAATAGATATCTATGCATGCTTTTTTGTTCAAAGGTTATTGTTCAGCATTTTCTGTTTGTAGGTCAGAAATTAGGTCAAGCTAGAAAAGGTTTTGTTTTCATGGTATAGTTAGTCCTTTCCTTGATCAATTTTTGTAAGTAAATGTGTAGATCTCTTGTAGGAAACCTCAGCTCACCATACATCGATAAAGTAGCTATCATCAGCGCACTTCTCACATATTTCCCAAGTCATTCGCAACATTTCGCCAATCTACCCTAATTTTTGCATTTTTCTCCATAAGCTTCCCTCTTGCCATTTGAACAAATCCAACCATAATGTTCCCTCTTGATCTTCCTTGACAAGCTCCAGACACCTCAAAACCTTCATCTAGCCTTCAGTTACGCTATTCCATCATTTTTCCACCTTCAAAACATCCAAAAATAGCTCTCGGCCTCCTCCTGTAGATCCTCTTGTAGATCCCCTGCAGCCTCCTATAGAATTCCCTGTAAGTGGTTTCTCGAAATCTGATTGCAATGGAAGTCTTCAAAAGGGTACTAGGGGCTTCTTAGGACCTCTCCACACCTTCCTCCACCTCTGCAAAAACCAAGTCCATCTTCCTTCACCACCAAACCTCTGCACAATCACAACTAGATAAATTACAAGCATAATACTTTCGTATAAAAACACTCAAAAGCAAAAAATGATGTTTTCTTCTCATTTATTTTTAGAAGTAGATTAAATAAATGTAATTTACCTTTTTCAATAGTCAATGGCACTCGTCGCATCAATTTCTATCTCTTTTTCTGCAAAAGTAGGGTTAGTTGGATAAATTAGGGTTTGCTAGGGTTTTCCTTACATTCTAGTCTTCTTTCTCTTTCTGCAAATAGAATAGCCTCTGTATATTTAGCTTTTTTTCATCATGGTTAAAAGATTCTTCAGGAAACTCATAGAAGATGGCTTAAGCTCCTAGTTATCGTGCACCAGCTGACAAAGTGACAGCCTGCAGTAAGAGCTAGTACTTGTGCATATAGCACCGTCGCTTCCAAGTTTGTTACGAACTACCGGGTTGATAAAAGTAAAGTAGGAAGCCCAAGGAGTGTTATCAGGAAATCTAGTGTCTCTCGCTTGGTTCCTTGCTTGTTCCTTATCCTCTCTGACAGGTCTTTGCCTCTCCTTCCTTGATCACTCCACTTCAATGAGTACCTATAAAGTCAAAGCAGCATAATACCTCTAAAGTGTAGAGATCTACAACCGCAAACAATATAGGACCAGATATATATTGACCACACAAATGCATATATCATCAAACATACAAGAATGTGGAGGAAAACTTGAATAACTTCATTGATAAAAGAGTAGAAGAGAGGATTACAACCAATTGATCTGACCCAGCGTCATCCTCCCAGCATGAAAGCCCTTCTTCACCTCATGAAAAGCTTAGATCACCCAACACTATGAAATTCCACCAGGAAATCAACAGCACTTCCTTACAAGATACAAGATTCCAGCCTCTCGATCTCTAGGATGAGGGATCCATATATAGATGATTGAAAGGGAGTGAGTCAGCTTCTGGGATTTTGATTAGTGTCTTCTCTCTAATAGTTCTTGATTCCACTTGGAGATTGATGATCTCTTTCTCATCCCTAGGTGAATTCAGAGAGGCAAGTGTCACAGGAGAAGTTTCTGGAAGATTCCATGATCATCCACCTTGCAAAATGTCTCTGCAATTTGTCCATTCTCGCCCATCGCATCCTACAAAAGGGCTTTCCAATATGCATTGCACCCTTAGCACTGGGCAGTCTGTATGGTCCAGTTTTGACCAGTTTTTTGTGGAGAACTTCTGGGAGATGATGTAATCAGCTAACCTTGTTCCTTTAGGGCATGAAACAACACTTTTAGGGACTTAGAAGCCCTTGGTTTATGGACATATGTGATTGGAGTTGCAGTGCCCAAATATGTCTATAACAGTTGCCCCTTAAAGTATGAGGTCGAGAATCTTTTGATGTCGGGTGAAATGCTTTATCATGAGGATCCGAGGTTTTTTGAACTGGAAGGCGACTTGTAATAAGATACAATACAATACATTATCTTCATAACATTTTCATGATCTAGCTGAGGTGGGCATTCCCATGCTTAGCTTTATAAATTCATTTTCATGTACATAGGACAGACAATTGTCTGTGTGGCAGACTGATGATTCTGATAGAGCCATCATCCTTTTGATTCGGATGATTATCTGTGCAGCAATGATGTACATTTGATGTCTTTATTTTCCTGAATACATCGCAGCCGAGATGGATGAAACTAGATCCGGGGTCTTCAAACTCATCCAATCTTCATCCGAAGTACAAGTCGATCCATGTGAAAAATGTTCTGGAGTCGAACATGGAAAGACATCACTTGATTACCAGCCAACGATGTAAGCTGTTAACAGGCACGAGATGAATCACCGATAATGATGATGACCCTCAAGGTACTAAAATACAATTCGCGTGGTGTGAAAATGAGACTTGGTGTTGAACACCACACAAAATCTTTTGGTCGAAGGCCATTGATGTAAACCTATCGCTGGAAGTGAGAAACTTTCCATTGAGGCATGCAAGCTTCAAAGTACTGAAGGGTTGTTCCTAGGTCGACTTCCTAGATAATGAGTTGTCGTCGACAAGAAGTGACCCATCGTAGGAGGGCCTTAATGAATCCCACATCTACGACACGGAATGGAGCAAATGATTTTGTGGAGGTGAAAACGATCTGACGATACAGTGTTCAGGGTGGCGGTCATGAAGGAATGAAGTGTGAAGGTATTGCAGTGGGTGAGACACAAGCGGAATTGGTGAATTATCTGATTGACTTCTCTTGAACATATCAGCGACACTGAAATGGATTGGTAGCGTTAACCCCAAATATGGATGGTACGGTGGACCAACGGCTATATGACCGGTGAATGGAATAACCCAACCTGACTCAATCATGGCGATGGAGTGAAAGTGTCATGTTCAAGAGCGACTCGCTACCAATAAAGTTTCTTCAAGTTTTCTTCTCAATTTTCCCCAGTCATTGCTGACCAGTACCTCTTTATTTTTATCAAGCTTGAGGAGGATAACATATGCTTGTTCTATAATTTTCCCTTCGAGCAAACCCGTCGCTATGTTTTAACAAGCCTAGCGACAGTGAAACTCATTCTTGTCTATACGGACAAGTTTGTCGCTATTGGTTTTAACGAGTTTAACGACAAAGACAACTCGGTCCCTTTTCAATTTTAGAGAGTCTGAAAAAGGACGGAAAGAAAACTCCAGTAATCCTTTTTCATCATATAATCCCTTAAGTCTGAAAAAGTTTAAAATAATACGAAAGGGATGAATTTTCGATCGTTTTAACGAGCCGAACAAGACAAGCACTCAGTCTTTTTGTGTAATAATCCCTTAGGTCCAAAAAGATTAAAATCTAGAAGAGGGATAGCACTTTCGATAGCTTTAACGAGTTGGAGAGGCCAATTGCTCGGCAATCTTTTCATATTTTACGAGTCAGATGAAAAGAGCTTAAAGGAGACTCATTTTTGAGGAACGAGTGATATTTTCGGGTAGCAGTTAATTCCAAGTAAGGTTTGAAATTTTCCAATCACGACAGTGTCACAAGGATGGCTAACAGAATCACTCTTCGTAGCTGTTCCTCAAAATGGGTAAACAATCAAATGGAGGTGAATGATCGGCCAAAACAGAGTGGAGGTGATGGTAAGAACACGACTAGGGCTCAAAAGTTGATGATAATGCATTCACAATGGTTATTTACTGAGGAGTTGGTTCATTTTTTATTGAGCTTAAACTCTGGGGGAACGTTTGCTCATTGCTAAGGTTTAATTTTTAACGAGATTGAACTTCACATAAAAACTGCTCGTGCCAGTTGTATAATAGGTATGTCTCATCGATAGGTTCAATTTTTAAGGAGCTTGCACCATTCGAAACTTTGCTCCATTGCCCCTTGCATGCAAGCTAGGAATGACCAACTACTGTCCTAGGGGTTAGTTAACTACTAAGGTTAGGTAGGAAAAACTTTTTCCTTTTACTCCACCGGCGCCGTTGGCCCCTGCGAAGGCGAACGGTCAATTAGACCATTCACCTAACTTAAGATGTTGAAATTAGCGAAATTATAGAGTTAGTGTTATGCTAGTTGCTTTTCACTTGCACACAAAAGGTTTGCATGCCCCCAAGTATAACGAAGTAGAGTTTCCAGGTTACCCTTCAATTTGCAGACAAAACATTTGTTCTATCGGGAAAGGCCTACCTTTTGACAGAGGTATCATTTTCCGGTCCAATCCCATTTTCCTTAACGGATGGGTGTGTCAGACAAGTCATATATCCTCCACAGAAACTTTACCCTATACCCAAGGTTTTCCTGCCGAAGCAGACTAGGGTGCACGCCCCCTGGGTTTCAGTCATGGCCACCGAATTACTCGTGTTCTTCAGGCGGACAGACTAGAGATTGATGAGACATTCCTTGCATGAAAAGACCAGTTAGGGATGGCATTTGACTATTAGCTATGTGTGAGCTGAGGAATGAATGCTGGTTTATGAGCTGGACCACTCAGCCTTCATGCGGAAAACACATTACTCGAAAGAATGAGGAGACGATGGCTCCTATGCTATAAATATAGTCGCGCCCAAGAAGTAGATTATAATCTAAAGGTCCTTGGACTATCATTACATTTAGATAAATGGGTTTCCCTCTCAAAGTTATAAGAAAACTTGGAAGAATCCCTAACGGTCGACTAGTTCCTTTATCAAAGCCTGTTAGATTTCGCATCTCAGGAAGAAGCGATGGCGAACCAAGCACTTTCCAAATAGTTGAGGAAAGGATACTCACAAAAGCCCCTTCATCTATGATGGTACTGAACATGACCATTCTGTAAGCTTGAACAATGATTCGGAATGGTACATTAGATGGTAAATGGGGTCTGCCTAGTAGATTCCAATTGAAGGAAACGACTAGGTTTCTCGGAGGTGGGACCGAATAGACAGCTGGATATGACTCTGATGAACTTCCTTCCTGCAGTAAAGGAACGGGTAGAGTGCCCCCATGCTCATCGGAGTCTGTTTTTATGAAAAGAATTTGAACGGTGTCGTTCTCATTCTCTTCGGTGACTGTATCATCTGAAGATGGACCTTCCGAAGACAAGACCAGGTCGACTACCACCTCAACCTTTTGACTTTCGTCTGGTATGGATTCAGAGGGTTTATCTTCAATGATAGATGCTTCGACCGACCACAAAGTTGTGTCAGTTGGATTTTCAACTAGCGATGGACTCGGCAAGAGTTTCTTATACCCAGGAGGAAGCCGTAGCGGTGAAGCAGGACGGTCATCCAAAACTCTTTTAGCTTCGTCCAGGAAGGGACAACGATGGACGGCATGATTGCCTTCACATAGTTTACAAGGAAATTTACATTTTCCTTTCTGTCCAGAGACTTCATTTTCGCTAGTTGATGGTGTACTCTCAACATGATCATCAGAGGTTGATGACACCAGATTGTGCAAACAGGGAGACCAGTCCCTTAAGATCCGAGGGATGCAAGGACAATCTTGATGATAATGGTCTCCCTTGCAAATGACACATGGAGATTTAGGCTTGGACAGTGCAGTGTGTGGATTTTCTCTAGACGACGCACGGTTACCCCTTTTCACCTTTGGCTCCTTCTTATTATTCTCTTTCTCCTTCCCTTTCTTCTTCTTCTCAGTTACTTGGTTTTTAGCCTTATCAGCTTTACCAAGCGAAGAGGAAGTAAGGGAGGGAAAAGTGAGGGAAGTAGAAGGTTGGGGGGTAACTCTACTATCATCTAGTTGTTGATTTGATTGCTCAGGAATCGTGGTGGTTTGAATGACAGAAGTCGAGAAAATCCATATTGGGAAGCCGATTGTCAGTGCTGGGAGGGACAATGTGGCCATATGGGGTGCACAAACATCTCTGCAAGAGGAGAAAAGACTAGGATTTCCTTCAAAGGGAACTCCTTGGTTGGTCGACTCCATTTTTCTCAACCTAAGACCAATGAGGGAACAGTGATGTTATTCCGATTAAAATAACTTTTAGACGCTTTGACACAACTTGCTTTTTCAATTTTTAAGAGTCGAGAAAAAGCTAAAGATGACTCTAGTTGCCTTCGATTTTTAATGAGCCTGAAGTGACAAGTGGTCAGATGGACCTTTTCCTTTAAGGAGTCTGAAAAGGAACGAAAGAGACTACTCTGGAAATCTAGACAGAGGAATTACCAAACCAATCAAAAAATTGAAAAATAATTTTTACGGTACGGCAGTCAATCTTCCCGAATGTTGTGTTCAGTGCATTGTGATCAATAGGGCGGCAGACACGGCTTCCTAAGGATAAAGGATATAGCCTATTGTGGTCTCCCAAAATATAATCGACGGTACGTGGGAGCACAAGTCCATACTGGCACTTGTCGTCTCAAAGAGGAGGAATCACCCAACCTACGATGAAAGCGATAGTTACCAGGCTTTACGACACTAGAATACGTCTCTAGCCTAGACTTCTAAATGTTGTGCGTTAGGTTCCAAAGCATTTTTATTTTCATTGAATTTATTTTAAAGTTAATCTTTCTTAAGAAGTTTTCCTTTCAGTTCACTACGTGATGTAGATATACAATTCCTAAAATGAAATCTAAGATGATAAACAGTCGTTTAATCTTCTTTTTGCAATGAAAATCCTAGCTACTAAGGAAGGAGAAGCGAAAATATTTCAACATAGAGTAGAGAGCACACACTAAATGCACTGTCCTAAATCAACAAGTAGTCTAAATGAAAATGCACATGCATGTATTTGTTTTCGCTTTCTTAATGTGTGAATGACAGAAAGAATGCTAAGTACAAATCTGAATTGTTTCAAGCAACAATACTAACGATTTTCTTTTCAAAATACGAAAGGAAGATAATGACGACACTTTGCGATTTTGAATTGAAAACTGCTTTCGACACTTGAAAAACTATAAATTCAAATCAAATACAAGAGTAACAGTGTAATCGACCATCCAGAATAGTGGAATTCTTTTCTTTGACTGAAAATGACACTTGCGACACTTCCAAATCAAAATACGACAGTTTGATTATGCTACTTCTTTGTAAAAGAGAACTGTAAATGGCGCACAATACATAAAAACATTCACAATTCTTTGTACTAGGGAGGCTGAATCATGCAAAGGAAGGGAGTTTCCACAGAGGTATACTGATCACAGACAGCAAAACTCCTGAATAAAGCTGAAGAGAGTGAACAAGAAACCAAAATCTGGAGGCAGATGAGGTCTTATCTGATCATCGCACCTGCAACACAGGGAAAGTACAATGCAGCGCACCTACTGCACTCAGGAGGTGCGATGCATCCAGTTTCCTAAGAGGAGAAGGTGCGATGGTCCACGGGCGAGACTTCAACTTGGTTCCAGGTCACAGTTTGCAGCTCAATTCAGGGGTTTAGGCTGAGCAAATGATAGTCAGTAAATGCAAATCACAGGGGCTGATCTAATGAGGCTACTGAGCCACCACCAGGGCAATTAGGATGTTTGCAAATTGATCATTCAGTTTATAAACAAAACCCAGAGATAGACTAAAGAAGTGTTGATCTACTTTGCACTTGCATAGAAAATGCAGTTCAAAGGTTGGCTAGCTTGACTTCAGGCTCCATCTGTAGGTTTATAAAACAAACAAATATAGACAAGCAAAAAATCTATTTGCTCCCCAGTGGAGTCACCATTTTGTTATCAAGAATTCTAGTGTCTATGCAGAACTGCTAGTCCCACTGAGATGGGTAGCTATCTCAAAAACAAACATATTAAAGTTACTCTTATTTTCCTTTATGAGAACTAGATAGGAGAGGAGCAAAGAATACCAACCTCGATCTCTCGCTTGGTTCCTTACTTGTTCCTTCTCTTCTCTGACAGGTCTTTTTCGTTCCTTCCTTGATCACTCTACTTCAATGAGTACCTATAAAGTCAAAGCAGGATAATACCTCTAAAGTGCAGAGATATACAATCGCAAACAATATAGGTCCAGATATATATTGACCAGACAAATGAATATATCATCAAACATACAAGAATATGGAGGAAAACTTGAATAGCTTTATTGATAAAAGAGTAGAAGAGAGGATTACAACCAATTGATCTGACCCACCGTCATCCTCCCAGCATGAAAGCCCTTCTTCACCTCATGAAAAGCTTAGATCATCCAACAGTATGAAATTCCACCAGGAAACCAACAACACTTCCTTACAAGATACAAGATTCCAGCCTCTGGATCTCTGGGATGAGGGATCCATATATAGATGATTGAAAGGGAGTGAGTCAGCTTCTGGGATTTTGATTAGTGTCTTCTCTCTAATAGTTCTTGATTCCAATTAGAGATTGATGATCTCTTACTCATCCCTGGGCAAATTCAGAGAGGCAAGTGTCACAGGAGAAGTTTCTGGAAGATTCCATGATCATCCACCTTGCAAACTATCTATGCCATTTGTCCATTCTCACCCATCACACCCTATAGAATGGCTTTCTAGTATGCATCACACTTTTTACACTGAGTAGGTGAGATGCATCACACCCTTAGCACTAGGTAGTCTGTATGGTCCAGTTTTGACCAGTTCTGAGCAGTTTTCTGTGGAGAACTTCTGGGAGATGATGTAATCAGCTGACCTAGTTCCTTTAGGGCATGAAACAACACTTTTAGGGACTTAGAAGCCCTCGGTTTATGGACATATGTGATTGGGGTTGCAGTGCCCAAATATGTCTATAACAAGGAGTTGTAGCATTATTGCTGCAATACTGGTGCTCACCAAGCACTAAAGCATGAAACATCACTACTTTTGCCTAATGGAATTCATGAAGGACTTGGCAACCCTAAACCTAGATGTTATATATGCAAGGCTAGGGCCATTGTGAAAGAGGTCGAAAAATTTGAAAGGATTTCCTATTTGACTGTCAAGTAGAGTCTTAGACTAAGGCATCAAAAGAGGTTAAGAAGGGAGAGAGAGAAAGGAGCTGGAGTGGTAAGTGAAGGCTGATGGTTGTAATCACTCTTTCTACATTAATAAAGAACTGTAGTTGTGTTGTCCACTCTGTGATGTTGGTAGTATAACTTGTTTATATGCTGATCTAATATCTTCTAGCATGAGTGGCTTAGTTATATGCGACTAGATATATTTTATATGTTCATGCATTTGTTTATCAAGGTTTAACATTGTGATATTATGCTTGTCTTTTCCATGTGCAAGTTTTGATTTGGAGCCGGCTTAGGGGTCTTCCGCCTAGCTGCATTGCGCTCTCCAGCAACACCACACTAAGACACGAGGTAATAATTCCTTCTCGCTTTGATATTTGTTTGTTAAACATATATATGCATGTATCTTGTGATAGCTACAGCTAATCTAACTGTCTTCTTGGATTTGGGGAAGATACTTGAGGGTTTTCTACGTCACCAAACACCCGTGCATTAATTCCTATAGCAATTGTGAGTGTGGGGAAAGATGTAATGGGGTAAATTGGATTCCCATAGTCCAATATCATCAGAATTATCAATTGATTTGTCTTCAAGCTAGCAATACATTTCAAACAAATCCAACTCACACGGGGTTTCATGGGTTTTGTAATCTCTGTCTACCAAAGGAATATGATGAAAATCGATCAGAGGGTGGATTAGAGGATTCACGGGTTCTTCCTGTGCCTTATATTTAGGAGGCATGATCAGATTAGGCTGAGATACTGGTGAAATCTAGATTGTACAAGTTTACAGGGTGCCAAAATGGACTTGGGTTCAAGAAAACAGGAAACAAAGGCTCTGGTTTGAAAGTCAATTTGCTGGTATGATCCCCGTCTAGGTGAAATCATTGAAATTTTTATTGGTAAACCTATTCACAAAAAAATTCTATTTAACAGAGTGTAAAATTGCTAACCTATGAATGGGTGAAAGGAGGAACTTAATAGTTTTTCGGCTTCCCATTGATGATGGTGTGGGTCCATTACATTAATGGTTAATTAATTAAATTACTTCACGGGTTGAGTTGGAGGTAGTGGATGTGATTGGTGGGAGCAGGGGATAAATGAGGTGGCAAGAGGGGCTAGGAGGGAGTGTAACGGATAGGGCGGTGGTTTCTTGAGGTAGGGAAAACCATTTTTGGAGGCGACCTGAGGTGGTTAATGGTTTCGGCAAGGGGGGTGTGAAAGCACAAGATGATGACACATTGTTGTGGGTCTGATCATCTCTCTCTTTTTTCCAAAGAAAAGGATAGTTAAATATAAAGTATTTTGACCATCGTCGCAGCCTCTGATCTCACACTTTAGGGGGCACCTGTTATACAGGAAAATGACCTCCTCATCAACTCAGAGGACAAAGACATGATGACTGAAGTACTGACCAAGTTTACAGGCCCAGTTGTCAAGCTAACATTGTCTAGACACTATCAACCTACTTTATAAAGATTCTTAGCAAGCTTAAGGGTGCGTTAGTGCCTAGGGTAACTCTACTTGCTACCTCGGGAACAATGTTAGTGAACCTACATCAAGTTCTATGGGTCAAAGGAGCGAATTGAGTAGGAAAATATCCCCATATTCTCCCCTATGTCAGCTCATAAAAGTAGGGAAACATCA
Source organism: Pinus tabuliformis (assembly GCA_031772625.1). Taxonomy (NCBI): domain Eukaryota; kingdom Viridiplantae; phylum Streptophyta; class Pinopsida; order Pinales; family Pinaceae; genus Pinus; species Pinus tabuliformis. Next base: position 1,886,395,228 of record CM062818.1, on the reverse strand, counting down.
TAACTCGACCTATTTGCAGGAATTACTAATTCCTAATGGAGTATGCAAACGGGAAAGAGCACTAAAGCATGAAACATCACTACTTTTGCCTAATGGAACTCATGAAGGACTTGGCAACCCTAAACCTAGATGTTATATATGCAAGGCTTGGGCCATTGTGAAAGAGGTCGAAACATTTGAAAGGATTGCCTATTTGACTGTCAAGCAGAATCTTAGACTAAGGCATCAAAAGAGGTTAAGAAGAGAGAGAGAGAGAGGAGCTGGAGGGGTAAGGGAAGGCTGATGCAACTGATGGTTGTAATCACTCTTTCTACATTAATAAAGAACTACAGTTGTGTTGTCCACTCCGTGATGTTGGTAGTATAACTTGTTTATATGCTGATCTAATATCTTCTAGCATGAGTGGCTTAGTTATATGTGACTAGATATCTTTTATATTTTCATGCATTTGTTTATCAAGGTTTTACGCTATGATATTATGCTTGTCTTTGCTATGTGCAGGTTTTGATCTGGAGCCAGCTTAGGGGTCTTCCGCCTAGCTACATTGTCCTCTCTAGCAACACCACACTAAGACTCGAGGTAATAATTCCTTCTCGCTTTGATATTTGTTTGTTAAACATAGATATGCATGTATCTTTGTGATAGCTACAACTAATCTGACTGTCTTCCGAGGATCCGAGGAAGATCCTTGAGGGTTTTCTACATCACCAAACACCCATGCATTAATTCCTATAGCAACTGTGAGTGTGGGGAAAGATGTAATGGGGTAAATTGGATTCCCACAGTCCAATATTGTCAGACTTATCAAATAATTTGTCTTCAAGCCAGCAATATATTTCAAATAAATCCAACTCACATAGGGTTTCATGGATTTTGTAATCTCTGTTCGCCAAAGGAATCTGATGAAAATCGATCAGAGGGTGGATGAGAGGATTCACATGTTCTTCATGTGCCTTATATTTAGGATGCATGATCAGATTAGGCTGAGATACTGGTGAAATCTGGATTGTACAAGTTTACAGGGTGCCAAAATGGAATTGGGTTCAAGAAAACAGGAAACAAAGGCACTGGTTTGAAAGTCAATTTACTGGTATGATCCCTGTCTAGTTGAAATCATTGATATTTTTATTGGTAAACCTATTCACAAAAAAAATTCTATTTAACAGAGTGTCAAATTGGTAACCTATGAATGGGTGAAAGGAGGAACTTAATAGTTTTTCGGCTTCCCGTTGATGATGGTGTGGGTCTATTACATTAATGGTTAAGTAATTAAATTACTTCACGAGTTGATTTGGAGGGAGTGGATGTGATTGGCGGGAGCAGGGGATAGATCAGGTGGTGAGAGGGGCTAGGCGAGAGTGTAACAGATAGGGTGGTGGTTTCATGAGGCAGGGAAAACCATTTTTGGAGGCGATGTGAGGTGGTTAATGGTTTCGGCAAGGGGGGTGTGAAAGCACAAGATGGCGACACGTTGTTGTGGGTCTGAGTTTTCAAACCGCCCATTTTAGACCCCACCCCACGATGGTAAAGTTCAGACGGTGGGGGGGGGGGGGGCGACATAATATTGGTCGTCGAATGTGAAAAGGTGGGTTCCGATTAGGTGAAAGGTGGCGCCACGTTGTCACGATTCAACAGATATCTGGTGGGGTAGGGGAATGAACAACATATATAAGCAGAGGAGTGATTTTGGGGTGGTGAACTTAGGAATAATGGAACAACACACCAAATGTCGTTTGATATAACGAACATTAGAATAAAACCTTTGTTCTTCTCCTGCACATGAAAATAATCTTTAACATTTAACTTAAGATAAAAATTTTACGCTTTTCCTTAAATAACCATTGTACTTCTACCTACCCTCTCATATCAATTATTTTTCTAAGCTAACATTTTCTCTTCTTGCTTTGCAGGGTGCATTTAAACTAGCATACCCATATCACTTTTTTTTTATGAAAATCTACCTTATCCTATCAATTATCTCACCATTGATTCATATTAAACTGTTGAATCAATTTTATTTCTACCTAGCTAGTGATTTACCAAGATTAAACTGTTTGGTAAATATTTATTCACTAACCTATTCAACAAAAATTGAAATGTGTTCAATCATCATTAAATTGTATGATTTAGTCATTGTGGCATTTGAAAACAATTTTACACAACCTTATTTGATAATGTTATGAAACCAGCTCACAAAAAGATAGAAAAGATAGATCAACGCCTTAGAATTCAGCCTCTTCGAGGGGCAACCTCCTTTACATTACATAAATGAACAATTCTTGGATGATTCAAATGACAAACCTCCTTTCAATATATAGGAGTCTGAGTCACAATATAACCCAGCTAACCTAACAATATTAATATAAAGCCACAAAAATAACAATAGAGGGATTCTATGGGGCACAGTAATAACAATATGGGGACAATAGGGGCACAACAATATTAATAAGGGATACAACTACAATAGTAATGGGGTAATCATTAGTATTATAGGGACCTAACATGCCCCTCTCCTTCAAAAAGGTGTTGTCCTCAATGCTTGAGTAGTTCTGGATGCTTATATATAAAATTCTCATCCTCCCATGTGGAATCTTCAGCGGATAAGTTCTTCCACTTGATGAGATACTTCGAAATTGATCGATTTCGTAGCTGTCGAGTTCTTGTTTCTGTGACTGCTTCCGGTTCCAATATAATTTTTCCTTCCTCATTAAGTTCTAGCAATATTGTTTGAATTGGGAGCTTGTTGCCTATAACCTTCTTTAAACATGAAACATGGAAAACTAGGTGCTCTCGAGAAGCTGCAGGAAGCTCCAATTTGTATGCCATAGTACTAATCTTTTGCAACACCTTGTATGGACCATAATACTTTGGTGATAATTTATTATCCCTCTTAGCTTGCTTGAGGGGCATTTGTTTATATGGTTGTAGCCGTAGGAATACCCAATCACCTACATCAAAACTTCTTTCGCTGCGATGTTGATCTACCTGTTGTTTCATTCTAATCTGTGCCAACATGAGGTTATCCTTTAAGATTTGAAGGACTTGTTGTTGATGTTTGATGTGATGTTCCACTGCTTGAACCTTAGAATTTTATCTTAAATATGATGTGATGGATGGTGGATGATATCCATAAGTGCCATAAATGGGGTCATTTTTGTCGCTGTATGGAAGGAAGTGTTATACCACCATTCAGCCAGAGGTAGCCATTTGACCCATTGTGTCTGTTTATCAGATACAAAGCAACGAAGATATCCTTCCAAACATTTGTTTACTATCTCAGTTTGCCCATCAGATTGAGGATGATAAGATGAGCTATGAGCTAATTGAGTACCAAGAAAAGAAAATAATTTTGTCCAAAAATTTCTAGTGAAAATGGGATCTCTGTCACTTACAATAATCTTTGGGTTTCCATGTAGATTTTGAATTGTTTCCATAAATGCAGTAGAAATTGTACTGGCTTTAAATGGATGTGATAATGTACAAAAGTGTGCATACTTGGTAAGTCTGTCAACTACCACCATGATGACACTCTTTCCCTCAGGCTTGGGTAAACTTGTGATAAAATCCATTGAAACCTCCTCCCAACGTTGGCTTGGAATGGATAAAGGTTGTAATAGACCCGGGGTCTTAATTGTTTCAAATTTATTTTGTTGGAAAACCAAACATTCCACCACAAACTTTTGAATATCTGATTTAAGGCCATCCCAAAAAAATTCCTTCTTAACCCTGTGGTAAGTTTTTAAAAATCCTGAGTGCCCTCCTAAGGGAGAAGTGTGCAATTCCATAAGAATCTTTTGTTTGAGTTGGGAATTCTTACAGAGGTATAAGTGATCTTTGTACCATAACAAATCATTTTTCCAGCTAAATGTATCAGATGTATTGGAATCTTGTTGTAACTTTCGAATAAGTTCCCACACTTCTTCATCATTCTTCCATTCCTCCCTTGCTTCGTTTATCCAATCTGGTTGGTGTTAACACCCAGGTTGTTCCCTTTGACTCCCAAGGGAATACGGCCGGGGTAACCACTAACCAATCTTTGGATTACAACTTCTAGCCAAGTTGTAATCAGAGAGGGCTCTCTCTTTATGATTTGACTCTGTTTTAATAGTGTTTTAGGCTAGATATTATGCTCAGGTTTTTGGTTTATATTTTTGGTTGAAGGACCTCTTTCAATACTTAAGATGTAGTTTTCAGACAGTAGTAATTCATTTGGCAATGGAGTCTAGAGCTGTGAACTGTTTGGGATGCTTGGGTGAGAATGTTCAGGCTGCAGGGCCTATTGGGTATTCCAACATACAAAATTTAAACTGAAGTGGTGATATGTAATTAGCCAATGGAAAGCAATTAAGAATTCTCCACAGAGCTGGTGATGTGAAAGTGAAATATGTTACTCAAGAGCAGACTTGAATTCCTGAAAACAAGATCACAGTGAAAGATATATTCTGAAAGTGCAGCAGTTAAGAATTACACTTATCCAGATTATAACTGAAGAACACATTCGTTAACAACACAGATTGAGCTCAGGGTATTTCATGAACAAATCCTGAAGGCTATTCTTTTTCTTTGATGCTAAACACTTAGAAATTGGAAACATATATGGATTGTAAGAGATTTAAACACATAACGAAAAGAGTTACAAAAGACTTATTGTATTGTGAAGTACACATGAATCCTGCAGTTTTCAACAGACATCAAACCGCATCCAAACAACTCAGAACTTGAGAAATTCCATTACTTTCTTTATTAAACTCTGCAAAGATTACAGCATAAGAAACTTCTTCAAAAGAAATCAACAACAACCCATGCAAGCTTGTGCGAGGGGCAAATATATACAAACAGTATTACAAAATATCTAAGGCGTTGAGTCATCTAAGAAATAAATGTTTCACCAACTTTGTTCAGAACAGCAGACAAAAAGTTATTGCTGCCTTTAATACATCATAAATGTTCCTTTCTATCAGTCAGAAGATATTTTGGCCTTTGGAGGCCACTGAGTCGGTTGGAATGATCTGCTTTAAATGCTGGAAAATGCGCTTTGGTGGATGCTCTGCTGTAACTTTTCGGCCCAGTCACCTGTAGCTTCTCATCTTGCTTTGTTGGCCGAATAGTTCTGCTGAGTTTCCTCAGCCCTTTACCTTTTCTTTGCATGCTGATTTTATTAAGTTTTCCTGTGCATGATCACTTATGAAACCGAATAACGACTTGATTTACAGGCTCTGGTTTGATAATATTAATTGTGTCAATCTAGTCCAGACTTCCTGTGTGGGCAATTGGTGTCTTAAAATTGCCTCTATAGTCTCATCTGCCTCTGTGTACTTATAGAAATTCGGAGGCACATCAAACAAGTGATTGATTTCATTCATAATAAAAAATAAGTTCTCTACCCTGTTGTAGAGAATTTGCCCTGATGCTGGTCCTGATTCTGCTGAAGTGCTGGGGTTTTCTGCAATCTGACTTGCAACAAAGGTGTTGACCCTTTTGGCATAATTTTCATGAGTAAGTAGTTTTCCTGCACTGCTCAGTATGCTAGGAAGACCTATGTTCTGTAATGCCAGAAACCTGTCCATGAATCTATTGATTTCTGTCTGCATATCCTGGCTTCTCCTCTCTAATGTTTGTACCAGGGTTCTTAATGTCAGGACCCTTTTGACTATTGAGATGGTCTCAGTTCTGTTGGCGATTCCCATGGTGGTCAGCTGAGTACTTGTCCTGTGATTTAGCACATTGATCATTCTGTTGGCAGCATCAGGCATATTGCCAAGAGATGCCCTTGCTCTTTGGATTTCCCTATGTGCTTTTGCAATGAGCTCTGACTGCTCATGTATAGTCTCAATGTAGTGCCACTGGTCAGTGATGGACTGGCCAATATTTTCCCATAGGATTGCCTTGAGCTCAGCTGTTACTTTATCAAGTGTGAGCTCCTTTTCCAGCTCATTTATCCTCTTTTTGAGAGCTTTTGTCTCCCTTTCTTTTTCAGCTACGGTTGGTTTGGATTTATCATATTTTTCATTTATTTTAGCCAAAGTCTCTTTGGCTTGATTCAGCTCTAACATTTGAGCTTCCAGGACTTGAATTTCATTCTTAAGTTTCTGCATGTCTAGACTTTGAGCCTGCTCTGTTGTCGGTGCAGCTGCTGATGTAGATGGTGCTATTTGCTCTGCTTGTTGAGGAGGGGGAACAGTAGTTGGAACAGCTTCCTCAAGGTTAATTATTTCAGGAGGAGGCTGGGAGGTCTGACCTTCTTCTTTTTTCTTCAAAGCTGCCTGTAATGTTGCCTGTGCAGCCTCTGATTCTCCCAGCTTTTCTTGAGTCTGGATTAGCTGCTTATATAGAGATACCAGCAAATCTGTGGCATCTTGATCATGTCTCTGCTGGGCAACTTCATCTGTTTGAGGATGAATTGTGGCTGGAATTTTGATCTTCCTCCTCAAAGCTGCCATGTCTGCATCTCTCAACTTCAATATTTCTTGTATGCCCTTGATATCCTTGGGATCATGCCCAATCTCTATGATTATATCTTCTAAGGACCTGATCCTGTTGTCCTTTGCTTGAGAGGATGCTTTCTCCAACTCAAGTTGAGCAGATGTATTATTTAGGCTATTTACTAGCCTGTAATTATCCAGAGTCTTGTCTGCCAAGGATGCATACACCATCTCACCCGTTTGCTTATGCAATTCTATTTTGTCCATTGGGTGGATGTCCTCGGCAAGGACTTCCAGATTGGTCCTCAAGTAATCTGAAGGGGACTGTGGTTGTAGTGCAGTGGGCATGAAGTGACTCATGATCATCTTGCCCTCATTTACATCATAGGCGGACATAAGTCTTTGCTAGTTAGTAGGAGCCATCTTCAACAAATGATTGTATAGTTGTATCTTTATTGGCTCACTTCTCCTCTTTATGTCAATGAACTGTTGCTTAATGCCCAGTTCACCTTCTCTCTGCTGGCTTGAGGAGATGACTTCTCCTCCCACTGTTCTGTCTTGTTCCTGTTGAAAGGAACTTGCGGATGCTTCCCTGCTAGGTGGGCCCATGCTCAAAGTCTGTCCCATTGGCATTTCCTCCTCGGAGAGAGGATTCATTCTCTGTCTTTTCTCTCCCTGATTCATGAATGATGTAAGGGGAGTCTCTCTATCTCTTTTTCTGCTTATATCCTCCTTTTGTGGAGTTTGGAGGACGGATGCTTCAGCTAATGTTTCTTGCCTTGGAGGCATAGTTTGTTGTGGCTGTTGCTCAGTGGATTTTGGGGCTTCCACTATCTGCTCTTGCTGTACAGGCTGCTCCTGTCTTTGCTCTTCTTGTTGTTGCTGTTGTGGTTGATACACTTCCTGCTGCTGCAATCCTTCTTGCTGTTCCACCTCCTTTTCTTTGCCTTTGCTGGATGTCTGTTGAGTGTCCATGGCAGCTTGCTGATGTGCGGTTGAAGATGAGGCAGCTGCTCCAATTTGCCTTTGGTATGAGAAGGAGACCTGTCCACAAGTTTCTAAGTCAGCCTCCTTTTGTACATTTCTAGCTTCTCTTTCTAGCATCTGCTCTCTAGTAATTGGCTCTTCTATAGTGCCTTCTTTCCAGCTCAAAGCATTAGCATATTGCTCAATATGGGGCAGCTTTACATGTGCATAGGTACCCAATTTGTATTTTATCCTCCTGAGGGAAATAAAATGATTACGGTCATAAGGTGACCATTTGAAACTGGTTTGCAATTTGAGGCCTTCTAGGATCATATCTGCCTCCTTCCATCCCTCTTCTCTTTTATTGTATAGGAAAGGACCTAGCTGGCTCCTTACCTTCAGCTGCACTTTCTTATTTTTACTTTGGAAATGGATGTAGTCAGCATTTCCAAACTGCCTGAAGTATTCTAAGGCAAAGAGTCTCATAGGGACATATCTTGGCAGCCTAAAAGGGTTCAACTCACAGCCATATATTCTGATTACTGTGTGGTGTTGGTAAAAATACCAATCACCAATGCTGTAGGCCTTGGAGAGGTGGAGGACTCTTTGCATGTCATCAGTCAACCTTGGAGGAGGAACACCATATAGCAAGGTCATAGCTGGGTGAATGAATAGGTCTATGAACTCACAGTATGTATATGGTGACTCAGAAGCAAAATGGAAAACTGAAGTCCAAAACACAACTGACCTTGGACTTCCCTAGGCATTAAGTTTCTTGAGAGGAACAGAGAAGCTGTCTGGTTGATAAAACAAGAACAGATGGTAAATGTATGAGGTGAATCTGAACACTCTTTCCCTTGGTAGATTCATTAGCTGTTCATGAATCTTTTCTGCAATATATGTGGCATAGTCATAATGTACAGCAGGAGGCATTCCAGGAGAAAATATGGACAGCATTGCCATTATAGTGTCATCAACATCTTCAATCCCCCTATACCCCAGGACATAGCTGATCAAATCCACTAGCATTTTGCCCAAGTCATTTAGGTACACATATCCAATAGGAGGAGTTCTTACAGTTTCAGAGCTTGGCTGTACAAATAATTGATTAATTTTAACAATCTGGGCACTTGACAAATTCCTCCCCTTCTTTACTAAATCCAGCATGGACAGGGGTGTCAATGGTCTTGCAGTATGGAAATGCAGCATCTCATTTATAGTTTCTGGGGTGATAAAGAACAAAACTGAGCCAGTAAGAGTGAGAACAGCTCTTTGGCATGGATCATAGCATTCCTGGCATTTGTGGATCAAGTCTGGAAGGGGATTGACTTGAGGGAGGTTGTAGATGGGCAAATTTGAATCCCAAATCCCTAAAATATCAGCTCCACTAAGGTGTTGGGCCTTTAATTCATTGATCATATGAATATTGAACTTAGAGCCCATTGGAAACCAATCTAACATTTGATAATCTACATCCCCCAGGGGTTTCCATTCTATCTCCCTTTGAGGGGCATTCAGAGGCTGAATATTCAGGGCTATAGGTGTCTCCATGGCTAATGAGGCTTCTGAATTGTATATGAACTGGTTGGAGTGAGCAGAACAACACAGAGGTGTTTCTTGACAATGTAACTGTGAATTGTATGGAACAGAGGGTGAATTGAGTAAACAGCAATTGAAATACTGGTTGAAGCGTAAATAAGACCAATTTCTGGTCTCAATCTGTCTATTTTAGCAGGTAGGTACAGTTTGAGTAACTTGTTTCGCGATTGCGCGAACAGAGTGGGGTTTTTAACGAAAATGCAGGCAAACAAGGCTCAGCTGATGTTTTTCGACCTCACAGTTGTAAATGGGGACTAGGCACAAGGATTTCGCCGGCGAATTATAAGTTTCTGTGTCTCTTAAGCTTTCTGAGGGAATTCACAGACAAATTAGGCATATGAAGGATTTACAAGGGTAAATACATGGTAAACAGCGAGCAACGGTCATGAATGTATGTAGAAATGGTGCGCTGGAGGTCTTCCAAATCGATTTTAGCAAGGTGGCGCAAGTTTGGACGTAAAAAACCATGCAGAGAAAGCAACAGCACTTTGGCAAAAAGTACGAAAAAACGCAAAAAAATGACCAAAATATGGATTTTTGGCATTTTGGCGCGTTTTTGGGATGACGTCAGCATGACGTCATCAGGTGGAGTCGAATTCGGATGATGTCAGCATGACGTCACTTGGTGAGGTGGCAGGCTGTGATTGGTCCACGGGGATAGTGAGGTGGTGGACATATCAGCGCGGGGGCGGACGAAGATGCTAACGCGACGGCTAGGTGGCAGTGATGTGGCTCTGACGTGGGGGTGACGCAGGCCCGGCAAAACTGGTGGTAAACAGAAAGGCGGTAATGGTTTTCTCGGACCGCCTACGATACGGCGATGGTTTTGTCAGAGGGCAACCCGAGAAATTGTGAGGGCGACGCGTGGCAGAGGCCTGACGTCACCCTCTGACAGTTTCTCGGGTACTAAATGTTGGATGTCGGGCCCAACCCGATATGTATAATGGCCGTCCGATCAAAAGCGCTCGATCGGACGGTTCACGGGTTGATGAGTTATGCGTTTGATACGGCAGCGGGGGAGGATTATAATATTATATTTTTTGGGGGTCTGCACCCGGCGGAAAAACTTCGGGATAAGGTGTTTTGCAATGTTTTTCAATGTATTTTGGAATAAACATAATGTGGGCGGATACTTTGGATAAGTGAATAAAAGTGGGTTTTGATGTTGTTTTGCAATTCAAAGCGGGTTATGGGTAAAAAAGGGTCTTTTATAAGGTTTTCTTAGCAAACAAAGGGTTTAATGGGTCCAATGGATTCAGAAGGGGGAAGGGGCGTAAGGCTTAGGTTTATCAAAGTGACCAGATGTCATTTTGATCCCTGACAGAGAACATATGGCTATAATGCCAAGGGGAGGGATATTTATACAATGTTTGGGGTTTAGACACCATGGTGTTAATAATACTAGGGAAAGGGTAAGATAGGGGATTTATATAATAGAGTTAGGGGTTAATATGGATGAAAAGGATGGATGAGGGGAGATACCACTAAGTTTGTTTGAAACTTACTTAGTTTAGAGAGTAGATCAAAATGAAAAGAATTTTTACACAGGAAATGTGGCTTTTAGAGGAATAAGAACCACCATGAAACCATAAATTCTTCCAAGAATCACAACTGATGAGGGAGTGTTAGTAATGAATGAAAAAAGGGGGAAATGGGAGGTTAGACATGCTTCTTTGCTTTGCTGCCACCTGCTGGAGAAGAACACCTTCTCAATTTAATGATTTGCTTTGTGAACAAGGTTAACACACATGCAATTTGTAAGAAATGACATTTCTGCAACCCCATCTGCCTACCCATCAACTTGCCTAGCATTTTTTGTTTCTTCTTGGAGGGTGCACTTAGGCTTGCAGACCCTTATTTGCCTTTTCTTTTCTTTGGCTTTTTCCTTTTGATTTTCTATCTAATGCTACCCTTATTGCTTCCAAGGTCCCAGATTAAATAGTTGGGAACCTTACTTCTCTACCTAAACTACTTGTCTGCCAAGATTAAACAGTTTGGACAGACTTCTTTCTCTATTCTACAACTGAAAATTTAAAACATGGCATGATCTAGATTAGACTGTAGGAACATCCATCAAAATTGGGACAAGGTCAAGCTATTTACATACCTTGTTTTCTCCTTGGAAATATGTGATCTTTGCATCATCAAAGCAGAGCATATTTGGAACTTTACACTGCCAATCATGAAATATGAAACCTATTCGTATAGGTAGCTAACAGTGGCTCCACATGGGGATAGTTTTTCATTTGAAAGAACAAGAACAGCAGGTCAGAATGCCTTGGTCCCTGACTGCTTTTACCAAAACTTGAAGTATGCTGCTTTGAGATGTCAAAATTGTGCTCTTCCTTCTTGGTGGATCTCTGATCCTATTTGCTTTTTGTTGGCGGTCAAGAAAACTTAAAGACTGCATTTATACATCTTAACAGAAAGTAATATATACATCAGAATAGAAAGTAATATATACATCAGAATATGTACAAGGGAAACTCAGGCTGCACTTAGGGGTAGTAGTCAAAATAGTGCTTCAGCATCCTGCCATTCACAGGCCCTTCATCCAAGTCAGCTTCATTAAGACCTTTAAGGAAATAAGTATTGTTTCCTTGCACTGCTTGGACAGCATATGGTCCTCTCCAAAGGGAATCAAATTTTCCATGTTTTCCCTTATCCTCTCTTCTTGAGTCCCACTTGAGGACTTTGTCTCCAATGCTGAAGTCCTCTGCCTTAGTTCTTATGTCAAAGGCCTTCTTTAATTTCTCTTGTAAAACTTGAACTCTGCTGAAAACTTGGTCCCTAGTTTGCTGTAAACAAATTATTTGATTTATCCTTCTCTGCATATCATTTGGTTCAGCTTGACTTTCTTGAAGAAGTTTCATGACAGGAATCCCTAGTGATGAAGGGAATTTAGCTTCTAATCCATAGACTAACTCATATGGGCTGGTCCCAATTGATCTCTTGGTTGTTAGTCTATCTGCCCACAAGGCATTCACAAGCTTCTTATGCCAATTCCTTTTGTTCTCTTCTAGCACTTTCTTTATGATGTTTACTAGGCTTTTATTTGAAGATTCAGCCAGGCCATTTCCTTGGGGATAATATGCAGTTGAGTGGCCCAAAGTAATGTGGAATTTGTGGCAGAAGTTTACCATCTTCTTAGATCTGAAAGCAGTAGCATTGTCTGTAATTATTTTGTCAGGGCAGCCAAATCTAGCCAATATGTTATTCTCCAAGAACTGAATGATTATTGAATCATTTGCTTGTCTGCATGGAGCAGCTTCAATCCACTTAGTCAAGTAGTCTGTAGCTGTCAGAATCCATTTGTGCTGTCCTGAGGATGAGGGATGAATTTCCCCAATGAAATCCAGGCCCCATTGTTGAAAAGGTCTCTCCGTTGCAATAGGCTTTAGGGGAAGAGGTAGTAGCTTTCTTTTCCCCTCAAACACTTGACATTTATGACATGATGTGGTAAACTTTTTAACATCAAAGAAAACAGTGGGCCAATAGTAACTAGCCCTTAGTATTTTATCCACAGTGGACTTCCAATACAAGTGTCCACCACAGTCACCTGCATGAAAGTCTTTTATGATATTGTTAGTTTCAGTTTCAATCAAACAGTGCAGTAATATTCCTTCATGGTTTTTCCAAAGCAAATTGACATCCATCACACAAAATCTTGAGGTTTTCATTTTTAAGAACCTACACTTAGTTCTGGACAATCCTGGGGGAGCACACAGGTTTTGTAACACATAACATATATCAGAGTACCAGGGGGATTGTTCAAAGGCTACATTGATCTTTGGAGTCGCCAGCTCCGGTTCACTGTCCAGCTAGTTGATGTCTAAGGCTTGGAAGTTTGCTTCTGTCATTAACTTGGCCAAACCTTGCCCTTTTATCAGTTTTGTAGGTTTTATCTCAATATCAAATTCTAGGATGCTGGCAATCCATTTTCCTCTTCTGCCCTCTAAATTTTCTTGAGTGAGTATGTCTTTTACAATAGGACTTGGCACATATGCTACAACATGGGAATAAAGGATGTAAATCCTAAAGTCTTTAATGGCTTTGACCAAAGCATAAGCTTGCTTTTCCATGATTTGATATTTTAAAGGTGCATCTCTAAGAGCTCTGCTAAACAAAGCAATTGGCTTATCATTCCCTTGGTCATCTTTCTGTAACAAAACAGCAGCAATAGTATGATGGGAGGCAAAAGAGAAGATGATAAATTCTCTGTCAAATTGAGGATTTGTTAAGACTGGGGTTTGGGTAAGAGCCAATTTTATACCTTCAAAGGCTTGATTTGCTTCAACTGTCCATTTCACTTTTGAATCTTTCTTTAGCATGTTATTTAGTAATCTGATCAGTTCTGCTAAGTTTGGGATAAACCTTCTCAAAAAGTTGATCTTTCCCAAGAATGCTTGCAATTCCTTGATATTCCTTGGGTGGGGCATTTGTAAGATAGCTTGTATCCTATCTGGGTCAATTCTTATGCCATCCTTTGAAATAATATGTCCTAACAGCTTACCTTCTTCTAAACCAAATAGAGACTTCTTGGGATTCAAGGGAATTCCATATTTCCTACATGTCAAGAAAATCTGTCTTAAGTGTTTCAAATGTTCTTGGTCAGATTTTGAAAAAGGTGTGAGGTCATCTAAGTAAATGACTAGAAAGTCATGAATCTCCTTGGCAAAAGCAATATCCATTGCTCTTTGAAATGTTGCCCCTGCATTTTTCAATCCAAAAGGCATTTTTACATATTTGAAGGTTCCCCATGGGGTTGTAAACGCAGTTTTGTCTTGATCATCAGGGTGTACCAGGATTTGATTAAAGCCCGAGAATCCATCAAGTAATGAGATCCTTGAGGCACCTACCACTCTTTGGAGGATGTGATCCATCTTAGGTAAGGGATAGTTATCCTTGAGGGATACTTGGTTCAGATTTCTTAGGTCCACACAAAGTCTTATTTCACCAGTTTTCTTTCTTGTAGGGACTAAGTTTGAAATCCAATCAGAGAACCTGATTGGTGCTATGATGCCAGCTTTAAACATTTTCTGCAATTCCTTTTCAATTGAAGGAAGGAGCATGGGATTGATCCTTCTCAATTTTTGTTTAAATGGCTTTTGATTAGGTTTGAGAGGGATTGTATGCTGTATAACAGAGGTATCATAGGACTTTAGGTCCTCATAACCCCATGCAAAGACATCTTGAAATTCTTTGAAAAGGTCAATGTATTTGGGTTTTTGATCAGGAGGTAATGATGCAGACAACTTTATTATTTTAGGCTTGTCAATAGTACCGATATTACATTCTTCAATGGCTGCATTTAAGGGCTGCATTTTTGGTTTTCTGGGAATATCATTTGAATCAAAGATGTCCTCTAGTGGAGTTAGGCCTGTTGGAAGAAAATTATCTTTCAGCTCTATGATTTCAGCTTCAGCATTGGCCACTTCTTCACCACTGATTTGTTGAAATTGCTAAATATTTTCCTTGTTGAAAATGGTTGGATGTAGTATTTGTTTTGCTGTTCTAGGTGATATTGGGTGGATATTCTATTCAAACTGTATTTGTGATTGACTTGCTCCATCAGTGTCAATATTTAATCCTGCAAATTCTTGTTGCAAAGTTAAAAAATGGTTTATTTGTATATCATCTTCAAATACTTGCCAATCTTTGACATTGTTTGGAATGGAGGGTCTGTGTTTTATCTCAGCTGTAAAACAATTGTTGGGTTCCAAAGGTAATTTGCAAGTACTTGCAAATGTGGCCAAACTATGAGCATGCAGATTATGGGTCCTAGAAATTTTGGTGATTTGGAATTCAGAGAAGGAGTTTAGTATTTCAGGAACAGCAGACCTATAAGACCTCAATCTTTTATCATTAGTGACAAAATTTCCCTTCACTTGTTGGATAACCAAATCTGAATCTCCCATGATTGAGACCCTGGCAGCTTGCAAGATCTTTACTAACTTGAGGCCTAGTAAAAGAGCTTCATATTCTGCCATGTTATTAGTACATCTGAAGTTTAATCTATAGGCTCTGCCTTCTGCATGACTGTTTTCTTTATTGTGTACCCAAACTCCAGCTCCTGCCCCTAATTTGTTAACTGAGCCATCAAATTCAAGAAACCATAGAATATTTTGTTGTAGGGGAGACTTAGTGATCTGTTCATGAGCTGGACTTGTAATTTGAAGTTCTGATTTTTCATCTGGCTTGTCTTCTAGGACAGTCTCATCATTTAATTGAATATGCTTGACAACTAGAGCAGCAGCAGTGTTTAGAGTTTGACTGACTGTTGTTTCATGGGTTGTAGCTTGCTCATTAGTGTCTTCCTCTTGTATGAGTGTCTTGGTTTCAACATCATTATTTGAGAGAGTTGCTTTGTCATTGAAGAGAATGTATGAGTCTATATCTGAATGGACAGCATATATGGGAAAGTTTTGAGGCTTTTCTTCACTGCTGACCATGTATTTCATGAGTGTTTCTCTGTATAGTCTTTTTGGTTGCCCAAAAACAGAGATGGTGGCATATGACATGTCTAATTGGAGGGAACCTTGGAGTTTAGCCCCCCATGATCTTGATAATAGCATCCCATACTTAGGTGGGATGTCAGCAACTACAACATCCATTAGAATTGTTTTGTTTGGGTACTGAACCAGAGACACACATAAATCTTTTACGAGACCTAAGCATTTGACTTGGCTGGAGTCAAAGGAAAACAGGTCCTTATATGGTCTTGTTATATCTAGATTCAATCTTTCCATGACTGCTTTTGGCATGAGGTTGTGAGAGGCACCTGAGTCAAACATTGCATTATGTAATACTTTATCATGAATGTGTAAGCTGACATAAAAAGGCAAGATACCTGTGACTACTGTTTTTCCATCCACTTCTGGGCCAAACAGTAATTCTGGGGTGTCATCCAACACATTGACATCATCTTTGCTGTTGGTGAGTTGAAGGGACTTCTTGATCTGTTGTTTGTAAATGTCATGCTTGGCTAGTTCTGAGAGAGGAATTGCTATCTTTAGTTTGCCAATTTCAGTTTCTAGGTCAAAGGGTTTTTCAAATTGGGTCTTTGAGTTATGGATAACAGTCCTTTCCTTGTTCACTAACTCTTCTTCTTGATTGTTATCCTGATTTTGAGGCTTGTCCTTTTTACTCATCTCTTGAGGAGTAAAATTCAGATTAGGGTGGGAAGATGAAGTAGCCATAGGCTGTTGTTTTAAGGACAATGGTTCAGTGATCTCTTCAATGATTACTTCTTCTGCAGGTGAATTTGTTTTGTCATTAGGTTCTGTGACTATGGCTCTTTTAGGCAGCTGGTTATCCTTTATCTTTTCAGGCTGATTTACATTCACAGTTTTTCTCCTTAGCTTATACTATTTGTGAACTTCATAGACAGCTATGTCATAGCCTTGTTTAAAGCCAAATGATTCACCTAATTTGGTTTGGAACAGTTTGATTTCATCATCCTCATGATCTTCTTGTGTTAAGAAAACTTGACTTTCACCATCCAAACCCATTAAATTAATATGAGGATCTTCATTGGGTTCAGCTGATGTAGAAGTTTCTGCATAGTTTTCTTGAAAAGGAGGTCTTATGTCTAAATCAGGGTTAGCCTTGCCCACGTTTGGGTTTTGATTTCTCCTAAAATTTGGATTCCTAGGAGGGTTGTTTTGTGGTGCTTCCCATGATGATTTTCTTTCCACCGATTCCACTCTATCACCCAATCTCTTCATTCCATTGAGTATTGCATCCAACTTTTGGTCAAAAGCTGAGGGTTCTTCTTTGAAGGTTGTTCTCTTCTCCAACCTTGCTCTGTTCCTTTTGGCAATCAAGTTGGCTTCCACTGTGACAGCAACCTTTTGGGCATCTGCCAGGGTTTCAGGAGCTCTTTCCTTCAACTAATAGGCCATGTCTGGGTCAAAACCATCAGGAAATTTGTACAAGGCCAAATCAAGAGGAGGTCTTAAATTCTGTGGGATTGCATTATATACATTGTTGAACCTAGCACAATACTCCAAGACAGTTTCTTGAGGACCTCGTTTGATTGTGTCATATTCTCCGAGTATGTGCAGGGGATCTTTCTTTTTCTCCCATCTATTAGTAAAAACTTGATAAAGCTCATCAGGAGTTGTGATGGAATTTGCATTCAGGGATCTAAACCAAGTTCTTACATCACCAGTCAGGCTTTGAACAAACATTCTCATTCTCACACTGTCATCATCTATTTCATAGTTCTCAAAATGGTCTTGCATCCTTCTGGCATGCTGAATGGTTGTGAAAGGGCCAGTGGAGTCAAAATATGATATTTTGGATTGATAGTCCTGGGGTAGAGCTGCAGCATTAGCAGGTAACTGCAAAGGTGCATACCTATTGGCCATATTTACAGGGTTTAAGGGGTTGACAGGGACAAATGGGACAACAGGGATAACAGGTATAACAGGGTTTATGGGAGGGGTAGAAACTAGGATGTTGGTTAAAGGAGTATGTGCAGTGGATGAAGGTGTGAAAGGAGGGCTTTGAGAGGTAGATGGTGAACTAGGTGAATCAAGGGTAGATCGAAACAGATCCTTAATTGGAGTTGGAACAGGGTTTGGATGAACTGTTTCAGGACTTGAATTAGCAAGCGTTTGCTGTCCCTGCTGCTTCCTAATTATCCTAGGGATTATATTAGGATTTTCAAAAACAGTTGGTGGTTCTGGGTCAGGGTTTGACCTAGTGTATCTAGTTTTCCTTTTTGGAGCCAGCTTCTAAACTTCTTTTTGGTATTTTGTAGGATATTTTGTGTCTACAGAGGCCAGACAAGATTTTGAACTTACTGTGTATTTTCCAAAGCTAGCAGCAAAGGGAATGAGCAGCTTTCAAGAGATAAACAGGAATTAGAAAATCTTGAGGAAGTCCCCAGTGGAGTCGCCAATTATGTTAACACCCAGGTTGTTCCCTTTGACTCCCAAGGGAATACGGCCGGGGTAACCACTAACCAATCTTTGGATTACAACTTCTAGCCAAGTTGTAATCAGAGAGGGCTCTCTCTTTATGATTTGACTCTATTTTAATAGTGTTTTAGGCTAGATATTATGCTCAGGTTTTTGGTTTATATTTTTGGTTGAAGGACCTCTTTCAATGCTTAAGATGTAGTTTTCAGACAGTAGTAATTCATTGGGCAATGGAGTCTAGAGCTGTGAACTGTTTGGGATGCTTGGGTGAGAATGTTCAGGCTGCAGGGCCTGTTGGGTATTCCAACATACAAAATTTAAACTGAAGTGGTGATATGTAATTAGCCAATGGAAAGAAATTAAGAATTCTCCACAGAGCTGGTGATGTGAAAGTGAAATATGTTACTCAAGAGCAGACTTGAATTCCTGAAAACAAGATCACAGTGAAAGATATATTCTGAAAGTGCAGCAGTTAAGAATTACACTTATCCAGGTTATAACTGAAGAACACATTCGTTAACAACATAGATTGAGCTCAGGGTATTTCATGAAAAAATCCTGAAGGCTATTCTTTTCCTTTGATGCTAAACACTTAGAAATTGGAAACATATATGGATTGTAAGAGATTTAAACACATAACGAAAAGAGTTACAGAAGACTTATTGTATTGTGAAGTACACAGGAATCCTGCAGTTTTCAACAGACATCAGAACGCATCCAAACAACTCAAAACTTGAGAAATTCCATTACTTTCTTTATTAAACTCTGCAAAGATTACAGCATAAGAAACTTCTTCAAAAGAAATCAACAACAACCCCTGCAAGCTTGTGCGAGGGGCAAATATATACAAACAGTATTACAAAATATCTAAGGCGTTGAGTCATCTGAGAAATAAATGTTTCACCAACTTTGTTCAGAACAGCAGACAAAAAGTTATTGCTGCCTTTAATACATCATAAATGTTCCTTTCTATCAGTCAGAAGATATTTTGGCCTTTGGAGGCCACTGAGTCGGTTGGAATGATCTGCTTTAAATGCTGGAAAATGCACTTTGGTGGATGCTCTGCTGTAACTTTTCGGCCCAGTCACCTGTAGCTTCTCATCTTGCTTTGCTGGCCGAATAGTTCTGCTGAGTTGCCTCAGCCCTTTACCTTTTCTTTGCATGCTAATTTTATTAAGTTTTCCTGCGCATGATCACTTATGAAACCGAATAACGACTTGATTTACAGGCTCTGGTTTGATAATATTAATTGTGTCAATCTAGTCCAGACTTCCTGTGTGGGCAATTGGTGTCTTAAAATTGCCTCTATAGTATCATCTGCCTCTGTGTACTTATAGAAATGCGGAGGCAAGTCAAACAAGTGATTGATTTCATTCATAATAAAAAATAAGTTCTCTACCCTGTTGTAGAGAATTTGCCCTGATGCTGGTCCTGATTCTGCTGAAGTGCTGGGGTTTTCTGCAATCTGACTTGCAGCAAAGGTGTTGACCCTTTTGGCATAATTTTCATGAGTAAGTAGTTTTCCTGCACTGCTCAGTATGCTAGGAAGACCTCTGTTCTGTAATGCCAGAAACCTGTCCATGAATCTATTGATTTCTGTCTGCATATCCTGGCTTCTCCTCTCTAATGTTTGTACCAGGGTTCTTAATGTCAGGACCCTTTTGACTATTGAGATGGTCTCAGTTCTGTTGGCGATTCCCATGGTGGTCAGCTGAGTACTTGTCCTGTGATTTAGCACATTGATCATTCTGTTGGCAGCATCAGGCATATTGCCAAGAGATGCCCTTGCTCTTTGGATTTCCCTATGTGCTTTTGCAATGAGCTCTGACTGCTCATGTATAGTCTCAATGTAGTGCCACTGGTCAGTGATGGACTGGCCAATATTTGCCCATAGGACTGCCTTGAGCTCAGTTATTACTTTATCAAGTGTGAGCTCCTTTTCCAGCTCATTTATCCTCTTTTTGAGAGCTTTTGTCTCCCTTTCTTTTTCAGCCACGGTCTGTTTGGATTTATCATATTTTTCATTTATTTTAGCCAAAGTCTCTTTGGCTTGATTCAGCTCTAACATTTGAGCTTCTAGGACTTGAATTTCATTCTTAAGTTTCTGCATGTCTAGACTTTGAGCCTGCTCTGTTGTCGGTGCAGCTGCTGATGTAGATGGTGCTGTTTGCTCTGCTTGTTGAGGAGGGGGAACAGTAGTTGGAACAGCTTCCTCAAGGTTAATTATTTCAGGAGGAGGCTGGGAGGTCTGACCTTCTTCTTTTTTCTTCAAAGCTGCTTGTAATGCTGCCTGTGCAGCCTCTGATTCTCCCAGCTTTTCTTGAGTCTGGATTAGCTGCTTATATAGAGATACCAGCAAATCTGTGGCATCTTGATCATGCCTCTGCTGGGCAACTTCATCTGTTTGAGGATGAATTGTGGCTGGAATTTTGATCTTCCTCCTCAAAGCTGCCATGTCTGCATCCCTCAACTTCAATATTTCTTGTATGCCCTTGATATCCTTGGGATCATGCCCAATCTCTATGATTATATCTTCTAAGGACCTGATCCTGTTGTCCTTTGCTTGAGAGGATGCTTTCTCCAACTCAAGTTGAGCAGCTGTATTATTTAGGCTATTTACTAGCCTGTAATTATCCAGGGTCTTGTCTGCCAAGGATGCATACACCATCTCACCCGTTTGCTTATGCAATTCTATTTTGTCCATTGGGTGGATGTCCTTGGCAAGGAATTCCAGATTGGTCCTCAAGTAATCTGAAGGGGACTGTGGTTGTAGTGCAGTGGGCATGAAGTGATTCATGATCATCTTGCCCTCATTTACATCATAGGCGGACATAAGTCTTTGCTGGTTAGTAGGAGCCATCTTCAACAAATGATTGTATAGTTGTATCTTTATTGGCTCACTTCTCCTCTTTATGTCAATGAACTGTTTCTTAATGCCCAGTTCACCTTCTCTGCTGCTGGCTTGAGGAGCTGACTTCTCCTCCCACTGTTCTGTCCTGTTCTTGTTGAAAGGAACTTGCGGATGCTTCCCTGCTAGGTGGGCCCATGCTCAAAGTCTGTCCCATTGGCATTTCCTCCTCGGAGAGAGGATTCATTCTCTGTCTTTTCTCTCCCTGATTCATGAATGATGTAAGGGGAGTCTCTCTATCTCTTTTTCTGCTTATATCCTCCTTTTGTGGAGTTTGGAGGACGGATGCTTCAGCTAATGTTTCTTGCCTTGGAGGCACAGTTTGTTGTGGCTGTTGCTCAGTGGATTTTGGGGCTTCCATTGTCTGCTCTTGCTGTACAGGCTGCTCCTGTCTTTGCTCTTCTTGTTGTTGCTGTTGTGGTTGATGCACTTCCTGCTGCTGCAATCCTTCTTGCTGTTCCACCTCCTTTTCTTTGCCTTTGCTGGATGTCTGTTGAGTGTCCATGGCAGCTTGCTGATGTGCGGTTGAAGATGAGGCAGCTGCTCCAATTTGCCTTTGGTATGAGAAGGAGACCTGTCCACAAGTTTCTAAGTCAGCCTCCTTTTGTACATTTCTAGCTTCTCTTTCTAGCATCTGCTCTCTAGTAATTGGCTCTTCTAGAGTGCCTTCTTTCCAGCTCAAAGCATTAGCATATTGCTCAATATGGGGCAGCTTTACATGTGCATAGGTACCAAATTTGTATTTTATCCTCCTGAGGGAAATAAAATGATTACGGTCATAAGGTGACCATTTGAAACTGGTTTGCAATTTGAGGCCTTCTAGGATCATATCTGCCTCCTTCCATCCCTCTTCTCTTTTATTGTATAGGAAAGGACCTAGTTGGCTCCTTACCTTCAGCTGCACTTTCTTATTTTTACTTTGGAAATGGATGTACTCAGCATTTCCAAACTGCCTGAAGTATTCTAAGGCAAAGAGTCTCATAGGGACATATCTTGGCAGCCTAAAAGGGTTCAACTCATAGCCATATATTCTGATTACTGTGTGGTGTTGGTAAAAATACCAATCACCAATGCTGTAGGCCTTGGAGAGGTGGAGGACTCTTTGCATGTCATCAGTCAACCTTGGAGGAGGAACACCATATAGCAAGGTCATAGTTGGGTGAATGAACAGGTCTATGAACTCACAGTATGTATATGGTGACTCAGAAGCAAAATGGAAAACTGAAGTCCAAAACACAACTGACCTTGGACTTCCCTGGGCATTAAGTTTCTTGAGAGGAACATAGAAGCTGTCTGGTTGATAAAACAAGAACAGATGGTAAATGTATGAGGTGAATCTGAACACTCTTTCCCTTGGTAGATTCATTAGCTGTTCATGAATCTTTTCTGCAATATATGTGGCATAGTCATAGTGTACAGCAGGAGGCATTCCAGGAGAAAATATGGACAGCATTGCCATTATAGTGTCATCAACATCTTCAATCCCCCTATACCCCAGGACATAGCTGATCAAATCCACTAGCATTTTGCCCAAGTCATTTAGGTACACATATCCAATAGGAGGAGTTCTTACAGTTTCAGAGCTTGGCTGTACAAATAACTGATTAATTTTGACAATCTGGGCACTTGACAAATTACTCCCCTTCTTTACTAAATCCAGCATGGACAGGGGTGTCAATGGTCTTGCAGTATGGAAATGCAGCATCTCATTTATAGTTTCTGGGGTGATAAAGAACAAAACTGAGCCAGTAGGAGTGAGAACAGCTCTTTGGCATGGATCATAGCATTCTTGGCATTTGTGGATCAAGTCTGGAAGGGGATTGACTTGAGGGAGGTTGTAGATGGGCAAATTTGAATCCCAAATCCCTAAAATATCAGCTCCACTAAGGTGTTGGGCCTTTAAGTCATTGATCATATGAATATTGAACTTAGAGCCCATTGGAAACCAATCTAACATTTGATAATCTACATCCCCCGGGGGTTTCCATTCTATCTCCCTTTGAGGGGCATTCAGAGGCTGAATATTCAGGGCTATAGGTGTCTCCATGGCTAATGAGACTTTGAATTGTATATGAACTGGTTGGAGTGAGCAGAACAACACAGAGGTGTTTCTTGACAATGTAACTATGAATTGTATGGAACAGAGGGTGAATTGAGTAAACAACAATTGAAATACTGCTTGAAGCGTAAATAAGACCAATGTCTGGTCTCAATCTATCTCTTTTAGCAGGTAGGTACAGTTTGAGTAACTTGTTTCGCGATTGCGCGAACAGAGTGGGGTTTTTAACGAAAATGCAGGCAAACAAGGCTCAGCTGATGTTTTTCGACCTCACAGTTGTAAATGGGGACTAGGCACAAGGATTTCACCGGCGAATTATAAGTTTCTGTGTCTCTTAAGCTTTTTTGAGGGAATTCACAGACAAATTAGGCGTATGAAGGATTTACAAGGGTAAATACCTGGTAAACAGCGAGCAACGGTCACGAATGTATGTAGAAATGGCGCGCCGGAGGTCTTCCAAATCGATTTCAGCAAGGTGGCGCAAGTTTGGACGTAAAAAACCATGCAGAGAAAGCAACAGCGCTTTGGCAAAAAGTATGAAAAAACGCGAAAAATCGACCAAAATATGGATTTTTGGCATTTTGGTGCGTTTTTGGGATGACGTCAGCATGACGTCATCAGGTGGGGTCGAAGTCGGATGACGTCAGCATGATGTCACTGGGTGAGGTGGCAGGCTGTGATTGGTCCACGGGGATAGTGAGGTGGCAGACATATCAGCGTGGGGGCGGACGAAGATGCTGACGCGACGGCTGGGTGGGAGTGACGTGGCTCTGACATGGGGGTGACGCAGGCCCGACAAAACTGGTGGTAAACAGAAAGGCGGTAATGGTTTTCTCGGACCGCCTACGATACTGCGATGGTTTTATCAGAGGGCAACCCGAGAAATTGTGAGGGCGACGCGTGGCAGAGGCCTGACGTCACCCTCTGACAGTTTCTCAGGTACTAAATGTCGGATGTCGGGCCCAACCCGATATGTATAATGGCCGTCCGATCAAAAGCGCTCGATCGGACGGTTCACGGGTTGATGAGTTATGCGTTTGATACGGCAGCGGGGGAGGATTATAATATTATATTTTTTTGGGGTCTGCGCCCGGCGGAAAAACTTCGGGATAGGGTGTTTTGCAATGTTTTTCAATGTATTTTGGAATAAACATAATGCGGGCGGATACTTTGGATAAGCGAATAAAAGTGGGTTTTGATGTTGTTTTGCAATTCAAAGCGGGTTATGGGTAAAAAAGGGTCTTTTATAAGGTTTTCTTAGCAAACAAAGGGTTTAATGGGTCCAATGGATTCAGAAGGGGGAAGGGGGGTAAGGCTTAGGTTTATCAAAGTGACCAGATGTCATTTTGATCCCTGACAGAGAACATATGGCTATAATGCCAAGGGGAGGGATATTTATACAATGTTTGGGGTTTAGACACCATGGTGTTAATAATACTAGGGAAAGGGTAAGATAGGGGATTTATATAATAGAGTTAGGGGTTAATATGGATGAAAAGGAT
The DNA here is from genome assembly GCA_031772625.1 of Pinus tabuliformis. Taxonomy (NCBI): domain Eukaryota; kingdom Viridiplantae; phylum Streptophyta; class Pinopsida; order Pinales; family Pinaceae; genus Pinus; species Pinus tabuliformis. Next base: position 1,886,370,845 of record CM062818.1, on the reverse strand, counting down.
GGATGAGGGGAGATACCACTAAGTTTGTTTGAAACTTACTTAGTTTAGAGAGTAGATCAAAATGAAAAGAATTTTTACACAGGAAATGTGGCTTTTAGAGGAATAAGAACCACCATGAAACCATAAATTCTTCCAAGAATCACAACTGATGAGGGAGTGTTAGTAATGAATGAAAAAAGGGGGAAATGGGAGGTTAGACATGCTTCTTTGCTTTGCTGCCACCTGCTGGAGAAGAACACCTTCTAAATTTAATGATTTGCTTTGTGAACAAGGTTAACACACATGCAATTTGTAAGAAATGACATTTCTGCAACCCCATCTGCCTACCCATCTACTTGCCTAGCATTTTTTGCTTCTTCTTGGAGGGTGCACTTAGGCTTGCAGACCCTTATTTGCCTTTTCTTTTCTTTGGCTTTTTTCTTTTGATTTTCTATCTAATGCTACCCTTATTGCTTCCAAGGTCCCAGATTAAACAGTTGGGAACCTTACTTCTCTACCTAAACTACTTGTCTGCCAAGATTAAACAGTTTGTACAGATTTCTTTCTCTATTCTACAACTGAAAATTTAAAACATGGCATGATCCAGATTAGACTGTTGGAACATCCATCAAAATTGGGACAAGGTCAAGCTATTTACATACCTTGTTTTCTCCTTGGAAATATGTGATCTTTGCATCATCAAAGCAGAGCATATTTGGAACTTTACACTGCCAATCATGAAATATGAAACCTATTGGTATATGTAGCTAACAGTTGGATAATAGAAATGGCGCACAACAATGCTTCCACATCCTCATCCTTTCTTGAGAGTGCATCTGTCACCACATTTTGCTTCCCCTTTTTGTAGATGATTTAAAAGTCATAGCCCAACATCTTTGTGACCCACTTTTGTTGCTGTTCAGAGGATAATCTTTGTTCTAAAAAGTATTTAAGGCTATCATGATTCGTTTTTACCTTGAAGTGTCTTCCCATTAGGTAGGGTCACCATTTATTAAGTGCATGTAGTATTGCCAACATTTCCTTCTCATAAATAGCTTTTTGTAAAAAATTTCCCTTGATTGGATGACTTTTAAAGGCAATGGGTCTTTCATCTTGCATTAAAACAGCACCAATTCCATTTCCTGAAGCATCACATTCCACAATAAAGGTTTTTGTTAAGTCCGGTGTAGCTAAGAATGGTGCTTGGCACATTGCCTCTTTAAGATGTTCAAAGGCCTTTGTTGCTTCTGGAGTCCATGAAAATGCATTTTTCTTTAATAATGTTGTTAGTGGTGCTACTATTCTCCCATAATTCTTAACAAACTTGCAATAATACCCTGTCAACCCGAGAAATCCTCGCAGATGCTTTATGGATGTGGGGATTTTCCATTCCTTAATGGCTTTAATTTTGCTAGGGTCTACCTTAACTCCTTCATGAGATACAATATGACCCAGATATTCCACCTCTTGTACTCCAAAGAAACATTTGGATCTTTTTTTATATAATTGTTTCTCCTCCAATAGTTGTAGCACCCTGTCAACATGTTCAACATGATCCTTCCAAGACTTGTTGTAGATTAGTATATCATCAAAAAATACTGACACAAATTTTCTAAGAAAGGGTTTGAAAATGGAATTCATCAAACCTTGAAATGTAGAAGGTGCATTGGTAAGGCCAAAAGGCATGACAAGAAATTCATAATGACCCTCATGAGTCTAAATGCTACTTTCGGAATGTCTTCAGTCTTCATTCTGATTTGATGATATCCTAAACGAAGATCCAACTTGGTGAAGTAAGTTGATCCATGCAATTCATCCAGTAATTCATCAATGATCGGAATGGGAAACTTATCTTTAATAGTGAGCTTGTTGAGCTCCCTATAATCCGGATACATGCACCATGATCCATCCTTCTTGTGCACCAATACTACTGGAGTAGAGAGAGAACTTTGACTAGGTTGAATTATACTGGCAACCATACGTTCAATTTCACTCTTTTGGGCATAGAGATATCTGTACGGCCTGATGTTTGGAGGAACACTTCCTGGAATCAGATGAATAGCATGATCATGATCACAAATAGGTGGGAGACCTTTGGGAGTCTCAAATACCTTGGAATGATTGTCCAAGACTTTTTGGAGATCTGGAGAAATAGATGATTCCGATGTGGAAACATCTAGCAAACATAATTGTGCAATTACACCTCTTTGTTCCTTTTTTAGAAGTTTTTTCATACCGTTAGAGCTGATTATCTTTCCCGGTTTCCCTGCAATACCACTTAATTCAACTTCCTTTCCTTCCGTAGAAAATTTCATGAAAAGTTCTTGAAAATTAAACGCTATTGTACCCAAGGATTGTAGCCATTGGACTCCTAGTACAACATCAATACCTCCAATTGGAATGGACAGCATTGGGCTAGTCAATACATATTCTCTCATGGATAGCTTGATATCATGGCACTTTCCAGAGCAATTTATCATTCCTCTATTTGCAACCATCACTTGACACTCTGGTGCTAGATATAGGAAGCAATTCAATTCTCTTGCTATCTTACAATGAATAAAATTGTGGGTTCTTCCTGAATCAATCAACACTATTACCTCTTTCTTCTTGATTTGTCCTTCTATCTTGATGGTTTGAGGAGTGGTAATTCTAGCCAATGCATTACAAGATATGGTCGGATTCATTTCTTCTTTATCTAGGCTTTGTTCCTGGAGTATATCCTCTTCTTTTGACCTTTCTTGCTCCTTTTCTTCTTCCTCTTCACAATCTATGTAGAATAATTTCTTCTTAGCACACTTATGACCTTTAGTGTATTTGCTATCACAACTGTAACAAAGCCCTTTTGCTCTTTTTTCTTCCAATTGTTATGGTGTCAACCTTATAGGTTGTGGAAGACTAAGGGCAACAACACTTCTATCTTTATAGTTTTGAGTGGTATGCTTCTTGGTTGCCATAATTTTGCTTTCCATTTTTCTTGCTAACCAAAATGCGTTCTCTAATGAATTAGGTTCCCAAAGGCGAACATCATGTTCGATATTATCCTTTAAAGTCCCTATGAACACATCAATCCTATGCTCCTCTGGAATATTTTTTACTCTTATGTTCAATTTTTGGAACTCCTCAAAGTGCTCCATTATTGAACCCTTTTGTTTGAGACTTATCAATTGGCTAAAAAAAGTGTTACTTTTTGTATCCTCATAATGTGTTGTCAATTCTTCGGTAAAGATTGCCCAAGTGATAATTTGTTTACGAGAGCAAAGCCATTGATACCATACAAATTGATTTGGTTCCAAATACGAAGTTGCAATACATACCTTTTGTGTTTTTTTCACATTATTCAGATCAAAAAATTTCTCCATCTGTAATATCCATGTTGCAGGATCCTTGCCATCAAACTTCCTCATATCAATTTTTGGAATATGGTGGGACTTCGGACCAACATTAGAGTCTATGAAATCATGATTAACATTTCTTCTCTTCTCATCACGAGTTTCCTTTACTACCCTTTCACCATTAGTAAGAATTTCTTGTAGAAACTTTGTCAAATCTATCCTCAAATCTTTCTTCAAATCTTCCATTCCTGTCTTCAAATATTCCATGCCTGTCTTCAAATCATCCATCTTAGCTTCCACTTCATTCATCTTAGACTATACACCTTTCTTTAAAAAATCCATCTTAACTTCTACGTCTTTCTTTAAACCATCCATCTTAGCTTCTACATCTTTCTTTAAACCATCCATCTTAGATTCTGTTACTTTTTGTGCAAGTGACACTTGTTGCACTTGGTCTCGTAATTGTGATATATCATGTTGCATTTCTTCCTCTTCTTCATGAGTCATGCTAGAGCTTTCAGGTTGCTTACTAGGTGTTTGCATTTTCTTTCCTCGGGGCATAAATTACCGATAATAATGCTTTACTATCCCCTTTGAATTCCTTCAAACTAATTTTTCAAACCAAGCTTATGCAAAAATTTAAAAAAACTACACACCTTTTTTCTCTTTGTCGAAGCTGGATATTGAATCTGATGTATCTCTGTAATTTCGGATCATCCAATTCTAAAATTGCGACCTGCAGTAGCCCTCTGCGTCCTTTTTCCAATGCCACCAGTCTGATCCAAATTGGATTCTCCAGGGAAGAGATGCCAAATTTCCCATAGTGATCTGATTATAGACTAGTTCAGTAGAGCAAACTTGTATGACGTGCCACGAGTCACTGTTTTGACCTTTGGCTCTGAAAAATATATACAAGAAACTACAGTCAGTCCTCTTTCTGTACCTTATGAAATTTCAATCCGATGCTCAGAGAGAAAGTTATGACGATTTTCCCCAGGTCACTTGTTTGGAATGTAATTCAGGAGTCTGCAAAAAGACCAACTTCCTCAGATCATATCTCCACAAATATAGTGTGAAACACTCTAAAGTTTGGACTTGAGGTTTAGTGCAATTTCATCTCAAATGGGTTTTCTTTTAGCTTCTGAAACATTGCAGAAAAAAAGTTATAGCGAAAATGCCACGATGACCTATTTGGAGCAGCGAAACCCTAGAATCCAAAGCTCTGATACCAAATGTTATGAAACTAGCTCACAAAAAGATAGAAAAGATAGATCAACACCTTAGAATTTAGCCTCTTCGAGGGGGAAACCTCCTTTACATTACATAAATGAAAAATTCTTGGATGATTCAAATGACAAAGCCTCCTTTCTATATATAGGAGTCTAAGGAGTCACAATATAACCTAGCCAACCTAACAATAATAATATGAAGCCACAAAAATAACAATAGAGGGATTCTATGGGGCACAATAATAACAATATGGGGACAATAGGGGCACAACAATATTAATAAGGGATACAACTACAATAGTAATGGTGTAATCACTAGTATTATAGGGACGTAACAGATAATGAGCTAAAATAACTAACTTATAAGTAGTGGCATTTAGACTTGTAGCACTTTCTGTATTATTTTCTATTTTTCGTTTGTGGGGTTCTTATTTCCTTTTTTTTAATTTATTTTTAACATACACTCTTTTCATTTTCTTTTTTCATATAGTTTGGAAATCATTTGAATATTGAAATTTATGTACAATATGAAATTACAAATACAAAATACTCAATCACCTTGAGATATTATAATTTATAGGACCCTAACAAGCCCACTTTTGAAAAGTACACCGAGGATGATGAAGTTTACAGGAAATTGGTAAATCTTTCTATACCAAGTTAATATAGATGGGATCACTTGTGTGAATTTATCGAGTAACTTTCATCAACAACTAAGGGACATCTCAGCAACACTTTTTGGGGAACACATCATCAACAAATTCCTAAAGGATAGTGCCAACAGTTAGCAGTTTTATAATTCCTATAGTTTTGTACTATTTTTGTATTTTTGTTATAGAAATATCTAGAAGAACTTTTATTTTGTATAAATAACTCCTCCTTCGAGTTATTAAGGATTGAACCCTTGGATGAGCTTTGAGAACAAAATTGTAACGGAGCTAGACATTTGCTTCAAGTTAATGAAAGGATTCTAAATTTGCCTACTATAGTTTGTTTCCTAGTAGTTTTTTCTTATGTGCTTATTTCATTATGTGTTTCTTCATATATTTAAGCCTTTATGTAGAGATACGGGTATGATCATACTGAGTATCAGTTAGTCTTAAATCCCCTGTGGTGTTATCAACAATAATCAAGGACTAGTTTATAAAACTATCTATTATTATAAACTCCTCTATATCAATTAATTGTCACAGCGATCTGCATTGGATAAATATATTTTGTTCTACAGGAAACATTGTTTGGATGTATTCTTTTCTTATAACCAATCAAATATTCTATCTGAATATTTATTTAGTTATATTTCATCAAGAATTTTCTATTCACCCATTTTAAATCAATTAACTATTTTAGTCAAATAACAAACCTTTCATCCAACTTAGCAACTATTAAGGCTTAAGCACCTATTTTCAAATTGTTCATAACATTGGTCATCCAAAAAATTTAAAAACAAACAAAACTTTTTAGATGCTCTGGAATGATTAACTAACCTAGAGTCATCTCAGAGGACAACATCATACTAGCGCTGTTTCCAAGGAGCGAAAATTGAAGTATTTTCCTTGGGACAACGATTAAGACTTTTTCTTTAAGGTGAACAAAGAAATTGTAGGTTAAAATATTTCACCTCAAAACTCCACAAGACCAAGTTGGATCCTTCAAAACATACTAGATCTCACTATGATTCTCAAATTGTTTCTCCTTTATCTAATCTAAAGAGATTGGTGAGAGAAGACTCGTTTAGAAGGAGACTTGAAGCTTTTTCTTCTTCTTCTATACCATTATAGCCTGAAGATATTTTAGCTTTTGATCCATTTAGTTGTGTTCCATCCCAATTAGATTTGGTTGATCTAACACCTAGGGTTTTAGAATTATTATCTAAAGGAGTTGGTCTGCAGTCATCTCTCTTAGTCCAATCTTTGAAATCATATAAACTCCCTGAAATATTTTCAGATTCACCTAATTTAGAAGAAGAACTATATGTACATTTATCGGAGCTAAAATCTACTAATTTTATCTCCCCCACTGATTATACATTTCCATCTACTTCTACCCAACTTGAAGAAACTTCTTTTGTATATTCAAACCCTTTGCCTAAAATTAAAGAACAAGTTGAGACAGAGGTTTAGAAGTTAGTTATTAAAACACCTTTTAGAACTTTTAGGGATCCTCCACTTTCCCATCCTCCTCCTCCTACTATTACACCTCCATCCTCACCCACAACTTCACCATATTCCTCCTCATCCTCCACTGCATCATCTACTACTTCTTCTACTAAATCATCTTCATCTTCATCTTCAAATATGGACTTTCAACCTATTATTCAAGCTAGGTATGTTGCCCTGCATCTTCCCAACCAGCTCAATAATTTTCCTAATGGGTATTTCAAACACCTATGAAGGTTTAATGGGGAAGCTGATTTGTCTACAGAAGATCATCTAGATGCCTTTTTAGATTTTCCTGTTAATATGAACATGGAACATTAGGATGTATACATCTGATTATTTGTTCAATCTTAAGGGGGAAACATTATGATTTGGTTTAGACAATTAAGAGCTTATTCAATTCGTTATTGGAATGAATTAACTACCATATTCAAGAATTAGTGGGGTGTTAAATAGGATCTAGTTTACTATCTTACATAATTTGAAGAGCTTAAAAGAAACCATGGTGAACCAATGGTAGATTTCATTAAACAATTCAATAAACTTTACCATAAGATGCCTCTTGATTGTAAACCTCCAGTTACAACAGCAAAAGTTAGGTTTTCCAAAGCCTTTGATGATGAATTTGCAGTCATGCTTAGGGAAAGGACATCCCCTACCTTACAGGACATGCAAACTAACGCTATAGAAGTTGAGGTTAATAGGTCAACATCATCTAAACTCAAAGCCAAGGCTGAAAAGGCTGAAAGAAAAATGAAAGCTAAGGAAGAAGGGTCTTCCTCAAAAACCAAAAATGATGATCAAAATATAGATGAGATAATATCATTACTTACAAACTTTTCTAATAAGATATCCAAGATAGAAACTCAGCATGGAATGATACAACAAACTACCGCTAAACCTCAAACTCAATTTAGAAGAGTCCCTCAAACTAAAATTTTGCAGAGACCAAATATTGATTAAGAGATCCAACCCCCATTGATGATTTATGACCAACAACCAGATGCCATTGGACCTTTAATTTATGGAAATATAAATAATCTGGATCATTCATCTATACATAATGCTATTGTTTCTCACTCTTTAAATCAGTCTTCTCAAGATCAAGAAGATAATCAAATTTCTAAATATCAGGCCTTTTCTGAATTTTTAATTGTAGAATTGAATAGGAGATACGATCTAAGACCTAGGTCAGGGCCTGGTAGACCTCCAAAAGGTCCCACTGTAAATGAACCTCAGATCAAATCTGCTAAAACCCAGACAACAATCATTCAACCATTGAATCAAACAGTTGAAAAAGGCCTAATTGATAAAATGGTTTTGACAACTTTCAATGTTGAAAGAGAACTTGAAAGAATTAAAATACCAATTCCCCTATCTGAACTGCCAAAGAACCCACGGTATAAAAACCAAGTTTCTAAATATATTCATTCATCTAGTGTTGATGTTGAAGGCGATGTGATAAGCCTACAAGATGAAAAACCCTCAGTAGTCTTTGGTCCTAGATTAGACATGATTTATGAGAATGGACAATCTTTTTATGTCACTATGAAAATTCATGATTTCTTGTTATACAACTGTATGTTATATTCTAGGGCTTCCCATAATCTGATGCCAAAGGTAATTATGGGCCAACTGGAATTAGAAGTCACTAGAAATTATCATGATCTTTACACTTGTGACTCCGAGAAAGTACCTTGTATTGGACTTATTAAAGTTTTGGTGGTTACTTAAGATCAGATCCCTATCAAAAGTGTGGTTTTAGACATTGTAGTCACTGACATCCCTCCCAAATTTGGCATGTTGTTATCAAGATCTTGATGTGCCAAATTAGGAGGAAGCCTACAAATGGACATGTCTTATGCCACTATTTTGGTATATGGGGGTGAGCATATCATATTATACAGAGAAGTTAGATTTATGAATATTATTTGTAAATTTGATTAAGCTAGGAATCATCATATTTATGTGGTTGACCAAGACTTTGGGTGTTTTGAATTATCAGCTAATAATTCAAAAAATACTCAGCTTACTATTGAAAACATTGTTGACAAGCCTAAAACCACCGAAACTAATATTTGGAAATTGTACCTTGATGGTTGTTTCTCAAAGGAAGGAGCAGGAGTTGCAATTGTATTAATTTCACCAGATAAAGAAAATATTACCCAATCATATAAACTTGAATTCAACATAACTAATAATGTAGCAGAGTGTATCAAGCTTTTTTGCTAGGATTGTATTAGAAAGAACTCTTAAGGTGCAGAATTTAAGTGTATACAATGATTCTAAACTTATTGTCAAACAAGTTAGGAAATAGTGTCAAACTAAGCACCACAAAAAAAGATCTTATAGGAATGAGGTTTGGGATTCAATTGAAAATTTCTTTTTAGCATTCAATATCACTGCTATTCCTAGAGATCAAAACATGCATGTAGATTCCTTGGTTGTTTCTGCTAGTTCTTTTAAAGTTCCTGATCAAATATTTGTCCAGTATCAAATTCAAGTCAAGTATAGACCATCTATTCCTGACAATCCTAAGCATTGACAAATATTTGATGATGACGAGAAGCTAAAGTCCTTTTCGATGTCATTAATGAATTCTCAAACCTGTAAGTTGAGGAAGAACAACTTGATGATCTTGAAGTTTACAACGAAAATCAAATCCCACAATTTGACTCTAAAATTGCTAATCATAGCATTATTCAATTATCTAACAATTTTATTCCAAAAGGGTTAGTCCCTCTTGAGAATTTATTTCATCATAATGATGTCCTCAAAAATCGCTATCAAATTCACATGAGGAAAATATTGAAATTGATAACATTCGAAGTTTTGAAGAAATTAGAAATGTTAAAATTTATGCATCCCTGTCAATGGAAGCCAAAGATAAATATTTAGCCCTCCTTAAAGCCTACAAAGATGTTATTTCCTGGTCTTATAATGAATTAAAAACATATGATACATCTCTTATTGAACATAAAATTCCATTAAAACCAGAGGCAAAACCTTTCAAACAAAATTTGAGGAGAATTAATCTTGTCCTTCTTCCTATTATTGAAAAAGAACTTAAGAAGCTACTTGATGCTAAAATAATACTTCCATTGAGATATTCTGATTGGGTAACCAATCTAGTTCCAATAAGAAAAACGAATGGTGAAATTTGATTATGTGTGGATTTTAGGAATTTGAATAAATCTTCTCTGGAACATAATTTTCCATTACCCAAAATGGATCAATTACATCAGAAAGTTTCAAGAGCTAATAGAATTTCCATGTTAGATGATTTTTCTGGATATAATCAGATTATGGTTAGTCCAGAGGATAGGGAAAATACTACATTTGCAACTCCTTGGGGCACATTTATGTATGCTCAGATGCCTTTTGGGTTAACTAATGTTGGAGCTACATTTCAACGAGCTATGGACTTAGCATTTGTGCGTAAGACCAAATATTTTTTTGTTATTTGTTTAGATGATTTGACTGTTTGTTTCCAATTCTGACCAAAAGAATTTAAACCATTTGAGAAAAAAATTTGACAGGTGTAGAAAATTTGGGATTTCTCTTAATCCCAAGATATCTGTGTTTGCACTTCAAGAAGGAAAACTACTCAACCACATCATTTCTAAATAGGGATTAGTCATTAATACTAAAAGAGTCTCAGCAATTCAAGCACTTATATTACCAAGGAATAAGAAAAAGGTTCAAGCTTTCTTTGGGAAAATTAATTTTTTAATAAGGTTTATCCCTAATTATGGTGAAATAGTTAAGGACATAACTGATTTGTTGAAAAGTAACCATGAAGTTAAATGGATATTTGTGCAAGGTATGCATTTGATCAAATTAAAAAGGACATTGCAAAAGCCCCCATCTTAGCCAGTCTAGATTACTTTGAACCTTTTAGTGTCTTTTCTTTTGCCTCTAAAACTACCTTAGCTACCATTCTTTTGCAAAAGAATAAAGATGGAGATGACCAACCCATTGCCTTTTTTAGCAAAGTTATGAGAGATGCTAAGCTAAAGTATGACATTATTGAAAAATAGGCCTATTCTTTAGTTCAAGCTCTGAAAGCCTTTAGAGTCTATCTCCTCCACTCTTCTATTATTGCTTATGTACCCAATAGTGTTGTCAAAACTATTTTAACTCAACATGATACTGATGGAAGGAGAGGGAGATGGATAACTAAGATTTTAGAGTATGATATCATCATCAAGACTACCAAGTTGGTAAAAGGTCAAGGCCTGGCTAAGCTCCTTGCTGAGTCCAATTGTAAAATCTTAGGAATAAATTCTGTTTTTGAAATCCCAGCACAGGAGAATCCACAAGAACCTTCTACAACCCCCACACAGGAGAATCCACAAGAACCTTATGAGAGCCCAACTAAGAAGAATCCACATGAACCTTCTGAAATCTTAACATAGGAGAATCCAAAAGAACCTTTTGCATTAGATCAGTCAATTCTGATTCACATTGATGAATTTTTTTTATTATCATATTGGTACTCTGATATTGTGAATTTTATTAGAGAATTTGAATATCCACCTAAATTTAAGAAGAATCAATGTAAGAAACTGAAGTTTAAGGCTATAGAATACTATATTGTTAATGTAAATCTATATTGGAAGGATCCTCTTAACATCCATTTACTTTGCTTAATAGAAAATGAGATAGAAGGGATCATTGATCAATTTAATGTAGGAATTTGTGGAGGGCACTATGCTTAGAGGGCTACAACATACAAGATCTTAAGGGTAGGGTTTCACTGGCCTACTTTGTTTTCACAATTGGGAGAAAAGGTTAGGAGTTGTACACAGTGTCAAATGTTTGCTGGAAAGAAGAGATTACCAATGCTTCCATTGCTTCCAGTACTAGTCCAAGTGCCTTTCCTTCAATGGGGATTGGATTTCATTGGTGAAATTCATCCTCCATTAAGAAGTTAGCACAGATGGATATTGACTACTATAGATTACTTTGCCAAATGTGTAGAGGCCATTCTAGTTAGAAATGCAACTGATACTGTTGTTATCAAATTTATTGAAGAATGCATATTGTCTAGATTTGGATGCCCCAGGCAAATAGTGACAGACAATGCAACAACATTCAGAAATACTAAGATGATTGAGTTCTCTAAAAAATATCAAATCTTTTTGCATCATTCTACTCCATACTATCCACAGGGAAATGGACTAACAGAGTCCTCGAATAAAAGTTTGGTTAAATTTATAAAGAAAACATTGGAGGATCATAAGAGGAGTTGGGATAGTCATCTCATTTATGGACTTTGGGCCAATGGGATTTCACCAAAAATATCGATAGGTAAATCCCCTTTTTAGCTTGTTTATGGTAAAGAAGTTATATTTCCCAAACATTTAGCTTTTCCTGTCATGAATTTTTTACAAGAGTCAAATAAAAAGCCTGATGATTTCTCTTGAAAAATAAATCAGATCATAAAACTAAATGAGGATAGAGATGAAGTTCATTGCAAGCTTAAGAGATATTAGAGTAAAATGAAAATCTTGTTTGATAGGAAAGCTAGAGAAATAGATTTTAGGGAAAGTGATTTGGTACGAACATGGGATGCTAGAAGAGAATAAAAACGTAACCATGGCAAGTTTGACAACCTTTGGTTGGGACGTTTTAGAATTGTTGAGGTTAAGGGTAATCATACTTTCATCCTGTAGAATTTGGAGGGAGAGTATTCCTCATTACTTATCAATGGGAAATACTTGAAGCACTACATTCAGTATTAAGAGGTTTCCATTCATTCATCATTGTATAATATCAAAGAGTTTATTTTACATGCAGTGTGTATTTGTTTCAACAAAGACCCCATTAGCTCGAGGAAAAGGCACATGGATCTGCAAGTTCTCTGCAACCTGCAAGAGGAAGAAGTCTGTAGAGACTCCTAAATGTATTCAAAAATATCATCCACTTTCGCCTTTATCGCCACCATTTCACTCACATGTCACAACTCCATGACCATATAACCTTTCATTAGCCTCCATTTTCATAATTATATGGGTTACCTTTGTGTTTTCCAAAAGTTAATGATTTCTAGTATTATAAGTGAATTAAATGGTAAAAACTTAGAAAAATAACATATACTTGCTAATACTTAAAAGTGGCTTGAGTTTCATGACATGTGTAGGTCATTTGGAAGCTTCCAAGGCACCCTTATGTGGCATCCAATGCTCAAATTCGAATTATCTTCAAGATATGGAAGAAGATTTGGATAAAGGTCAAAGAGGATATGTGTCTCATCATTACCTATTTGAGTTGTAACTCTATGAGATTTTCTAGGGATCTAGGGAGAGAATAATGGACCTCTATTAGTGAGGTAGCTTCTTATGTTTTTGTATAAATAGGAGAGCCTTCTCCTTTGAAAGTCATGTGTAAATTTGGGGAAATGCTCATGTTTTGAATATAGAATTTGGATTTGGCACTGTGCTCATGAGTGATGTTCACCTTGATTTGGTTTTGCTTGCATTTGGAGCCTCTCAACTTTCCATCTCTCATTCTTTTGGATTGGCCGCCTATAATGTGTGATATTTATTGTTTTTCATAGATTAAGATTTATTACTTTCATAGATTAAGATTTATTTCTTTCATATGTTTTCCTCTATGAGAGATTAAGAGTGGTTGTCTTTAGTTGCTTTCTACCTAGAAGTTAAGAGCATTGTTTTTATTTGCTTTCATATCTTTTCCTATGTGAGAGGTTACGAGTGATTGTTTTTATTTTCTTTCTACCTAGAAGTTAAGAGCATTTGTTTTTATTTTCTTTCATATCTTTTCCCGTGTGAGAGGTTAAGAATGATTGTTTTTTATTTCATTTATGAAAGAGTGGTGTGCTTTTCAATTCCTGCAAGATTAAAAGATTAAGATTTCAATTCCGCATGCTACTATAATTATACTATATTTTTTTTGAATTGAGTGCTAAATTAGAATAAGTGAATTTGGTTTTTCGTTATTTGGTTTCGTAGTTAGATTGATATAAATTGAAAGTTAATTTCTAGCATATATAGTGCACATATGCTTCGCAAGTTTTACGAAACCCCCGGGTTGACAATTAAATGATAGGTAATTAATTTGCCTCAGCAAAGTCCCCAGTTGGAGCCAATGTTGTAACATGATTTATTTTTTATAAGTTAGATTTTATTTATAAAAGAGGGTATGAAAAAATAAAGAATAAAACTGGAAATATGAAAAAAAAGAAAAAGAAAAAAAAAAGAGATGAACTTAAACCCCATCAAAAGAAAATCAAAATTTGTATAAGTGTTCCTATTTAAAATGCCACTTCATAGAAATAAATTGATTTGTAATAAATCAAGGTTTTGTGTGCAGCTTGTTTACATGTCACAAACTTTTCTTCTGATTTGAATCATATAGTTTAATCTTCATCAAATCATTTAAATTCATGTTTTAGATTAGAGAATAAGCTCACCAAACTGTGTAAGCTTGGTTGAACACTAGAAGATAGAATAGAATAGGATAAATTAATGGCCTAATATGCTCAAAGTATGGAAAAGGTCATATTATATTAGGATTACAAGTGAATTAGAAAAATAATGGCTGCTAGTCTAAATGCACCAAAGTTAGATTAAGTTTTAATTAGGACTTAATTACCTTTAAAAATGGTGATTAATTTTTGTGTAAATAAACATTGATATGCTTTTAATCAAATTCATAAATGAAAAAAGATATTTTGTTTTGAAGCTCTAAAGATCAAACTCATGTGGAGGGTGATCTTCTTCCCCACCTATATTAACGATGGGGAAGCCATTTTGCACCCCCTCACTATGATATGTTATAACGACAATGGGGGAGTGCAAAAAGTAGTTTTATCCATGTGGGCCCCCTGCTACATGTCACCTCCTCCACGCTTCGCACCCCCCTCAATCATTACCACTTAGCATCGCCCCCCTCTAAAATCTTCTTATCATTTTCCACGCCTCCCGATATCGCATCAATGGTAATATCCTCTCGCGCCTTCTTCTTCCAACCATTGCATGTCGCGTGTCCCTATATGTTGTCGTCGATCTGTTATATGTTATCCATTTCCTCCCATCACTTTTCCTCACTTTGTAATAAATGCCCATTTTCCCGATCAGTAACGACTTTCCTGTAACGATAAAATTTTCCTGATTATAAATAATCCTCTCACCTCGTTACACAATTTTCCTAAATTTCTCTTTTCACTATTTGATTGAGTTCATTGTTCCTATTTTACATTCTACGCCACTATCAAGCTTACAACTAGTATGCATCACCTTAAGGTATTTGTGCTCCTATTTTCTATTATCCTTCATTACAATTATGTAATCATGGCTCCTAAGAGAGAATAACAACCATCTACCAGTTCTTCTTCATTACAGGAAAACCCAAAAGTCTCTAATGCCTTAGACCTGGATCACATTCCATTGGCTCACCAATTTTTCAAAATCATAGACACAGAGTGTGAACATGACATGTTTGAATTACACAATTGGCTTAAACATACCTATATTGACTCTAAAGATGAAATAAATCTATGGAAATCCCTTTTTCCCTTGTACATGTTTCCTCAAACCCATTCTTTTCCTGATCTAGTCATGTGGTGCCAAGCTAAGTATAACCCTTTGTAGAGAACCGTGGTAGCTCAGAATGGAGACATTCTGATATCTATCACCCCAGAAATTATCAACAAGATGCTTTTGATCCCTAAAAATGATTCCCTTAGATTTTTCTCCACTACAATATTAATGGAACTATATCATAAGCTCACCTTCTCTCAAAGAGATCAGATGTTTGAGATCCTTCTCCCAGAAGATGTTGAACTCCCTAAAACGAATCCTCCTTATCCAACATCCATGTTCCCTGAGAGATCTAAACATATCATTTCTGTAGTTTCTTGCTTGTTAGGCTACCAAACATATCAATGGGTAGATGAATCTATTCTAGGTTATCTATCCATTTTCTCTAAAGAAAACAAATCTGCCTTCATGTATAATTACAACCAATTCATGGCTGAAACTATGCATGAGAAATTGATGAATATTACTACTAAAGAGTGTTTAAATACTCCTCTATGCTAGTACATATGATTATTTTTCAACGGGGAGACATGTTACCTATTATTCAATACAAGCAAGATGATCAACAAGTGAATGAAGCAGTCACACAGTGGACCTCATTGATAAGGAAGAAATAAACTGAGTTCAAATTTTCAGACTTCACTTATGTTTTCATTCACCCAGTTGCACACTCTTCAAACTCCTACTTCTCACACCAAGCAAGACAAGAGGCCTAGAGAAGGATCTTCATCATCAATAGTTGGAGAAAAGGAATTCATTCATTATCAGAAGAAATCAAGGATTGATTCTAAAGGCACAACTACTACTCAAGGTCAGAAGGAGCCTATAATCATTAGTTTGGATGATTCATAGGTTTCTATAGGGAAAAAAGAAGCAGTAATCACTACTCCATCTTCTTCTTTAGCTTCACATAATTTGCTAGAAATCACCCAATCTGCAGGAGAAAGTGAAACAAAGGAGAAAAAATCTTCACTAATTTTCTTGAAATTAAGAAAAATAATGAAGCTTTAAAGGAAAATGCTTATGCACAATTTTGGAAGAAGACTTCTATTTCACAACACAGGGTGTTGACAACTTTTGACAGGGAAAAGGGTAGAATGCAAATGACATTTATACCTGCTCAAGTTCCTTTTCCCAAGGCTTCTTCTGATTATAAGAAGATTGTATTTTATTTTGATGTTAATCAGATACACCTAATTGATAAAATGGACATGCATAGGGAGTCTAGTGAGATGCTCTTCTCTACCATGACCAATACTGCTATGGCATTGTTAAAACTCAAAACTACTGTGCCAAATGTGTAGTCATAATTAAATATTGAAAAGATATCATATTTAACAAAGGATAACAGGGTCAAGTCATTGGAAGACTTAGTGATTAAAATTGGCTATGATCCTAGTGATGTTAAAGTTCCGGAAGATATTATCAAAAAGAAAAATGCAGATATTACAACATTGAGGAAGAAACTCAAATTGCATCCTTTAGAGGACCCTCAGACCGAGGAGATAACATAAAGTGAAATGCACAAGGAAGAAATGCTCAAGATGATCATTGAGTAGAATGTACAGATAAAGATCATGGAAGAGAAAATTGAGAAATTTCTTAAGGAAGAAGAGAAATATACCCAGTTAGCTATAGCTCCCATTACAATTGTTCCTATTATAGTGTCCAAAATAGTAGGGGAATCAACATCATCCATAACAGAATCTACATCAACAACAGGAGATTTGAACAAAGTCTTATAGGAGATGACTCACAAGAAACAAGAAAATGAAAGGCTTCACAAGAAATTTAAGAATATGGAGGTTCAGAAGATAAAAAATGACACATTGTATGTTGAAGAAATGCAGAAGAACCACAGGTTGACTAGAAGGATAGAAGAGCTTCAAAGTGAGCCATTAATGGCTCAAAACTTAGCCCAAGCCAAGGAAAAAATTTGGATAGATATTAGTCATGTCATAACTGAAGTATGGCTCTCCATACAGATCATTTTTTATCAAGAGGAACTTATAAACAGATGTCAGATAGCTATTGAAGAAGTTAAAGAACTTCTTAAGGACAAACCGAGTGAAGCTGCAGACATGATCAAAGTTCTTAATTCAAAAAAGAGGGCCAAGTTGGAGCAGATTCAGATTCTATATAGAATAGAAACCATTTTGGAAATCAAGAACGTTTTGTAGAAAAAGAACGTTATGACCCAGTTAGAGACTAAGTTCCAAACCTTGAAGACTTCTGTTCGAATTTTTCATTTTAAGTTTAATTTACTCAATCAGAGAGGACTGCCAGCATTAGTGGCCCCAAATGATAGGTTGATTAGTTTGGAGAAATATTGCCAAAAGCTTTATGATAGCAATTGATAAAGAAATTTTTTTAGGTATAAAGGGTCATATTACAGGAAAACAAATGTTAGAGGCTTTAGATTTTTCCTTAACAATTAAGCATGAGATTAAACACATTTTTTTAAACAAACCCACTTTGAAAAGTACACCGAGCTTGATGAAATTTATAGGAAATTGATAAATATTTCGATACCAAGTGAAGATAGATGGGATCAGTTGTGTGAAGTTATCCAGTAACTTTCATCAACAGCTAACAGACAGCTGGGAAACATGTTTTGGGGGCCAGATCATTAACAAATTCCTAAAGGATAGTGCCAACACCTAACAATTTTATAATTTCTATAGTTTTGTATTATTTTTGTATTTTTGTTTTAAAAAATATAGAAGAAATTTTATTTTGTATAAATAACTCCTCCTTCGAGTTATTAAGGGTTGAACCCTTGGATGAGTTTTGAGAACATAATTGTAACTAAGTTGGAGATTTGCTTCAAGTTAATGAAAGGATTCTGAACTTGCCTACTATAGTTTGTCTCCTAGTAAGTTTTTCTTATATTCTTATCTCATGTATTTCTTCATATATTTAAGACTTTAAGTAGAGATATGGGCAAGATCATACTGAGTATCAATCAGTCTTAAATCCCTTATGAAGTTATAAACAATAATTAGGGACTAGGTTATAAGACTATCTTTTATTATAAACTCTTCTATATCAATTAATTATCACACCCATATGCATTAGATTAAATATATTTTGTTCTAAAGGAAACATTGTTTGCCTGTATTCTTTTCTTATAACCAATCAAATATTATGTCTGAATATTTAGCAAGTTATATTTCTTCAAGATTCTACTATTCATCGATTTTAAATCAATTAACTATTTTAGACAAATAGCGACCCTTTCATCCAACTTAGAATCTGTTAAGGCTTAAACACCTGTTTTCAAATCGTTCATAACATTGGTCATCCAAAAAATTTAAAAACAAACAAAAAAAATTAGATTCTTTGGCATGATTAACTGACCTAGAGTCATATCAGAGGACAATACCATAGTCATTGTAGACAGGTTTTGTATATCGCGCTCCTTTAGAGGGGTCTAAAGGAACAAATACCCTAGTACCATTCTTCTCGAATACCATACTTCTCTTCTTTAGATTGATTATGGCGTCCATATCAAAAGCCCAGTCGATTCCCAGTAAAGACAGATATGGGTTTTTATCGTCCACCATCTCAATAACTTCAAAGTCTACTATCGCTTTGGCTCCTTCATTGTCGACAACAATGCATGTAATTGTCCCATCGGAATACTTTTTCGTTGATTGGCCATGCACAGCTGAATCAGGGACCATTGTAGCTTTGTTTGGCCCATTCACTCCCAGGTCTTCTTCGGTAATACATTCACATTTTCTCCGAAGTCTAGAATTACTTGATCCATCTTGAATTCACCGATTTGCATTGTTAATTGCATCTCTTGGTCAATTCTCTTCTTGTTTCCATATACCTTATTTACTGCATGTTGTTCCATTTGTGGCTTCTCTTTACCAATGCAGTTATCAATGAGACCTTGCAATCCTTCCACTTATTTTTGGTCTCTCCACAACTTCATATAGGTGTGCAAAAAGGAGTTCAAAATGGTTGGATCAATATTCTCCATTGCAGTAACTATTTTGGGACTATTCTTCAATTTCATCGGTGTTTTTGATGTCAAAGCTCCTTGGTTCATAACACTTTTCTTTGCTTCAATGAAGGTTTCATTTTCTCGCTACATATCAAATCCAATAGTCTTCTCGCCAACCTTCCTGACCCATATATATGTCGTAGGCTATTTCCCTTTCCTACATCTCCCCATGTAGCTATGGCACTTCGTGTTATAATGTTAACACTGGGGTCATATTCACATGGTTCAGATCTCATCATTTGCAAGTTTTGTAGGTTGTTGGCACTTCTTTTCCTTCGTCTTAGCCATCAAAATAGGACACTCTTATATTATATGGTCTAACTGTCTATAATAATTACAAGAAGGGGTAGTGGGGTTATGAAAGTCCCACACAAAATGCCCATCTTCACCACAGTTATAACATATGACCTGACCCCAACCTCGTTCTGCACCCCCTCCTCGACCTCATCCCTGACCCTAAAATCATCAATGGGCTAACAGTGACCCATGATCTTCCTGCGTGTGGCTTCCAGCCTCCATTATGTATGTTATATTTTGTTCCATCATCAAATCACAACTACGAAAATTTATTTCATCATGTCCTACTGAAGGGAAGAAGTTACAAAAATAGATGCTTTGGTGATTGTAGATACTTCTGCAACAAATAATAGTGATCAATCAGATTCTACCCTACAACTCGCCAAATGCTACACTAGACACTTGAACCGGTACTTGGTCCAACACTGGGCTATGACATCAGAGGATTGGAACCTCCAGCAAGAAAATAAGCGTGGTAGATGGGACATTGATCTTTGTTGTGACCTTTTGCCTTAAACTTTGTGCACCAAACATTTGATCACATATCAGGTCATAATTCTTTTCCTTTCTTTAAATCTTGCAGCTCCATATACAAGCTTGCTAATTGGGTCTATATCTACTGAACTCCTATGTGGGTATCTTTTACTGGTGATTCTTATAGTTTCATCACAATATCTAATGCCTCATCTTGCGTATTGATCTTTTGCTTTGGTAGTGGTAATATGAGATGCGTCAATAGCGCAACTATATACCATTCCTTGTGTTGTTCATAAGTGATCTGTAAATTACCTTGACTCATCAAACACTTTAACCTCTGATCTAATTCCTAGAAAGTCTCGTTGGATGCTTGCTTAATTTATTTCATCTCCGTGTAGAACTACAACTGCAACTTTGGCTTCCTAAATTCTCCATTCAATGTTGTCTTCTTCTCAATTAACGAAGAAGTGGGGTTCATCGTACTATACTTTATATACCAAGAGAACACTCTATCATGTACCATTGTGACAAGTTGAGCCTTATTCATATCATCATCATTCATCCGTTGCACTTTCCATACAACTTCAGCAACAAACCAAAATTGCTTAGGATCCCCTGATCTCTGACCATTAAAGACAAGCATCTTTTCTGCATTAGCCATTTTGAAGTGGGGTGGAGGTGGAGGTGACGGTGGAGGTGGAGGTGGAGGTGGAGTTGAAGGTGGAGTAGTTGGAAGCGGAATCACATAAGTACCTTGATTTCTTGACTACGACGTGGCTTTAGGTGTGATAGGGTTGCTCCTTTCTTATTCACTTTCTGACTCACCTAATAATGGATTGTAAACAACCTAGTCTACTATAAATCTCTTCCCAATCCATGTAGACCCAGTATGGGTAGATCCATAATTTCTCCTATTAAACATCAACCCATTCGCATACACCTTTCTCACATAACAACATCTTAATCCAGAGCTTTAAATAATTCAAAAACTTACCTCGAGGACCCTTGAAGAACCATCTCTCAGCTTCACTATAGGATACTGATGTGTCAATCGAAAATTCAGTGATAAAGCCTCCACGAATATTGCCAATCCAATAATCAATAGCTCTTGTAATCTCAGTGTCAATTTCCTTGAGTTACTTAATCAATTTTGGGGTCCATGTTGGGACAAGGTCCCCTAGGTCAAATTTAGTTAAGTTTTGTTAAATTTATTGTAAAGTCTCTGCATTTTGAGGAGTGGACCATGAGTAGCACAAGTCAATAGGAGTCAAAGGGGATTTAGCAAGGTCAAATCCCCTTAGTTTGTTAAATTCAAGTTGTTTTGAGGCCCGCCCATGGTTCACATACCATGGTATTGTAATGAAGAAGAATATAAAAGGGAGGCATAGAAGAGTCATAGGAGGTGTTTAGCCAATTTAATATCCTTAAATTGTCAACATAAATTATTGACCAGGGTAGGTATACTAATGAAGCACAAGTGCACTATATGTGCTAGAAGTTAATTGATGTTGTTAAGATATCTATTTTCTTGTTAAAGTCTAAATTTAGAGTTAATGTGGAGATGGTATTACTGATTATATTAAAAAGTTTTGCCTTAAAGTTGTTATCTACTTATCTTAGAAATTAGTTTCTATTGAATCAATTTATGGATGGCTTAAGTGTGATTCTAAGAGTTTACTCTTGTTAGACTATTTTGGATTTTATCTCTGAATTTTATGCTACAGACAAGCCTAAATTACTATGTGTTAAAGAGATATATTCTATCATATTGTAAATGAATGATGTCTGGATTTAATTATCTAGAAAATGATTGTGACTCTTTTACTTATTCAACATCATCCAAACAAATCAAAAATCTAATAAACTAAAAAGCAACTATGCTATGAAAATGAAATAGTTGACTACGCTTGGTAGAAAGCAAGGAAAATGATTAAACTGTACCAGAAAAATTGCAAATGAAATAACAAAATTAAGTTAGGTAAAAAGCAAAGGGAATTGCTTATGCAGACAATGATTCAATTATGAATTCCATCATACTTCATTTCAAACAAATAATAGAGTATCTATGATGAGCACTAGTATTGCAGCAAGAATGTTGCAACTCCTGGGCTACTAGCTTTACTTTGTCAACCCAGTGTCCATGCAAACGTGGAGGTGAAAATGTTGTATACACAAGTAACAGTGATGGTTTTGCCTTTTGTCACGGTTCATTTGGCGAGAGACCACTGAGGTTTTTAAGCCATACTTCTATGGATTCAGAAGAAGCTTGGTTTCTTGATGGAAGAAAGGGAAATCTGCTCTAAGGGAGAGCTACTCTACTGCAATAATGGAAAAGACTGAAATTCAATAATAAATCACACCATTTCCTAATTAACTACTAAGAAACTATGCTTTGAAATAATGCTAAATTAGCATGAACCAAATGCTACTATCTAAGCATGGAAGTAAGAAGCATTAAACATCACTAATGTGCAAGTAAAGGGACTGAAATAAATATGTTTTTGTCTTTTTTCCTTTTCATGCAAAATCAAGTATGCAAACTAATTTCTTTTGGTGATGTACCAAGTGAATTAAGGATGTTAGAGGATGGCTAGAAGTGTTAGGAGATGGTTGGATGGTGTGGGAGACCCTTGGGAGGCTTTTGGTGACTTCCTAGAGGTTTTTTTCTCAATTTGGCCTTAAAACTGGACTTTTCAGGAAAACCTACAAGATGTACTAGAAACCTATAGGATTCCCTGTAAACCTATAGGATACAGCCAAGAGAAAAATGGAAGGTATCTTGGATGTGATGGAAGGCTTAGGGAAGGTGGTAGATGGGTGGAATGAAGTGAGGAAAGGTCTAGGATTGATCCGAGTTAACTCAACTCCATAATGACACTAGAGAAGGCAAGGAAAGGTATAACCAGTTTTGATATTAGAATGTTCATTTCGATTATAATCATGTTGTTAATGATGAACGTAAGACATGGAATCGAAAAAAATGTACCTTTTGTGGATTACATAACCATACATTCTCTAAGTGTTGGAAAATAATAACAGTGCACAAAAGGAGGAGGCATGAAAGACCCTCTCAATGACAGGTAAAGAAACATGTTAAGTAGATCTGGAGGAAGAAGATGTATTGTAATCATTGCAACAAAGGTGGCAATCAAAGAGCCACATGTTGGAGGCTCCATCTAGAGCAGCGTGTTAAAGACAAAGCGTCAGTGCTTGAACTAGATGAAACAGTTGTTCGACCAGTGAATGCGCCACAAGGAGGTGACCAATTCACCTTGATAAGTGAAAAATGGTTTCTAGATATGTTAGCTTCTCATGTTCATTCTTTTGTAAATCATTTGTGGTGTTTTAGAATGTAAAAGTGATGATTCATTTTCCATCTTAAGCAACAATGACGTCTGGTCTTATTTTGTGTTGCATTTTACACTCTAAAAGTGATGTTGGGTTTCCATCACTTGTCAAAGAAAAAATAGTGTTTGGCCTTATTTTTGTAAATAATGTGTTGTAGTGATCATGATTTTTCCATCACTTTTTGAAGCAACAATGGTATGTTGGCCTTGTTTTTTGTAGCTGGGGTATTGTTTCCATTTTGATATAAACTTGACCATCGAGTATGTGTTATAAAATCGTGGCAAGTATGGGATGGTTGGGTCATTAGTTGGTCATGTAAATCAAGCGTGTAATTTGTAGAATTGTACTACAGGTTTGTAGAGGTTGCAGGTGTCGGCTCATCACTTAAGTTTCCAAAGAACAAAGGTGAAGGAGATGGAAGTGAGACCTTTTTAGGATGCTCATGATGAAGACAAGGTACACAGAAGTGACACACACAGGATAAAGAGGGCTTATGGAAGCTCAAAAATATAAGTGATCAAAATTCTTTTAAACTAGGACCAGAGTGTAGATCTTGTTGTCCTAATCACAACAGTGTGAATGGTTCATCAATCTGAGCTAGTGTGAGGGAGAACGAGCTAGTAAAAGTTTTGGCCAAAGTTGGGTTGTGGGCCAGGTTTAAGTGTCCTACAATTTGACCAACCCTGGGGCATAAAACCTAGGTCCCGAAAGCATGTGAATTTGTTGGATCATTAATTTTTCTAATATCCCCTATATTAGACAAGTTCAAAAAAATGTGTTTGTTGTTATATATATATATATATATATATATCTATAATATGGGTGGTGGGCCACTACCTCTGCCACCCACTGACCTGTATATATGAAAATTTTTTTTATTTAAAAATGGCTGATGGGCCATGAACCCCACCGCCCTCCCAACCTCCATGTAACCACACAAAACATTGAACAATAATAGTATGGGGTGGGCGGGCCACCTCCGGTGGTCCCGACCCACACTCCAACACCCAAAGGAAATTCCTTATAACAAATGAACCTTGGGTGGTGGGGTTCGGACCCACCTGGCTGGAATGACTAGCCCACCACTTGGGCACCCACACAACATCAACCAACCCACATTAATACGCCAACGTATTAACTCCAAAATCATAACAGTTCCATATCACAACAAAACGCGTCCAATTTTAATTAATATAAAAAAAGCTATGTGTAATTTTGGCAAAGGTGAGGCTGGAACCCTCGACCTCCCACCTAGTCGACTCTGCCTTCTAGCCTTCTCCATTGCCAATGAGCCATGGGCTTAGTTCTTGTTTTATCCACCCAACATAAATTACTTAAGAGCAGTGCATTTCCACACCAAGGAAGGGGAGAACTGAAGATCTAAAAGCAGGAACAAAATCACGTTATGCAGAGCAGAATGGAGGCCAAAGACTGAGCATGCTTTTTGAGAAATGATTTTTAATTAATTTTTGCAGGTGGAACCATGATTGAGCCAAAGTTTTAGGAGTGTAAAATTTTCCTAGTGTCCAGATTAGACAAACTTTATGTCGATCCTACACCTCTTAGTGACAAGAACCTAATGGTGCAGTCATAATTTTGATCTGAGAAATAGATCTTCAGATGATCCATAGGACGTAATCTTTGAAGAATCTAGGGGGAATCTAAAAGATTCCTTAAACCCCAGATTTTCACTTTGTCAGAATTCAGAAATTTGACAGTCAATTTTACACTATTCAATGCCACGAATCTGATGGTGCAATTAGATTTTCCATTTGATCATTCCATTTTTTGGCCACTTTTCAAAGTGGAGTGCAGTTGTCAGCATTTAACGTGCGAGTAGTCATTCCATGAGATTCGATGCTGTGAGACAAATGGTACGGCCAACTTTAGTAGTTTGACATCCTTTTCTTCAGATGGCCCCATGGTGTGAGGTATATGCAGTGTGTTCATGTACTTCTTTTTGCTATGAGATGCATTGTGTTGCATAGATCCCTATTTGATGTTTGATGTGGGATCTTGTTTTCTTACTTGTTTAATGATTCATGCTTGATGTGACACGGAACCATCTGTGGGATGTACTTGTTGTCATGATTCATCATGTTTTGTTTGAGATCCCTTTTTGTCATCATGTTGACTATTGGGCATGGAATCCCCCCCCCCCCCCAAAGGCATGTTTTAGGGCTCAAAGCCCGTGTTTTGACCCAATATTGTTGTAAAGTCTTCGTGAATTGTGGGCGCGAAGCGCAAAATGTATGATAGAGTCACAGGGTTGTCTGCCCTAGTTTTGTAAATGTAATGTCAGCCTACCCATGGTCTGCGGACCATGGGATTGTATAAAAAGAGCAAGGCTCTAAATATAAGAGATAGCGAAGCAATAGATAGGGAAGTAGAAGAAAAGAACAAGTGTCTAAGTGTGTCTTTGGGTCGTAGGGTGGGAGAAGCCTCTACAACTGAGTGTGCAAAGGCCTAGTAGTCCACAGCTGAGTGCACGGACCCCTGTAGCTGAGTGTGCAGGGCAGAGTCGAGTCTGTAACCGAAGAAGAGATTAATAAAGAAAGGTTTTTTAATAAACTCGTGTATATGTTCTTGAATTAATGCATAGTTGATGTAAATTGCAAATATATTGTTTGTTTACTGTGCGCACAAGTATGAATGATTTATGTTTCTAAGTGTAACTTAATGCATAAAAATAATCTAATCAACTAACAGTCGAATACTAGTAAGGAATTGGGTAATAACAGCATGTGGGCCCCGAATAGGGTTGCGTGAGGGTAGCGTCACAGGCTACGAGGTAAGGAAAAGAGCATGTAGCAATGTGCACGCAGGGTTGAACCATGGACCACTTGACTCATCAGACATCTCTAGGGTTCAGAAACCTAGTTCTAGCACCCTCCCATACTACTTCGGGTGAGACCTCAGTCTGTGCTCCGCGGACTTTTGCCGAAAGGGCCAGTAGTACCGGGATTTGTTTGGCTAAATCACCTTTGAACCTGGGTCAGGCCACAATAAACCAACAAATGGTTCCATTGCCTGGACCAGGATCTACATAAGAGATGTCTGATGTCGTGTCACTAAAATCTGACAAGGAAAGAAATTGAAGAGTGGTTGGACAGAAAGATTCACAAATTCTCGGCGCAGGAAAATAGGAATCCACAAATATCGAAGGAACAATGGTTAGAGCGCTACTTATATATGCAAATCAATGAAATTTTATTTGCATCCTTCCCCTCTGAGTTGTATGAGTGGATCACGAGATTAGCAGACAGTCAAGGAAGGTGTAGGCTCGACAAACCTATTGTGTGGACTCCAGATTTGGTGCGTAGACTAGAAGCATCAAAAGATAAGATCGGGTGTGCTATGGACCATTGGCTCGATTGAATTATAGGAGGATTTATCATTGAGTTCACGGTAGACACTACAGTTAGCTATAGTGAGGAAGAATGACGCTTCCTCAAGGGACCACGAGGTAAGTACATTAAATATTTGAACAATTGGATTAAGATGCTATTGTGTGAAAAATAGGTTATGTGAATAAATTGATGTTTGGGGCTATGCAAAGCGGGAAGATCTACAAAAATGAAAGTAGTACAGAAATGGAAATTATCCCCTTGATTTCACCTCTGCGAGAAAGCAAGGAAGAGCTTGCGAAGGTCTCACCAAGAAGCGTGATCAGTTTGATAAGGCAGCGAATTCCGCGCATACCACCCCGACCTACACCACCACCAATTTCACCATCTTCACCCCCATCTTCATCCAAACCACCTCTGCCACCACCACAGTTCAATATGGCGAGCGCGATTAAGTTGCCGGTGTTCAAAGGAATAGGAAATGAAGATCCGAACCAATTTTGGTTCATGGTAAAGGCTGTATGGGAAGTGCAAGGAGTCACGGATGACAACATAAAGAAAGCAACACTGGTTAGTGCCTTGCAGGATCGCACACCAACATGGTACATTAAGCACTCCAATGACAATCTGAACGTGGCAATCAGAGATATCGAAGTTGCACTAAACAGGGAATTTAGTAGGCCAAAATCAGAGACACAGTCGATTATCGGATTTAGGAAATCATGATGCTTCCAAGCGAGACCCCCTTGGAGCTGGATTAAAGACTGAAAGGTATGATTCGTGAAGCCAATACGACCCTAACAGATGGAAAACACCGCACCGTGCATGGTTCATAGCATTTCTAACACCACATCTAAGGACTGCACTGTCACAGCAAAAGCTATCCACTCAGGCCGAAGCGTTGGAGATCGCAATGAGACTGCACGAGACCCCAATACAAGATCCTAACCTGGGAGTCCAAAAGATCCACGTGCAGTTGAATAATTTGCATCTAGAGATGCAAAGCTTGAAACAAGATAGAACAACCTACCCAGAAGTGTGCGAGAAGGTATGGCGCATAAAGTGCAAAGGCTAGGGACATGACAAGGATCATTGTCCATTTTTTGCGAACTACCTGGCAGGAGGAGGGCCAATGCCACTAAGACTAGAGGCACAAGCAGGACCGAGTGTGGCACCTGCATTATGGTGCGCAATTTTTCAGATAGGAGGGAAGCATGCCATAGACAACTGCCACCTACCACAGAAGCATACACAAATTTCCCAGCAGTTGTTATGTAATTTCTGCAGGTCAGTAGGCCACGATGAGCATACCTGTAGAAGCTATGAACTAATGATGGATCAGACTCGTAGCCATAGGGTTCAGACCAAAACGTGAGGCCTCGATCCAAATGCAGGGTTGGCGTGCACTAGATTTCAGGGACACAGACGAGGTCGAGGTGGAATGGGACCAGGAAGTGTTGTGGATAGTTGATCTGCTAAAATATCGGAGGGCCAGGGCATTAAACTCGCGATTGTAAAAATATAACAAGAGCATCATATTTATACTGTACCCAGTTTGATCATGAGATGGAGGACTGCCCCACACTAATAGCAAGGTTGCATGATAAAGGAACACTCCAATGTCCCCTGACTCAGAACCTGCAAATGATGAGGTCAAAGCCACGCGAAGAGGACCTGAATATAAACATCGTTGTTATAGACACATTTTGGCACATCAACCCCAAACTTATATGTGGATAAAATAGGGCTCATCAACCCTTAAAAGAGTTGTTTCATGCCCTAAAAGAACATGGTCATATAATTACATCATTCCCCAAAAGTTCCACCTGAGAAACCATCCAGAATTGGCCTAAACTGAAGCATATTGACTGCTACACTAGCGAGGTGTGATGCATAGTGAGTGATACACTACTCAGGTGTGATGAATATTGATTAGGCCTTCTATAGGGTGTAATGGGTGAGGATGGGAAAATGCCCATGACAGTTTTCTAAGTGGATGCTCATAGAATCTTCTAGAAACTTCCCCTCTGCCACTTGCCTCTCTGAATTTTCCGAAGGATGAGTAAGGGATCTAAACTTCAGTTATCTCTTTTCTTTTGGAACCAAATGTAACAAGTGGAATGACACTAATCAAAACCCCAGAGATGACTCACACCCTTGCACACATCTATAAATGGATCCCTCATCTAAGAGATTTAGAGGCTGGAATGTGTGAATCGCAAGGAAGTGCTGATAGTTTGTAATTGAGGAAAGAGCATTGTATTGTTGGTGTGGTCTTGCTATTTCATGAGGTGAAGAGGGCTTGATGGTGGGAGGATGATGCTGGATCAGACAACTGGGTTGTAATTCTCCCTTTTAAATAATAAAGTTCTTCAAGTTTTCTTCCATATGATGGTGAAATTGTGAATGTTATCATTTGTGAATGATATTATATGTTCATTATATATCTGATTCTGTAATGTGTATGTTGTAATAGATCAAGATGCTTTGACGGTTCTTTGTTACTATGTTTCTACAAGTACTCTCCAAGCGGGATAAGTACAGGGAGGTGTTGCAAGCTCTGTCAATGGGGAGAGAGATCAAGCAAAGGATTAAGCGGAAGTTCCAGGTTGGTGCCATTATATTTCTCTTAACCATTACACATAGAAGAAATCATTGAATTGCTTTAAACTGCTGTTTCTAGGGTAGCTGCCAAACCTAGAGGGCTAGTCGCTCGAAAAAACACTAGTTTTCCCATAAACAAATTGGTGACTCCACTGGGGAATGGATAGATGTTTGTTTGTTGTTATTGTTTGTTTGATTTTCAATTTGATAAACTATAGACAGACCCTGAAGTTAGCCAGGTAGCTTTCGAACTGTTCTTGCTCTGCAATTGCATAGTAGATGAATGCTGCTTCAATCAATCTTTGGTTTAGTTTATGAATTGAACATCTGACTTGAAAGCACATCTAGATGCCCATTTGGTAGCTCAGTAACCTCTCAAGACATTCCTTCATGCTTTTCTCTTTAGTGTTCATCAAAACCCACCTTAACTCATTGAAAACAACTACACATCTGAGCCAAAACCCATCTCAGTTGCGCTCCCTGGACCATCACACTGTCTCCCACTATGACTCAGTATGCATAGCACTTCTTGAGTGTAGTAAGTGTGATGCATCTCAATTTCTGTGAAGCCCAGGTGCAATGACTGAGTGAACTCTTTTTCCATTCTAGAAATTGAGGGTTTTGACCTTGTTTTCAGTTTTGTTTGGTTGTTTTGTTGCTTATGAACAGTGCCTCCTTACTGAAGCCTACTTGCATCACATAGATCAGCCTCCATTGATTAGGATTAGTGAATGTTTTTTGTATTTGTTCATCATTTACAATCCTTTGTCGAAAAGTTGTTTAAATCGATTTGTCGCTTTGATGCAAAAAGTGTTGTAACTGTCGTTTTGTGTCGAAAAGAGAAGTGTCGTGGATTCTTCCTTCCCTGAATAGTCGATTGAACTTTTCATCATGTATTTGGTTTGATTTTTTGATATTCGAAGTGACGAAAGCATTGTTTTTATTCAAAATTGAAAAGTGTCGTTTAGTCTTCCTTTCTCTTTTGAAGAAGAAATTGTCGAAATGCCATTTTGAAAGAAATATTTCAGATCTTTGCTGCATTTAGTTTTCCTTTCTGGAATTTTTCACATTAAGGAAAACAAAAAATGAATACATGCATTTGCATTTGCATTTAGTTTGTGTGCGAAAAATGATTTAGGAAAATGCACTAGTGTGTGCTCTTTGCTCTTTGTTTGAAAGAATTGTAATCTTCTTTCCCTAGTAGCTAGGATTTTCATTGCTCAAAATAAACAAAGATTGTTTATCATTGTAGATTGCATTTTAGGAATTTCAAAATCATCATCACACGGTGAACCATTGAAAGGAAAAATTTAAACAAGATCAACTTTAAAATAAATTTCAATGAACCTAACAATGCTTTGGAACTTAACACAACACATCTAGAGGTCTAGGCTAGAGACGTGTTTCGGTGTCGTAAAAACTAGTAACTATCATTTTCATTGAAGGTTGGGTGATTCCTCCTCCTTGATACGACAAGTGCTAGCACGGACTTGTGCTCCCCATACCGTCGCGTATATATTGGGAGACCACAATAGGCTTATATCCTTTATCCATAGGAAGCTGAGTCTACTGCCTTATTGATCACAATGCACTGAACACAGCATTTGGGAAGATTGATTGCCATACATAAGTCCTTGGTAATTTCTCTTTAATTTATCACCAAGGTGTATATTGCAGTTTTGCGATTGGTTTGGTAATCCCTCTGTCTAGATTTCTAGAGTAGTCACTTTCATTCCTTTTCGACTCTTTAAAAGAAAAGGTCCATCTGAGCACTTGTCACTTCAGGCTCATTAAAAATCGAAGGGGACTAGAGTCATCTTTAGCTTTTTCTCGACTCTTAAAAACTAAAAAAGCAAAGTTGTGTCAAAGCATCTTTAAAATTAATTGAATTTGGAATAACATCATTTTCCCCCTTAATTTTGAGTTGATCAGGTAATCCGAAATCGTGGAAGAAATTCAATCCAAACCCCATCGCTCGTGGAGACTAGTGAGTCAACCGTCTTTAACTTCGGAAATGAAGCCAATCCAGGCAAAATGGTCTCGTTTAACTGAGTCCAATTCATCTGGTTTATTTGAAACTTTTTTTTCAACATCGTCAGAGACTACAGTTACCCCGATCATTTCTGGTACATTTGCCTTTAGAGAAGAACTTCCACAGTTACAAGAGGACATTAGAATTGATCCTAGTGTAATGGTAGATACTTCTATACCTGAAACAACTCCATCTAGAGTTGATCCAGAACCCATCTTAGTTCAAACCGACGCTACATTAGAACCAGTGGTTGTTCAAGAACCTTCCTTTGAGACTGAAGTTCCCTTACCTGAACATCTAGAAGTTCAGTTTCAGAGTTCATAAGGTGTCACCCCTCCAGTATCTGTCATTGCAGAAGCTATACCTTCTTTCGCTCCAGAAATCTTTTACGGACCTGATGGTCTACCTCTTCCACTTGGTCAGATTGCTATAGAGGAGATAGTAGAGGATCCTCCATCCAGTACTCCGTTACATTTTGGAACTGGATTTCATTTGTATCCTTCTACTCCCGAGTTTGGTTCTTTTAATCATCCTTCATCACAAGTTCTTGTCGAATCGCTAGGAAATCTTTTGGATAGACTAAACATGTCTGAGCAACCATCAACATCTAGGACTGTGTCATCTGATGCAGCTACGACAGAACTTCCTGCTGCCATTCCTACAATGTTTGCTGGTATACCATCTATTCCAGCTAGTTATCAATCACTAGCTGGAGTCCACTCAGGGGCTGCTTCGGCAACATGGTCTGCTCCTATTTATTCATCCAGAGTCCCATATGGTATTTCTTATGTTGAAACTCAGTAATTTGATCTTGCATGTCAGTATCAATTTGGGCAGGCCAGTCTTCAAAGACCGGTATATCCTTTGAACACTGGACTGCTGCCATATGGAGGGCAATATGCTTTTTCATTGTTTCCTCCTAGGGAACAACCATATGAGAGTTTACAAAAAAAATCAGGTCAAACTAGAATTACATCTAGTGGTTGAATACCAATACTGCCACAAGGGTCGGCTCTATGAATGCCTCGCTCTGCTCCTTATGAGATAACCCTAATCCCTGCCTTCTCTTGGCTTTCAAAGCTCAGGCCACAGCACTCCTATTGACTTCTTTCCCATGGATGCGCCTTCCGGAGGGGCAAGATCTTCCCCCCCTCCTTTCAATGCTTCCACCTCTGACATTTCCAGGCCTGCAGTACCTCTGTTCCCTCCTGGCGTTTTCCCAGAAACAGATCAGGGATCTGAACCAGTCAATAATGAAGCTGACCCCTCAGCAGCACGTGAAGCGAATGCCAAAGACAAAGGCGTGAACCAAAAGTCTCCAACGTCACAGCCAAAGGCGACCTCGGCAACATGCATCCCGAAAGCTGCAGAATGAATCAAAGTCGATCTCCCCAGTCATCGAATCAACAACGAAATTCAATTTATGTAGGACCATGCACTCATAGGCAAATTCCTCAGAT
This sequence comes from Pinus tabuliformis, assembly GCA_031772625.1. Taxonomy (NCBI): domain Eukaryota; kingdom Viridiplantae; phylum Streptophyta; class Pinopsida; order Pinales; family Pinaceae; genus Pinus; species Pinus tabuliformis. The sequence continues at coordinate 1,886,337,996 of CM062818.1, read as the reverse complement.
TTTGGCCAACTGAAAAGGCTCTGCAGGGCTGGATCGCTTCAAAATGGAAGCCCAAAGGACAAGTCACTCTGCAGCTTGGCCCCAAAGGCTTCTTTATGGCCATTTTCCACTGCGTGGAGGACAAATCTCGCATATTTGAAGGCGGCCCGTACTTCTTTAACTCCTCAGGTCTGTACCTTCGTGACTGGAAAGCTAGGTTTAACCCAGATAAGGAAGATTTCAGTTGGGCTCCAGTATGGATACGTATGTACTCCCTTCCTGTGGAATACTGGAAAGAGGAAACGCTAACGGACATCGGCAATAGCTTGGGGGTTTTCATCAAAGTTGCTGAGGAAACCAAAACTCGAAGATACACCTCATACGCCAGGATCTGCATCCAAATGCATCTGACCAAAGCTCTTGCAGACTCCGTAAGTCTCTTTCATGATGATTTTGAATGGATTCAACCATTAGACTATGAGCATATCCCTTTTCGTTGTCGAAAATGCCATGAACATGGCCATCTCTTCCGGGACTGTCCTCTGAACACTCTGCCCAAAACCTCTGCTAATGAAACTAACAAAGACTCTGAAGGATTCATTAAAGTCCCTAATCGTCGGCGGCATGAAAAGAAAAATCTCGCAGCCCCAGAAAGCCCCAAAAAGCCTGAATCCCAGAATAGATTTATAATATTCTCCTCTCAAGATCCCTCAGAGAATCAAAGCTCAGATCCTCAGGCAATCCCTTCCCCACCCTCATCCTCCTAGATTATCAAATCTTCTTGGCCATCCTCAGCCTCCGCTCCCTCCAGCCTACTAATATCCTCTGACTCGGAGAAACCTGTTCCAGATACTGGCCTAAATCCCTCTACCTCGGAGAAAACTGTTCCAGAGTCTGGCCAGCAGTCTTCTTCAATGGAGCTAGATGCTGCTCTAGCTCTTAGTCTGCATGACAATGCATCCATGGAAGATCAGAATACTCCCACAATAATGGACGAGGATCCAGAGAATGTTAGTCTGGAAGGTCTGGATATCCTCAAATTGGAAACAGCATGCAAGCAGAAAGAATACAATTCAATACCCCCATGGAAAATCAAAAGGCTGGAAGGAGTTCTCACCAAAGTTCAGCACAATAAATGTCTAGGTATACAAGCAGGAAGCCCCTGGGATGGAAAAAAATTCTAAAAGAAACGAAGAAAAGAGGGCACAAAACGGATTTGCAAAGGACCATTATCGTAGGAGAAATACTAATGGAATCCGGGCGATTCCCTAAGTTGACAAAGTTCTACAAACCCCAACCCCACTGTTCCTCATGAAGCTCATCTCTTGGAATGTGAGAGGGCTCAATAGCCCCTCAAAACACAGAATGTTAAAAAACTTGATCCAGCAAGAAAAACCATCATTAGTTTTTCTTCAAGAAACGAAAAGTAATAACACTGCTATAGAAAGAATCCTTAATAAGGTCTGGTCAGGCAGCTACTCAGTTTCAGTAGACACCTCCGGAGCTTCCGGAGGACTGGAAATTATGTGAAACCCATAGGTTCTCACTCTTCAAGACTTTTATGCTACCCACTTCCTCATCCAAGCGTCCTTCCATCTCATCGGAACAAACATTCACTGGCATCTCTCAAATGTATATTTTCCACAAAATTTACAGCAAAAACTGGAACTTTTGGATACTCTAACCATTCTCAATTCTAATAGGTAGTTCCCCCTCTAGATTGGTGGCGGTGACTTCAACATCATAAAGACGCTGGAGGAGAAACACGGTGGCAGATCAAGGTTAGAAGGTGACAATAGCGGCTTCAAAGAATTTATTCAAAGCAATCAATTAATGGATATTCAGACTTCCAATGGTGTATATACCTGGACCAATAAGCGGAGGGGTACTCAACATATTGCTTCCAGGCTAGATCGGTTCCTCATCTCGGACAATGCCATACACCTGGGAGGGGACTTTCATGCTTCCATATTGCCCCAAGGAGGATCAGATCACTGGCCCATTATGTTACAATGGTCACGGCCAGGTACAAGATGCAACAAACCTTTTCGATTTGAAGCCTTCTGGTTCTCAAATCCTAACTTCAAAGTAGTGGTCAGTGAGGCCTGGAAATCCTTTACCCCACCTGAAGGAGCCAAAATGTTCCAATTCCAACAGAAACTAAAAAACCTAAAACAAGTTCTCAAAGTTTGGAACCGTACTCAGTTTGGCAACATTTTTGAGAATCAGGAAAATTTGGAACAAAAAATGTGTTCACTTCAACAGACTATCATCTTGGAGGGTAGGATAGAAGAGCAGGCGCATCAGGAGCAGACCCTTTGGACTAAAATTGAGGCACGCAGGCAGCAAGAAGAAATCCTGTGGCGACAAAAGTCCAGAATCTGGTGGCTCAAGGAAGGGGAGAAGAATACAAAATTCTTCCATAGATCTGCCATTCAAAGAAGAATGCACAACAATATTGCATTCATCAACAATCGTCAAGGGGAAAGATTAGAAGTGCATGAAGACATGGAAAAGGAATTTAAAGAGTACTTTCAGGAAAATCTTAGGGAGCCTCCAGGAAGCAGAAATCAAGCCATTAGAACTATCACGCAGCACATTCCTAAAATCATAACGGAGGACCACAACAATAATTTGCTCCAATCTATTTTACTATAGGAAGTAGAAGCTATGATGGCCCAACTCAAGGATGGCAAGGCACCTGGTCCTGATGGTTTCACCGCCAATTTCTTTCACAAGTTTTGGGAGCTCATCAAGATAGAGGTATGGGAATTAGTGGAGGAATCAAGATCTATGCACTGGATTCTCCCCTCCCTAAATGCCACTTTCTTAGAGCTAGTACCTAAAGGGGATGAACCAAATACGCCCGAAAAATAAAGGCTGATTGCATTATGCAACGTCATCTACAAGCTCATCTCCAAAGTACTGGCGAACAGGCTCAAACCTCTCCTCCCTCTTCTCATCTCGCCGGAGCAGACTGGATACGTAGAAGGGCGTCAGATAATGGACGACATTATTCTCTCAAATGAAGTAATCCACTCTCTGAAGCTTATGAAAAAGCCATGTATGATTCTAAAGCTTGATCTCTCTAAAGCTTTTGACAAACTTAGCTGGAACTATATTCATCAGATGTTATTGGCATTTGGCTTCAATGCCACTTGGACAAGATGGATCATGAATCTCATCTCCTCTCCCTGTTTTTCGGTCCTACTCAATGGCTCCCCCTCATCACCCTTCCGCCCCTCACGTGGTATTTGTCATGGGGATCCCCTATCACCCTTCCTTTTTGTCCTCATGGCAGAAGGGCTCAGTCGTCTACTTCACTCTGCCATTTCCTCTCAAGCTCTAAAAGGCATTTCTCTCCATGGTCTTCATCCCATATCCCACCAACAGTTTGTAGACGATACTATGCTTTTTGGCCACCCCTCCACTCAAGAGGCAAAAGCCTTCAAAACTCTGCTCTCTCTCTTCTCTGAAGCCTCTGGTACCTCTATTAATGCCTCCAAATCCCAACTCTTATTTTTCAATACCCCTGCCACCACTCAAAGGAACATCACTCGTATTCTGGGATTCTCTATAGCAGTGGTACCCTCAAAATACCTGGGGGCTCCTTTGTTGGACTCTGCCATAAAACACGCCTCCTGGAGGACTCTTCTCGACAAATTGGATTCAAGGCTCTCGTCCTAGACTTTCCGCTCTCTCAATATGGCCGGTAGACTCATTTTGATCCAATCTGTTCTCCAGGCCATGCCTCTGTATCTTTTTTCTATTCTAGCAGTGCCAAAATGGGTCGTTAAGGCAATCCACAATCTTCAGAGAAACTTTTTGTGGGGATCTTCTGGTCTCAATAGGAAATGGGCTCTTGTTAATTGGAAGGAGGTCTGCCAGCCAAAATCAGAGGGTGGGCTCGGATTAAGGGATCGTCTCCAAAACAACAACACAATGGGAACCCGTATATGGTGGAATTGGATCTCCAAACCACAAATACCCTGGGCGCGGCTATGGAAAGCAAAATATGCCCCAGGAAGTCAATGGAATGACCTCATAAGAATTAGCATTACAACCCTAGGCTCTTTGATTTGGAATGCTGCCAAGCTTCACAGTGCCTTCATTCAAGAGCATAGCTTCTGGGAAATTCATTCAGGAACCATAGCTAGGTTCTGGGAGGACTCTTGGCAACAGCTCCCAAAACTAGCCTCTCTTTTCCACAAGCCAATCTGGCAGGTTTCTATGCAGCAAGAAAATCTCACCCATGTTCATCAATTCTGGCAGCAGCAAACGCCCCAAGACTTTCAACTATGGAAGCCTGCTAGCACCTGGCAGGCCAACTGGCAAGGGGAAACCTATAATGAGATCGATCAGGAGTTAAATCAAAGAAGAATCAAATACTCAGATCAGTAGGACAAACTACGATGGGGACATATGCCAAGAGGAATGTTTACCACCAAGGAAGCTTACCAGCTTCGCTACTCAACCACTCAGACAGACAAGGATCAGCTCTGGGAACGGGTCTGGCAACCAGGAATATGGCCTAAGGTCTCCACCTTTCTATGGCTCTTAAGAAAGAGGCATATCCTCACTTGGGACAATCTGCAAAAAAGGGGATTCATTGGCCCATCGAGATGTCCCAACTGCAATCTCAACTCTGAATCCATCATGCATCTCATGGAGACTTGTCCTCTAGCTACTCAATTATGGGAGAAAACTGAACAATGCAATAGAAGATCAGGAGAACGGATGGGAGATATAACAGATACCATTAGAAAATGGCCAAAGCACCCTTTTCAAATCCCTCTTCTAAACTCTTTTTGGAATCTAATCCGAGGCTTCTCTACTGAATACTCTGGAAGGAAAGGAAAAATAGAATTTTTAACAATATCAGCAGGCCAATTGATACTCTGTGGCTTTTTATGAAGCAAAATCTCCAACAAACTCTAGCTATCAGACACTGGCAAGACACAGATCTGCCAGAATCACCTCAGGAATGCCTCATCATGAACGCCTGGAATGTGGACTTGTCCTTCTTGGCCCATGTCAAAGCTCGTCCTCCAACTAGTTCTGCCTCTCCTCTCACTTGGTCTCCTCCTGCATTCAACTCATACAAATTGAATTTTGATGGGGCAGCCAAGGGCAATCCTGGGCCGACGGGCTTTGGGGGGGTCTTCAGGAACGATGTGGGCGCAGCACTGCATATCTACTATGGAACCATTGGCAAAGACACCAACAATGCTACTGAATTGGAAGGACTGTGGAAAGGGATTTGCATTGCAGATCAAAAAAACTTCTTCCCATTAGAGGTCGAGGGAGACTCCCTTATCCTAATAACAGCAGCCACCAGGATTCAAGCAGGTACCTCGGTAGCCAAGATAGCTTCTAGCTGGAGGCTGCTCAGTAGATTGGAACTTTTGGAGGAACAGCTCCGGAATCCCCAAAGCATCACCTTCAAGCATGTAAGATGCACTGCCAACAAAGTAGCAGATAGACTAGCCAATCAAGGGATAAACTAGTAGATCCCATATTTCTCAGGACCTCTCGGTGACTCAGATGATGAACAACTCAAACATGAATGCACTTCTTTGGTGCAACAGGTCTACTTTCTCCCATATGCGGGTGATTGATAAGCTAAAGGGTACGATGGAGGTGCGTCGAGTGGGCAGGTGGCAGCCCAATTGCGCCACTGGTAATATTTATGGGATGGAGAGCTGGTCTCGCACACCTCTATTAATGGCAGCATTAATGTTGTCCTTCAGGCTCCTGGTTAACTGCGCGATGGCTCTCAGGCTGTTCGTCACTCCCACGGTTCCGTTGCAGGCCTTCAACTCCATAAAGGTCGCTGCTCTGAGCGTCTCTCTGAGCCTCTCTGTTAGTTCGTCTCTGTTAGTCAGTCTCGGTTGGGTCTCAAGAGCCTTCTCCATCTTCGTCTTCCGCTCGGCTCCGGCTCCAGGGGCTCACAGCTTTGTCTGGGCTCCGTCTCCGCTTCTCTCTGAGCATTCGTTTTTCTGTTATCCCCCTCTGTGCATTCGCCCCTCTGTCACTCCTCGGTATATCACTATGCCACGAGAAAGGCCCAGAATGGGGAGTAGGCGAGGCGGCTCCCGCGGTCGCGCCACCCATCAGCACTCCTCCCCCACCTCGGACCCATCCTCGGATGCGTTGGAGTTCGGTCGCTTCAATTATCCAGCCACCAGAAGTGGCAGGGGCAGGGGAAGAGGGTGAGTTAGGATCGAAGACTGTGAGCATAATGCACATCCCACTGCCCGTTTCCGCATTCCGTGTTCCCTGGCAAACTCCTCCTTCATAGTCTCGGTAACGATTGAAAAGTGTGAGAACACCAGGGGTTCGGGAGCAGCTCATCTTGAGGTTCCTGTAGATCAGAGGATGGCAAATCCAAATGTTAACCAGTGCCAAGTCACAGGAGGTCTTTCTGTGGTGAATTCTGAAGCCAATGCAGGTCTGAGCCTGCCAGCAAGAGGAGAGCCTTCAGGCTCAGAGGTCCATCCGTCTGACTCAAATGACTCAGATCAATTTGGGTGTTGGGTCATTGAGGAACAGTCATCTACCTCAGATGACGAATGAACCAGCCCGTGCCTCCATTTTTGTTCTGCATCTGAAGAAGGAGTTCGCCTCCCTTTTGATTCACTGTGTTCGTGCATGTTTCAGGTCTCTGTCCAGTTCACATGTTGGATTCTGTTAATGTTTTGTTTATGATTAGCAATGGATCACTGTATGGTTAGTTTTGGAGTTTTATGGAATGGTCAATGTTCCTAGAAGTTAAAAACTCTGTTGTAAGTCTTCCGCTAGCTGATGCCAAGAATTATTTTGTAAAATGCCAACTTTATGGCAAGAATCTTCGAGGCCACTGCCTTGCTGTAACACTTTTTGTATAAATAATAGGAGTATACTAATTGAGAAAAAAAAAATATTTCCACAACAACCAAGGGTTGTATATTCAATGCAACCAATCCAACCTATGTCGAATATTCCCACTACACCTATTATTGTGACTATGTCGCAAGTACAAGCATTACCTGTTGTGTCTCAATCTCAAGTCTCTCAAGTTGCAATACAATAGCCTCTTGTCTCTACGGCTCAATCGCAACCTCAGGTTAGTGCTTCCTTATCTGGAATGACTCAGGCTCAAACCAGTATTGTCACTCCGCATCTTGGTCAATCTTCAAGTATTGGGCAATAGTAAATGGTCCAACAACCATGGCTGGTACAATACCAACAACCACAATTCTAGCAAACCCAACCTCAGCTTAGGCTTGGTTTACAAGCTCAAACTAGATTTGGTCAATATCAAGCCTACCGAGGACCTGAGCAAGAAGGCTTTGTAGGTAATGGACAACCACATTTTCAAAACATTTATCAACAACCACACTATACTGGTTATGTCCAACAACCTTATCAAAGTTACCAGCATCAGATACATTATGCTGGTATGCAAAGATCTACTGCTTAGGCGATTCCATCTTATCCCAGGTATGCTTCACCAAACCTGAATCAGCAGTTGCCTTTTGTAGCAACTCTAGAATTACCAGATTTGAACCGGCTGACTAATGATCCAATTGCATACACCCCTTGGTGGCTAGCGATTCCTCATAAACTTCCCTCTGGCATTCATAAACTTAATGGAAATCCAGGTGAGGATCCATCGAATCACGTAATGAATTTTCATTTGTGGTTCTCATCTAACACCCTGAATGATGATTCGATTAGGCTTCACCTTTTTCAGAGAATGCTCACTGGTCTGGCAGCAAAATGGTATATTAAATTTCCTAGAGCTTTGTTTGATAACTTAACCACCCTTGCCACTACTTTTCTAACCCATTTTCAACTACCCATTAGGTACAAAACAGGAACAGAACTCCTTACTAACTTTAAACAGACCACGACCACTCACATATATGATCATATTCATGAGTGGCGGCATCGTCGTCAAACGGTAAAGATGTATGTTCCTGATCAACTTTTAGCCTAGTGGTTCATTAAGTCCTTATTGCCATCTATCAATGAGGACGTGGTGAAAGGAGGAGTTATCACTGAAGAGCAAGTCATTGCTCGTGCCCAATATTTAGACTTGATCTATACTCAATTTGGCACACTCTATGACAAAATTCCTAATGCTCCTAGACTAGAATTTTCTGTTCCACCTCCTCCTAAATTGAATAGGGACTCTCATGCCAGTGACGGCATGATCAGTGCCTCAAGCACGCAAACCGCAAGGGCTCCATCTAGTAAAGCTCTTGTTGTTTCTAGTCAGAATGCAAATGACAAACCTCTTGCCTCAGAGATTAATGTCGTGTCATCTGACAAAGGCAAAAATCCAAAGCAACTAGGGGGCAAGAAGAAAGGGAAAAATAATAAGAAGAAACAGGAGAATTCAACTCCTGAAAAATCTTCTGAGAACCCTGCTGGGCCAAAGAAACCTCCTCGTTTTCCATGTTACATATGTAACGAGGAGAATTATACGAGAGATTGTCCACATCGAGTTGAGGTTGCAAAATTTTTAAAGGCTTCAAATACCTCAGTGGTGTTGACTGATCCGTTTCCGAACCCAAAAACTAATCTGGTTGCTATCGATCATGCTTCCACATCCCAAGTGCTTATGCTATCCATCTCAAACAAACAAAATGATGCTTTGATATCGACAAGGAATAAAGATTATGGGGATACATTGTCATCAAACAACCAGGCTACAGATCAACCTAGTGGTTCGACAACAACTTTTCCAAAAATTATTCCACCCATTATTCCTGAATTAGCTATAAAGCCGCCAAAGGGAGTCATACATAAATCGACATTTAATCCTCGTGGTCAAGCTACTCAAAACTATAATATAGTGGAGGATCTAGCTCAATCGACATCCGCTATGTCGACACTTGAGGTATTGCAAAATTGTCCCTCCCAAAAGTAGGCTTTATTATCAGCAATAGGCGGGTTTGATCCAGCGGATTCCAATCTTGTGGCGTTTAATCATAAAGGATATACACCTCAGTTACCAACCCAAATCGCTTTCCTTATACGGGTGAAATCCCTCAATAAAACTGTTCATCGAACTATCATTGATGAGGGGGCATCTACCCGTATTATGTTAATGAGTTGTTGGAAAACTCTTGGTTCACCACCCTTGTCGTGATCATCAACAACATTAAAAGCATTCGATGGAAGAACATACACTTTGTATGGGATTTTAAGTGGCTTGCAAGTTGAACTGGGGGGCAAGACGGTAGAAATTGAAGTCGAGGTCATTGATGGAAACCTTGATTACAATATTTTACTGGGAAGGCCCTGGATTTATGCTATGGCTCTCGTTGTGTCTACATAATTTAGGAAGATTGCATTTCCCTTCCAAGGTGGAATCACAATTTTTGACCAACTAGCCTTTTTTCCTAACAGTTCACAAGCTACTGGAAACATTCCATTGATCCATGGAAGTTCTCAATCGCTTCAAAATGTCAGAGTAGGTCTCCTAAAAGACCCTTCCTTAATGGGCACTTTTTCCCTCTTGCCTCCATCTGGTCTTGCAGAAGTGGCCATAGTGGAAACTTGTCATATGATCTCTTCTACATCAACTAAGATTAAGAAGAACTCCGACCATTTTGATAGTGCAGATCACCACGAGGTGTTGCCACCAAGCCCCATAGAATATTTGTAGCAATCAATATTCTGGGCTTGGGCGGAAAACCCAGATCAACACTCAACGAGTGTTTAGATAGATAGGTCTTTAGAATATGGTACCTCTTCTGATCCTTGGTCTCGTATACATTCTACAGACGAAGGAATCATCCAATCAATGATGATAGGAGAGACGCCGTGGGAAGATTACCACCATCGTTCCCACCTTTGAGATGACAATGAAGATTATTTGAACGACCTCAATCATCCTTCAATTTTTTATTTTTTTGTCAAATACTGTAAATACAGTAGATTCTGAGTGAAATCTGTCCAACATTGAAGAAACTATTGCCATTAATATTTCAACCAAACCTAATGTTGTAGAGAATATTCACATTGGAAAATCTTGTTCTCCATCAGAACTAGAAATTTACTGCGCTCTCTTTCGCGAATTCAGAGATTTATTTGCATGGTCATATGAAAAAATGCTAGGCATTGACTCGAGAATTGTTGAACATGAAATCAAGATGTATCCAGATGTCAAACTAGTACGACAACGGCTTCGACCAGTCGATCCGAAGAAAGCCGCTGCCATTAAGGCAAAATTTGAAAAACTTTTGCATGCTGGTTTCATTTACCCTGTTCCTCTCACTAATTGGGTATCGAATATTGTTCCTGTAATGAAAAAACAAGGAACAATTAGAGCGTGTGTTGATTATAGGGATGTAAATCAAGCGTGTCCAAAGAAAAACTATCCTACGCCCTTTATCGACCAGATTATTGATGAATGTGCCAGATGTGAAATCTTTTCATTTATGGATGGATTTCCCGGATACAATCAAATAAATATCTGCCCACAGGACTAGTCAAAAACTGCATTTATATGTCCGTGGGGCACATTCGCATATCATAATTATCATTCAGTCTGAAGAACGCAGGGGCATATTTTCAGAGGGAAATGAATTATGCCTTCCATGACATCAAACACATCGTTCAACTGTAACTCAATGATTTACCGGCTCATTCGCGAAAGTAGACTGATCATCCGCAACATTTGAGAGCCATATTTCTACGTTGTTGACACTACAAAATACAACTCAATCCACACAAGTGTGTGTTTTGTGTTGGTTCTTGTCAATTACTTAGTTTCATAGTTTCTAAGGATGGAATTCCACTCGACCCTTTTAAGGTTCAGGCAATCCTTGACATGCCTCCACCTTCAAATTTGCTTCAAATTCAGAGACTCCAAGGGAAAGCTAACTTTTTGAGGAGGTTCATTCCACATTATGCTGAACTCGCTAAAGGTTATACACATCTTTTGAAAAAAGGAGTACCCTTCCACTGGGATCAGGTTGCACAAGCTTCCTTTGATGCTTTAAAATATTCCCTGATAAAAGCATCATTAATGTATGCTCCTGACTATCAAAAAGACTTCAACCTGTATCTCGCCACTACAGATACAACCATCGCCATGGTTTTAGTGCAAGAAGATAATGGAATAGAACATCCTATATATTATTTAAGTTGCAATCTTAATGATACAGAAAGCAAGTACTCTTATGTTGAAAAGTTGGCTTTAGCAGCCGTTCAAGTGGTACAGAGATTTCGACACTATGTCCTCTTTCGCAAAACTACCATTGTGTCAGATTGCAACCCTATGAACTACATTCTGTCGCGTCAATTACTAGGGGGAAAATATTCCAAATGGATAGAAATTTTGCAAGAGTTTGATTTGGAATTCACCAAATCCAAATCAAAGAAATCTCTCATCTTTGCAGAGTTACTTTGTGACCTTCCCTCATCATCCAACGATTTAACATCAAAAGAATCAATCATGGATGAGACTCTATTTCTGATGTCGTCAAGCGATCCATGGAACGGAGATATACTGGTCTATCTCCAAACCAAAAATTTTAGACCCAAGACCTCTCACTCTGAACAACGGTGTACTCGATACCAAGCCAAGGATTATCTAATCATTGGTGATACACTTTACCGTCATGGTGTCGATACAGTTCTGCGAAGGTGCCTCACGCATGAGGAGGCCGAAAAAGTTTTGAATGATTGTCATTAAGGTGCTTGTGGGGGGCATCTATCTAGTTACGTGACTGCACAAAAAATCTTACGAGTAGGTTACTTCTGGCCCACCATATTCAGAGATTGTATAACTGCAGTCAGAAGTTGCCATGCTTGTTAGATTTTTTATTGCAAAACCAGATTACCACCTACACCACTAGATCCAGTAGTTTCTATTGGGCCATTCGCTGAATGGGGCATTGATTTCATGACATGTAACCCCACCTTGGCCGGGGAGCATGGGTATATTATAGTTGCTGTCAACTATTTTACAAAATGGGCTAAGGCGATGCCTACATTAAAAAATAGCGGCGAAACAACAACACTTTTCTTTTTTAATCATGTAGTTTCTAGATTTGGTGTACCACAGGCTATAGTCAAAGATCATGGACCACATTTTCGTAATCACATGATGATCGAATTGACTACCAAATTAGGACTGTCCCATGATAGTTCTACTCCATATTATCCACAGGCTAACGGACAAGTTGAGGCGATCAACAAAGTCCTTAAGCGCGTGCGGCAGAGAATGATTGGAGTCCACAAACGGAATTGGCATTTAATCCTATACTCAGCTTTGTGGGCATATAGGACTTCAGTGAGAAATGCGACTAGATTTATGCCCTTTCAGTTGGTGTATGGTCTGGAAGCTGTCTTACTAATTCAGTACAAAATATCGTCCCTCAAACTTGCAATTGATCTACTTCCCGAAACTTCTAAAGAAGAGGCTCGTTTCTTGGAACTAATCCATCTGGATGAAACCCATTGTGATGCCATGTTGGCTAACGAAGCACATAAGAAACGCATCAAGGCGCAATATGACAAAAATTTCAAGCCTTGTGTCTTCTCAGAAGGCAACCTGGTCTTGCTTTATGATTAGGACTCTGACAAATTAGGAGCAGGTAAATTCAAACCATTATGGATGGTCCCCTACATTGTTAAAAGAGTATTAACAAAAGGAGCCTACGAGCTGGTCGATTATGATGGGATTCCACTGTCGTAGCCCCGAAACGGGTTGTATCTTAAACATTACTATGCTTGATTGAGCGTAGTAAACTCATTGTACATATGCTTTTATTGCATTTATGAGTGTTTTCTTTTTAGAGTTTTCATTTTCATTGAGTAATCCACTTCACATTTGTTGCAGATGTCAAACTTTTTTGAACCATTTGTTGGGTACACCGACGGAGCTAGTCATAGTACGCAGAAGCTATCCTTTGCGGCCTGGGCCATTTTCACTCCAAGCGGTGAGTTAGTGAGTTTCAGGGGGATATGTATTGGTCGATCGACCAAAAACATTGCTGAGTATAGCGTGTTGATTGAACTCCTCTCTGATGCCATTTCACATGGCATATGCCGACTTGTTGTCAGGCTAGATTCACAACTCATCATTCTACAGCTTACTGGCATTTATTCCATTCGGAACCCAACTATTTATCGCATGTTCCTAAGAGTTAAGATTTTGGAAATACACTTTGATTCCATTCAATATCAACACATTTCTAGAAACTTAAACACATTGACTGATTCACTAGAAAACTATGTGTTAAATAGACATTTGCAAAATTTGTAAAGAAAGCATTTCACATCAACATTTGCATCAGGATTTCACCACTTAGCCAAAATAAAACTCCAAAAATAAAAAATAGATAGTTGTTTATAGTTTTTACATAATGTTTTGTGTCCAAGACAAAATCGGTCATCTGACCAAGGAACTCAAAATGAATGCAGAAAAACATCCTAGACTAGTGATGTTGGTTATAACATGTCACCGCCTGTGCTATCATGCGCAGGAGCTGAGTCCAATGACTCGGTACACCAATAGTATGGTGTTGTAACCTCAAAGGTAACTCATCGGTCCTGACATCCTGAATACCGAGAGTGAGGCCCTCGATCTGATCCTGCAACACTGCCAGGGTCTCTGATATGTCCAGATCTCGAAGGACGGCCCTCCCTACAGCCTCTCCTGCTGGAGCGTCATCTGTCGCCCGTGGGCGTGCCACTAGTCGCACTGGTCCAATATCTGTGCACACATATAAGTTTGATTAGTCTTGGTAACATCAAAAACACAAAAAACATTATAAAACTAAAAAACAAAGATGTGGTCGAATCATTTTACCTATAGCACTCCACTGCTCACTAGCTGGTAATGCCAAATCCGGGTCGCCTCGAAAATCCATCCCGACGTATGGATACTCCGCAAATACCATCTCCTGGCAGTTGAACCACTCGAAAAAGGCATCAGAGAAGGAAATTTGTGACTGGCCGGCATGTCTGGCCATAAGATCAACCCATCTCTGCATCCGTGGTTCCCTCGGTGCTGGCAATCCCAGTGAAATGTTCTGAGGCTACATCAGTGGAATCCTCTCCAAAGAAAAAGCAGTCAATATGGATCCATAGCCAAAATTCTTGGTTCTTCCATTCTTTACTTTGGAGAGTTGTTCTTTTATGACAGGAAGTATCGCCTCACACCAATTGAACACCTTCGGTTCTAGGCATTCTAGGGCATACTGCATGTAAGATCTGTTCACCAAATGTAAGGCCGCACTGCTAGCCAATCTAGCAAAGGTAAATAAAATGGTCCTCAAAGGTCGATCAGTGACATCCCAGATGTTAATCTTACCATCTCGACTGGGCTGAGATCCATCCCTACAAAACTGATGGATGTAATCTTTCACAAATTCGCCCCCACGAGCAAATCTTGATAGTGAAAGAGGGGCACCACGCCTCGACAACCCCATCAGAAAGTAGATATCCTTGACCGTGAGAGGAATAGATTTACCTCTAATCTGGAATACCTGGTCAATAGGATCCCAAGCATCGAGAAAATACTGCAACAAACTGATCTGTTGCCTCATGCTGGATATGCGGAAGAACTTCAGTAAGCCACAGTTTCTTAATGCATCCACTGTGCCCTGGTCATGCAAAGCAATCATATCCTCTTCTTCATGTTCTCATTCATGCCATGTGACAACCATCTTGATCCAACAAATATCTGAAATGCAAACAATAGATGAATTAGGATCCAATTTTGAGAAAAAACAGGTAAAAATTTGATGAAAAAACACTGTGTAAAGTTTCCTTTCTACGCCCATCACACCCTGCCTTTGAGCAAGGTGAGATGCATACTGACTAGCCTATTGACAACTCAGTATGAATCGCACCTTTCGATACTAGCTAGGTGCGATGATTGGGGAACGAAATCTTTGAACCCCAGGGGCCTAGAAAAGTGGAAAAACATGCTCAAAATCAAGAAAAGATGGAATGAAAATGAAGAGCTCAGGGGAAGCTCCTACCTGGTCCTGACGGCGCGAAGAATGGTCCACAAAATCTCTTGAAATCAGCTGGTGAAATTTGAGGGGGAAAACTACTTCAGAGCTCCAAAATCCCAAATTTGAAATGAAATGATGAAAGTGAAAGGTAAAACTACTTTTTATGGTTACTATTCATGTACTTCAAGTAAAATGTTAGTTTTAGTTCATTTTTTCGTCCATATATATGTATTTCTAAACAATTTGATGGAGTTTTGAACAGGTTGAACGACTAACGAAAGAATCTGATGTACTAAATAGTGAATTGAACATCTTCGACCACCGATCTGAGCATAGTTCCCCCATGGTTCAAGCTCGTTAAAAAATGAACCCACCTTCGGGTAATTAACCTTTGTGATTGCCATGCTATCAACCTTTTGAGCCTTGGTTGTGTACCTCTCATCACCTCCATTCTTTTGGCTGATCATATGCTTCCACTTGGTTGTATACCATTTTTGAGGAATAGTTGTGATGAGTGGTCTTATTAGCCAACCTCATCATAGAAATCACCATGTTTTGAAAAGTTCCAAGCTTACCCAGAACCAGCTGCTACCCTAGACACCACTCGTTCCTCAAAACTTAGTCTCCTTTAAACCCTTTTCAAACTCGTTAAATATGAATATATTGTCGAGAAACTAGCCTTTCCAGCTCGTTAAAGTTCTTGGAAATGTCATCCCTCCTGTATGATTTTAATATTTTTTGGACCTGAGGGATTATCTCACGAAAACGTTCGAGCGCTTGTCTTTTTCAGCTCGTTAAAGTGATCAGAAAAGTCATCCCTTTTATATTATTTTATTATTTTTCGGACCTAAGGGATTATTTTATGAAAATGAACTTCTGGAGTTTCCTTTTCATCCCTTTTCAAACTCTATAAACATGAAAAGGACCAAGTTATCCTTGTCGTTAAACTCGTTAAAACAATAGCAACGAACTTGCCCATGCTAGACAAGACCAAGTTTCACTATCGCTAGACTCGTTAAAACATAGCGATAGGTTTGCTCAAAGGGAAAATTATAGAACAAGCATATTTTATCCTCCTCAAGGTTGACAAAAATAAATAGGTACTGGTCAGCAATGACAGGGGAAAAAGGGAAGAAAACTTGTAGAATTTATGGTAGCAGGTCGCTCTTGAACATGACACTTTCACTTCATCACCATGATTGAGTTGGGTTGGGTTACTCCGTTCACTGGTCATCTCATCATTGGTCTTTCATACCATCCATCTTTTGGGGTTAATCCTACCAATTCATCTTATTGTTGCCGACATGTTCAAGAGAAGTCATTCAGTCCAGAAACCACCACCCAATTAATGTCTCATCCGCTGCAATACCTTCAACCTTCATTTTTCATGACTACCATTCCTGAACCTTGTGTCGTCAAATCGTTTCCACGTCCAGAAAAATCATTTGCTTTGTTTCGTGTCGTAGATGTGGGATACATCAAGGCCCTCCTACGATGATTCACTTCTTGTCAACATCATCTCATTATCTAAGAAGTTGACTTAGAAACAACCCTTTCAGTGCTTTGAAGCTTCCATGCCTCAATGGCAAGTTTCTCACTTCTGGCGATAGGTTGACGTCAATGGCCTTTGACAGAAAGATTTTGTGCGGTGTTTGACATTGGATCATATATTCACACCACATGAATTGTACTGTAGTACCTTGAGGGTCATTATCATTATCAGTGATTCCTCACGCATCTGCTAACAACTCACATTACTGGGTGGTAATCAGACGATGTCTTTCCATGTTCGACTTCAGAACATCTCTTCACATGGATTGACTTGTACATCGGGCAAAGATTGAATGAGTTTGAAGAACCTGGATCTAGTTTCATCCATCTGGGCTGCGATATATTCAGGGATATAAAAACATAAAATGTACAAAGATGTTGCACCGATGGTCATCCAAACCAAGGATGATGACTCTACATCTGAAGAAGCATCAGTCCACATCTGTCGACGACTATCTGATCTATGTACATGAAATGAATTTGTAAAGCTGAGCATGGGAATGCCCGCCTCAACTAGATGATGAAAATTATATTATGATGATGTATTGTATTGTATCTTATACAGGTCACCTTCCAGTTCGAAACCTCGGATCCTCATGATAAAGCATTTCACCCGACATCAAGATTTACGACTTCATGCTTTAGGGGGCAACTGTTATAGACATATTTGGGCACATCAACCCCAAACTTATATGTCGATAAACTAGGGCTCATCAACCCCTAAAAGAGTTGTTTCATGCCCTAAAAGAACATGGTCATATGATTACATCATTCCCCAAAAGTTCCACCTGAGAAACCATACTGACTGCTACACTAGTTAGGTGCGATGCATACTGAGTGATACACTGCTCAGGTGTGATGCATACTCATTAGGCCTTCTATAGGGTGTGATGGGTGAGGATGGACAAATGTCTAGGACAATTTGCTAAGTGGATGCTCATAGAATCTTTTAGGAACATCCCCTCTGCCACTTGCCTCTCTGAATTCACCCAAGGATGAGTAAGGGATCTAAACTTCAATTATCTCTTCTCTTGTGGAACCAAATGTAATAAGTGGAATGACACTAATCAAAACCCTAGAGATGACTCACACCCTTACACACATCTATAAATGGATCCCTCATCTAAGAGATCCAGAGGCTGGAATGTTGTGAATTGCAAGAAAGTGCTGATAGTTTGTAATTGAGGAAAGAGCATTGTATTGTTGGTGTGATCTTGCTATTTCATGAGGTGAAGAGAGATTGATGCTGGGAGGATGATGCTAGATCAGACAACTGGGTTGTAATTCTCCCTTCTATTTAATAAAGTTCTTCAAGTTTTCTTCCATATGATGGTGCAATTGTGAATGATATCATTTTTGAATGCTATTATATGTTCATTATATATCTGACTCTGTAATGTGTATGTTGTAATAGATCAAGATTCTTTGATGGTTCTTTGTTACTGTGTTTCTATAGGTACTCTCCAAGCGGGATAAGTATGGGGAGGAGTTGTAAGCTCTATCAAAGGGGAGAGAGATCAAGCAAAGGATTAAGTGGAAGTTCCAGGTTGGTCACATTATCTTTCTCTTATCCATTACACATAGAAGAAATCATTGAATTGCTTTAAACTATTGTTTCTAGGGTAGCTATCAAACCTAGAGGGCTAGTCGCTCGAAAAGACACTAGTTTTCCCAGAAAAAATCGTGCTCCAAAGTGGTATAACGATGGGAGATGACAAGGGAAAATAACCCAAAGAAAGTTCCTGGGTTCGCATGGCTCCCACAAAGGAACTGGAGTTTGATTTGGAACGCGTGAAGGAGACATTCATGGAAGCTAAGAAGAGCTTCACAAAGGCCTCCACTTCAGGTAGTAAAGACAAAGCAGAATCGAAGATGGACACATCATGCTTACTACCTTTTTGGAGACATGCATGAAGTTTCTACACGACAACAAAGTGGTGAAAGGGCTACAAGAACTCATTACTAGATGTGCCGGATCAGGGGAACTGCGCATAGTCCAGAAGCTCGAGAAACACACAACGCGAACAGGAAGGGAGATGAGATTGATTGCACAAATCAGAGAATATGAAATGGATCAAGTGATTTTGGATCTAGGATCAGACGTGAACGTCTTTCCAAAATAGACATGAGAGCGCATGGGCAGGACCGCGTTGCAATGGTCTCCTATTCAGCTGTGAATGGCGAATTAGCAAAAGATCCTACCAATGGGAAGATTACAGGGAATAACGGTAGATATTGAAGGTGTGAGCGCGCTTGCAGATTTCAAAATTATAGAGATTGTTGATGACAACAATCCCTATCCCATGCTACTAGGGATAGATTGGGCCACCGATATGAGTGGAGTGATAAACCTAAAGAAGTGCAAGATGACTTTTGAGAAAAAGTCACTACACATGTGGAGGGACCGCGCTACACAGAACTGATGCTCAACTGTGATAATGATAATGATATAGACTGTATCGACAAGATAATTGCGTGAGACCAGGATTGGGTGAATCCAATAGTAGATGGCAGAATTTCGTGGGAGTGCGAAAGCTCTTGCACCTCAGATTCGGACGAGGAGATAGAAATATGGCAGAACTGGTTAGACGAGGTCACTACACTTAATTGCAACATGATGATAAGGTCACTACGTTGTGTAGCAACAGAGGCAAGAGATCTTCCTTTTTATGACAGACTGACCATGGTAGATGATTTCCTGAACACATTTGAAAAAGAAGTACCAGAACAACAACGTTTCGATGCTCTGAAATGGGTATTGTGTGCTATGCCCACAAGGTGGTGGGGTACGCACCAACAGAATTTTGAGAACTGGCAGGAATGCAGAAGGATGTTGCGCTTACAGTTTGGAAAGCCTCTGATGTAGATGAAGTCAGGTATGATGGAAGAAACAACCCGCACGCCCACCTCTCCAGATGGGTACAGGCGTATGATACGCAAACTGCATGAACAGACTCCATCCTCGCGATAGGAAATAGGACCAACCAGTAGGAGTGGGCAAGGAAAGGGCGCGAACACCAAAGTATGATAAGACCAAGTGTGCTGAAGATTATCCGTGTGGAAGCCTTTGACAAAGTGTGCAAAGTTCTGAATGTAGTCCACCATGTGAGACACACTAACTAGGACTTTCACATACCAGCGGTTCTATGGGCTTATAGGACCATGTGCAGGACCCTAACCACACGAGCAATTCTAAAGCTGACGTATGAAGTAGAGGTTTCAATCGCTATGAAGCCTAGTCCACGCATAGCAGCAGCCATAGATACGATGGTTGCAAAGCCCGGAACGAAGAATCACACAACCATAAGAAACATAATACATTGGACTTGAGGAAGCAATCGAACGGTGAAACTTTAGACTCTGCGAACTTGAAAAATAAAGGGTACGATTAAGGAAGAAAGGCACTATGATGGACGCGAAGGTCAAGAAGCTAGGGGACAAGATAAAGGAAGTGTTTTTCGTCGACGAACCTAGGATGATAAGCCAAGGTGCGTACGATCATACTGACAAGTTTGAGCACTATCGCTGTGAATTGGTTAGTTTGTTGTCTTGGCTTGCACCGCATATTGCCAAGCATAGTGACCAGGGTCACACATTGCAAGTGGTGAAGTGCGCGATGCTGACCACAGCAACAGACAGTGGGGATTCTCCAAGAACCACGATGGAGGACTGGATGGAGCCCCACACAGGTGGTGCAACCACCTGAATAGCCATGGGAAGGATAGTCTTAGCGCTCTAAGTAGTTAGAAGGGAGCGTGGGGCTATAGACTATTCTGCCCGGGAGCTACCTGATATTAGGGATGCGCATGGAAGTAGAGAGCCACAAGGTCCACACCCACGCACGGAGGGCTGCGCTACCACGCTGGTTGGAAGGGAAGCGACAATTGACGTCACTATTCACGATGGGATGTTTGACTTGAGGCCAAATAGAGCGGGAGGTGGGCATTTAAGACGCTATTTATGGGAAAGATTTCAGAAAATCTGCCGCCAAGAAAGCATTAATGAACTGGAACTAGGGGGAATAGTCGAATTCGAATTCAAAAGGCACTATAAAACAGAAAGGGCTACCCAGCAAACAACACTTGGTCATTTGAGAATTGAGCGATTGAGCAGGGAACTGAGCATTGATAGCCAAGCAATAATTGAGCCCCTGAGTTCACGAGTAATAGAATGCATCCTAGATATGATGACAACAACTACGGATGGTTTTGGAATTGGAGAGGTAACTATCGGTGAGGCCGCGCAAACCCCAATGGTGGAGGATGTTCCAGAAGTTACCGGGGTTGTGGCAGAGATCCCCAAATCACCGCATATGCAAAGACCCAAGAAGGATAAATAAGCAATGGCTCTAGTATGCATGTCCCCGAGGAACCCACTGCGTAGCAAACTATCAATGGAAGAGAAGATTTGTAGGCCCTAATCAACACAAAGGAAGAAGACGAAGGCATGGAGGAGGATATTCAACCTACATGCTCTGTAACAAAACTGCTCGCATATGTCCCTCTGCGAAAACGGATGATCAAAGTGCCGAAGGACTTGGATGAAACCAAGAGTTCACTCCAGACCCCGCTCCTCCCAGATGGCATTTTGTTTGAAGGCACACACCTGGGCCATGTGCCAACCATGAAGTTTGAAGATTGGGACCTCGCTGACTACGAGAAGTTCCCTCACCTGAAGACCGGGAACCTCATGAAGCAGAAAACCATGGGGGTGGTGAAAACATTAGAACAATGGATGTGGTAGCGCAGTGTGGAAAAGGCTGGGCTGTTGAACTTACTATGGGTTTCGCTTTTCCACCGCACTCTAATAGCCATTTTTGTCATCAGGCCACTATTCTGCCTGGTGCATGATGGGTATCTATGGATGGAGGAGCTTATCCACATCACAGAAGACCTAATCCACCGCATTTCCAGGCCACCATATAAAGGAAAGGACCTCGCGACCATAATGGAGGGAAAGGGTAGTGATTTGGCCCTCGTGGAAGCTATGAAGATGAAGTAGGAGCTGGAGAAGAAGAAGAGGGCCTATGCCATATCCATCATCAAGGAAAACGTAGTCCGCATAGCTACCCAAATCCTCACAAGCAAAGTTATGCAGAAGTGTCACACTGATGAGGTACCAGCGCCATTGGTTGCACTGGCCGAGCAGTGTGCAGAGGGGGTCCAGTTTAACTGGTCTGAATTCCTCTCGGAAGAATTTCTGGAAAACTATCGGGAAGCCCAAGAGCAGGGTAAAACCTTCCACTATGCATGGTTGTTGCTATCCATAGTACTCATCATGGGGGAGCTGGTGAAGGACAGTCAATTCCCCACCATTGACAGGGATTTACCAAAGGTCGTGAAGTACGCTTTGTTCTGGGCCACAAAGGATGTGAAAAGGATACGCGATAGTAAGATCTTCTGGGTGCTCATGGAGATGAACATTTGGATCTGGATCAATCGGAAGTCATGCCTGTCGGCCACATTGTACAACAATCTGCAGAGTTTTGTAGAATTTAAGGCTGATATGCATAACATCTTTATCAGGGTGCAAAAGGATCCAACAAAGCAGTGGAAAAAGATACCATTTGTAGCAACTTACGACGCTATTTACAGTGTCTTGAAGGCATGGCCACTGGAATGGCATGCCCCAAAGCTTGCAGAACTTGAGAAGGCGACAATGCAGAAGAAGAAGGATGATGCCAAGATGCGTGCCACACAATTGGCGGAGAAAAGGTGGAAGGAAACAACAACAACTAAGGTAAGGGCAACGCGCAAAGCAGCACAGAAAGCCATCGAGCAAAAGAAGGCCACAGAAGCAGCAACAGTAGCACAGGTGGCAGAGGCAGCAACCACGAAGGTAGACGAGGGCCATGCAATGTCCTCACAGGGGCAAGAGGCAGAGGAAGAAGACATAGTAGAAGGGAGCGTTGACCCGGGGACCATATCCACATAATTGAAGCACCCACACACGACAGAGCGTGCAAGACCAAGGAAGAAGGTCAAGGCCTCGAAATTAGCCATTGACCCAATCACCTTAACCGAAGGTGATCTGCATGAAATCGGTGAAATGATTGACAATGTCACAAATGAGGCTCTTTAGGATTTTATGCAAGAGCACCAGACTCTGTTGGGGTCCCTCAGAGGGTAGCTGCAGGAGTTACAGGTGTGGCCCAATTAGGTGGATACCCTTTCGACCCACCTCTCAGTAGGATCCTCAGTAGCAGAATAGATGTTGCATGCACGGATGGAAAACACAATAATGTTGTCGGAAGGGGCCCTAGTTGCAGCGAATGAGACCGATGGATTTTAGGTTAACATGATGAAAGGCCTTGGCCTCAATTTGGCTGCCCTTCCATGAGAGACACTGTATCTGCTACAGGATGGGGTCATGGCAGAGTTGTGTGCTAGGGAGAGTCGTGCGATCCAAGTTCTCAGCGAGCAGAAGATAAACATGGACTAGCTCTTCTTGTGGCATGATGAATTGGTGTCGCAGAATCAACAGTTGGTGCAGGTGGTAGATGATGCTTGCTCACACATCCTGGAGCTGGCCATTCCAACAGATCTACCAGTAGAGGTGTGGATCCACAAGTTAGCAACTGGGGTCTGCGAGGCTAGAGAAGAAATGACCAAGGTTCAGCTGGAGCTGAATCTTCAGATTGGCAAGCTACAGTTAAAGGTGCAACCTTCCACTCCCCTGGAGGTTTGAGAACAACGCGCTAGTGCTATTGCAGTAGGATTGGAAGAAATTGGAGGTGTAGTGCAAGACTGTACCACTGTGTTGGAGCAAGCATCTGAGGTCCTCACAACTCTGCACGAGGACCCCAACATCTATCGCCTGGAGACAACGCTGCGAGAACTCCAACAGCAATACAACAGTGTCCGAGGAACTGCACAGATAGTAGTCCTCACTCAATGTCTTGCGAGGATGCAGCAATCTAAGGCACTGAGGGAGCAAGTGGACATGACGCGACATAAGGAGGCAGTTCTCAAAGAGTGCATCCAGCCGTGGATTGGCGAGGCTTTCACTATCATGGCAAACATTGAATTAAATCTCACGCACATCCGGGGGATCACACGTTAGTGCAAAGAATCACCCTAGACATGGAGGTCTCAGAACAGAGGATGCAATAGATTCAGTAAGTAGCGGCTCAGTGCACTGTCGGCATCAGCATAGTTCAAGGACAGTTGGAGGAACTCTGTGATAAGATCGCCACGCCGACTGAGTGACTCGAGGGTGAGTCACGAGGTTTGTGTTGGGGGCCTGTTGGGCATGGAATCCCCCCCCAAAGGCATGTTTTAGGGCTCAAAGCCCAAGTTTTGACCCAATATTGTTGTAAAGTCTCCGTAAATTGTAGGCATGAAGTGCGAAATGTATGATAGAGTCACAGGGTAGTTTGCCCTAGTTTTGTAAATGTAATGTCTGCCTACCCATGGTCCACGAACCATGGGATTGTATACAAAGAGCGAGGCTCTAAATGTAAGAGATAGTGAAGCAATAGAAAGGGAAGTAAAAGAAAAGAACAAGCGTCTAAGTGTGTCTTTGGGTCATAGGGTAGGAGAAGCCTCTGCAGCTAAGTGCGCAGAGGCCTAGTAGTCCGCAACTGAGTGCGCAGGGTGGAGTCTGTTGACATAGATTGTCATTGATGTCAATATGGTTATATTCGAGGAGCTAGAGAGCAGAAATCAGATCTATCAGAGGCATATCAGGAGTATCGGGAGCAATGGAACCCAAAGAAGGACTATCAGAAGAGTTATAGGAGGCGAAAGACTTAAAGGAGGCGAAAAACATGTATATATGCTATATACACTATCGGAGGTGAAAACATATACTTATATGGTATATACACTATGGGAGGCAAAAAAATATACATATATAAAATATACACTATCGGAGGCACTACTACTCGAAACCCCAGACAATGATATATGTTTGTGGACCCAACGAAACATATATGTTCCGGTGTATAAACAGGTGAAGTCCACCAAGGGTGTTGAAGCATGGTTTTAAGTGTATTTCATATATGCAGGCCTTAAGCCTCGCCATGTTATAACATGCGAATTGCTATATATATATATATATATATATCATACGACTGTGATATGTTGCAGACCTACTGCAACATTATCCAATGGTTTAATGTTATATCCCATCCTCCCATCACAATAATACAAAGGGGTGTCACCCCTGAAAGCACCGATTGTGATATGTTGAGGACCCTATGCAACATTACAATTTGGCTTATTATCATATTGCATCCACAGAAGAATCGACTGTTGGCCATCGACGATGTCATGGGCTCGACGTATAGAGGACCTCCGAAAGCTGTGATTGCTGATTGCAATAATGTTATGGAGGAACGGACCCGATGTAATTATAGATGTGTGTATAATGTTTTTGAAGTCCGCCCTTTTGAGTTTTGGTAAGTTTTTCTCGTTAATTCCTGTGTATTTGAAAAAATGTATTGCCCAAGGTTTTTGAAGGCCAAAATGCATAAATAATGGTTCTGATAGTTCAGTAGGCCTGAATGATTCTGATTGCAATTGTGATGGTTATGTGGCATGTGTGGGCCTCCTTGTTGGTAATATCTCTCCAATGATTTCTCCGTAAAAACAATAAATTCCTGTGTGTGCTATTATTATTGTAAAAGGAGCGTTGTTAGAGTTTTAATATGCAACATGGTTTTCTCTGTGTATTTTTGTCCTCTCTTATGAATTTACGTGTCCCTGGAGTGTTGGTGAACTCGAAGAGATAGAGGAAGCCAAAGTGACTCGGGAAGCCAAAGAGGCAAGCAAGCATAGAGGAAGTTGAAGCAAGTGTTGAGGAAGCCGAAGAGCCAGTGGAAAGTGTTATAGACATTTTTGTGCCTTGCAGCTCCAAGAATGAAATGTCCATAAACCAAGGGCTCCTAAGTCCCTAAAAGTGTTGTTCTAACCCCTAAAGGAACAAAGTCAACAAATTACAACTTCTCCCAGAAGTTCTCCACCAGAAACTACTCAGAATAAGTCAAAACAGGATCATTTCAGCTGCTCCACTGGCTAGCTGCATTGCATAGCACCTAAACACACTAGCTAGGTGCGTTGCAACACACCTAAATACACTATGAGGGTGCGTTGGGCGAGAAATGACAAATGGCAGTGTCATTCCGCGAGGTGGAGAGACAATGGAAGCTTCTAGAATCTTCTCCTATGACACTTGCCTCACTGAATTCGACCAAGGATGAGTAAGAGGCCTTCAGTCTCCAAGTGGAAGCAAGAACTGACAGAGAGAAGACACTAATCAAATCACAAGCTGACTCATCCTCCTTGCATACATCTATATATGGATCCCTCATCCCAGAGATCCAGAGGCTGGAATTTTTCACATTGTAAGGAATTGTTGTTGGTTTTGAGACAAATATCAGAGTATTGGGTGATTTATGCTTTTTTGGAGGTGAAGAGGGGCTTCTTTGCTGGGAGGTTGATACTGGGTCAGGAACCATCGGTTGTAACTCCTCCTGGATCTTCTTGTTTATCAATAAAAACTATTTGAGTTTTTCCTCCATGCTTGTGTATCATTGATGCTTGTTACATTTGTATGGTTAACTTAAATCTGATCCTAAGTTGTTTATGAATATAGATCCATGTCTTTGTATAGTTTTCTTCCTCTGTGATCTTACAGGTACTTGGTGAAGCTGGGCAAGTAAGGGAGCAAGGAGCTGGAAGCTGTCAAAGAAGAGAGGGATTGGATCAAGGGATTAGTGCAAGACACAAGTTGGTTCTTTCTATTCCTCTCTGTCTATAGTTCATAAAGGAAATACAAAAGTAGTTTTTCTCTATTTGTTTCTAAGGCAGTTGTCACACCTTAGTGGGATAGAGTAGTTCTAAATAGACACTTTTCCCTGTAACAAAATGGTGACTCCGCTGGGGAGCTAATTAGTTTGTTTGTTTATCATTCTTTGTTTGTTTATTTCATAAACTTATAAGTGGCATTCGAACTGCATTTGCCATAACAAATGCAAAGTAGACACCTGCTGCTTCAATCCATTCACTGGATCTGTTTATGATTTAAACAACTAATTCACAAACTATCTGATTGCCCCTGTGATAGCTCTTAGACCCTCCTTAGATCTACCCCTGATTGTGCATTACTAATTGCTTTTATTCGGCCAAAAACCGAAGACTGAACTGCAAACCGTGACCCAGAACCCAGACAGATTCTCGTTTCTGGCCCAGTGCAGGTACTGTTAAGAGTTCCTGCATTTTAGCGCACTTCCCGAAAGGGCAACCTGCGCTACAATCCAGTTTCTCTGTGTTACAGGTGCGCTGATCAGACTAGCCCAGTGCAGCTGAGGTTCTTGTGCTTCATTCTTTCCAGTTTTGTCTCTGATTTTTGCAGCTTGTGATCAGTATATGTCTGTTTAAAACCCCTTTTCCTTACAGTTATTCCACCTCCTTTGTACAAAAGAACTGTAGATGTTTTTGTGTGTTTGTTGAGTCGTTTACAGTTTTCCATTGCAAAAGTAGAATAGTCGTACTGTCGTCCTTTGATTTAGATCTATCACAAGTGTCGATTTCGACCATAGGAGAAAGTTTGATTACTGTTGATGGTCGATTATACTTTTACTATTGCCTTTGGTCTGAATTTGTGACTTTCTAGTGTCAAAAACGAGTATTTATTTCAAAATCTTAAAGTGTCGTAATCATCTTTATCTTTTGATTTCGAAAAGAAGCTTGTTTGTGTTTGTCGCTTGAAAGCAAATTCAGATTTGTACATCAACTTTATTTTTAGCATCAATACTAAGAGAGTCGAAAACAAATACATGCACATGTGCATTTTCATATTGACAGTCTGTTTGGCTTGATTTAGGAAAGTGCATTTACAGTGTGCTCTTTTCTCTTTGTGAAAAGATTCTGTCTTTCTTTTCCCTAGTAGTTAGGATTTTCATTGCATAAAAGAGATAAAAAGTTTGTTTATCATCTTTAGATTGCATTTTAGGAATTACATCTACATCTTGTGGTGAACACCAAAAGGCAAACTTCATAAGCAAGATCAACTTAAAATAAATTCAATGAATCTAACAACGCTTTGGAACTTAACGCACAACATTTAGAGGTCTAGGCTAGAGACGTATTCTGGCGTCGTAAAGCCTGGTAATTGTTGTTCTCACTTATGGTTGGGTGATTCCTCCACTTTGAGACGATAAGTGCCAGTACGGACTTGTGCTCCCACGTACCGTCGAGTATATTTTGGGAGACCCCTATAGGCTTAAATCCTTTATCCATAGGAAGCCGTGTCTGCCACCCTATCGATCGCAATGCACTGAACACAACATTCATGAAGATTGACTGTCGTACCGTAAAAAGTATTCTGCAGTTTTGCGATTGGTTTGGTACTCCCTCTACCTAGATCTCCAGAGCAGTCCCTTTCGTTCCTTTTCAGACTCCTTAACGGAAAAGGTCCATCTGAGCACTTGTCACTTCAGGCTCATTAAAAATCAAAGGAGACTAGAGTCATCTTTTGTTTTTTCTCGACTCTTAAAAATTGAAAAAACAAGTTGTGTCAAAGCGTCTAAAATTTATTTTAAACGAAATATTCATTACCCCTTTCCTACGTTGATCTTGGGTTGAGAAAATGGAGTCCACTAACCAAGGAATTCCCCTTGGAGGAAATCCTAGTCCCTTCTCCTCTTGGGGAGATGTTGGTGCACCCCATATGGCCACATTGTCGCTTCCAGGACTGGCAATTGGTTTGCCTGTATGGCTCTTCTCGACCTCTGTCATTCAGAACACCACTATTCCTGAACAATCGAATCAGCAACTAGACGAGTCCAAAGTTACCCACCAACCTTCTACTTCCTCTAATTCTTCCTCTCCTCCTTCCTCTTCGCTTGATGGGGCTGGGAAAGCCAAAAGTCAAGTACCTAAGGAGAAGAAGGAAAAGAAGAAGAAAGAGAAGAAGAAGAAGGAGCCAAAAGCGAATGGGGGCAAACAAGTGTCGTCTAACGAAAATCCACACACTGCACCGACCAGGCCTAAATCGCCATGTGTCATTTGCAAGGGAGACCACTATCACAGAGATTGTCCTTGCATCCCTCAGATCTTAAGGGACTGGTCTCCCCGTTTGCACAACCCGGTGTCGTCAACCTCTATTGATCATGTTGAGAACACACCGTCAACTAGTGAAAGTGAAGCCCCAGGACAAAAAGGAAAATATAGATTTCCTTTTAAACTGTGTGAAGGCGATCATGCCGTCCACCGTTGTCCCTTCTTAGACGAGGCTAAAAGAGTTTTGGACGATCGTCCGGTTTCACCGTCACGACTTCCTCCTGGATATAAAAAACTCCTGCCGAGTCCGTCACCAGTTGAAAATCTGGCTGGCCCACTCAGGTGGTCAGCTGAAGCACCTATCATTGAAGATAAACCATCTGAATCCATACCAGATGAAAGTCAAAAGGTCAAGACGGCAGTTGACCCGGTATTGCCTTCAGAGGTTTCATCTTCAGATGATACAGTCACCGAAGAGAACAAGGATGACACCGTCCAATTTCTCTTCATAAGCACAGACTCTAACGAAAATGGGGGCAATTTACCCGTTCCTTTACCGCAGGAAGGAAGTTCGTCTGAGTCATACCCGGCCGTCTATTCGGTCCCACCTCCAAGCAACCTAGTTGTCTCCTTCGACTGAAATCAACTAGGCAGACCCCGTTTACCAGCTAGTGTACCATTCCGAATTATTGTTCAAATATATAGAATGGTTATGGCTGGTACCATCATAGATGAGGGGGCTTCTGTGAGTATCCTTTCCTCGACTGCTTGGAAAGCGCTTGGTTCGCCATCGCTTTTTCCTAAAATGAGAAATCTAATAGGCTTTGATAAAGGAACCAGTCGACCATTAGGGATCCTTCCTAATGTGCCCATAACATTGAGAAGGAAAACTATTCACATGAACGTAATGGTAGTTCAAGGACCCTTGGATTACAATCTACTCCTTGGACGAGACTATATTTATTGCATGGGAGCAATTGTCTCCTCACTCTTTAGAGTAATGTGTTTTCCGCACGAAGGAAGAGTGGTCCAACTCGTAGACCAGCTTTCATTTCCCAGATCACGCATAGCAAATAGTCATATACCGAACCTAAATGGTCTCTTCATGTAAGAAATGTCTCAATCTCCAGTCCGTCCAACCGATGAGCGCGAGTGATTTGGGGGGACATGACTGAAACCCAGGGGGCATGCACCCTGGCCTGCTCCGGTAGGAAAACTTCGGGTATAGGGTAGGTTTCCGCGAGAGAATATGACTAGTCTGTACTCCCGTCCGTGATTGAAAGAGGGAGTTATTCTAGAACAAGATTCTCTCGTCAAAGTTATGTGAGTTGGTGGGCATCGCCACTCACCTTTGTCTATTTCGGTAGACATCGCCGAGGAAGTGTTTTGTTTGCACCGTGAATAGAGCAATCTTTGGTAACCTGAAAGAGGTAAGCCTTTCCTGATAAAAAAAATGTTTTATCTGCAAATTGAGGGGTAACCTTGAAACTCTGTTTTATACCTGGGGGCATGCAAACCTTTTGGAGTGCAAGCAAAGAGCGATTATTTATCTTCTTTTTGGATTGGTCGTTTCCTAACTTGCATAAAGAAAGGATGTGGGGCAAAACTCTAAAAGTTGTCGTTTTTATATGAGACATTCTTATCATACGACTGGATTAATCAAGCAGTTTTAGCACATAGTTCAAGCTCGTTAAAAAATAAACATAAGACATGAGCAAATGTTTCCCCCCGTGTTTAAGCTTGTTAAAAAATGAACTATTCCCTGGTAAATAACCATCGTGAATGTAGTACTTCAGCCATTAAAGCCTTGGTCGTGTTTGCACCATCACCTCCACTTTTCATTGGTCGATCATTCACCTCCACTTGATTGTTTACCCATTTTGAGGAACAGTTGCGAAGAGTGATTTCACTAGCCATCCTTGTGACACTGCCGTGATTGGAAAATTCCAAACCTTACCTGGAATCAGCTGCTACCCGTTTTATCACTCGTTCCTCAAAAGACGAGTCTCCTTTAAGCTCTTTTCAACTGACTCGTAAAATATGAAAAGATTGCCGAGTCCTTGGCCTTCCAGCTCATTAAAGGGACAGGAAGTGCTATCCCTCCTCTAAATTTTAATCTTTTTGGACCTGAGGGATTATTACACAAAAAGATCGAGCGCTTATTTTGTTCGGCTCGTTAAAACTATCGAAAATTCATCCCTTCTGTATTGTTTTATATTTTTTCGGACTTAAGGGATTAGATGACAAAAAAGGAATTTTGGAGTTACCTTTACGTACCTTTTCAGACTCTCTAAAAATGAAAAGGACTGAGTTATCTTTGTCGTTAAACTCGTTAAAAAGATTAATAGTGACAAACTTGTCTTTAGACGAGAATGAGTTTCACTATCGCTAGGCTCGTTAAAACATAGCGATGGGTTTGCCCGAAGGGAAAATTATAGAACAAGCATATGTTATCCTCCTCAAGCTTGAGAAAAATAAAGAGGTACTGGTCAGTAATGACTAGGGAAAAATTGGGAAGAAAACTCAAAGAATCTTTATTGGTAGCAAGTCGCTCTTGAACATGACACTTCCACTCCGTGTCCGAGTCGGGTTGGGTTGTTTCATTCACCGGTCACATCGCCATGGTCACACTATACCATCCACATTTGGGGTTAATGCTACCAATCCATCAAATCAGTGTCGCCGACATGATCAAGAGAAGTCATCCAGAGAAGCCACCTGTGTCCCACCCACTACCATACATCATACTCCATTCTTTCATGACCGCCACCCTGAACCGTATATCATTGGTTGAAGGGAAAGTACCCCTAGAGTCCTTTGGGCTGAGACTCTACCAGACTGAAAATTGCTTATACAAAGAAACACACACACACAGCCATCTTTTTAACTTTTTAAGCAAATTCTAATGTTTTAGGGTACATACCTAAGGTCCTACGCCCGAGAAGACCGTTAGGGTGCAAACCCTTCTTGGAGTTCCCTTCTTCTTTCTCTGACCTGCAAGACAAACAAACCAAAGAAATCAACAGTACATGTATAGAAGTTTATGTATAAATCATCTTTATGCTATAAAGTTAGTTATAAATAATCTTTAAGTAACTACTTTCATAAGAATTCAACACAAGAATCTCATAAGCATAAAGAAAGATTATTCGGGAACAAAGACGTGTTTCTTTATATATAAAGGCAAATAAAGTACATATATCGGAAAGATATCACCTGAACACCTTCAGCAGGCTCCAAGCAAGCTTCCTCCCGGATTCGTTCCAGCCTCCAGCCTTCAACAAGAGCTCCTTCCAAGTCTTACTCAATGATGATGTCAAGGATGAATGATCACCAATACACATGGAAACAAGGGTTTCCTATGCAAAATGGGGGAAGTGGAGGATGCACCAAGGACTTCAGACCTGGTCTAAGGGAAAAATCTCAGCATAATAATCTTGCTCTCCTTTCTCTCTCCCCTTGGCCTTCCCTTTGATGTCTTTTTATACCCTCTCCAAAGTAGTTTTTTAGTTAGGAGTTGGTTGGGAACAGTTGGGCCACGGGCACTAACAGGTGATCCAGCAGGTAAACCCGCGATCACCGCCCGAAAAAGAGGAAATTATATTTTTTTAAGTGTTTTAATAGATACACGCGGGTTGGGTATGACAGACCCACGTGTACACGCGTTTAACACAGGGCAAAGTCGCGTACAGGGAATAAAACACTGTTTTTTAAATTTTTGGACCAGGTCTGGAAGGAGGGGTTGCCCTAGGCCATAAGTGCAGCATCACAAACCATAAGAGTGAGATTTGGAGCTATAACAGATGCCCCCTAATGTATGAGGTCAGAAGGGGAACATGATGGCCGAAATACATTAAGTAAGTACAAGGAAAGGAACTCTGCCGAAAAACCGAGGAGGACTTCACCAGAATTCAGCCTGCCAAGCCACCGAAAGGAGATCAGAAAGAAACACTGTCTGAGGCGGGCATACCCATGCTCAGGAAAAGTAAAGCATGTCCGCATATCAAGTACAAGCGGATCCACTAAGTATACAAGTATAAATGACTGTAAAAATACATAATGGATCATCTGATCATAATGAGTAAGTACATGTCTGAATATCACATATAAAACTGTCAATGATGCTGAAAGATGCAACGGATCACTGAAATCAAAGACTGATCCCATAAGGTACCAACTGAACATGATGGAATAGGATGGTACTACACTGCAAACTCAGGTGCCAGCACATAGAATGTCGCCATGACTGACTGCAACATATAAGGTGGAATGGTATCAACTAGCAGCAACAGGAGCAACTGTCAAGTGAACCAATGAATGCTGATACAACCTGAGGTCTTCACCGACCGCCGTGGTACATTTCTACACCATGGGAATAAATGATCTGAAGTCGACCATGTGAGAAATCGTTTGATTACCGGTCATTGATGTATACCGTTAACAAACGCGAGACTACTCACCGATAATGATAATGAGTGTCAAGGTACCCAGTACAATCTAACAAGTGTGAATAGATGAGCTGAAGTCGAACACCTGTAAGAATCTATCAATCAGGAGACAATGATGGTTTCCCACTGTCGATAGCGAGGAATCTGCCACTAATGACTGCAAACCCCAAGGTACTGCCAAATGGACTCTAGATCTTTGCCCCAGAGCAATGAGTCGGAGTCGATAGGGAAAGATCCGCTAGAAGGAAGGCATTAAGGCATCCTCCATCAATCTAGCGCGAGTGTAACCCGTAGGCCAATAATGTGGAAGGAATCGGACGAAAAAGATGTAGTAACCCAACCGAAAGTACGTTTCCGGCGTACACAAGATGTGGCTAGCGCACGGCAGAAACCCTCTGAACCAACCAATAATGAAAGCTGACACAGAGGCGAGGTATCCACCAATAGGGTCAAATGGAAACCAAGGTACTGCACGAATCCCAATGTGTGATAATGTATGCTGATGTCGAACACAAGGGAAACCACTCAGTCAAAGACCCATGATACTGATCGATGCTGAGCACAAGGTGACCTATCAATAATGAAAATAGGGCCAGGGTGCGGTCTCTAGGTCTGCCCTCAGAGCAATGTGTCGTCGTCGATAAGGACAAGACCCGCCAGCAAGAAGTCAATGGGGACCTTCTCAAACCGGCACGAGTGAAGGACCAATATAACTGATGTGATGATAGACATGACACTGACAACCAGGGATGGCCGACTGAAAAATGAGTCAAGAGACACCGCAGAAAGGCCGACTCAGGCTAACTTCCCTTGAACAAAAGCACGACTCAATGTGACTATGTGGCAGCATATAATGAATCTGTATAAGTTCGTCATGCAGGAGGCACGAACGAACCCTCCATATGATTGGAAGAGATAACCAATCGGGGGAGAACTGACTCGATAACAAGGTTATGGCTTACCTAAGTCAAACTAAATCCCACCCATGCGGAGGAGACTTTGTTTCGAGTGCTTTGTTCAAGGGCGACACGACTGACTCTAGCTGCCAACAATAAATGGAAATAATGTCCCTGTTCCCGCTCTTTTTGGAATATTTAATTTTTTTGTCTTTTTCTGATAAGCCGGAAAAAGAATAAAAGAATGCTATGGTACAGTGGAAAGAACGAGTGTCGGTGAAACAGATGCTCTAGTTCCTGGGAAAGGAACGTTCCTATGCTCAATGCAGGGAGGTGAAAAACTGGTCAGTGACACTCAGAGGTATGTCCCTTCCACGGATCTGGGTATGTCAAGCTGCAGAGGTCAAGGGTATGCAAGGTTGATTTTTTGCAGACGTCATGGTCAAAAGTGGGCTTAAACACGAGTCCAAGTGAAGCCGGTTATAGGCCAAAAGGTGCAAATGGTCAACATGCAATGCAGAAGTACAACTCAACACACATAGGAGCCTCTAGGGTATAAGGCCAGAACGAAGCGAAGAAGCAAGGAAGAATGAGTCTTCAACGCATAAGTCATGGCGGGACTACAGAGGACTCCCGAGCCTACTCAAAACGAAGCAGCATGGGCAACAAATGTCAGTGAGGTGCTAACTAGGATGCCCATGTAAAAGGATGGCTCTACCATCATGTCATGATTTAAAGAATCGGCGAGTGAAAATGGCTTGCGAACCATAACATGATGGGGTCGACCCTACGGCAGATGTATCGGTCAAATGGAGGCTAGTATGCATAATGCAACGGAAAAATGGTGTCCCTAACCTATATGCCAGTGAGAACACGATACCTGCCATGACGGGTCAGCAGTCATGGAACCGCCTCGAATCGTCGAAAAATGTCCAAAATGTCCTGAAAAACAACTCAATCTCGACATTCCAAGCTCCCAAGTTAAAAGTGACATGAAACCAAACAAAATAAAATTTTGAAAAAATTTTGCATTTTCAAAACTTATAAAAAGAAATTTTGGACTTACCATTTTCACCGTTTGACTTGGAGAGCAAATTGTGGAGCAAAAGGAGCAAACTTTCCCCGTGACTTATTCAACCGTTCAAACTTGCCGAAAACTTCCAAGTAAGCACTAAACTTGTCTTGCAATCAATTGTGATAGTTTTTAGGAAGTTTAATTAATGTTTCACCGTTAGATTTTTGCAAAAAATTGCTCTGCGGCGTACACGCGGGTTGGATGTATATAAATCGCGTATACGACGGCCCTACACGCGACTGTGTATAGGGTAAACCGCGTGTGCGCAGCGAAAAATTTTTATATAAAAAACTAATGGATGAATTTGATTTTTTCTTCCAGGATGACTCTCACATGGCGTGAAAGAGAGCACTCAGCTGTAGATAATGAAGTTATGGAGAATGATGAGGCATTAGATGCCTTACGGGGATGCGGATTGTTAAAATTCTTTAAGTTGCCGAATATGAAAGCAAATGTGCGTCTGCTCGAGAGACTTATTGATTACTGGGATGTCGAGGAAGAAGCTTTTATGATTGATCAAATGCCACTCAGGATAGAAGTGGAAGATATATATTTCATCACGGGCCTTTCCCGAAGGGGAGAGGTAGTCCACTCCCGGGGCAGGACCCGGAATAGTCTCAGCGTAGACGACTATGTACAACTTTACTGCCCAGGTCATCGGAAGGTCGGGAGTCAGATCTCGATCCCACACGTGGCGAGTTTGTCACTGCGGATAATCCTGTTCACCATAGCTCGAGTGAACGGGTCATCTTCGCTACATCAGGCATCACGAGTAAACATGAGCGTAGCAGTGGACTGTCTCACCACGGTGTTTGACTGGTGTACTCCCCTACTTGCCAACATGAAGGAGCAGCTTGCTTCTATCAGGAAGGGACAGACCAAGAACTTTGGGTATGGGACCATTTTATGCACATTTTTCTTCGAGAAGGTTCCTGCACTCCGTCCCAGGGTAGCAGTTCCCATCAGTAGTCCACGTGATCCACGTATGGGCCGGTGGG
Organism: Pinus tabuliformis; assembly: GCA_031772625.1. Taxonomy (NCBI): domain Eukaryota; kingdom Viridiplantae; phylum Streptophyta; class Pinopsida; order Pinales; family Pinaceae; genus Pinus; species Pinus tabuliformis. Next base: position 1,886,302,078 of record CM062818.1, on the reverse strand, counting down.
CTGACTTGATGAAACGTCTGGGGGGTGGGGAAGTGCCCAGGAATGCATTCGACGACGACTTTTTTGCTTGGTGGGAGCAACAGATCATCGCCATAGACGACTACCCCTATGCTGGACTGGATTTCCGAGGAGATCCTGACCTAGTGCTGCCACCAGATGCAGCATGGGGCGAGATCGGTAAGATTTTTTGATTTTTTATGATTTTATGATTTTTAGGATTTTTCAAGCATAATGATGAACTTTGAAAAAAAATATTTTTTTGATGAGATTCAAATGACTGATATGATGATCATGTTTCAGACATTGGGCCTGTGCGACCAGATGGATTCCCACGGCACGGACGGCGTGGCCGAGGAGCCGAAGAGGCGGCTGCGGATGCGGAAAGGACCCTCGCCAACGTGCAGCGACACTTGGCGAGATTGAGCTATCAAGTACCGATGGCCGAGATAGAGGACCTTCCTCCAGATATGCAGCGTCATGTGGTTGGGATGCCACGTGACTGGGTTCGCGTTTTTCGGCGCGTGGCCAATGCTATAGTTAGTTATTTAGCTGCTCATCCAGAGCCGAGGCATTAGATATGCCTGACATGATTATGGGCATTTGAGTCCCAATTTTGTATATTTTTGGACACACATATGTACACTCGAGACGCTTTGTGATATATATATATATACAGTTTGACTTTTTGATGCATGATTTTATGATGATGAATGATTGATATGCCAGTCTAATGCTTGATTAGCGATAGAATCAGCTAACCAATTTTGAGATCTTGGAATGTGCAAATAATTAATGTAAATAAATGATCTTTGCAACAACCTCACCCTTAAATATTGGCGATATAATGATGGATCTCTAACCCGATAAATGTTATTTAACTGAGACACTATCAATTGAGAATCAAGATACACTACCAACGAGTCGATCCCGTAAGAGATTGCCTCGGATAATAAATTGATAACAGCTGTATACTCGGCCATATTGTTTGAAGCAGGACCGATACACACGCCTCTCGATGTCATCAACTGACCAGTTGGGTAATAAAGTACCCAAGCTGCGGAAGCAAGATTCCGAGTGTGCCGACTAGCACCATCGGCGAATCCAAAATAAACCAAATCATCCATCAACACCTGCCAAAGCAGACCAAAAGTGCTGATATCAGAAAAACGCTCGATAAGATATGTACAAATATACATAAAATACAAAGAAGCCATTGCCTGGTAAAACTAAGCAAAATACTTCTTTAAATAGAGCCCATTTCGGGGCTCCGCCAGCTTGTTTCCTTCGAAATCAATTAACTCATACGATCCTTTTTCTAAGACTCGTTTGATAATGAAAGGACCGTACCACATAGGCTTGAATTTGCCTGCCCCCAAGGCGTCCTTATCTTGGTCATAGACCAAGACAAGGTCACCTTCAGAAAAAACACGAGGTCTGACAGACTTATCATACTGAGTTTTGACCCTTTTCTTATGGGCCTCATTCGTCGTGGCAGCATCTCGACGCTGCTCATCGAGATGTTCCAGATGAACTAGGCGCTCCTCGAGACTCGAAGTCTCAGGAAGAAGCTCGACAGCCAATTTCAGAGATGGAATTTCACATTCGACCGGAAAGATAGATTCCACCCCGTAAACTAACTGAAAAGGAGTAAAACCAGTAGCCGTTTTAACGGAGGTTCGGTATGCCCAAAGAGCCGGATACAACATAATGTGCCAATTGGACCGATTTTTATCGATTGTCCGTTGGAGTATCGTCTTAAGAGTTTTATTGACCGCCTCGACCTGTCCATTGGCCTGAGGATAGTAAGGAGACGAATGCTCTTGACGGAAACCTAATTTAAAAGCCAATTCGGACATTAGCTGATTTTGGAAATGACTGCCATGGTCAGTGACAATCTCTCTTGGGATACCGAATCTTGAGATAACTTGATTGAAAAGAAACAAAGCTGCCGTGTCACTGTCGTTCTTATAAGTAGGCATGGCTTCAGCCCACTTCGTGAAGTAGTCTACAGCCACGATAATGTACTTGTGATTTGCCGCTGAAGGCGGATTACAAGTCGTAAAATCAATACCCCACTTAGTAAAGGGACCGACGGTGACAACGGGAAAAAGGGGAGCTGGATGCGCGCGCATCTTGCGAGTAAAAATTTGACACGGGTGACAGCGTTTTACCGCTTCCACACAGTCCTTAAAGAGTGAAGGCCAAAAGTAGCCGGCACGTAAGATGCGCTGGGCTGTAGCAAGCCCGGATAGATGACCACCACAAGCTCCACTGTGGCAATCATTAAGAACAGACTCTGCTTCCTCTAAGGTTAAACAACGTCGAAGAATTGAATCAACCCCTCGACGGTATAAAGTGTCACCAATGATAACATAGTTTTTAGCCAGGTGACGTAACTTGCGACGTTCATCCTTGGAGGAAGTAGAGGGAAACTTCGAAGTCTGGAGATAAACAATGATATCTCCATACCAAGGGTCTTGTGAAGAGATGAGGAATATATGTTCGTCGGGTAAACTTTCCTCATAAACAACATCCTCTCCACAAGGAAGCTCAGAAATTAGCTCCGCGAAGACCATAGATTTCTTAGACTTGGCGGACAAGAACTCGAGGTCGAATTCTTGTAAAATGACTATCCATCTATTATATTTGCCCCCAATCACTCGCCTACTGAGGACAAATTGGAATGGATTGACCGCCGCTAAGACAAAAGTTTTGCGTAGCAAAATGTAATGACGGAGCCTCTGGACAGCATGGACTGCTGCCAAGGCCAACTTCTCAACAGGAGAATAGCGGAGTTCAGGGCCTATCAAGCCTCGGCTCAAATAATAAACCACGTGCTCGACAAGAGCATCGTCTTCCTGAACTAGAACCATACCAATGGTAGATTCTGCTGCAGCGAGATATAAAAGGAAGTCTCTACCGTAATCCGGTGGACTCAAAAGCGGGGCAGAGACTAATGCCTTTTTCAAAGCATCGAACGACCGCTGCGCAAAGTCGTCCCACAAGAATGGAACTCCTTTCCGTAGCAAACGCATGAACCCTTTAGTGATCTCGGCATAGTTTGCTATAAACCTTCTTAAGAAATTGGCCTTCCCTTGAAGACTTTGAAGTTGACGAATTGAAGACGGGGGAGGCAACTGAACTATTGCCTCAACCTTGAAGGGATCAACCCGTATCCCTTCATTGGAAACTATAAACCCTAACAACCGACCTGATGTAACCGCGAAAACGCACTTATTAGGATTCAACCGGATTTTGTAAAAACGACATCGCTCAAAGACTAATCGAAGATGACTAGGATGATCAGTTCTCTTTCGAGAACGAGCAGCGAGATCATCTAAGTATGCCTCGATGATATGTTTGATGTCGTGGAAAGCGTAAGACATGGCCCGCTGGAAGGTGGCTCCAGCATTTTTAAGACCGAAGGGCATCTTTCGATATGCAAAGGTACCCCAGGGACATATGAAGGCAGTCTTATGCTGATCCTCAGGACGGATAGAGATTTGATTATAACCTGAGAAACCATCCATAAAGGAGAAAATCGCATTACCCGCACACTCGTCAATAATTTGATCAATAAATGGCGTGGGGTAATTGTCTTTTGGACAAGCCTTGTTTAAGTCCCTAAAATCGATGCATACGCGGATTGTTCCTTGCTTTTTGTCCACAGGGACTGGATTCGAAACCCAATCCGTAAGAGGAACAGGGTATATAAAACTCGCCCTTAGCAGCTTCTCAACCTCAGCTTTGATAGCCGCTGCTTTCCTAGGGTTAACCGGCCGAAGCCTTTGACGAATCGGTTTTGCGTTTTCGTACGTCTTGATCTCATGTTGGACTATAGAAGGATCAATGCCGGGCATTTCCTCATAAGACCAAGCAAATACATCACGATATTCCTTGAATAGGTCGGTGTAAATTTGAATTTCTTCAGGGGAACACTCACTTCCGATGAAGATATTCTCGATGATGTTAGGATTTTTAGAGATGTTTATAGGTATCGTTTTTGAGATTACCGACATATTACCTTCAGCACGTGTGTGTGTTGGAGCCAAAGGGTTCGATACCGTACAAACATCACTACCAACGAGCTCGGAGAATCTAGATTCTACTTCCTGCAATGGAGGAAGAAAATATGAGCGATGGTGTAAGTCTTCCCAAGGTCGATCTATACCCATCATAATTTCGAGGATTGCTTCTTCAGAAGGTAGAACCGAATCTAAGCAGTCCAAGGCAGAGTTAGAATCAAAGCTCCAAGCGGGGGCCACATGACCATCTAGCTCCTCTTCGGAAAAGGGAGTAGAATGGTTATCTGCAGAGTCTACGATAGCCTGATATCTAAGCTCAGCTGCAGATATAGGAAACGCCATTCCATTAACTTGCCCTTCAACTAATGTGGTCGTAGGTGAAGGCAAGGTCCAAGGGTCGGAAAAATGATGAGTTCGGAAGAACCCCTCTCGAGAAGATTCCTTGGATGATGAAATAGCATTGATTCTTGCAAAAGGAGAGGGAAGATCAAACGTACCCATCAATGAGGAATACATCCCTACTCCTAAATTCTCAGTCGGCGGGCGAGGGTTATCCACCAAAGGAACAGTAGAGTCGGAGGTTGCTTGAGGATCGATTGGAGCATAGTCCAATTGATCAACCTTAACGATTTTCCCCTCATGAGGAAAGCAAATGACACGAAACAAAGTCGAAACAACGGCTTCCATCTCGTACACCCAGTTCCTTCCTAATAGGAGATTATAGTCTAGGTTAGCATCTACGACTTCAACTTCGATATTAACGACCTTCCCTCCAACACATATAGGAAAGGCCGGGATAATCCCATGCGGCTTGTGAGAATGGCCATCAAATGCAGTTAAGACGGTTGGTGAAGGAACAGCCGAAGGTGAACCAATAGCCTTCCAACAAGACATGGACATGACGCATGTGGAAGCTCCTTCATCTATAACGGTGCGAAAAATATTGATTTTCCGGTATGTTGACTTTACTTGAAAAGCCATATGATGAGGGAGTCTCTTTTTGACATTTGACATGTCAAAAGAGAGCACTAGAGAGTTAGCTGAATCGACTGCTCCAATGGCGGAAAGTAAAGCACTTCTCTGAGACGGACACGACTGGAGAACTTCCAAAGCGGACATAGCACATGGGCTTTGAGCCAAATCCTCCACAATGGAGTAATTTTGAGCAGCTCTAGCATTGGGGTTAATTGTCGCGCGTTTGGCGGAACCTTTCGGTATCCTAGGTACAGTCTCAACAGGAGGTCGCTCAATATGAAGGTCATTACTTCCGGGAACCGTTTTATCCTTAGATGTTTCGGCTTCACCATAATCACGTGACCGAGTAGTCACGTTAACGTTTGAACCCATCATAAAAACATTTGATGCTTTTTCCCCTTCCTGGTTGCCCCCAGAGGAGGTCCCAGGATTCGAATTCGCGCCAGCAAGAAGTTGCTGCCCTTGGGGAAACGGGTTAGTCAACACAGCTTGCGAACTAGAAGTCCCTTGCTGTGCTAACAAGCGCTGAGCGTCTTCGATTTTAGGGCAAAGATGAGTTAGATGGTCTCCACTGCATAACTTGCAAGGAAACTTGACTTTCTTTCTCGACTCACCCTTACCACCACCAGCGTTGTTGCCGGATTTATTTGCATCGGGCTTCCCATCCGAGTTCTTCTTTTTACCACGTCCTTTCTTTTTCCCATCGGAATTTTGATTTCCTTTGGGGTTATTGGATTGGACGGCGTTAATGGAAGAATTTTGGGAAGCAGGAGGACTAGACATTGTGACTTGGTTGTTAGGAGCAGTTTGTAATGACAACTGCTGCAATTGATTTAGCAAGTTCACTGTAGTTGAGTCTACAGACCCCACGATACCATCCGCATGCGGACCTGGCTTTGGCTTAGCTAAATCAACCTTAGATCCAGGAGCATCTGGCAAGTACTTTTGGAGGATCCCAGACTGAGAGTAGATCAGTTCTAACTGCTGGGCCCTGAAAATGGCTTGCTCCTCAGAATAGACCCCAGACATGGAGACATCCTTGGAGATCTCAGGTTGCAAAGACTTCAAAAACCACTCTAGACGGTACTCCGGAGGGATTTCGGCTTTAATGAGCCTTTTTCTCCGTCTCCATTCCTGTATGTGATCAGAAATGTGGGTTGCCTTATCCTGACGAAAGGTAGCCAGAAGTTCAGTTCCGGCATCATAGCGGACAGGCAACTGAAAGTGATTCAAGAAGATATTAGCTAAGTCTGCGAACGATGTAAAGCTGCCCCCTGGCAACTCTATGTACCATTTAGCCGCATTACCAGTCAAGGTGCGCTGAAAAAGTCTCAACCTAACCGAATCTTCGATGAGGGAGTTAGATGAGCACCACAAATGGAATGTGGTTACATGATCGCCCGGATCTTCACCACTCTTCCCTTCGAATTTTGGGATGTCCGAAGGGAGTTTGGTTGGGACCGGAGGCCAGGCTGGATTGTATCTGATAGGGTCATTCGTTAGCTTAGTGAGATCTGGCAAGTTTAACGTTGCCAGAAATGGAAGCCTAGGAGGACCTAGGGGATTCCACCCAGACTGGGCAGAACTCCCCAAGTTCTGAAAAGATTGTCCTGGGATTTGAGAGGCACCAGGCTGCCCCAAGTGACCAGTAGAACCAGCTGAACCAAAGGGCAAGCCTTGTGGTCCAGCAAAATTCGGAGTTTGACCAACTCCTGCCGTATAAGCTCCATAGCTTGCAAAGTTTCCTCCTATAGAATTGTAAGGAGTCGATAACCCCTGATATGGGTTCCAAGCCGAAGCGAGGGGAGGAATACTTTGAAACATGCTAACTGTGGAATACGGCCTACTTCCTTGTTGACCGATGAATGGATTCGCAGTTCCTGCGTTACTAGCCCCAGGGTTATTCCAACCTTGGAAAGGATTGCTGCTTTGTCCTATTGAAGAAAAAGGCATGGATCCTACCGTTGGGTTGGAATGTGGAATATGACCACTTCCAAAAGGAAAACCCTGAAATGAAGCCGATCCGCCCATCATGGACGTAGCGGCATTGAACGGAACTGACGGAATACCCTGTGATTGGGTGCCAAAAAGGAAGGAACCAGTACTAAAAGCATTGGTTTGGGCATTTCCACTCGTGGACGGAATGGAGGTAGACCCAACCAAAGATGTGCTAGCAAACGATCCGAACAAGGAAGCGGAGGGGATGGAAATGGTTCCTCCCCCTTGCACCGATGTTGGGGTTTGCATAGTCGCAGCACTTGTGGAAGCCATGCTTCCAGTAGTGATCATAAATGGTAAGCGCGTAGCGTAACCTGGACTCGCTGGTCTATATAATGGAGGCCCAACGTATTGCAATACGTCTGGGTAACTAGATGGTAGTGGAGAATTTGGAATCACTAATGATTCTGAAAGTTCTTCTACCTCTACGTTATCCTCCGCTTGAAAGCGAACTTGAGAAAAGACTGGAGCGTCCCTCTCTTGTTCAAAAGTACCAGGCCTTGCTTGGCCGCTAATATCCCCGAGAGGAGGATCAATCCCCGATGCGTCAGCCGGCGTGGGACGGACCCCACCGGTAGTATTCCCTCTGCGCCTTCTAGGAGAAGGCTCTAAACTAGGTGGCGAGAGACCACGAAGTCTTCGAGACCGTCTAGGAGACCGGTCAGCCACTTTGAATTTTTTGTTATGATCTTATCTAAAGACTCAAAAAATTAAAAGCTAGGCCAACTAGGAGCACAGAGCACACACTAAAAAGTTCCTAAAGATACAGCCAGTCAAACAACTTTCAAGTATTTCCGCTCCGGGTGATTGAGACCGGACACCAAAATACGAGAAAGTGAATCAAAGGGCCTTCCGAGGATAGTCTGGGATGATGAGGGCCCAGTCCTATCAGCGAAGGTATCAGAGGAAGTTACGCTGACCTCCTAACAACAGTCTGCGCCGGTGCAAGCCCCCAAGCTTCGCAAGGGTGCCCTCCGGAAGTACTGTCGAGAGTGATACAACGTCGACCTCAGGTGCCACGGGATTCCCCTCCGCAGCCACCTATGCAGATCCCTAGGAAAGGCAACTATGGGTACCAACTCGTCGCAGAAGCCAGGCGGAACAGTCGTGAGGTAAGTTCGGACAAGTAGGAGAGGGGGTATCTCTCTTCCCTGTCTTCACAGACCCTCGTGCTTAACTCCCAGATCCGGAGTCTTCCTGGTCTCCCTAACGCTATTGGATTTACTCTCTTTAATCAGACTCTTATGTTTGACGTTTTGTGTGGCCTTGGAGAGTTAACTCTCCACTCGCCTAATCCAAGGCCCTAAAATCCTAAACTTGTTGGTGTAATAACTAAAACAAAAAGTTCTAGTGGATTTTAATTAAGCGCTTGATTTTATTAGGCTGTTCTTTAAGTCAAAGGTAATGGAGGTGAAACTTGTGGTGTTTTATGGACGCAAAAGAAATTAATAAAACCTAGCTACATGCACATGCACTTTTGTTTTCGATGAATAGCAATTTCTATGAGGTTCAGAAGGCACTTGTAATATAAACAAAAAATTTTTCCTTTTTCTTTTCAGACTCCACACTCACAAAAACTAACAAAACTAAATATGCCTAAAAAGAGATGCAAATCTTTCCCTAATGCAAGAACTAAATGTGGATGCACAATTCAAAGACTACTCTAAAAACAAAGAAGGAAAGTTGCTGCTTTACCAAATTTTGTCTTGCCACTGAAATGCTTAGATAGAAGATGATTTGTTACTAATCATTTCGTCCAAACAATAAAAACAAGTTTTAAGATAAAAAACAAAGCACTTTCACTTCGCAAAAAAGGAAATCAGATGAGAAGCAAGTTTAAGAAAGCGAAACTCAAAAACTTTCAAAAGATTTTCTTTCAATCAAACCAAAAAGTCTTTTTCAAAGGAAAAACTCTCAAAAATACTGACACCAATGATTGATAAACAAGCAACCAAACACTTTTGTGAATTGACACCAATGAAATGATGAGAACTCAACAAAAATAAAATGTGTTCGAAGTCGCTTTTGACAATCAAAAGCAGCAATGAAAGTCCAAGAAATCAAAAGACAAGTTTCAAGGAAATGGTAACAAACAACTTTCCCGAAACGAAGGAGCAAATGGTCATAAAAATGATTTCGTTAAGCAAACACAAATGTCATGAAAACAAAATGGACACAAAGATTTTAAGACAATCTTCCCACTCTGCCGAAACAGAGCAATCAAGATTCTTAAACAGAAACCTTGTGTGTCAAAAATCAATGACGCTTGCAATCAACGAAAAACAAGACTAGCACTCCTAGAGAGAGTTCGAAACAAGATGCCCCCTGTTAAACAGAGAACTGTCACTGGGAATTGACTGCTTTAAACTGACCCAAACCACCAGACAGACATTCAGCAAAAAGAAAAATTATAAATCTTGAAAATTATGTGATATACGCGCCTGCAATTATTTGCAGAATGCGTGTACACGCGACTGTAACTAAGGAAACCTGCGTATACGCGGGTTTACTTAGTGCAACTTGCGTATATACGCTTCTGTAATCCAGAAAAAATGCGTATATGAAGTGTTTCAAGAAAAATAAAAAACACAAACTGAAAAACTGGAACAGCTTGGAGTTCAAGAAAATATCAAACAGTCAGAACCAACAAACAGAGGCACTGAGCCTAGATTGGCTTGAGGACTACCCAAACTAGGAACAACAAGAATGTTGTCCCCAGCGGAGTCGCCAATTCTGGTTGAAGGGAAAGTACCCCTAGAGTCCTTTGGGCTGAGACTCTACCAGACTGAAAATTGCTTATACAAAGAAACACACACACACAGCCATCTTTTTAACTTTTAAGCAAATTCTAATGTTTAGGGTACATACCTAAGGTCCTACGCCGAGAAGACCGTTAGGGTGCAAACCCTTCTTGGAGTTCCCTTCTTCTTTCTCTGACCTGCAAGACAAACAAATCAAAGAAATCAACAGTACATGTATAGAAGTTTATGTATAAATCATCTTTATGCTATAAAGTTAGTTATAAATAATCTTTAAGTAACTACTTTCATAAGAATTCAACACAAGAATCTCATAAGCATAAAGAAAGATTATTCGGGAACAAAGACGTGTTTCTTTATATATAAAGGCAAATAAAGTACATATATCGGAAAGATATCACCTGAACACCTTCAGCAGGCTCCAAGCAAGCTTCCTCCCGGATTCGTTCCAGCCTCCAGCCTTCAACAAGAGCTCCTTCCAAGTCTTACTCAATGATGATGTCAAGGATGAATGATCACCAATACACATGGAAACAAGGGTTTCCTATGCAAAATGGGGGAAGTGCAGGATGCACCAAGGACTTCAGACCTGGTCTAAGGGAAAAATCTCAGCATAATAATCTTGCTCTCCTTTCTCTCTCCCCTTGGCCTTCCCTTTGATGTCTTTTTATACCCTCTCCAAAGTAGTTTTTTAGTTAGGAGTTGGTTGGGAACAGTTGGGCCACGGGCACTAACAGGTGATCCAGCAGGTAAACCCGCGATCACCGCCCGAAAAAGAGGAAATTATATTTTTTTAAGTGTTTTAATAGATACACGCGGGTTGGGTATGACAGACCCGCGTGTACACGCGTTTAACACAGGGCAAAGTCGCGTACAGGGAATAAAACACTGTTTTTTAAATTTTTGGACCAGGTCTGGAAGGAGGGGTTGCCCTAGGCCATAAGTGCAGCATCACAAACCATAAGAGTGAGATTTGGAGCTATAACAATCATCAGATCGTTTTCACCTCCATCAAAATCATTTGCTCCGTTCCATGTCATTGATGTGGGATTCATTAAGGCCCTCCTTTGACGGATCACTTCTTGTCGACATCAGCTCATTATCCAAGAAGTTGGTCTAGGAACACCCCATTCAGTACTTTGAAGCTTGCATGCCTTAATGGCAAGTTTCTCACTTCCGGCGACAGGTTTACATCAATGGCCTTCGACCGAAAGATTTTGCGTAGTGTTCGACACCAAGTCCTGTATTCACACCATGTAAATTGTACTGTAGTACCTTGAGGGTCATTATCATTATCGGTGATTCCTCTCGTGCTTGTTAACAGTTTACATCATTGACTGGTAATCAAACGATGTCTTTCCATGTTCGACTTCAGAACATTTCTCACATGGATCAACTTGTACTTTGAGTGAAGATCAGACGAGATTGAAGACCCTGGATCTAGTTTCATCCATCTGGGCTGCGATATATATTCAGGCAAATAAAGACATTAAATGTACAGCATTGCAGCACAGATAATCATCCTACCAAAAGGATGTTGGCTCTATCAGAATCATCAATCTACAATCAGACGATTGTCTATCCTATGTACATGAAAATGAATTTATAAAGCTGAGCATGGGAATGCCCGCCTCAGCTAGATCATGAAAAACAGTATGAAGATAATGTATTGTATTGTATCTTATTATAGGTCTCCTCCTAACATTGAAAGAACTTCGGATCCTCATAATAAAGCATTTCACCCGATTAACGGCCTCATACTTTAGGGGGCAACTGTTATAGACATTTTTGTGCCTTGCAGCTCCAAGCATGAAATGTCCATAAACCAAGGGCTCCTAAGTCCCTAAAAGTGTTGTTCTAACCCCTAAAGGAACAAGGTCAACAAATTACAGCTTCTCCCAGAAGTTCTCCACCAGAAACTACTCAGAATAAGTCAAAATAGGATCATTTCAACTGCTCCACTGGCTAGCTGCGTTGCATAGCACCTAAACGCACTAGCTAGGTGTGTTGCAACGCACCTAAATACACTATGAGGGTGTGTTGGGTGAGAAATGAAAAATGGCAGTGTCATTCCGCGAGGTGGAGAGACAATGGAAGCTTCCAGAATCTTCTCCTATGACACTTGCCTCACTGAATTCGACCAAGGATGAGTAAGAGGCCTTCAGTCTCCAAGTGGAAGCAAGAACTGACAAAGAGAAGACACTAATCAAATCACAAGCTGACTCATCCTCCTTGCATACATCTATATATGGATCCCTCATCCCAGAGATCCAGAGGCTGGAATTTTTCACATTGTAAGGAATTGCTGTTGGTTTTGAGACAAATATCAGAGTATTGGGTGATTTATGCTTTGTTGGAGGTGAAGAGGGGCTTTGTTGCTGGGAGGTTGATGCTGGGTCAGGAACCATCGGTTGTAACTCCTCCTGGTTCTTCTTGTTTATCAATAAAAACTATTTGAGTTTTTCCTCCATGCTTGTGTATCATTGATGCTTGTTACATTTGTATGGTTAACTTAACTCTGATCCTAAGTTGTTTATGAATATAGATCCATGTCTTTGTATAGTTTTCTTCTTCTGTGATCTTACAGGTACTTGGTGAAGCTGGGCAAGTAAGGGAGCAAGGAGCTGGAAGCTGTCAAAGAAGAGAGGGATTGGATCAAAGGATTAGCGCAAGACACAGGTTGGTTCTTTCTATTCCTCTCTATCTATAGTTCATAAAGGAAATACAAAAGTAGTTTTTCTTTGTTTGTTTCTAAGGCAGCTGTCACACCTTAGTGGGATAGAGCAGTTCCAAATAGAAACTTTTCCCTGTAACAGAAAGTGTAAACGATAGTCAGAGGAATCAGGAATACATAAAAATAGGAAAAACATGGAATGGACCGTGAATGTGCGTATAATCAAAGTGAGAGGAAGTCGAAGTTCTGGAAGAGGCAAGAGAGGCAAGAGAAGCAGGAGGAGTGAAGCAGAAGCTTAGCAGGCTTGGGAGTAGAGAACTACAACGAAACAATTTATACCAGGTTAGGGTTGGAGCCCACGGGGTTGGAGCCTCAGAACTGAAAGGATTGGAAGCCTTGGGAGTTGGTGCTCCTAAGTGCAGAACTATTGCCTTGGCAAAACAAAGTTGGTGCTATGGAGGTTGGAGTCTCACTAAAGTCCAAGTTGGTGCTTGGCAACTGATTACAACCATTTATATATTGTATCTATTTCATTCCACCATTTATGTTAATAAAAGCATTTATTCCAGCTATCTATTTCCATGTTCCATATATAAATGTTTTGGTGAAAAAAAGGAACAATTAAAAAGAAATACTGATTAAACCCCCCCCCCCCCCCCAAGTATTTCTAACAATTGGCATCATAGTGGGCTTCTTCATATTTGCCTAATAGCTTGATGAAGGATTCGTAGTCATGATGAGAAATCACTAAGCATCAGGAAAACCTCCTCTATTCGATGGCACCAATTTTGGTTTCTGGAAAAAGAGAATGATCTACTACTTAATGTCCCTTGGATCTGAAGTCTGACATTTCACTCTAAATGAGTACCCAATTCCTCCCACTCTTCCAACAGATCAAGATGAGAGGAAAGCATACATTGCAAATGCAAAAGCCTTAAACTCCATCACTAGTGAAATCACTAATTCCAAGTTTACAAAAGTCATGAATTGTGACTCTGCCAATGAAATGTGGGATAATCTAATTGGCTTATATGATGGGCACTTAAAATTCAAGAAGGAAAAGCTTCAAACTCATAGAAGGAAATTTGAAAGTCTGAAAATGGAAGATGAAGAAGATATTGCATCATACTTTCTCCGAGTAGCTGAAGTGGTCAACTCTCTTAAAGGATTGGACGAAAAGATTGAATAAAGTACCATTGTTCAAAAGGTCTTAAGATCTCTTCCAGACATATTTGACTCCAAAATAAGTGCCATAGAAGAAGCAAAGGATCTAGATACTCTCAAGATAGATGAACTCCATGGAATCCTCACTACTTATGAGATGAGAAAAGGTGGCCCAAGCTCCAAAGATGCAACATTCAAGGCTTCAAAATAAAAGAAGGGGAAATAAAGGAAAGATTGTAGTGATGACTCCGATGTGGAATCTGAATTGGCTCAATTTGTACGAAAGCTGAAGAAAGGATCTAAGCTAAAAGGTAAGTACCCTCTTATCTGTTTCAAATGTGGAAAAATAGGTCATCATGCTGCAAAATGTCCTCATAAACATGATAGTGATGATGAAGGAAATTCTAAAAGAATGGTATACAAAAAGAAAGGGCTCAATAAGAAGAACTTCTTTTCTAAGAAGGGTGAGTCTGATGAGGATGAATTTGTAGTCACCAAAAAGAAATCAGATGAGGAAAGTGACCATGATGAAAGCCAAGAAACATTATTCACGACATTCATAAATGATGATGACTTATGGCTAGAAGGAAATGTAGATGAACTGTTAATAATTTCCATTGAAGAAAATGAGAAATTACGGAATAAAATCATTTGTCTCAAGGTAGAAAACAAGGAAACAAGAATAAGAGAAGACCTCTTGGAAACAAAGCTAAAAGAAAAATAAGAGATTTGCGAAGAACATGAAGCCGAAAGAGTATCTCTGAGGAAGGAATTGGGGCAAGTTAAAAAGGGTTGGAAAAGCTCTCAAAGACTTGAGACTATCCTAAAAAGTCAAAAACCTCAACATGAAAAGTCTGGAATAGGTTTTAAAGGAGAATAATCAAGCACTAAGAATAGCGCGAAAAGCTATGCCGATGCACTTTCCAGCAACCCAAAAGAATAAAAAGTATGTCACCAAAGGCGCATCCCATATCCAAAGAATGAAGAGAGAATAACTCCAAAGAAGAATGTGGATTCGAATCATGGATATTATAACAGATACATATTAGTATTCCATCAAATGCCCCTCTCAAATCCAAAGAATGAAGCGGGAGTAATTCCAAGGAGGGAAGTTGACTCAAATCATGGCTATTACAATAGATACAAAACTATCTTTCTTGGACATTGTTTTCATTGTAAAAACTGTGGTCATCAAGCCAGACATTGCATGGCTCACAAGAGTGAAACACCAAAGCTAAACGATCAAATAATCAAACCATATGGCCCCAAAAGGCAGGGACAAATCAAAACCTTAAATTCGTTTGATCCCTTGACCAAATTTGATCTAGTTTGCTCATTATGCTACAATAATGGACACTATGAACAAAATTTCCCACTCAAAAGAGGAAAAGAAAGTAGTGAGAATCCCAACATGGATAAATGTGGCCTGGCTCTATATGCTAAAAATAATGAAAATCATTGGTTTGTGGATAGTGGGTGCTCCAGACACATGACAGGGGACAAAAGGAAGTTTGTCTCATTGAGAAAAAAGGAAGGAAATGTATCCTTTGGAAGTGGATCTGCCAGAATTGCTGGAAAGGGAACTGTTACTCTTATCAATGGAAAAGGAAAAGCCCAAAATGCTCTGCTAGTAAACGGGCTCAAACACAACCTCCTGAGTGTTAGCCAGATCTATGATCAAGGACATAATGTTGTCTTTAGCACCAAAGATTGTGAAATAAGGAACTCTTCCTCAGGGGAACTTGTGGAAAAAGGGATTAGAACACTAGACAACATTTACATTCTGAATAAGTGTTGGGCAGCAAAGCCCCCATAGTGAATTTTTGGGGCTTAAAGCCCGAGTTTTTGTGTCAATGTAATGTAAAGACCCCGAAAAATGTGGGCGCGGAGTGCAAGAGTCTAGGGTAGTCTACCCTAAAATATTGTAATTTAATATAGAGTTTGTCGGCCTACCCATGGTCTGCGGACCATGGGAATGTATAAATAGAGTGAGGCTCTAAGGGTAGAGGTAAGCTTTTGGTTGTAATCTTAAGAGTTATGGGTTTTTGAATGCAATATTCGCTCTGAGTCTGTAAGTCTGAGTCGTGGTTGGTAGTAGTAAGAGTAGGCTCTGCAGCTGTGTGCACAGAGGCCTGCTAGAGTCTGCAACTATGTGCGCAAACCCCTGCAGCTGTGTGCATATGGTAGGAAGTGGATTGTAATCAGAAAAAAGCATTAATAAAGATAAGTTGGTTTCAGAACATAAAGTATCTATTTCTATATTTTTGTTTATGCATTTGTTTATAGCTTATGATTGGACGCGTGTCTATTTATGTTGAATGGTAAATGAAAGTATTGGGCCCACTTAATTTAGTTCGAGATCTATAATAATAATAAGCACAATAAAGGGTAAAGAACATTTGTGCTCTCCATTTAAGCTGCGCGAAGGTAATCACACTGGACAAATAGCTGTGCGGAAGTAGCGCAGCACGTAGAGTGGGTTCACGACCTCTCCAGACCTCATCAAGACATCCCTAAGGTGCTGAAACCTGGTTCCAGCACCCTCCCCTACTACCTTGGGTGAGACCTCAGTCCGTGCTCCATGGACTGTTGCCGAAAGGGCTGGTAGTTTCGGGATTTGTTTGGCTAAAGCACTTCTGAACCTGGGTCAGGCCCCAACAAGCCAACAAATGGTTCCATTGCCGAGACCAGAATCTGCTGAAGGGATGTCTGATGTCGGAACAATGGAACCCCAAAAAGAACGAAATTAAAGAGTGGTTGGATCAGAAGCTTCACGAGTTCATGGTATAGGAAAACAAAACACCTTAGATATCCAAGAAGAGGTGGTTGTATCACTACGTATATACGGAAATCCAAGAAATCTTCTTCGTGACCTTCTCTTTAGAGTTGTATCATTGGATCATGAGGTTAGCCGATAGCCAGGGAAGGTACAAGCTCGCTCAATTGATAGTGTGGAATTCAGAGTTAGTACACAGACTAGAGGGATCAGAAGATAAGATCGCGCGGGTTGTGGACCACTGGCTCGACCGGATAATAGGAGAGTTTATCACTGAGTTCGCGATAGACAAAACTGTGAGCTATAGCAAAGCATAATGACGTTTTCTCAAGGGACCGCGAGGTAGGTACATCAAATCCCTCAATACCTGGATTAAGATGTTGTTATGTGAAAAGCGGGTTATGTGAATACATTAATGTTTGGAGCAATGCGGAGTGGAAGGATCTACCAAGGTATCAAAGGGTTAGGAAACAGTCCCTTAATTTCACCTTCATGAGAGAGTGAGGAAGAATGCCCTCGGGCTTCTCTGAGGAGTGCGATCAGTTTGATAAGGCAGTGCATTCCACAATTATCACCTCCACTTACACCATCACCCACTTCACCTACTTTAGCTCCATGTTCAACCATCCCACCTCCACCAAACCCATAGTTCAGCATGGCGAGCACGATCAAGCTACCTGTATTCAGAGGAGTAGGGAATGAGGACCTCGATCAGTTATGGTTTGTGGTAAGAGAATTGTGGGAAGCACACGGGGTTGTGAATGACAACATTAAGAAGGCCACATTACTAAGCACGCCATAGAATCGAGTGCTAACATGGTATATCAAGCACTTGAATGAACACCCAAATGCAGGAATAGCGGAAATCCAGAATGCAGTGAACAGAGAGTTTAGCCGGCCGAAGTTAGAGACACAGTCAATCATCGGATTTAAAGAGATCGTAATGCTTCCAGGAGAAACCCCCTGGGATCTAGATCAGAGGCTGAAAAGTACAATCCCTGAGGCTAATATGATGTTGATGGATGCGCAACACTGTGCGTGGTTTGTAGCGTCGTTGACACCACACCTGAGGACGGCGCTGTCACAGCAGAAGCTTTCAACCCAGGTAGAAGCGTTAGAAATGGCACTGAGGTTGAATGAAACCCCGATATAGGATCCTAGGTTGGGATCCCAACAGATCCATGCACAACTACAAAACCTATGCTTGGAGATGCAGAGTTTGAAGCAGGATATGGTGCCCTACCCAGAAGCGCACGAAGAAGTGTGGTACATAAAATGTAAAGGCTAGGACCACGATAAGGATCACTTCCTAGTATTCACAAACTATTTGGCAAGAGGGGGACCAATGCCGTTAAGACCAAAGGCACAAGCAGGGCCAAGTGCAACACTCGCACTCTGGTGCATGATCTGTCAGGTGGGAGGAAAGCACATGATGGAAAACTATCATTTGTTGGAGAAGTATACTCAGACTCCCCAACAGCTATTTTAAAAAAAAATTTAGATCAGTGGGCGATGATGATCGTACGTGTTGCAGCTATGAGTTAATGATGGAGTAGACCCCAGCATATAGAATGCAGATGGAAACACGAGGCCTGGACGCAGCTGCGGGGATGGCATGCGGGGGATTTCAAGGGTGAGGTTGAGGACGAGGAGGAATGGGGCCAAGAAGGGGCCACGGACAGTTAATCTGTTACAATTGCGGAGGACCAGGGCACTACGCTCATGAACGTACCAACCCGACGAGACTATATTGTTCATATTGTGCTCAATTCGATCATGAAGCAGTAGATTGTCCTACGCTGATCATGCAGATGCATGAGAAGGGGGTACTATAGCCTACTCCAACCCAGAATATCCAAATGATGAGGTCTGAACCACGCAAAGAAGATCCAAATGTGAATATGGTGCTCAGAAGTGGTGCAACCACAGGGGGAGACAAGGGGAAGCAACCAGAGGAAGATACATGGGTTTGCAAGGCTCCTACAAAGGAACCTGAATTTGACAAGGAACGCGCAAAGGAGATGTTTATGGAAGCTAAGAAGAGCTTCACAGAGACCTCTACTTCAGGTAGTAAGGATCAAATAGAGCCAGGAATGGATCCTTCTATACTTGCTACCTTTCTAGAGACATGCATGAAGCTGCTACATGACAATAAGGCAATTAAAGGACTACAAGAGCTAATAAATAGGTGCACAGGGTCGGGTGAACCACGCGTAGTCTAGAAACTGGGAAAGCATGCATTGTGCATAGGGAGGGAAATGAGATTGACGGCGCAGATTGGCGAGTATGAGATGGATCAGGTAATCTTGGACTAGGGTTCAGATGCAAATGTGTTACCAAAGCAGACGTGGGAACGCATGGGCAGGCCCGTGTTACCGTGGTCTACTATTCAATTACAGATGGCTAACCAACAAAAGATCTTGCCCATGGGAAGGTTGTAAGGGGTAACAGTGGACATTGAAGGCACGAGCACATAGACGAACTTTGAGGTAATAGAGATTATTGATGACAACAACCCTTACCTCACGTTTCTAGGAATAGACTAGGCCACGGATATGAATGGAGTCATCAACTTGAAGAAGTGGAAGATGATATTCGAGAAAAAGTCTCTACGTGTAGTAGTTCCACTGGATCCAGCCGAAGGAGCGCGCTACACTAAACTTATACGCGATGATGACAATGATGATGAACTAGACTACATTTACCAGATAATGACACAAGACCAGGATCGGGTGAACCTGACAGCGGACGGGAGAATCTCATGGGAGCACGACAGTTCCTACACTTCGGATTCAGATGAAGAAATAGAGCATTGGCAAAACCGGTTGCATGAAGTAACAATGCTGAATTGCAACATGATGGTTAGATCACTGCGACGCGTGATGACTGAAGCAAGGGAACTACCAACAGATGATGGGGCAACAAACGTGGAGGAATCCTTAGACCAGTGTGAAAGTGCAGTACCGGAATAACAGCAGTATGGTGCGCTAAAATGGGTGTTGCGCGTGACACCCGCACAATGGTGGAGTACACATCAGAAGACTATGGGGAACTAGCATGAATGTAGAAGGTGGATGCATGTACAGTTTGGAAGTCTCTAGTGTCGAACGCGAGCTGGGCAGCTAGGACGAAGTGGTTTGGGCACCCACCTGCATCAATGGATGTAGACGTGTGCTATGCAAACACCTCCCAGACTAAGGATTGAAAATCAGAACCTGACGCAGAAGCAGGGAAGGCGACACATTCCACAAACAGTTTATGATGGAGCATTCAAAAAGTTATGCGGAATCATGAACAGAGTTCACCAGATGAGACAAACGAACTGGGACCTGTGCATACCAGCGGTTCGATGGACCTATAGGACCATAAGCAAAAATAGAAGCACGAATATGACCCCATCATTGACAAGAAGAGATGAAACCAGGAAGACAGAGAGGAATCCCTAAACCACAGCTCCTGTAGTTGGGACAAGATGCAAGGACCTGGGTAAAGGCATTAGGTAGTTACAGGAAGCCATTCGGTGAGGGAGCTTGAAACTTTGCGAACACGACGAAAAGTGGGCACGACTAAGGAAGAAAAGCGTGAAATTGGACGAAGAAATCAAAAAACTAGAAACCAGAGTCTCACAAGCGGGCCGCGAGAAACTAAGCATGATGGGACCAAGTCTAGCCAGCCCTACTATTGCATTAAAAAGAGTCGTGGTCCTGCTATCATGGCTTTGACCGCACCTTACTAAAAATGAGAGTGTAACATAAAAGGAAGAATGCGACGAAGGAAGAGTGGTCCAACTCGTAGACCAGCTTTCATTTCCCAGATCACGCATAGCAAATAGTCATATACCGAACCTAAATGGTCTCTTCATGTAAGAAATGTCTCAATCTCCAGTCCGTCCAACCGATGAGCGCGAGTGATTCGGGGGGACATGACTGAAACCCAGGGGGCATGCACCCTGGCCTACTCCGGTAGGAAAACTTCGGGTATAGGGTAGGTTTCCGCGAGAGAATATGACTAATCTATACTCCTGTCCGTGATTGAAAGAGGGAGTTATTCTAGAACAAGATTCTCTCGTCAAAGTTATGTGAGTTGGTGGGCATCGCCACTCACCTTTGTCTATTTCGGTAGACATCGCCGAGGAAGTGTTTTGTTTGCACCGTGAATAGAGCAATCTTTGGTAACCTGAAAGAGGTAAGCCTTTCCTGATAAAACAAATGTTTTATCTGCAAATTGAGGGGTAACCTTGAAACTCTGTTTTATACCTGGGGGCATGCAAACCTTTTGGAGTGCAAGCAAAGAGTGATTATTTATCTTCTTTTTGGATTGGTCATTTCCTAACTTGCATAAAGAAAGGATGTGGGGCAAAACTCTAAAAGTTGTCATTTTTATATGAGACATTCTTATCATACGACTGGATTAATCGAGCAGTTTTAGCACATAGTTCAAGCTCGTTAAAAAATAAACATAAGACATGAGCAAATGTTTCCCCCCGTGTTTAAGCTTGTTAAAAAATGAACTATTCCCCGGTAAATAACCATCGTGAATGTAGTACTTCAGCCATTAAAGCCTTGGTCGTGTTAGCACCATCACCTTCACTTTTCATTGGTCAATCATTCACCTCCACTTGATTGTTTACCCATTTTGAGGAACAGCTGCGAAGAGTGATTTCACTAGCCATCCTTGTGACACTGCCGTGATTGGAAAATTCCAAACCTTACCTGGAATCAGCTGCTACCCGTTTTATCACTCGTTCCTCAAAAGACGAGTCTCCTTTAAGCTCTTTTCAACTGACTCGTAAAATATGAAAAGATTGCCGAGTCCTTGGCCTTCCAGCTCGTTAAAGGGACAGGAAGTGCTATCCCTCCTCTAAATTTTAATCTTTTTGGACCTGAGGGATTATTACACAAAAAGATCGAGCGCTTATTTTGTTCGGCTCGTTAAAACTATCGAAAATTCATCCCTTCTATATTGTTTTATATTTTTTCGGACTTAAGGGATTAGATGACAAAAAAGGAATTTTGGAGTTACCTTTACGTACCTTTTCAGACTCTCTGAAAATGAAAAGGACTGAGTTATCTTTGTCGTTAAACTCGTTAAAAAGATTAATAGTGACAAACTTGTCTTTAGACGAGAATGAGTTTCACTATCGCTAGGCTCGTTAAAACATAGCGATGGGTTTGCTCGAAGGGAAAATTATAGAACAAGCATATGTTATCCTCCTCAAGCTTGAGAAAAATAAAGAGGTACTAGTCAGTAATGACTAGGGAAAAATTGGGAAGAAAACTCAAAGAATCTTTATTGGTAGCAAGTCGCTCTTGAACATGACACTTCCACTCCGTGTCCGAGTCGGGTTGGGTTGTTTCATTCACCGGTCACATCGCCATGGTCACACTATACCATCCACATTTGGGGTTAATGCTACCAATCCATCAAATCAGTGTCGCCGACATGATCAAGAGAAGTCATCCAGAGAAGCCACCTGTGTCCCACCCACTACCATACATCATACTCCATTCTTTCATGACCGCCACCCTGAACCGTATATCATCAGATCGTTTTCACCTCCATCAAAATCATTTGCTCCGTTCCATGTCATTGATGTGGGATTCATTAAGGCCCTCCTTTGACGGATCACTTCTTGTCGACATCAGCTCATTATCCAAGAAGTTGGTCTAGGAACACCCCATTCAGTACTTTGAAGCTTGCATGCCTTAATGGCAAGTTTCTCACTTCCGGCGATAGGTTTACATCAATGGCCTTCGACCGAAAGATTTTGCGTGGTGTTCGACACCAAGTCCTGTATTCACACCATGTAAATTGTACTGTAGTACCTTGAGGGTCATTATCATTATCGGTGATTCCTCTCGTGCTTGTTAACAGTTTACATCATTGACTGGTAATCAAACGATGTCTTTCCATGTTCGACTTCAGAACATTTCTCACATGGATCAACTTGTACTTTGAGTGAAGATCAGACGAGATTGAAGACCCTGGATCTAGTTTCATCCATCTGGGCTGCGATATATATTCAGGGAAATAAAGACATTAAATGTACAACATTGCAGCACAGATAATCATCCTACCAAAAGGATGTTGGCTCTATCAGAATCATCAGTCTACAATCAGACGATTGTCTGTCCTATGTACATGAAAATGAATTTATAAAGCTGAGCATGGGAATGCCTGCCTCAGCTAGATCATGAAAAACAGTATGAAGATAATGTATTGTATTGTATCTTATTACAGGTCTCCTCCTAGCATTGAAAGAACTTTGGATCCTCATAATAAAGCATTTCACCCGATTAACGGCCTCATACTTTAGGGGGCAACTGTTATAGACATTTTTGTGCCTTGCAGCTCCAAGCATGAAATGTCCATAAACCAAGGGCTCCTAAGTCCCTAAAAGTGTTGTTCTAACCCCTAAAGGAACAAGGTCAACAAATTACAGCTTCTCCCAGAAGTTCTCCACCAGAAACTACTCAGAATAAGTCAAAATAGGATCATTTCAACTGCTCCACTGGCTAGCTGCGTTGCATAGCACCTAAACGCACTAGCTAGGTGTGTTGCAACGCACCTAAATACACTATGAGGGTGCGTTGGGCGAGAAATGATAAATGGCAGTGTCATTCCGCGAGGTGGAGAGACAATGGAAGCTTCCAGAATCTTCTCCTATGACACTTGCCTCATTGAATTCGACCAAGGATGAGTAAGAGGCCTTCAGTCTCCAAGTGGAAGCAAGAACTGACAAAGAGAAGACACTAATCAAATCACAAGCTGACTCATCCTCCTTGCATACATCTATATATGGATCCCTCATCCCAGAGATCCAGAGGCTGGAATTTTGCACATTGTAAGGAATTGCTGTTGGTTTTGAGACAAATATCAGAGTATTGGGTGATTTATGCTTTGTTGGAGGTGAAGAGGGGCTTCGTTGCTGGGAGGTTGATGCTGGGTCAGGAACCATCGGTTGTAACTCCTCCTGGATCTTCTTGTTTATCAATAAAAACTATTTGAGTTTTTCCTCCATGCTTGTGTATCATTGATGCTTGTTACCTTTGTATGGTTAACTTAAATCTGATCCTAAGTTGTTTATGAATATAGATCCATGTCTTTGTATAGTTTTCTTCTTCTGTGATCTTACAGGTACTTGGTGAAGCTGGGCAAGTAAGGGAGCAAGGAGCTGGAAGCTGTCAAAGAAGAGAGGGATTGGATCAAAGGATTAGCGCAAGACACAGGTTGGTTCTTTCTATTCCTCTCTGTCTATAGTTCATAAAGGAAATACAAAAGTAGTTTTTCTTTGTTTGTTTCTAAGGCAGCTATCACACCTTAGTGGGATAGAGCAGTTCCAAATAGAAACTTTTCCCTGTAACAGAAAGTGTAAACGATAGTCAGAGGAATCAGGAATACATAAAAATAGGAAAAACATGGAATGGACCGTGAATGTGCGTATAATCAAAGTGAGAGGAAGTCGAAGTTCTGGAAGAGGCAAGAGAGGCAAGAGAAGCAGGAGGAGTGAAGCAGAAGCTTAGCAGGCTTGGGAGTAGAGAACTACAACGAAACAATTTATACCAGGTTAGGGTTGGAGCCCACGGGGTTGGAGCCTCAGAACTGAAAGGATTGGAAGCCTTGGGAGTTGGTGCTCCTAAGTGCAGAACTATTGCCTTGGCAAAACAAAGTTGGTGCTATGGAGGTTGGAGTCTCACTGAAGTCCAAGTTGGTGCTTGGCAACTGATTACAACCATTTATATATTGTATCTATTTCATTCCACCATTTATGTTAATAAAATCATTTATTCCAGCTATCTATTTCCATGTTCCATATATAAATGTTTTGGTGAAAAAAAGGAACAATTAAAAAGAAATACTGATTAAACCCCCCCCCCCCCCCCCAAGTATTTCTAAGAATTGGCATCAGAGTGGGCTTCTTCATATTTGCCTAATAGCTTGATGAAGGATTCGTAGTCATGATGAGAAATCACTAAGCATCAGGAAAACCTCCTCTATTCGATGGCACCAATTTTGGTTTCTGGAAAAAGAGAATGATCTACTACTTAATGTCCCTTGGATCTGAAGTCTGGAATTTCACTCTAAATGAGTACCCAATTCCTCCCACTCTTCCAATAGATCAAGATGAGAGGAAAGCCTACATTGCAAATGCAAAAGCCTTAAACTCCATCACTAGTGAAATCACTAATTCCAAGTTTACAAAAGTCATGAATTGTGACTCTGCCAATGAAATGTGGGATAATCTAATTGGCTTATATGATGGGCACTTAAAATTCAAGAAGGAAAAGCTTCAAACTCATAGAAGGAAATTTGAAAGTCTGAAAATGGAAGATGAAGAAGATATTGCATCATACTTTCTCCGAGTAGCTGAAGTGGTCAACTCTCTTAAAGGATTGGACGAAAATATTGAAGAAAGTACCATTGTTCAAAAGGTCTTAAGATCTCTTCCAGACAGATTTGACTCCAAAATAAGTGCCATAGAAGAAGCAAAGGATCTAGATACTCTCAAGATGGATGAACTCCATGGAATCCTCACTACTTACGAGATGAGAAAAGGTGGCCCAAGCTCCAAAGATGCAACATTCAAGGCTTCAAAATAAAAGAAGGGGAAATAAAGGAAAGATTGTAGTGATGACTCCGATGTGGAATCTGAATTGGCTCAATTTGTACGAAAGCTGAAGAAAGGATCTAAGATAAAAGGTAAGTACCCTCTTATCTGTTTCAAATGTGGAAAAATAGGTCATCATGCTGCAAAATGTCCTCATAAACATAATAGTGATGATGAAGGAAATTCTAAAAGAATGGTATACAAAAAGAAAGGGCTCAATAAGAAGAACTTCTTTTCTAAGAAGGGTGAGTCTGATGAGGATGAATTTGTAGTCACCAAAAAGAAATCAGATGAGGAAAGTGACCATGATGAAAGCCAAGAAACATTATTCACGACATTCACAAATGATGATGACTTATGGCTAGAAGGAAATGTAGATGAACTGTTAATAATTTCCATTGAAGAAAATGAGAAATTACGGAATAAAATCATTTGTCTCAAGGTAGAAAACAAGGAAACAAGAATAAGAGAAGACCTCTTGGAAACAAAGCTAAAAGAAAAATAAGAGATTTGCGAAGAACATGAAGCCGAAAGAGTATCTCTGAGGAAGGAATTGGGGCAAGTTAAAAAGGGTTGGAAAAGCTCTCAAAGACTTGAGACTATCCTAAAAAGTCAAAAACCTCAACATGAAAAGTCTGGAATAGGTTTTAAAGGAGAATAATCAAGCACTAAGAATAGCGCGAAAAGCTATGCCGATGCACTTTCCAGCAACCCAAAAGAAGAAAAAGTATGCCACCAAAGGCGCATCCCATATCCAAAGAATGAAGAGAGAATAACTCCAAAGAAGAATGTGGATTCGAATCATGGATATTATAACAGATACATATAAGTATTCCATCAAATGCCCCTCTCAAATCCAAATAATGAAGCGGGAGTAATTCCAAGGAGGGAAGTTGACTCAAATCATGGCTATTACAATAGATACAAAACTATCTTTCTTGGACATTGTTTTCATTGTAAAAACTGTGGACATCAAGCCAGACATTGCATGGCTCACAAGAGTGAAACACCAAAGCTAAACGATCAAATAATCAAACCATATGGCCCCAAAAGGCAGGGACAAATCAAAACCTTAAATTCGTTTGATCCCTTGACCAAATTTGATCTAGTTTGCTCATTATGCTACAATAATGGACACTATGAACAAAATTTCCCACTCGAAAGAGGAAAAGAAAGTAGTGAGAATCCCAACATGGATAAATGTGGCCTGGCTCTATATGCTAAAAATAATGAAAATCATTGGTTTGTGGATAGTGGGTGCTCCAGACACATGGCAGGGGACAAAAGGAATTTTGTCTCATTGAGAAAAAAGGAAGAAAATGTATGCTTTCGAAGTGGATCTGCCAGAATTGCTGGAAAGGGAACTGTTACTCTTATCAATGGAAAAGGAAAAGCCCAAAATGCTATGCTAGTAAACGGGCTCAAACACAACCTCCTGAGTGTTAGCCAGATCTATGATCAAGGACATAATGTTGTCTTTAGCACCAAAGATTGTGAAATAAGGAACTCTTCCTCAGGGGAACTTGTGGAAAAAGGGATTAGAACACTAGACAACATTTACATTCTGAATAAGTGTTGGGCAGCAAAGCCCCCATAGTGAATTTTTGGGGCTTAAAGCCCGAGTTTTTGTGTCAATGTAATGTAAAGACCCCGAAAAATGTGGGCGCGGAGTTCAAGAGTCTAGGGTAGTCTACCCTAAAATATTGTAATTTAATATAGAGTTTGTCGGCCTACCCATGGTCTGCGGACCATGGGAATGTATAAATAGAGTGAGGCTCTAAGGGTAGAGGTAAGCTTTTGGTTGTAATTTTAAGAGTTATGGGTTTTTGAATGCAATATTCTCTCTGAGTCTGTAAGTCTGAGTCGTGGTTGGTAGTAGTAAGAGTAGGCTCTGCAGCTGTGTGCACAGAGGCCTGCTAGAGTCTGCAGCTATGTGCGCAAACCCCTGCAGCTGTGTGCATATGGTAGGAAGTGGATTGTAATCAGAAAAAAGCATTAATAAAGATAAGTTGGTTTCGGAACATAAAGTATCTATTTCTATATTTTTGTTTATGCATTTGTTTATAGCTTATGATTGGACGCGTGTCTATTTATGTTGAATGGTAAATGAAAGTATTGGGCCCACTTAATTTAGTTCGAGATCTATAATAATAATAAGCACAATAAAGGGTAAAGAACATTTGTGCTCTCCATTTAAGCTGCGCGAAGGTAATCACACTGGACAAATAGCTGTGCGGAAGTAGCGCAGCATGTAGAGTGGGTTCGCGACCTCTCCAGACCTCATCAAGACATCCCTAAGGTGCAGAAACCTGGTTCCAGCACCCTCCCCTACTACCTTGGGTGAGACCTCAGTCCGTGCTCCATGGACTGTTGCTGAAAGGGCTGGTAGTTTCGGGATTTGTCTGGCTAAAGCACTTCTGAACCTGGGTCAGGCCCCAACAAGCCAACAAATGGTTCCATTGCCGAGACCAGAATCTGCTGAAGGGATGTCTGATGTCGGAACAACGGAACCCCAAAAAGAACGAAATTAAAGAGTGGTTGGATCAGAAGCTTCACGAGTTCATGGTATAGGAAAACAAAACACCTTAGATATCCAAGAAGAGGTGGTTGTATCACTACGTATATACGGAAATCCAAGAGATCTTCTTCGTGACCTTCTCTTTAGAGTTGTATCATTGGATCACGAGGTTAGCCGATAGCCAGGGAAGGTACAAGCTCGCTCAATTGATAGTGTGGAATTCGGAGTTAGTACACAGACTAGAGGCATCAGAAGATAAGATCGCGCGGGTTGTGGACCACTGGCTCGACCGGATAATAGGAGGGTTTATCACTGAGTTCGCGATAGACAAAACTGTGAGCTATAGCAAAGCATAATGACGTTTTCTCAAGGGACCGCGAAGTAGGTACATCAAATCCCTCAATACCTGGATTAAGATGTTGTTATGTGAAAAGCGGGTTATGTGAATACATTAATGTTTGGAGCAATGCGGAGTGGAAGGATCTACCAAGGTATCAAAGGGTTAGGAAACAGTCCCTTAATTTCACCTTCATGAGAGAGTGAGGAAGAATGCCCTCGGGCTTCTCTGAGGAGTGCGATCAGTTTGATAAGGCAGTGCATTCCACAATTATCACCTCCACTTACACCATCACCCACTTCACCTACTTTAGCTCCATGTTCAACCATCCCACCTCCACCAAACCCATAGTTCAGCATGGCGAGCACGATCAAGCTACCTGTATTCAGAGGAGTAGGGAATGAGGACCTCGATCAGTTATGGTTTGTGGTAAGAGAATTGTGGGAAGCACACGGGGTTGTGAATGACAACATTAAGAAGGCCACATTACTAAGCGCGCCACAGAATCGGGTGCTAACATGGTATATCAAGCACTTGAATGAACACCCAAATGCAGGAATAGCGAAAATCCAGAATGCAATGAACAGAGAGTTTAGCCGGCCGAAGTCAGAGACACAGTCAATCATCGGATTTAAAGAGATCGTAATGCTTCCAGGAGAAACCCCCTGGGATCTAGATCAGAGGCTGAAAAGTACAATCCCTGAGGCTAATATGATGTTTATGGATGCGCAACACTGTGCGTGGTTTGTAGCGTCGTTGACACCACACCTGAGGACGACGCTGTCACAACAGAAGCTTTCAACCCAGGTAGAAGCGTTAGAAATGGCACTGAGGTTGAATGAAACCCCGATATAGGATCCTAGGTTGGGATCCCAACAGATCCATGCACAACTACAAAACCTATGCTTGGAGATGCAGAGTTTGAAGCAGGATATGGTGCCCTACCCAGAAGCGCACGAAGAAGTGTGGTACATAAAATGTAAAGGCTAGGACCACGATAAGGATCACTTCCTAGTATTCACAAACTATTTGGCAAGAGGGGGACCAATGCCGTTAAGACCAAAGGCACAAGCAGGGCCAAGTGCAACACTCCCACTCTGGTGCATGATCTGTCAGGTGGGAGGAAAGCACATGATGGAAAACTATCATTTGTTGGAGAACTATACTCAGACTCCCTAGCAGCTATTTTAAAAAAAAAATTAGATCAGTGGGCGATGATGATCGTACATGTTGCAGCTATGAGTTAATGATGGAGTAGACCCCAGCATATAGAATGCAGATGGAAACACGAGGCCTGGACGCAGCTGCGGGGATGGCATGCGGGGGATTTCAAGGGTGAGGTTGAGGACGAGGAGGAATGGGGCCAAGAAGGGGCCACGGACAGTTAATCTATTACAATTGCGGAGGACCAGGGCACTACGCTCATGAACGTACCAACCCGACGAGACTATATTGTTCATATTGTGCTCAATTCGATCATGAAGCAGTAGATTGTCCTACGCTGATCATGCAGATGCATGAGAAGGGGGTACTACAGCCTACTCCGACCCAGAATATCCAAATGATGAGGTCTGAACCACGCAAAGAAGATCCAAATGTGAATATGGTGCTCAGAAGTGGTGCAACCACAGGGGGAGACAAGGGGAAGCAACCAGAGGAAGATACATGGGTTTGCAAGGCTCCTACAAAGGAACCTGAATTTGACAAGGAACGCGCAAAGGAGATGTTTATGGAAGTTAAGAAGAGCTTCACAGAGACCTCTACTTCAGGTAGTAAGGATCAAATAGAGCCAGGAATGGATCCTTCTATACTTGCTACCTTTCTAGAGACATGCATGAAGCTGCTACATGACAATAAGGCAATTAAAGGACTACAAGAGCTAATAAATAGGTGCACAGGGTCGGGTGAACCACGCGTAGTCTAGAAACTGGGAAAGCATGCATTGTGCATAGGGAGGGAAATGAGATTGACGGCGTAGATTGGCAAGCATGAGATGGATCAAGTAATCTTGGACTAGGGTTCGGATGCAAATGTGTTACCAAAGCAGACGTGGGAACGCATGGGCAGGCCCGTGTTACCGTGGTCTACTATTCAATTACAGATGGCTAACCAACAAAAGATCTTGCCCATGGGAAGTTTGTAAGGGGTAACAGTGGACATTGAAGGCACGAGCACATAGACGAACTTTGAGGTAATAGAGATTATTGATGACAACAACCCTTACCTCGCGTTTCTAGGAATAGACTAGGCCACGGATATGAATGGAGTCATCAACTTGAAGAAGTGGAAGATGATATTCAAGAAAAAGTCTCGACGTGTAGTAGTTCCACTGGATCCAGCCGAAGGAGCGCGCTACACTAAACCTATACGCGATGATGACAACGATGATGAACTAGACTACATTTACCAGATAATGACACAAGACCAGGATCGGGTGAACCTGACAGCGGACGGGAGAATCTCATGGGAGCACGACAGTTCCTACATTTCGGATTCAGATTAAGAAATAGAGCATTGGCAAAACCGGTTGCATGAAGTAACAATGCTGAATTGCAACATGATGGGTAGATCACTGCGACACGTGATGACTGAAGCAAGGGAACTAACAACAGATGATGGGGCAACAAACATGGAGGAATCCTTAGACCAATGTGAAAGTGTAGTACCGGAACAACAACAGTATGGTGCGCTAAAATGGGCATTGCCCGGACACCCGCACAATGGTGGAGTACACATCAGAAGACTATGGGGAACTAGCATGAATGTAGAAGGTGGATGCATGTACAGTTTGGAAGTCTCTAGTGTCGAACGCAAGCTGGGCAGCTAGGACGAAGTGGTTTGGGCACCCACCTGCATCAATGGATGTAGACGTGTGCTATGCAAACACCTCCCAGACTAAGGATTGAAAATCAGAACCTGACGCAGAAGCAGGGAAGGCGACACATTCCACAAACAGTTTATGATGGAGCATTCAAAAAGTTATGCGGAATCATGAACAGAGTTCACCAGATGAGACAAACGAACTGGGACCTGTGCATACCAGCGGTTCGATGGACCTATAGGACCATAAGCAAAAATAGAAGCGCGAATATGACCCCATCATTGACAAGAAGAGATGAAACCAGGAAGACAGAGAGGAATCCCTAAACCACAGCTCCTGTAGTTGGGACAAGATGCAAGGACCTGGGTAAAGGCATTAGGCAGTTACAGGAAGCCATTCGGTGAGGGAGCTTGAAACTTTGCGAACACGATGAAAAGTGGGCATGACTAAGGAAGAAAAGCGTGAAATTGGACGAAGAAATCAAAAAACTAGAAACCAGAGTCTCACAAGCGGGCCGCAAGAAACTAAGCATGATGGGACCAAGTCTAGCCAGCGCTACTATTGCATTAAAAAGAGTCATGGCCCTGCTATCATGGCTGCGACCGTACCTTACTAAACATGAGAGTGTAACATACAAGGAAGAATGCGACGCACTACCGGACACAAGGGTATTGGAAGGGTGCCCGTAGCTCAGGCCAGCATGAAAATTGAAGCCTCACACTGGGGGTGCGACCACCTGACTATCTATAGGAAGCACAGTCTCAGCACTCTAAGAAGTTGAAAGAAGGTGTGGAACTATAAACGAGTCTGCAGGAGAGCTGCGTGGAAAGGAGGTTCCACGCAGGGCTAGTATGTCTATGGGTAGGCTAGGAGGTGACCATTGATGTCACTGTTCATGACAAGAGGTATAATTTAAGATAGAAAGGAGTGGGTAGCGGTCCATTAAGACAGAAATTAAGAGATAGATTTGGGATGATCTGCCGCCAAGAAGGTATTAATGACTTAGAAATGGAGGGAATAGGAAAATTCAAACACAAGCATTACTCTAAAATCTCGTGGGGTAGCCTCAAGGCAACACTTGGTAATTTTAGATTTGAGCCAGTATAGAGCATTGAGAACCAAGCTTCTTGGCCACCCGAAAATGCGCGACCAAGCAGATCCAGTATAGAAACAATGATGACTGCAAGGAACAGAGTGAGGTTCATGGAAGAACCCTGTGTGACCCAGGAGGAGCCTGGAGAGGTGGCAGCTGCACCAGAGGTTCCAAATTCGCCACACACACCACGACCCTAGAAAGAAAAGTAGACAATGGGGCCAGTCCAGGTATCACCACGGAACCCATGATTCAGTAAATTGTTAATGGTAGAGAAGGGAAAAGTTGTCACCATTGAAACCAAGGAGGAAGAGGAAGATTTGCAAGCCCTGATTGCTCAAATTGAGGCACAGGACGATGAGGTGGAAAATGTTTCCCAAATACCTTTGGTGATAATGCTACCCCCATACACCCCCCCGTGGAAAGGGACGGCCAAGATACCAAAGGACCTGGAGGCCACGAAGAGTGCACTCTAGACCCCGCTTCTTCCGGATGAAACAAGATTTGATGGTCTGCCACTGGGATGGCTACCGAATATAAAGTTCAAAGACTGGGACCTCGTGGATAGTGAGAAGTTCCCACAATTGGCTGAAGAGAAATTACTGCAGCAGAAGTGGCTACGAGGTGTGGAGAAGGCTGTATTACTCCATCTGAGGTGGATACCCCACTACCACCATACGCCCATCACAATTTTTGTCATCCGATAGCTACTATGTCTAGTACATGATGGGTATCTCTGGCTGGAGGAGCTGATTCCCATCATGGCCGATTTAATACACTGGATTTCTCAGCTACCTACCAAAGGAAACAATCCCGCAGCCATAGCAGGAAAGAGCAACGACTTGGGCCTTGCAGAAGCTATGAAGGCCAAATATAAGCTGGGGAAGCGGAAGCGAGGATATGTAATAGAAAGTATCAAGGACTGAGGGGTGTGTGCCACCACCCAGCTACTAGCTGGCAAGCTCATGAGGAAATGCCACGTGGACGAGGTGCTAGCATCTATAATTGCGCTGGTGGAGCAATGTGCAGAGGGGGTCTAGTTCAATTGGGCGCAGTTTCTCTTCGATGAATTTTTGACGAATTGTAGAGAAGCCTAGGAGTAGGGTAAGAGCTTACACTGCACATGGTTTCTCTTATCCATCCTACTAGTTGGAGGGGAGTTGCCGAAGGACAACTAGCTTCCCACCATTGAGAGGAACCTACCTGAAGCCGCGAGGTACACCTCGCTCTAGGCAACGAAAGACGCGACGAGGGCTCGCGAGATCAAGGTGTTTTGGGTGTCCATGGAGGTGAATATCTGAACATGGGTCAACTGTAGGCCATGGTTATCCCCGACATTATACAACAGTTTTCAAAGCGTGGCCGAATTCAAGGCTGATATGCATAATTTGTATATCTGGGCATGAAATGATCCAGCTTGAACATGGGTGAAGCTTCCATTCATTACAAATAATGATGCAATCTTCGATGTAATGGTGGCATGGTATCCGAAGTGACGCGCTATGGACTTGGTAGAACTAGAAAAGATTGTAGCACAACAGTGGAAGAAGGAAGCCAAGCTTCACATCGCAAAATTGGTGGAAAGGACGTGCCAGGAACAGGAAGCGGCCATGCAACGGAAGGCGGCTGAGGCAGCAGCGACAGCGCGGACGGAAGAAACCACAACTGCACCCACCGAAGAGACCGAGGAAGGTTAGGAAATGTCCACAGAGTAGGACATACAGGGGGAGGTGGAGACACAGGAATGCACGGACCTTACAACAACATCGACTCAACTCAAGAGGTCGCGCACCCAGGAGAAAGCAACGCTGTGGAAAAGGATAAAGGTATCAGAGCCAACAGAGGCCTTGGAGGAATTAATCATGAAGCAGATGACTGTGTTGGGGGCACTTAGAGAGTAGCTATAGGCATTACAAGTGTGACTCCCCGGAGTGAGCTCACCACACAATGCGACAGGGCCATCCGACAATACTTAGCTGATGCGCACTCACACGACCCGCACCGTTGTAGTACCTGAAGGCGTAGTTGTGGAAGCAACCGAGGATGATGGGGCCATGATGAAGGGCTGTGGGTTGAATTTGGCTGCCCTTCCCAGAGAGACCCTATACCAGTTGTAGGATGGGGTGACCCCTGAGCTTCGCACCAGGGAAGGTCGTGCCCTCCAAGTCTTAATGGAGAAAAAGGTTAATCTGGAGCAAATCAGTCTACAACACGATGAATTTGTTGCACACAAAAAAGGATTGGAACAGGCCATGGAGGAGGCCTATAGCAGCATGCTGGAACTGGTTGTGCCAACAGAACTCCTAGCAGCTGAAAAGATTCATCACATGGTGGCAGGATTCTGTAGGGCCCAAGAGGAGGTAGCGAAAGTTCAGTTGGGGTTGAACTTGCAGATCGTTGAGTAGTCGCTGAAGGCACAGCCATCCACACCCTTGAAAGTCAGAAAGCAGCACCACCATGCCATTCAATCAGGGCTGAAAGTGATAGAGCACGTGGTATAGGACTGCACAGGATTGTTGGATCAGTCCCTCCTCGCACTCACTTCATTGCAGGAAGATCCAACCATACAACAGCTGGAGGCAGAGGCATGGGAGCTATAGCAAGCATATGACAATGTCAGAGGGACTGCACAAATGGTTTCCCTTACTCAGCGCCTTACCAGAATGAAGGAGGCCCAGGCTCTCAAGGAATAGGTGGATGTTGCGTGCTAGAAAGAAGCAATGCTGAAAGCACGCATTCAGCCTTGGCTCGAGGAAGCCTTCCTGGTCATTGCCACAATCAAGGAAAAGTTGGAACAGATGCATAATGCATCTGGACTAAGGCAAGAATGTGCCCCTGATGATGATGCATCAAAGAGTTGTGCCCAACTGATATAGCGGGAAGTGGAGCAGTGCGTTGCCACCATAAGCGAAGTGCAAAAGTTGTTGGATGGACTCCGCGCAAAGATCAGCGTACCAGCAGAGTGACTCGGGACAAGTCACGTTGATTGTGTTGGGGGCCTATTGGGTAGGGGAGCCCCCATAGTGAATTTTTTGCGCTTAAAGCCCGAGTTTTTGGGTCAATGTAATGTAAAGACCCCGCAAAATGTGGGCGCGAAGCACGAGAGTCTGGGTAGTCCACCCTAAAATATTGTAATTTAATATAGAGTGTGTCGGCCTACCCATGGTCCACGGACCATGAGAATGTATAAATAGAGTGACACTCTAATGGTAGAGGTAAGATTTTGGTTCTGATCTTATGTTATGGGTTTTTGAATGTGATATTCACTCTGAGTCTGTAAGTTTGAGTCGTGGTTGGTAGTAGTAGGAGTAGGCTTTGCAGCTATGTGTGCAGAGGCCTGTTAGAGTCTGCACCTGTGTGTGTGGACCCCTGTAGTTGTGTGCGTAGGGTAGGAAGTGGATTGTAATCAGACAAACATTAATAAAGATAAGTTGGTTTTGGAACATCGTGTGTCTATTTCTATATTTCTATTTATGCATCTGTTTACAGTTTATGATTGCGTGCATGTCTATTTATGTTGAATGGTAAATGAAAGTACTAGGCCCACTTAATTTAGTTTGAGATCTATAATAATAATAAGCACAGTAAAGGGTAAGGAACATTTGTGCTCTTCATTTAAGCCGCGCAAAGGTAATCGCACTAGACAAACAGCTGCATGGAAGTAGTGCAGCGTGTAGAGTGGGTTCACGGCCTCTCCAGACCTCATCAAGACATCCCTAGGGTGTGGAAACTTGGTTCCAGCACCCTCCCCTACTAGCTTGGGTGAGACCTCAGTCTGCGCTCCGCGGACTATTGCTGAATGGGCCGGTAGTTTCGGGATTTGTTTGGCTAAAGCACTTCTGAACTTGGGTCAAGCCCCAACAAACCAACAATAAGATTCAAGAAGATAAATGCTACTTAAGTCAAACAGGTGAAAGTTGGATATGGCACAAGCGACTTGGACATACAAGCTTCGAGAACTTGATCAATATCAGGAAGATTAAAGCTGTACAAGACATCCCAAAGCTATTCAAACCAAATCAAGGAGTATGTGGTACATGTCAACATGGAAAGAAAACTAGAACCAGCCACATGACCAAGGAGTTCTCTACATCAAATCCTTTAGAGATCATCCATGCTGATTTATGTGGACCAACTAGAAATCAGGCACGCCAAGGAGAAAGGTACTTTGTTTTATTTGTCGATGACTATACTAGAATGATGTGGATATATTTTATAAAATATAAATTTGAATCATTTGAGTGTTTTAAGAATCTTATAGCTCTTGTAGAAAATGAAAAGGACACAAATAGTAAGTGCCTCAGAACAGACAGAGGGGGAGAATTCACATCAAAAGAATTTAATGAATTTTGTAAAATACATGGAATTAAAATAGAATTCTCTAATGCGAGAACACCTCAGCAGAATGGGGTAGTTGAAAGAAGAAACCGAACAGTTCAAGAAATGGCAAGAACAATGCTATTAGCAGCAGATTTATAGCCAAAATTCTGGAGAGAAGCAATCGGGATAGCTGTCTATACCTTGAATCGAACTCAATTAAGACCAAATAGTGAAAAAACTCCTTATGAACTATGGAAAGGAAGACCTGCTTCAGTAAAGTACTTCAAGATCTTTGGAAGCAAGTGCTTCATAAAAATCAATGATGGCTCACCAAGAAAGTTTGATTCTCGGGTTGATGAAGGGATCTTCCTTGGATACTCTACACAGAGCAAAGCCTACAAGTGGTACAATAATTGACTAAGGAAAATAGTGGAAATCATTGATGTAAAGATTGATGAAGACCTTCCAGAAGAAGAAATTTAAGAACATGAAGTTGATCCTTTAATTGAAGAAGAAGAACCACCTCATACCCCTTCAAAGATGAAGTTTCTCCAGAAATATCATCTAGAAGAGTAGATTATGGGCAATAAAGATGAAGGAATGCAAACCCGAAGAAGGATGATAAATACACCAAATAAAAATGATATTGCTCTTCTATCCATGATAGAACCAGAAACATATACTCAAGCAAGTAAGGATCCTCGTTGGGTAAAATCCATGGAATAAGAAATGTCCCAAATTGAGAAGAATGAGACATGGGAGCTGGTATCTCATCCAAAGGGAAAAAACATTATAGGAACCAAGTGGGTATTCAAAAAAAAAATGAATGAAGATGGACAAATCATCAGAAAAAAAGCAAGGCTTGTTTGCAAAGGCTATTCACAAATTGAAGGAATTGACTTTCAAGAAACATTTGCACCAGTAGCTCGTATGGAAGCTATCAAGATGTTCTTGGCATTTTTTTGCTCAATAGGATTCAAAATCTATGAAATGGATGTAAAATCAACATTTCTGAATGGGGAACTCGAGGAAGAAGTCTACATGGAGCAACCATAAGGGTTTGATCTAACAAAAGAGAAAGACTTAGTCTGTAAGTTGAAAAAGGCATTGTATGGGTTGAAACAAGCTCCCAGAGCTTGGTATGCAAGATTGGATCACTATCTACAACAACAACACTCCAAGAAGGGAGTGGCAGGAAGTAATCTCTACATAAAGATGGATGAAGGTAAGTTACTAGTCACACTTGTTTATGTTGATGATCTGATTTTTGCTAGCAATAATGATGAGATGAGCCATGAATTTTCTCAAAACATGTCAAAAGAGTTCGAGATGTCGATGATAGGAGAGTTATCTCACTTCCTTGGACTACAAGTATCTCAAACCAGAGCAGGATTGTTTATATCTCAAGCCAAATATCTTAAAGACATGCTTAAAAGATATGGAATGGAAGACTGTGCACCCATGAGCACACCTATGACCACAAATTGAAAATTGAGCAAAAATGATGACTCCCCTCCAGTAGATGCAACTCATTACAGGTCAATAATTGGAGCCCTTCTATACTTAACTGCTATGAGACCTGACATAATGTAGGTAGTAGGAATGGTAGGAAGATTTCATTCTACTCCTAAACAATCCCATCTGTTAGTTGTAAAAACAATTCTCAGATATCTAAAAGGAACTCCCGATTTCAGTCTTTGGTACCCTAAGAGCTCAACACTGACTGTAACTGCATACACCAATGATGATTGGGACGGAAGTATAGATGATAAAAAAAGTACTAGTGGAAATGCATTCTTCCTAGGAGACTGTTTAGTATCCTGGCTTAGAAAAAAATAGACATATATATCATTATTCACAGCCGAAGCCGAGTATATAGCTGCAGCAAACTATTGTACTCAAATACTATGGATGAAGGAAGCCCTAAAAGATGTCAACATAGGTACAGATCAACAAATTACCATTTATTGTGATAACACAAGTGCTATCAATCTCAGCAAAAATCCAGTGATGCACTCAAAGACCAAACATATACCAATCAAGTATCATTTCCTTCATGAACAAGTAGCTGAACAAAACATCATCTTGCAATATATCAATACTAAGGAGCAGATAGCTGATATTTTCACAAAACCTCTTCCTCGAGAAGCATTTGAACATCTTCATCAGAAGATGGGGGTTATCTCTTTAGCATCACTCAAGTTCATTCATAAAGATGGTTCAGGATAGGGGGAGAAGTTCTACAGGGGGAGCAATTCGACAGGGGGAGTGCATATGCATTCCTTTGCCATTGATGTCAAAGGGGGAGAGAATACAAATATTGCCATCAATAAAAAGGGGGAGATTGTTGACATAGATTGTCATTGATGTCAATATGGCAATATTTGAGGAGCCAGAGAGGAGCAAACAGAGCTATCAGAGGAGCAAATAGAGCCATCAGAGGAGAAAAATAGAGCTATCGGAGGCATATCAGGAGTATCGGGAGAAATGGAACCCAAAGAAGGACTATCGGAAGAGTTATAGGAGGCGAAAGAGTTAAAGGAGGCAGAAAACATGTATATATGCTATATACACTATCAGAGGCGCAAACATATACATATATGCAATATACACTATCGGAGGCACTACTACCCGAAACCCCCGACAGCGATATATATGTGCGGACCCGATGAAACATATATGTTCGGGTGTATAAACAGGTGAAGTCCACCAAGGGTGTCGAAGCATGGTTTTAAGTGTATTTCATATATGCGGGCCTTAATATATATATATCTATATATATATATATATATATATATATATATATATATATATATATATATATATATATCTATATATATATATATATATATATATATATATATATATATATATATATATATATATATATATATATATATATATATATATCATACAATTGCCATATGTTGCGGACCCGATGCAACATTACAATTTGGCTTATTATCATATCGCATCCGCAGAAGAATCGGCCGTCGGCCATCGGCGATGTCATGGGCTCGACGTATAAAGGACCTCCGGAAGCCGTGATTGCCGATTGCGATAACGTTATGGAGGAACGGACCCGATGCAGTTATAGATGCGGGTATAATGTTTTTGAAGTCCGCCCTTTAGAGTTTTGGTCAGGTTTTCTCGTATATTCCTGTGTATTTCAAAAAATGTATTGCTCAAGGTTTTTGAAGGCCAAAATGCATAAATAACGGTTCCAATAGTTCAGTAGGCCTAAACGATGCTAATTTTGATTGAAATGGTGACGTGGCATGTGGGGGTCCTCCTTGTTGGTACTATCTCTCCAATGAAATTTCTCTGTAAAAACAATAAAGTCCTATCTATGCTATTATTATTATAAAATGAGTGTTGTTAGAGTTTTAATACACAACATGTTTTGCTCTGTGTATTCTGGTCCTCTCTTATGAATTTATGTTTCCCTAGAGTGTTGGTGAACTCGAAGAGACAGAGGAAGCCAAAGCGACATGGACAGCTGAGAAACCGAAGAACAAGCTAGTGCAAAGGAAGCCAAAGCAACTTGGGAAGCCGAAGAGGCAAGCAAGAATAGAGGAAGCTAAAGCAAGTGTTGAGGAAGTCGAAGAGCCAATGGAAATCATAAACAAACAGTCAGAGGCATCAGGAACACATAAAAACAAGAGAAACAAGGAATGGACCATGAGTGTGCATATAATCAGAGCGAGAGGAAGCGGAAGTTTAGGCAGAGGTAAGAGAGGTAGGAGAAGCAGGAGAACAGGAGTGAAGCAGAAGCTCAGTAGGCTTGGGAGTAGAGAACTACAACAAAATAGTTTATACCAGGTTAGGGTTGGAGCCCACGGGGTTGGAGCCTCAGAACTGAAAGGATTGGAATCCTTGGGAGTTGGTGCTCCTAAGTGCAGAACTATTGCCTTGGCAAAACAGAGTTTGTGCTCTGGAGGTTGGAGCCTCACTAAAGTCCAAGTTGGTGCTTGGCAACTAATTGCAACCATTTATATATTGTATCTATTTCATTGCATTGTTTGTGTTAATAAAAGCATTTATTCCAGCTATCTATTTTTGTGTTCCATATATAAATGTTTTGGTGAAAAAAAGAAACAATTAAAAAGAAATATTGATTCACCCCCCTCTCAGTATTTCCAACGGAGTCGAGTCTATAACCAAAGAAGAGATCAATAAAGAAAGTTTCGTGTATCTGTTCTTGACTTAATGAATGGTTGTTGTTTGTTTACTGCACCCACATGTATGAATGATTTATGTTTCTAAGTGTAACTTAACGCATACAAATAAGCTAATCAACTCACAATGGAATACTAGTAAGGAATTGGGTAATAACAGCATTTGGGCCTCGAGTAGGACTGCGCAAGGGCAACATCACAGGCTGCGAGGTAAGGAAAAGTGCGCGTAGCAAAGTGCGCGGAGGGTAGAACCACAGACCACTTAACTCATCAAACATCTCCAAGGTGCAAAAACCTAGTTCTAGCACCCTCCCATGCTACCTCAGGTGAGATCTCAGTCCGTGTTCCGCGGACAGTTGCTAGAAGGGCCAGTCGTACTGGGATTTTTTTGGCTAAATCACCTCTGAACCTGGGTCAAGCCCCAATCAGCCAACATTGACGGGATACTCATGTGTCATGATGTATGTTTGCATTGAGATCCCTTTGATGCCATGTTGGCAGGATTCTCATTATCATCATGCATGAGTTTATGTCATACTGATAGGAGTCCTTTTGTGCGTGGGAGTTCCTGTTGCAGAACATCTTGTGGAGCCATTCCTGTGTGAGGGCATTTTCCTTGTATGATAGGGACATCACCACCTATTTACATCATCACTATTGATAGCACTTAATGCAGCAACCTAAACCATCTTGACACCGAGGCCCGGAGACGTAGTCCCTCCTAGACGAACTCCGTTATCAATGTCTTTTGTACTATATTGTTGATTCTTGTCATGTTCCTTCTTCTTTACATCACGCATTTATATTCATTTATGCTATTTTAAATGCAATTCTAGTCACATCATGAAAGTAAAAGATCTTGGTTAAATCTGGGAGTTGAGTCAACTTGGATCAAGGATCACTTAGAAGTCAACAACAAAGATAGAGGATGGTTGGATTCGCTCAATGTGTTTGGAAGAATTTTTATGGAAAATGATGAAAACTACTGAAGGCAATGGTGAAAGAAAGGAATGACTATGGTGGATGGAGTGGAAGGTGGTTTCTGGTTATGAAGTATTTGTCTCCTCCTGAAGCACCTGCTTTGCATAACACATATAATTTCCAAAAAGTTATGTAAACAAGAAGCATTCTCATAAGCTAGAAAAGCAGAATTAATGAACTAACTACCTACATGATGCATGAGGAAAGTTGCTAAAAGGAATGAAAGCATGGATGAGATCTACTGCAAGAGTGAAGATAAAAGAGATGGAAATGAAATGCTACTTTGCAAAACTAATCAAATGCTAACTTAAATACAGTAAACTCTAAAGATTATTCAAGAAATAGAAATCTGCGTTTTTGGGGCTACATAAGGGTCCCTTCCTCAAATCATGATTGTAAAGGGAGGAAATGAGACCAAGACACCCACTGAAAACCCTGTGGTACTCCTTTTATCCCTACTAACCTGCTACTGAAGTAAGGCACAAATGGAAGCAAACTAATAAACAACCAATCCAATCTACACTACCTGCAATGAAAACACATCTAAAATCAAATTAACAATGAAGTTATAAGGCTAATCTAAACATACAGATACAAGAAATAGGAGCCTTGGCTTCTTGGGTTGGGCCCTAAACCAAGAGCTTCATCCCTCTGATTTAACTCAGTGCTGGCTCAAAACAAAACTCATTCTTATTGCCAAAACAGAAAATTACATCAATAAAAATTTCACAAGTCTGGAGCTCAAAAATAGCTTAGAGTTTTACAAAAAAATTGAATCCTAATGAGGC
Organism: Pinus tabuliformis; assembly: GCA_031772625.1. Taxonomy (NCBI): domain Eukaryota; kingdom Viridiplantae; phylum Streptophyta; class Pinopsida; order Pinales; family Pinaceae; genus Pinus; species Pinus tabuliformis. The sequence continues at coordinate 1,886,260,063 of CM062818.1, read as the reverse complement.
TATAGGCCTCTCTACTTATAAAACTAAAGTCCCCAATGACTTCCTTAAAATTAGGGAGGCTCAGCTCCCAAACTTGAGATAAACTATCTCTTTGTCTCTCACTTGCTCGGCTGCCTTCTAATCCGCATGGCTTGGCTGCTTGCACTCTGAGCTGGTGTGATGGATGGAGGAATATTCGAATGGGGGAGAAGTAAATGAGGAGGCTTTACCTCCTACAATCCCTTTCCCTTGTCCCATTCGAGTTTTAACTTTAGTATTTGCCAAAATTCCTTGATTTCTCCTTTAATCCTGCATTCAATGCATATTAGTCCACTAGGCATAATATCCAACTCTAACTCATCCCATAAACAAAATATAATCTAAAACATGTAATAAGTTGTGAGAAAAGTTGGTTTGACTAAGCTAGGAGGTCAATTAAGGCCCATATAATTACCTAATGATGAGGCTCATCATCACCCCCCTATTTAAAGTGTTGCTCATCCTCTGAGCAACTCAATCAATATCCATATCCTTCATATCTCTAGCGGCCTCCCTGATGTTAGCACTCAGGTTGTCCTTCTGGTCAGCTCAAAAGGATATGGCCAAGGTAACCACAAACCAATCTTTGGACTGCAGGTTCTAGCCCACCTACAATCAGAGAGGGCTCTCTCTTTCTGATTTAGCTTTGTTGATAAGGTTTTTAGGCTAGTTATTGAGTTCAAGGGGTTTTGTTTTGATTTTGGTGGGAAGGATGATGCTTTCAAGTAAAGAGGCAGAGATAGCATGAAAGTTTTAGAACCATTGGGCGTGGAGTCAAGGAGTAGGACTGCTGGTGCATTTTCCTGGTCACAAGAGGGAATTATGGAGCAAGACAGCTGCATATGAAACAATCATTCAAGGTAAAAGAGATGGATTAAAGGCTAAGGAATGAGGGGAAATTAAGAATCTCTCATTCAGGTTAGCAGAAGGAAGATAAATGAGCCCTATCTAGGAGCAGCTAAGAATTCCTAGATAACAGTCATTCATATGTGAAATAGATCAAACATGAGCCATAACAGAATTCATATTTATGCCTAAATCAAGAGGAAAACATCAAAAAGCCACAGAAACTAAGCATAGAGTGCAGCTAAGCAAATTCTAAACCAATCCTTTGTTCAGTGACTTGAGCATATGTGAAATTGAAATAACAGAGGTAAGGAACACTTATTGATTCATACTGCAGCACAAGAATTCCACATTCAATTCTTCAAACCATTAGACACAGAGCAGACAGTCATTCCTCCAAATCTTTTCAGCAATATTTGATTAAGTAAAACCTCTCAGATATCCAGTGCGAGTCTGTAATGAAAATTATCAACCAACCAACCCTTTTTACAATGCAGAGGGTCGTATAAATAGGGAAAATTATCCAAAATTTATCTATTACAGCTGACCTAAACAGGCCTAAAAGAAAATGATTACTTTAACCTAACCTTATCCAGAAATAAATGCATGAAAATATCTTCGAGCTGCGTTGAGGGCAGCTGTATCAAACTAAGTTAATGTCTGTCCTGGGTGGCTTGGTGCAATCTTTCTGTAATAACTGTGATTTGTCTTTTATCTCCACCTCTAACTTGATTTTGTTGTTGTTCGGTGCCATTAATGTGCACTAATCCCGACCAGATAAGTTTTTAAATGGCCTTAACTGCTCTGCTGACTTTGATGGAGGCTTTTAATTTTCACCTGCTTTGATGTTTCTGAACTGATACTATTTGCCGCTTCATCTTTCCTCTGATACACTTTGGCGCTCAACCTGGCCTCTTTAATGTCTTCTGAGTGCTTTAGACTGTCCTATCGACCTTTTATGGCTGCTGCTTGGCCCTCTGTTGCTTTAAAAATTGTGTTTGCCCCTTTCTGTATGCCTCGCGAAGAAATTTTGGTCATTTTGCGCCTTTTGGGCCTGCTGGAGGCCGAGCAGTGAGGGGCTTTCCATTTCGACCTATTTCCCGTAGCCATGCACGAGGCGCTAATCGCGCATGAAAAGCTGCCTCAGATTCTGATTCTGGGCTTCCTAGGTTGCGATTTGCACCTTTCGCACTTTTTGACGGTGACGTCAGCATGACGTCAACGGTGGGTCCCAGTACAGCGGTGACGTGGCAGGGTGACATCAGCAGTACGGCTGGGTGATGTGGCAGTACGGTGGAGGAGGTGACGTGGTAGTACGGTGGCAGCTACGTGGCAAGGACATGGTGGAAGGAGGCCGACACGGGATGGTGACGTGGCAGGGTGACGTCACGCTGACGCAGGAGGGGGAAGAGCGGTATCCGGTTTCGGGCGCACCGCCTTTCCGCGTAGGTGGTTTTGGCAGAGGTGGCTCCGCCACAGCCGAGATGGAGACGCATGGCGGGAGTACGGCGGGAAAACTACCGATCTCCCGGGCGTTAACCCTTAGCGGCTTCGAAGATGAGAAGACCCGCCCACCGTAGATCTATGGCATGGGCGATCGGATGGCTGGCAGAACAGATGAGGCGGCGGAGGGATAATGGACGAGGCCCACGCGAATATTCGAATTTGTATAATGCCGCGGGGGGGGGGGGGTTAGACTTTGGTTTAGTGGGTTTTTTGTGGGTTTTTCAGGGTTTGAGTGCCGGGATCATAATTTAATCAAATATTTTTTAAACTAAGCCCGAACCTGTGAGTGCGGGGGGTTAAAAGGGATGAAACGTTATGGGTAAAGGGGTGAGAAAAAGGTTATTTAACTTAACCAGATGTCAAGCTAATCCCAGGGTTAGGACGCGATAGGCTAATGCTGAGTCCCAGATGAACTCGGCATTTCCCAAACTGATATATATAGGGCTAAAATGCCAGGGGATGGGAATATGTACATAGGGAGATTTATTAACATATTTTTAGTAGGGGAAGGGGGAATAGATAGGGGGCTACATAGTAAGAATTAGTGGTTAATATGAAAGTGTGAAGAAAGCGCTAAGTATGTGAATCTTTAGGCTATTAGGGGGAATAGAACTTGTAGAAGAGATATCAACACTCCTAAGTAAAGCAGATCTCTACTTAGGCAAATGTTTTATGAAACATGATGAGACTAAGAGGCTCAAGCAGATCTTGACCTCTTCAAGGAAGTTAGTGAGTGATTTGGGGAATTAGAAGAAGGGGGAGTTAGACATGCCTCGCTTGACCTGCTCCAAATGAAAAACTGCCTTACAATTGTGATCTGTAGTAAAATATCACTTTGAAACACAAAATTGATCATAAATCAACATTCTGCAACCTCAAAACTACCTACCCAGCCTACTTACCTAACATTTTTTCTTCTTTTGGTTTGGGTGCACTTAGACTTGCAAACCCTGCTTTATAATTTTTCTTTTGACTGCCCTCCTATGTAAATCTGCACTTATTTCCGCCAAGGGCCCAGATTAAGCAGTTGGGCTCCTTTGATTCTCTACCTATCTACAAATCTACCAAGATTAAGCTGTTTGGACAGATATTCATTCTCTATTTCTAAAGCAAGAAATTGAAACCTAGGGAAGCCAAGATTAAGCTGTTTGGACTTCCCTTAACAGAACATTCTTCAAAAAATGGTTAAGTCATCAAAATTGGAATACAGCAGTGGCATTTAGACTGGCACACTTTCATGGCCTCTTCTTTGACCTCTTTCTGGAAATATGGAGCATTGCAGCATGCAAAGTATGACATATTTGGCATGTAAAAAATGTCAATCATGAAATATGAACACCTGTTGCAACAGGAGGCTAACAGTGTCTCCACTTGGGGATGGCTTTTCCTTGTGAAAATCCAAGAACAACAGGTCAGACTGCCTTGATCTTCTATTGTTGTTGTAGACTGAAAAAACTTCTTTGTGCTGGCTATTAAGAGTGTGAAACTTTGAAATATGAACAGCTCTCTCCTCAACTGAATTACTGTGAACTGTATAGAATCGTCTGCTTTCTTCTGCGTGCTTAATGTTATGTACAATATTGCTTGAGCATTGTGCCTTGGAAAAATATAGATCAAAACTGATGTGTTTCTTTTAGCTCCGGTCTAGAAATAGTTGCTGAAAGATTGCTCCTCTAACACTCAGACTGCTTATACAAAAAATAAAAACAAAGTGCTGATATATACAAATATCAATGTACAAAAAAATATGTACAGAGCTGCATTGTATCCCTTTAAAAGGGATCGTGGTAATGTTTTAACATTCGGCCATTAACAGGGCCTTCTTCAGTAGTGTTGCCCTCTAGAGATTTGAAAAAATATGTGTTATTCCCCTGAACAACAGAAATAACAAATGGCCCTTTCCATAAAAAATCAAATTTTGCATGTTTTCCCTTGTCTTCTCTTCAAGAATCCAACCTTAGAACTTTTTCGCCAATGTAGAAATCCTCAGCCTTAACTCTCTTATCAAACATCTTTTTGAGCTTTTCTTGCAAAATTTGAGCTCTGTCATAGACTTTCTCTCTGGTTTGCTGAAGATGAATGGTCTGATTGATTCTTCGTTGAATGTCATTTGGCTCAGCCTGAATCTCCTGTAACAGTTTGATAGTAGGGATGCCCAAAGATGAAGGAAATTTGTCCTCCATGCCATATACTAGCTCATAAGGGCTCATCCCAATGGATTTCTTGGTTGAAAGTCTGTCTGCCCATAGGGCATTTGTGAGCTTTTTATGCCAGTTCTTCTTGTTTTCTTCTAAGATCTTCTTGATAATATTAATGAGACTTTTATTTGAGGATTCGGCCAAGCCATTACCTTGAGGCTAATAGGCCGTAGAGTGGCCCAAGGTAATATGAAATTTATGGAAAAAGTTGATCATCTTTTTGGATTTGAAAGCAACGGCGTTGTCAGTAATGATCTTCTCAAGGTAGCCAAATCTAGAAAGGATATTGCACTCAAGGAATTGGATAATGATGGTGTCATTGGCTTGCCTACATGGGATGGCTTCAACCCACTTAGTGAAATAGTCGGTGGCCTTTAGAATCCACTTGTGCTGGCCTGAGGAGGAGGGATGGATTTCTCCAATGAAGTCAAGACCCCATTGTTGAAAAGGCTTTTCAGTTGAGATGGGTTTAAGGGGCAGGGGCAACAGCTTTCTTTTGCCCTCAAAGATTTGGCATTTGTGACATGAAATGGCAAATTTCTTTATATCTGCAAAAAGAGAGGGCCAATAGAAACCAGCCCTTAAAATTTTATCAGCAGTGGACTTCCAATATAGATATCCTCCATAGTCACCTACATGGAATTATTTCATGACGTTGTTAGTTTCATTCATGGTTAAACAATTAAGCAATATACCTTCATGATTTTTCCAAAATAAAGCACCATCTATGACACAAAACTTTGAAGCTTTCATCTTTAAAAATCTTTTCTTGGTTCTGGACAATCCTGGGGGAGCAAACAGGTTTAACAATACAAAGCATATATCAGCATACCATGGGGATTGCAAAAAGGTTTCACTGATCTGTGGAGTCACCAGCTCCTGTTCATTGTCCAATTGGTTAATGTCTAAAGCTTGAAAGTTTGTTTCGGACATCAGTTTGGCTAAACCTTGTCCCTTTATGAGCTTGGTTGGTTTTATTTCTATGTCATATTCAAGGATGTTTGAAATCCATTTGCCTCTTTTTCCCTCTAATCCCTCTTGGGTTAATATGTCTTTTACAACAGCATTTGGGACATAGGCAATCACATGTGAATATAGAATGTAGACTCTAAAATCCTTGATGGCCTTAACAAGGGCATATGCCTGCTTTTCCATGATTTGGTAGTTCAAAGGGGCATCTCTTAAGGCTCGGCTGAAAAATGCAATTGGCTTTTCATTTCCCTGATCATCCTTTTGCAAAAGGACAGCAGCTATGGTGTGATCAGATGCAAAAGAAAATATGATAAAGTCCCTATCAAATTGTGGACTTGTGAGGACAGGGGCTTGGGTTAAGGCAGATTTTATGCCCTCAAAGGCTTGTTTGGTTTCAAGAGACCATCTTACCTTGGCATCCTTTTTTAACATGTTGCTTAACAGTCTTATCAGCTCAGCTAGATTTGGGATAAATCTCCTTAGGAAGTTGATCTTCCCAAGGAATGCTTGCAACTCTTTTATGTTCCTTGGATATGGGATTTGGAGGATGGATTGGATTCTTTCAGGATCAATTCTAATCCCATCTTTTGATATGATATGGCCAAGAAGCTTGCCTTCTTCAAGGCCGAAGAGGGACTTCTTGGGGTTCAAGGAAATGCCATATTTCCTACATGTCATGAATATTTGCCTCAAATGTTTTAGGCTCTCTTGATCAGATTTGGAGAAGGGGGTTAAGTCATCAAGGTAGACAACTAGGAAATCATGTATTTCCTTGGCAAATGCAATATCCATTGCCCTTTGAAAGGTAGCACCAGCATTTTTAAGTCCGAAATGCATCTTCACATACTTAAATGTTCCCCACGGTGTGGTAAAAGCAGTCTTGTCTTGGTCATCCGGGTGAACCAGTATTTGATTGAAACCTGAAAAGCCATCTAGCAAAGAAATTCTAGATGACCCCACTACTCTCTGTAGAATATGATCCATTTTGGGCAAGGGGTAGTGGTCTTTTAGGGAGACTTGGTTTAAATTTCTTAGGTCTACACATAGCCTAATCTCACCTGTCTTTTTACTTGTGGGAACAAGATTGGACACCCATTCAGAAAATCTGATGGGTGCTATGATACCTGCTTCAAACATTCTTTTCACTTCCCTTTCAATCAGAGGGAGAAGCATAGGATTGATTCTCCTTAGTTTCTGCTTGAAGGGCTTTTGGTTTGGTTTTAAGGGAATGGTGTGTTGGATTACTGAGGTGTCATAGGACTTCAAGTCCTCATAACTCCAAGCAAATACATCTTGGAATTCTTTGAATAAATCAACATATTTAGGCTTTTGATCAGGTGGCAATTTTTTGGATAATTTGATCATTTTGGGCTTCTCTACTGTTCCGATGTTATGTTCCTCTACAGCAGTGTTTAGGGGTTGCATTTTTGGCTTCTTGGGAACATCATTAGCATCAAACATATCTTCTAACAGAGTGAGGCCAGCAGGGAGAAGGTTATCTTTCAGATCAACGATTTCAGCCTCTGTTTCGGCTATTTCCTCCCAATGCATATGTTTCAACTTTTCTATGTTTGTATTATCAAAGACAGTTGGGTTCAGCATTCGTTTGGCTGTTATAGGTGTTACAGCCTGCTGACTTTCATTTGTTTGCTGTTGTTTATCCGTCATAGCATCCATGTCAATGTTAATATTTGAAAACTCATGCTCAAGAGTGAGGAAATTGTTAATCTGGGCATCATTTTCGAACACTTGCCAATCTTTAACATTATTTGGGACAACAGGCCTATGTTTTATCTCAGCAGTAAAATGGTGATTTGGCTCAAAGGGGAGCTTGCATGTACTAGCAAAAGTGGCTAGGCTGTGTGCATGAATGTTATGCTCTCTTGAAATCTTGGCAAGCTTGGATTCAGTGAATGCATTGAGTATACTAGTGGAAGCAGTCCTATAGGCCCTCATTCTATTGTCATTGGTAACAAAGTTACCTTTCATCTGTTGTATGATTAAATTGGAGTCACCTAAAATGGACACTTTTGCAACTCCTAGAGCTTTGAGCAGTTTAAGGCCTAGGAGGAGAGCCTCATACTCTGCCATGTTATTGGTGCATTTGAAATTTAGTCCGTAATCATGGCCTTCTGCATGATTGTTATGTGTATTGTGAATCCAGACACCTGCCCCTGCTCCTAACTTGTTGATAGAGCCATCAAACTCTAAATACCATGTGATTTCTTGCTTGTGGTTAGTGTTAAGAGTTTCAGTCATTCTTGCAGTGGACAGATTTGAATTTTCTATTTAGGGAGGTTCTTCTAGCATGCTGGTTGCATTAACTATTTTGACAGTTTCATCAGTATGGGCAACCGATTCTTCATTGATGTGTGTGTTCAGTTCTAAAGCCAACGGCTTGCCATCAATGGGAGGACTTGTTTCATCATTAAATAAAATAAAAGAATCCATATCAGAATGGATTGAGTAAACAGGAAAATTTTCAAGCTTGCTCTCACTAGTTACCACATACTTCATCAATGTTTCTCTATATAGTCTCTTTGGTTGCCCAAAGACAGATATAGTGGCATAAGAGAGATCTAATTGGAGGGATCCTTGGAGTTTTTCTCCCCAAGATCTTGACAATAGCATGCCATACTTTGGTGGAATGTCAGCAACCACCACATCCATGAGGATTGTCTTGTTAGGAAATTGGACTAAGGAGACACACAACTCTTTGATGAGGCCTAAACACTTGACTTGACTTGAGTCAAAGGAGAATAAATCTTTGTAGGGTCTTGTAACATCAAGGTTCAGTTTTTCCATTACAGCTTTAGGCATAAGGTTGTGTGAGGCACCTGAGTCAAACATAGCATTGTGCAGGACTTTGTCATGTATATGTAAACTGACATAAAACGGTAAGACAGATCCATATGTTGATTTTCCATTAACTTCTGGACCGAACAACAGCTCAGGCTGATCATCAAGAATATTGACATCATCCTTGACTTCTGGCATTTGAAGTGATCTTTGAATTTGTTGCCTATACACATCATGTTTAGCAAGTTCAGACAAGGGGATGGATATCTTCAATTTACCTATTTCTGCCTCTAAGTCAAATGATTTTTCAGATTGGGTTTTAGTATTGTGAGAGGCAGGTTTCCCTTTTTCCATTGGAGTATCAGCAATTTGGTCTTGTTTATCAGCATTAAGGGAAGTAATTGCTTGCGGTTTTTCTGTTTTAGGAGGGCTTATGGAATGCTGTTCAAATTCTCTTTCAAGGAAGAAGGTGGCAGAGGCTGATCAATAGAAGGTTGCATTTCTGTTATGTCCTCTATAGTCACTTGATGCGGGTTTGGGACAGGTATATCAGCTGGTTCTATTATGACGGCCTTGCCTTTAGTCTTGTTGGGTTGTTTGCCATCCTTTGGTTTGCTAGGTTCAGAAATATCAATGGTCCTAGTTCTCAGCTTATATTGTTTGTGGACCTCATAGACAGTAGTATCATAGCCTTGTTTAAAATCAAAAGACTCACCAGACTTAGTCTGAAATTGATTAAAGTCATGCTCATCTTGGTCTTGTTGAGTTAGGAAAATTTGTTACTCAGCCCTTGAATCCACTAAGTTCATGTGAGTGTCCTCTGTGGGCTCACTAGATGTAGATGCTTCCGCATAATTTTCATGAAAAGGGGGTCTTATATCATGGTCTGGGCTAGACCTACCAGCATTTGTGTTCTGCATTTTCCTAAAATTTGGGTTCCTTATGGTATTGGACTGTTGTCCTTCCCATGATTATTTCCTCTCAACACTTTCTACTCTGTCTCCCAGCCTTTGCATGCCACTGATAATAGCATCAAGTTTCTGATCTAGGTCTGAGGGTTCTTCTTTGAAGGTGGTTCTTCTCCCCATTCTAGCTCTGTTTCTTTTGGCAATTAGGTTAGCCTCTACGCTAACAGCAACATTTTGCATGTCTGCAAGGGTTTGAGGGGATCTTTCTTTTAACTGGTATGCCATATCCGGGTCGAATCCATCAGGGAATTTATACAAGGCAAGGTCAGGTGGAGGTCTTAGGTTTTGTGGTATTGCATTATAGACATCGTTGAATCTTGCACAATAATCTAGGACAGACTCTTGAGGGCCTCTTTTTATTGTATCGTATTTAGCTAGTATGTGCAAGGGGTCTTTCTTTTTCTCCCATCTGTTGGTAAAGGATTGATAAAGCTCATCCGGAGTGGTTATAGAATTTGCAGCAAGTGATCTGAACCAAGTTCTTACATCACCTGTTAAACTTTGAACAAAAATTTTCATTCTCACACTATCATCATCTATTTCGTAGTTCTCAAAATAGTCTTGCATCTTCTTGGTATGCTGAAGGGTTGTGCAAGTACCAGTTCCATCAAAATATGTGATTTTAGTTTGATAATCCTGAGGCATAGCCCCAGGATTTGCAGGTAATTGCAGGGGTGCATATCTATTAGCCATATTCACAGGGATAGGTGGAACAACAGGAACAACAGGGACAACTGGAACAGCTATAACAACAGTAGTGGTATTGGGAGTATGTGCAGTGAATGGAGGCGTGGAAGGAGTGCTTTGGGAAGTAGATGATGAACAAGGGGAAGCAGGGGTTGAACGAAATAAAACTTTGACAGGGGTTGGAACACTGCTTGGGTGAACTGCTTCAGGACTATTATCAGCAAAATCTTCTCTTTTTTCTTGCTTCCTAAGGATCTTTGGGATTAAGTTTGTATTTTCAAAAGCAGCCGGGGGATTTGGGTCTGGATTTGTCCTAGTATAACAAGAATTCTTTTTGGGAGCCAGATTATGAATTTGTTTTGGTTTTTTCTCTGAATGTTTTTAGAATTAGCAAGGAACTGATCAAATTTTTGGAACAACTATCTGCAGTTTAAAACTAACATGAAGATTGACTGAAGCAGCATTTATTTACTCCTGTAAATGCAAATCAAGAACAGTTTCAAAGGCTTCCTGGCCGACATTCAGACTTCATCTGTAGTTTTAAGGAATAGATAGCACTTGAACAACTGATTTTTGTTCCCATGGAGTTTTTCCAACTTGATTTGTGAAATTAACTGAGGATGTTCCCTAGTGGAGTCACCATTATGTTATCACTCACGTTGTCCTTCTGGTCAGCTCAAAAGGATACGGCCGAGGTAACCACAAAACAATCTTTGGACTGCAGGTTCTAGCCCACTTGCAATCAGAGAGGGCTCTGTCTTTCTGATTTAGCTTTGTTGGTAAGGTTTTTAGGCTAGTTATTGAGATCAAGGGGTTTTGTTTTGATTTTGGTGGGAAGGATGATGCTTTCAAGTGAAGAGGCAGAGATAGCATGAAAGTTTTAGAACCATTGGGCATGGAGTCAAGGAGTAGGACTGCTGGTGCGTTTTCCTGGTCACAAGAGGGAATTATGGAGCAAGACAGCTGCATATGAAACAATCATTCAAGGTAAAAGAGATGGATTAAAGGCTAAGGAATGAGGGGCAATTAAGAATCTCTCATTCAGGTTAGCAGAAGGAAGATAAATGAGCCCTATCTAGGAGCAGCTAAGAATTCCTAGATAACAGTCATTCATATGTGAAATAGATCAAACATGAGCCATAACAGAATTCATATTTATGCCTAAATCAAGAGGAAAACATTAAAAAGCCACAAAAACTGAGCATAGAGTGCAGCTAAGCAAATTCTAAACCAATCCTTTGTTCAGTGACTTGAGCATATGTGAAATTGAAATAACAGAGGTAAGGAACACTTATTGATTCATACTGCAGCACAAGAATTCCACATTCAATTCTTCAAACCATTAGACACAGAGTAGACAGTCATTCCTCCAAAGCTTTTCAGCAATCTTTGATTAAGTAAAACCTCTCAGATATCCAGTGCGAGTCTTTAATGAAAATTATCAACCAACCAACCCCTTTTCCAATGTAGAGGGTTGTATAAATAGGGAAAATTATCCAAAATTTATCTATTACAGCCGATCTAAACAGGTCTAAAAGAAAATGATTACTTTAACCTAACCTTATCCAGAAATAAATGCATGAAAATATCTTCGAGCTGCGCTGAGGGCAGCTGTATCAAACTAAGTTAATGTCTGTCCTGGGTGGCTTGGTGCAGTCTTTCTGTAATAACTGTGATTTGTCTTTTATCTCCACCTCTAACTTGATTCTGCTGCTGTTCGATGCCATTAATGTGCACTAATCCCGACCAGATAAGTTTTTAAATGGCCTTAACTACTCTGATGACTTTGATGGAGGCTTTTAATTTTCACCTGCTTTGATGTTGCTGAACTGATACTCTTTGCCGCTTCATCATTCCTCTGATACACTTTGGTGCTAAACCTAGCCTCTTTAATGTCTTCTGAGTGCTTTAGATTGTCCTATCGACCTTTTATGGCTGATGCTCGGCCCTCTGTTGCTTTAAAAATTGTGTTTGCCCGTTTTTGTATGCCTCGCGAAGAAATTTTGGTCATTTTGCACCTTTTGGGCCTGCTGGAGGCCGAGCGGTGAGGGGCTTTCCATTTTGGCCTATTTCCCATAGCCATGGGCGATTACTAGGCACTAATCGCGCATGAAAAACTTCCTTAGATTTTGATTCCAGGCTTCCTAGGCTGCGATTTGCGCCTTTCACACTTTTTGACGGTGATGTCAGCATGACGTTAGCGGTGGGTCCCAGTACGGTGGTGACGTGGCAAGGTGACGTCAGCGGGGTGAGGTCAGCAGTACAACCGTGTGACGTGGCGGTATGACGGAGGAGGTGACGTGGTAGTACGGTGGCAGCTACGTGGAAAGGACACGGTGGCAGGAGGCCGATGCGGGATGGTGACATGGCAGGGTGACGTCACGCTGATGCAGGAGGGGGAAGAGCGGTATCCGGTTTCGGGTGCACCGCCTTTCCGCGTAGGTGGTTTTGGTAGAGGGGGCTCCGCCACAGCCGGGAGGGCGACGCGTGGCGGGAGTATGGTGGGAAAACCGTCGATCTCCTGGGCGTTAACCCTCGACGGCTTCGAAGATGAGAAGGCCCACCGACCATAGATCTGTGGCACGGGCGATTGGACGGCTAGCGGAACAAATGAGGCGGCGGAGGGATAATAGACGGGGCCCGCGTGAGTATTCGAATTTGTATAATGCCGCGGGGGGGGGGGGGCATTAGACTTTGGTTTAGTGAGTTTTTTGTGGGTTTTTCAGGGTTTGAGCACCGAGATCATAATTTAATCAAATATTTTTTAAACTAAGCCCGAACCTGTGAGCGCGAGGGGTTAAAAGGGATGAAACGTTATGGGTAAAGGGGTGAGAAAAAGGTTATTTAACTTAACCAGATGTCAAGCTAATCCCAGGGTTAGGACGCGGTAGGCTAATGCTGAGTCCCAGATGAACTCGGCATTTCCCAAACTGATATATATAGGGCTAAAATGCCAGGGGATGGGAATATGTACATAGGGAGATTTATTAACATATTTTTAGTAGGGGAAGGGGGAACAGATAGGGAGCTACATAGTAAGAATTAGTAGTTAATATGAAAGTGTGAAGAAAGCGCTAAGTATGTGAATCTTTAGGCTATTAGGGGGGATAGAACTTGTAGAAGAGATATCAGCACTCCTAAGTAAAGCAGATCTCTACTTAGGCAAATGTTTTATGAAACATGATGAAACTAAGAGGCTCAAGCAGATCTTGACCTCTTCAGGGAAGTTAGTGAGTGATTTAGGGAATTAGAAGAAGGGGGAGTTAGACATGCCTCGCTTGACCTGCTCCAAATGAAAAACTGCCTTACAATTGTGATCTGTAGTAAAATATCACTTTGAAACACAAAATTGATCATAAATCAACATTCTGCAACCTCAAAACTACCTACCCAGCCTACTTACCTACCCATTTTTCTTCTTTTGGTTTGGGTGCACTTAGACTTGCAGACCCTGCTTTACAATTTTTCTTTTGACTGCCGTCCTATGTAAATCTGCACTTATTTCTGCCAAGGGCCCAGATTAAGCAGTTGGGATCCTTTGATTCTCTACCTATCTACAAATCTGCCAAGATTAAGCTGTTTGGACATATATTCATTCTCTATTTCTAAAGCAAGAAATTGAAACCTAGGGAAGCCAAGATTAAGCTATTTGGACTTCCCTTAACAGAACATTCTTCAAAAAAATGGTTAAGTCATCAAAATTGGAATACAGCAATGGCATTTAGACTGGCACACTTTCATGGCCTCTTCTTTGACCTCTTTATGGAAATATGGAGCATTGTAGCATGCAAAGTATGACATATTTGGCATGTAAAAAATGAGAATCATGAAAGATGAACACCTGTTGCAACAGGAGGCTAACACTTGACATCCCATGCCTTTGTTGTAGTTTCCTCTTCTTTATCATAGAATTCTACTTTCCTTTCTACCTCTTGCCACTACCTCTTTTCTTCTTCTTCCTTCCTTCTTTCTATCATTCCTAAGAGTAGTGGTGGACTGAGTTTCAAGCCAATCTAATTGACTTTTAGCCTTTGCATAGATTTATTGTACATGGGTGTCATGTTTAGTGCTTCTCTCAATCTTTGACGAGATTGGTAGTCTCTTATCTTTAATATCTATGGCAATGTGTTCCATCTGCTTAGGCAAGCATGTATGCGATCATCCCCAAACAGCCTAGACATGTCCTCAAAATGTGAAATTGCTTGTGCTTGGGCAGCAAGATATCTAGGTGCAAGCTGAGGATCATTTGCAATCAAATTATGGGTACTGATGAGGGCCATGGATCTGACTATTCACCTCTGATCATAAGAGGTTCAGTTTTCTCTCTTGACAATATCTTATTCATCTCTGCAGCCCTTGATTCCTCATGGTTCATCCATGATGCCAAAACCATCAACTATAAGTCTCCTAGCTTGGCATTAGGGTCCCATACATTCATGTCTATTAAGGCTATGTCCTGCAAATAAAACTCAGACATCTTGGCCCTATCTTCTAGTGTGCTAAGATCACAAAGATCAATGAATTTCCTGTAGTCCTGAAATGACATGGTGCCTCTCTGTGTTAGGGTCTTGATTTGGTACTGCATCCACTGTTCCTTGAGGTATAGGGTATAGGATTTAGCTGGCATCCTACACTGGATTTCTTCCAAAGAGAGAGTGGCCATACATGCCAATTTATTCTCTCTTTCTTGCAACTATCCTCTCAACCATGATTTTTCTGTTTCTAGTTGATTTTTCATTATGGTCTTTCTATCTCTCAAGCTACTTAGCTCTGTACCCATCTCCTTGAGCTTCTCCTCCATGTGCCCAATGTCTTCCACCCCCTTGTATTCGGTGATCTACATCCACCAGTGACTTTTGGCTATTTCCTTCTCAAGATCAAAGAATAGTTGAATAGAAACTGTTTGAGGAATGACCCTGCCTCCTTCAATAAACCTATAGTAGGAGTCAATTTTAGGTTGGGGGCTAGGTTCTATTGACTTTGGGTCCTCTTATTTAGTTTCTTGTTGTTGGCCTACCTCCTTTTCCAATTTTTGTTTCTCCTATAGGTTTAGTAGAGTATCCTATAGTACTACTTTTGCCTTGGAGGAGGCAGATCTAGTCATAGGCCTTCTCACATAGGTGATAGGAGACTTAGGGGAAGGAATTTTCTCCTTTTTTTTAGGTGATTATTCAATCACAATGGGAATTTTGGTTGGTGTTTGGGGTTTCCCCTGCCTTATTCTTGTGCTTTTCCTTGTCCTGAAATATAAGGGGGTCTGCCTCTGTCTTTTTCCTTTTTGCTTGATGGGGGTGCTAAGAGTAGTGAGGGCAGTTGTTGCCTCTCTCTCAGTGGGTTCTGGAGACACCCTAGGTGACTCCTCCTTGTCTTCTGCCCCCTCTTTCCCATTTCTTTCTTCACCTATATCTTTCCTTTCTTCTTCCTCGTGTAGATCCTCATCTTCTTTATCAGTTTCCTCCTTAACACCCTCCTCTATTTCTTCACCCTCCTCCTTCTCTTCCTCCTATTCTTCTTCATCTTCCTCAATTTCTTCTATTTCATCTTCTTCTTCATCCATCTCATCTTCATCTCCTTTTGTTTCTTCTTCTTCCTGCTCTACTTCTTCTTCCTCTACTTTAGTCTCTTCCTCTTCCTCTCCACTCACAGTAGGACTAACATCATATGTGAGAGCTTTGATGTCTTCCTCTGCCTACATGTCTCTGAAAACTGACCATTGTATAGGAATTCTGAGGTTTTGGAGGGAATCTTCTATAAATATTCTAATTAACACATGGTGAGATAGTTGTTGGAAATTTCCATCTTGCACCTTGATGCTTGTGTCTATTAGTGATTGCGTTAGGAAGTATGGTATGCTGAGCCTGTGGTGATGGGTTGTTTCTACTCCAAAACTCAACTCTTCAAGGAACCTAAAATGATAGCCATAGACCACACTATACCTACCCTCACATGAAATGTATTTGATAATTTGGTAGCTCAACTCATTCCAGGGATATGTTAGACTTGCTCTCATTACTCCATTTTTGTCCTAAATGGGTTCCTCTCCTTCTAAAAAGAATTTCCTTTTGGCAGCTTGGCTATCTCTTTTGTCTTCCTTCCTCCATGGTACTCCTAGGGGAAGTGTGGTAAATCTGCTAATGAGTTCAGGGGTCAGTTCTATGGAGAGGCCTCTTACCACAACAGTGGCATGGACTCTGGTAAGTGGAATGAGGGAGAGAGAAAAGTCTTGGGCCACCTAATCATCATACCCCTTTAATTTTTTGAAAGACCCCATCCAATTATGCCTTGTGAAGATTTCTAGTACCTGAGGGTGTTGTTATATTCTCACAGTGTTAATGGGCTCCCTTCTATTAAACCCTCCTATCATCTTGGTTGGTGAGGTTTAAGGAGATGAGATGGTTGATAAAATTTTCAAATGCAAATGTAGAAAACTAAGATTACTGTGTGGACAATTCTCTTGCATGGCAACCAAATTCACTCAAACTAGAGGATTTTTTGTTCAATTTACTTGGAAAGAGGGATGTAATTACAGAGCCTTCCTCTTCATAGTGTTTGCTATGGTCAACCCCCATGTTTTTCCCTCTAAAACTCCTCTTGGCCTATCCTGTAAATTTTCTCTGTGTATCCTGTAGCAATCTTGTGTGCAATCCTATAGGATTTCCTATGCAATTGTGTAGGATTTCCTGTGCAATTGTGTAGGATTTCCTGTGCAATCCTGTAGGAATTCCTATGCAGAAAAACAATGGTGTCTTCCTTGTTGTAGGTTGCTTGGGTATGAGAGTGACTTGTGAGAGCAAGCCTCGAGGAAGTGAATGGATGAATGCATGGGGATGACGATTAATTCCTCTTATGGTCATTTGGGGTGAGGTGGTGTGCTGGCAGCTGAGGTACGGTTTCCATTTTTGGACTGTTGGTCCCCACTACAACCTCATCATTCCCCACTTCCTCATAATCAACTTCCACTTCATGCTTCCGTAGCCTTAACTTCTTTTGTCCTCCTTTCTATTTTTGAGTTGACTGCTACCACATGTGAGAGGACAAATTGTTTTTTCTTTGTTGACTAATTGTAGGTGGCCAAGTTAACTGGCCACCTTTCACTTACAAACAAGCTTACTCATAACCTTTACATATTTTGACTACATTATGCACATGAGAGAGTGATTGGGATAATTACCTATGGTGCTTAATACCTTACTACAGTGGTTAAAGACTGGAGGTGCTTGCTGTGTGTATTGGTTGCATGCTATTCTTCTCCCCATTTTTTGTTGTTCTCTGATGGTTTTTTGTGGTGCAGGTACCTGGTGTTGAAGATCATGGTGATGTTGTTTCTTTGGAGTCCCTTCTGCTCTTGGATCATCATGATGGAAGCTTGTTGTTTTTATGATTTGTATTCTGTGGGATAGGCTACTACAGGATTTCCTACAGGATGTCCTGTAGTTTCTTCTCCCTCAGAACTCTTAATCATATCTTCTACTGGGAGTTTGAGGATGGTGAAATAGATGGAGAGGGAGACTAGGAGTGTGAAGAATGAGGAATACTTAGGTTATGCTCCCTATTGCTCCCCATTTCCTTCTTTTATGAAGACTATGAAACTTTTTGAAACTGATATTTTTTTTAAGGGTGAATGCAGGGGTGTTGAAGGTGGACATAGGTATGATCATGGAATGATGATGTAGGGGTGCTATTTTATTGACATAGCAGGTCATTTTTATCCTTTAGGGTTGTTTCCTGTAGGATTTCTGGGTCACTATGATTCCTACAGGATCATCCTGTAGGTTTTCAGGGGATCCTGTAGGTTTACAGGGGATCCTATAGGTTTATAGGGGATCCTGTAGAAAACAAAGTCCCCTTGTAAACTGAAGGAAAGGAGTGGAAAAAATGAAAGAAATGGTAAAGTGATGAATGAAAATGAGTGGAAAATTAAAATGTGAGTAAGTAGTTCTCTTGGTGATCCTCCTTTTCTCTCTGATCATCCTTCTTTTTGACCTGCATAATAGAAATTTTAGTGATTTTTCTCTTTTGTCTCTCTTTTTTTTAAAAAAAACTAGGCTATCTTTGAGAGGTTTTCATCCTAGCTGTTTGCCCTAGGCGCCTCAAGAGAGGTTTTCACCCAAGGATCATTTTATTCTCAGGTTTCCACTTTTTTTTTTTTATTGACACTCTTGGGCTGCCCCAAGAGGTTTTCAACCCTATAGTGGGACTCAGGTGCCTCATGGAGGTTTTCACTTGAGTCCTTATTATTTTTCTCTCTTTTTTTCTCTTAGTGATTTGATGAGGTAGGAGCAGAAACTTGGTCCACTACCATCACTATTTTATTGATATCATCAATGAACTCTTGTTTTCACAATGGTCTCTTGTAAATTTTCAGTCGGTGTCCATTAACAAGTAAAGGAACGGCCTCTTCATCTATGGTTCTGATCTATATTGAACCATTATCATGGCATCTTTCTACAACATAAGGTCCTAGCCATCTTGTCCTTAACTTTACCTTGAAGTCTTTATACCTAGAATTATATAACAAAGTCCAATCACCTTCTTCAAATTGCTTTTCCTTGATGTCCTTATCTTGCCAGATCTTCCTTTGAAGTTGAACTACCTTTGTATGTAGAAGGGCCTGCATTCTAAACTCATCTAGCCCATTCAACTAGAGCAATCTTTCTTTTTGTGCACTGCTGAGATCTAGATCTAGTTGGGTTGCCATCCTTAATGTGTTATACTCAAGTTCAATGGAAAGCAAGGCCTTTTTCCCATAGACCAGTTCATAGGGTGTGAATCTAGTGGTGGTCTTCCAAGCGGTATTATAGACCCAAGTGGCCTCAACTAGTCTATCTGCCCAATCCTTCCTGCTATTGATTACCACTTTGGTCAAGATGGCCTCTAGTACTCTATTGGTCACCTCCACTTATCCATTACCTTGTGGATGATAGGGAGTGGAGGTTCTATGCTTGATCTTGTGTTGGTTGAGCAAGTCTTCAATCATGTTGGAGGCAAAACCGCTTCCTTGGTCTATGACGAGCTCTCTACGGTACCTGAATTTGTAAATTATATTCTCCCTTAGGAACTTAGCTACCTTCTCTTCTGTTGCTGCCTTAATTGCCTTAGTTTCAACCCACTTAGTCAAATAGTCAGTGAACATAATTATGTACTTCTTTTGTTTGGAATGAGGGTCAATATGTGTAATGAATTCCATGCCCCACTTGTCAAATGGCTTGAAAGTCACTTGAGGCTGCAGAGTCATTTCATCTCTTGGAGTAGGCCTTCCCATCCTTTGGCACCAATCACACTGACTAGTATATCTTTTCACATCCTGATGAAGAGTGGGCCAATAATAGCCTGCTTGTAACACTTTGAATGTCATCCTCTTTGCTACAAAGTGACCTCTACAAGGCCCATCATAACATGCCAGAAGGTTGTCGAAGACTTCCTCCTCCCTGACACACCTTCTTAAGATTTGATCTGAGCCAAGTTTGAAGAGATTGCCCCTGATCCAAGTGAAGGAGGCGCTCTTCCTCACTATCTTGCTTTTCTCTTTGGAGGAAATGTTCAGTGGGAAATGTGCAGATACCAAATAGTTTTCTATATCAACAAACCATGGAGAGAGAACTGAAATACGAAATAAGTGCTCATCTGGTAACTGGTCATCAACCATTCCTTCTTGGCCTGCAGGCAAATTTAATCTAGAAAAAAATTCTGCAACAACATTTTCCTTCCCAGGCTTATCAACAATAGTTAGATCAAACTGTTGTAATAAAAGTAGCCATCTTATAATCCAAGCATTCACATCTGGTTTTTTCATTAAATATTTGATTACAGCATGGTCAGTATGTACAAATGTTTGATAGCCTGTAATATAGTGCCTAAATTTGTTCAATGAATGCACAATAACCAGGAGTTCCTTTTCGGTCACTGTGTATTTTAGTTCAGCCTTTGACAAATTCTTACTGATAAAGTAGATAACAGAAGTCAATTTTTCATCTATCTAACTTAGGGCTGCTCCTATGGCTTTGTGTGAGGCATCAGCATGAATATGAAAAGGAAGGACCCAATTTGGCCAACAAACCAAACAAAGGAGAGGCCAACTTGCTAAAGTCCTTTGTGAACCTTCGGTAGTATCCAGCTAACCTTAGGAAAATTATGACATCTCTCTTCATTTAAGGAGGTGGGACCCTTTGGATGATAACTATTTTGTTTGGGTCCACCTGTAGTCCTTGCTGAGATATTGAATGACCTAGGACGGTCCCTGCAGTCATTAAGAATTCACATCCTTTTAGACTAAGGGACAGGTTCATTTCAATGCATTTGTGTAGTACTTTGCCTAGGTTTGACAAATCCTCTTGAAAATCACAGCCATAAGGTGTAAAATCATCCATATAGATTTCTACCGCATCATGGACTAACTCGGCAAAAATACTTAGGACTTGTCTCTGGAAAGTGGCAGGAGCATTGCATATGCCAAAAGGAAGGACCCTATAGGCAAAAGTACCCCAAGGACAAGTGAAGGTGGTTTTATCCTAGTCTTTTGGGCTGATCTAGACTTTTTCGTGCCCGCTGAATCCATCTACGGAAGAGAAAAACTTTTTCCCTACCAAGCCATCTAACATTTGGTCAATGAAGGGTAGAGGGAAATGGTCCTTCTCTGTGGCTTTTTTCAACTCTCTGTAATCAACACAAATCCTCCACTTACAATTTTTCTTTGGAACTAACACCAAAGGAGAGACCCATTCATTATCAAAGATAGGGTAAATGAATCCTGCATCTAGCAGTTTTTACAGTTCTTCTTTGACTATATATTTAAGAGCTGGATTCATCCTCCTTTGGGGCTATTGGACTGGCTTGCAACCTTCTTTGATGTATATGTGGTGAGTACACACTAAGGGGTGTACTCCTTTAATTTCTTTGTAACTCCAAGCGAAGGGATCTAGATGTTCCTTTAGCATGTTGCATAACTTCTCTTGTTGGAGAGCAAAAAGAGATGCACTGATTTTCAAGGTTCTCTTAGGGTCAAATTCTATGGTTTTGACATGAAGGGGGTTGGAATAAGCCAAGCATAGGCCAATTGGATGATTGTTATGGGTTTCCTTTACTACAACTTCTAAGGGCAATGTACTCGGAGTTGGACTTTGGAGTAGGTGTTCAATCAAATCATCTTCATCCTATTTTCCTCCTCCCATGGTTGCTTCTAAAGTATAAATTTGGCGAGAATAAACTTCATCTTCGTCCTCCTCCTCCAACCATAAAGGTAAATCATGCTCTAGAGATGGCTGAGCAGGAGGGTATAGGACTAACAGCTTGGACATATGCCCATTCTTGATGGTCATATTCCTAGCTCTGCAGCTAATGTATGCATCGGTAGTGGTGAGCCAGGGTCTCCCAAGGATGAGAGGGTAACCAATATGCTTAGCCTTAGGCTAAAGAACTATCAAATCTGTAGGATACCCCCAAGAGTCAATGGATCCCATCACATCCTCCACAATCCCCTAAGGGGTCACTGTGGAACGGTCTGCAAGTTGCAGAACTATTGTGGTCTTCCTCAATGAACCTTAGAGGTTGAGCTTGAGCATGGTGTCCTTGGTAATCACATTAATGGCAGCCCCAAGATCGATCAAAGTGTGGGAAAATGGTGCCATTGATGTGCACATCTACTACAAGGCTTCCAAAGTCCAAATACTTTGGACAAATTACCTGCCCCAACATTAAGTCGGACAACTGTCCAATGACATTAATGGTAGGGGCATCTCTTCTTCGCCTCCCTGGATGCTTGAAGAACTTATCCTTAATCAACTTATTGTAAATAGGAACATCTTTTATTTCTTGGAGAAGTGGAATCTTTACACATAGATTTTTCAGTTCTCCCAGAAGTTCAGTCTCTTCTGGGGTAGGATGGAGTGGTTGGGTTAATCTCTCAAGAAAGGGTGGATTGAATTTAAGAATGATTTCCTCTCTTTCTTCCTCAACCTACCTAGGTGGAGGTGGAGGTTGGTTATCCGGGAGAACTCTCCCAGATCTCAGGTTAATCTCCTGGATATCCACAGGATAAGTTGGATATGATGTCTCTCCACTGTATACCTATTGAGGCTGTCTCTTTTCGACTTCGGATTTGGTTGGGCAAGCATCTCAGGTTGTTTGGGTGGAGTAGAGTGTAACAAATGTGTTTGGGTAGGTGGTGGAGGCAATAAAGATAGAGCATTGTTGTATTGGGGCCTCCACCCCTTAAGCGGTGCATTCCACTGAGGTTGTGGTGGAGCATATGGTTGAAATGACTAGTTGGTTGGCTGGGAGCGATACTGAGATGCAAAGGACCAAGGAGGGGGTGTAGACCTGGAAGGATGAGCCCGGGGTCCCCAACAAGGTATGGTTGTGGTTTGGTTGGTGTTGTAATATGCATTTGATGACCCTTGCATGCCCTGCTGGTATGGTTTAGGCCCATGAGGTCTCCTTTGGTTTATGTAGTAGAGCTGCTCAGTGACCCCTTCAGCTCCTTAATATACATCTTTGAGTCCAGCCAAAGAGGGGAACTTGTCTGTGAAGTGGTTTTCTTCACAGACTAAACAAATTTCAATAGAATTCAATGGAAATTCATTCTTAGGATGCCTCCTGGTGCATCTAGGACAAAACTTGGCCAAGGCTCTCTTTGCTTCCTCCTGCTTTCTTTTAATGTGCATAGTGTTCATTTGTAATGCACGGGTTTGCATCATCTCACTCTTGAAATCTTCCACCATATTTCCAATTTCACCCTTGATGGATGAGTTGGAAGAGGATGCACTGACTATAGGTTGACTACCCCTACCCTTTTTCCTAGCTAACCTAGAATGGTTTCTAAAGACAATCTTCATATCCTCAAAGGGAAATTGGTAGATATCCCCTCCTGCTAACAAGTCTAGGGTATCCAGAAGATCTTCCCTTACTCCCCTAAGAAGGACCAACTTTAGTGACTCAGGGTCAAGTGTACACCTGGCCCTTTTGGAACTAAGTTGGAATCTTTCTTCGTAATCCTCTAGGGACTTTTCATTACCTATAGTCATCCTAAAAATTTCCTCTTTAGTATCCTTTGACCAACAGTAGTCTTGATACTTGTTGTTAAAATCTTGCTGCATTTGAGACCAAGTTGTGATGCTATCCTCAGGTAAACCCATGAACCAGTGCAATGTTTCATCCTTGAGGGTAGATGGAAATAGTTTTAGCTTTTTCTCATCATCTGTATAGTGATAGGTTCGACATATAACAAAAAACTCAAATAGGAAAGTGTAGGGTTCTTCAGTGGTCAAGCCACGGAAATGAGGTAGGGCAGAGGGGCTTATATTCTTTTATCTTAGTGTCCCCATTGGTCTCCCTGATGGGGAAGGCACACTCAACTCTCTCTCTATTCCCTCTATCATTTTTGTTTTCAGCCATTAGTTCACTAGGAATGGGTTCTTCTT
This sequence comes from Pinus tabuliformis, assembly GCA_031772625.1. Lineage (NCBI taxonomy): Eukaryota > Viridiplantae > Streptophyta > Pinopsida > Pinales > Pinaceae > Pinus > Pinus tabuliformis. Next base: position 1,886,236,654 of record CM062818.1, on the reverse strand, counting down.
CTTCTTCTTCCCCTGTAGGTTCTTCAAATATATCAAGTTTCTTAGCTAAGGGTTCCTCTAGTTCACAGCCACCGAAGAAGAGGGAAGGTTGGTTGTTTGATGTAGTGGGGGTATTTGGCAAAAAATTCCCTAAGTTATCCCTATTCCTATGAGGCATGAAAGGAAATGTTTTTGAGTTGGTTCTGTGTTTTTTTCAAACTTGGAAAGTAATTTGCAAAATTAAAATTTCTAATTAAATGAAAACTTATGAGAAATTTTTTGGCATAAATCACATGATATTTCATTTTTCGACACATTTCGAACCAACCAGTGTGGTTCATCGTCAGGAAAATTTGATGAATCAGATCTAGGTTGCATGTTAAATAGTTAGAGCAGAACATCTAATGGCTATATTTGACCAGGCAACGGCTATATTGAACGGGTAGGCTAGACCAACTAATGGATCGGAGAGAAAGACTATATTTAATGGCTAGTTGGACTAGACCAAGGGATAGGAGAGCAAGACTATATTTAATTAAAAATTAAAATTAAATATAAAACTAAATAAAAATAAGTTAAAGTTACAGATTTAAATAATTATTAAATCAATAGTTAGTTATACTATTATTAAATTAAAAGGGGTTTAAATTTAAATAGTTAATATGAATTTACATTAAATATACATAAAAGATATATAATTAACTATTTCATATTTATTAATTATATATATATATATATATATATATATATATATATTCTCTCTATTTTTTTTTAATTGTATGTTAGTTTAATAGAAATTAAAATCCTATTTGTTAGAATTGTTATAGCAATCTTATTAATAAAGCTATTAAAATAAATTTAAGTCCTATATAATAAGAATAATTCCTTTATATTTTAAATTTTTATATTTGTTTATTTATTTATTTGTTTATTTATCTTTTAAGTATAAACATATTTAAGTCTAAATGTAGATTGAATTTCAATATCAAAATAATTATTTTTCTTTTTTATAATCAAGTTAAAATTTTGTATAAAATTGTTATTTAAATAACTTATACTATAAAAACCAACCCACCAAAGAGGATAAAAGAACTATGGCAAAAGAGAGTAGGTTAAAGGATAAAAGGAGGAAAATAACTTATAAGCAAACTAGAACAAGCTATAAATAGAGGGATCACAGAAGCCTCAATTCAATAAATGAAAGCTACTATCTAAATGAAAAACTACTTGCTAAATTGAAATCTTGCTTGTAAAATGGAAAGGAAAGCAGAAAATGTAGAATGAAAAAGGAAGCAACTAAATTACTTTTGCAAAAATAAACTAATGGAAGAATATTAGAGACAAGAAATAGAAGAAAGAAGCAGTATTCACATATTACTCAGACACCTCCCCGGCAATGGCACCAAAAAGTGATGAGTGCTCGTATTGCAGCAAGAATGTTGCAACTCCTGGGATACCAACTTTACTTTGTCAACCCAAGGTTCATACAAACTTGGAGGTGACGGTGTTGTATACACAAGTAACATTGATGTCTCTGCCTTTTTTCACGTTTCAACTGGCGAGAGACCACTGGGGTTTTCAAGCCAGACTTCTATGGAGTCGGAAGAAGCTCGATTTCTTGATGGAAGAAAGGGAAATCTACTCTAAGGGAGAGCTACTCTACTGCAATAATGGAAAATACCGAAATTCAATGCTAAATCACACCATTTCCTAATTAACTGCCAAGAAACTATGCTTTGCAATAATGATAAATTAGCATGAACCAAATGCTACTATCTAAGCATGTAAGTAAGAAGCATCAAACATCACTAATGTGCAAGTAAAGGGACTGAAATAACTCTGTTTTTGTCTTTTTGTCTTTTCATGCATAATCTAGTATGCAAACTAATTTCTTTTGGTGATGTGGCAGGTGAATTAAGGATGTTAGGGAATGGCTGGAAGGGTTAGGATATGGTTGGATGGTGTGGGAGACCCTTGGGAGGCTTTTGGTGACTTCCTAGAGGTGTTCCCTCAATTCGGCCTTAAAATAGGCCATTTCAGGAAAACCTACAAGATGTACTAGGAACCTATAGGATTCGCTGTAAACCTATAGGATACAGCCGAGAGAAAAATGGAAGGTGTTGGAGGTGATGGAAGGCTTAGGGAAGGTGGTATATGGGTGAAATGAAGTGAGGAAAAGTCTAGGATCACTCATAAGTCAATAACAAAGATAGAGGATGGTTGGATTCGCTCAATGTGCTTGAAATAATTTCTATGAAAAATGATGAAAACTAGTGAAGGAAATGGTGAAAGCAAGGAATGACTATGGTGGATGGAAAAGAAGGTGGTTGTTGGTTATGAAGTCTTTGTCTCCTTCTGAAGCACCTGATTTACATAATACATGCATAATTCTCAAGAAGTTATGTAAACAAGAAGCATTCTCATAAGCTAGAAAAGCAGAATTAATGAACTAACTACCTACATGATGCATGAGGAATGTTGCTGAAAGGAATGAAAGCATGGATGGGATCTAATGCAAGAGTGAAGATAGAAGAGATGGAAATGAAATCGTACTTTGCAAAACTGATCAAATTCTAACTTAAATATAGTAAACTCTAAAGCTTACACAAGAAATAAAAATCTGTGTTTTTGAGGCTGCATAAGGGTCCCTTCCTCAAATCATGATCCCAAAGGGAGGAAATGAAGCCCAGAAAACCACTGAAAACCTTGTGGTACTCCTTTTATCCTTGATAACCTGTTACTGAGGTAAGGCACAAATGGAAGAAAACTAATAAACAACCAATCCAATCTACACTACTTGTAATGAAAACAAATCTAGAAGCAAATTAACAATGAATTTACGAGACTAATATAAACATACAGATATAAGAAAGAGGAGCCCTGGCTACTAGGGTTGGGCCCTAACTTAAGAGCTTCATCCTTCTGAGTTAACTCAGTGTTGGCCATGTTATCATTTAGTATTTTCTCAAGGTTAAAGAAAGAAATCACTGAGGTAACTACAAAAAAACTTTTGGGCATAGGCTCTAGCCAACCTAGGCTCAGAGAGGGCTCTCTCTATATTATTTAGCTTTGTTTGTTGGGATTTCAGGCTAGTTATGAATATTCTAGGTGTTTTTTATTTGTATTGAAGATTGGGTAATGGGATCTGCTTATATAGATGAATAAAATGATGTCTTCAGACCATTGGGCTATGGAGTCAACAGAAGGGCAACAGAACTAGATCAACTCACTAAAGGGAATGTTTAAAGGGCAAGCTGGAATAGTAAAGTGCAGGTCTTTGGAACAGGAGGGTGAAATGGTTTAAATCAGTGTGAGAGAGAAATTAAGGGTTCTCAGACTGGGATATAAACGAGGAAGAGGGGGTAATCGAAAGCAAAGGGCAATTAAGAATTTTTTGATCTGGATTAACAAGAAACAACCTAAACTAAGGAGCAATTAAGAATTCCTTAACTTAGATATCAATTGAAAACATTTATATGCATAACTGTTAAAAAAGAGTGTAACTAAACAAATTATAAAATATTTTTCCAGTTATAGCATTCAGATTCAAAAATACACTAAAGATTGTGGAAAAACATTAAGAAAGATAACGATAACATAAGAAAATACTTGTCTCCACTTCGCTCAACACATGACTCCTATGGAATATCTTGTCTTTATTCATCAGTCCATCTTGCTGCAGTTAGTGATACAATAGCTTTATAGTATTTTGATGAAGAATTCTATAGAAATGTCTAAGAATCCACACCAAAATACTTCAAATGAAGAATTACTTATACCAATTCTAAACTGAAATATCTTGAAAAAATATCAAGATTGGTTTTACAAATATCTGAAACTGTTTTACATTAATAGAACTTAAATAAAGTACACTAAAAACTAATGAATCTATTTGGCACTATCTTTATGGATTGATGGTGACAAAGAATATAAATTCAAATTTTATAGCAACTCTTAATTGATGATGAGGCTTCCATGTCACTAACTAAGTCCTTCCTTTGTGCATTGTGCCCCAGAAATTCTGCAACATTAGGGTCCAGTGATACCATTTTATATCTCAATCTCGGATAGATATGTAAAAAGTGAAAGAGGTTATTGTAGATAAGTATGTTGTTGAGATAAAAATCTTTCTGTTCCCCAAAATTCAGCTCCATCTCGTCAAAATATTCTCTACAAAACTATGTCAAAAACAGGACTTTGCACAGTCCAAAAACTAGGCTGTGAAGATATGCATTTATCTCCTTGTTTGTAATACCTGTGTAAAAAGTGAGATAGGTTTTTGTAGATTGGCCTTTTAGGCACACAAAAATTTTCTAGTTTTTCAAAATGCATCTTGGATGGGCCACAATAGTTTCTGCAAAATTACGACTTAAACAGGAAATTTTTGGAAAATGTACCATTCCTGCTCTGATTTCATCTTTCTTCACTTTGATTTTTCAATGTGATACACTTTTAATTTGATACCTCTCAATATCCTTTACTGTGTTTTTACTTTTACTGTACATTTTAACTTTTTACTTTGTATTTCAACAGTAAATTATTTAGTTTTTTATATGTATTAGCATATGGTAATGGATATTGATCAATTTTCTGTATGTTTGATCTATTTGTCTTTTGACTGTATGCTCTATCTGGTTCCTTTGTTTTAATAGTCAATGTCTCTATGTGAATGATTTCTTTCTCTATTCTGTGTATAACTGTTTTGTTCTTCTGAATGAAGGTTTTTAAATAGATTTTCTTTCAATTCTTGGAGTAAACAAGTGTTGTGACTACTATCAAAACTATTTATCCAAGCTCTGGTCTTCTGCTAATTACTTGCAAAATACAACAATTTGTTAATAAAACACAGGTCTGCGAGGAGGTGACCGGAGGCCGTAATAAAACTAGGAAGAATTGTGGACAGAGTCTAGAAGGTGTTCTGGAGGGAATCCATTGTGAAATAATGTCTCAGAGGCTCAAGGTGGCACCAGAAGGGTTTGATAGGTTTTGTTGTGTAACTGAGTAAAATGAATGAAAATTAGGTTTTTTGGGTTTTTAACGGGTAATGGGTAAATTGGCGCAAAATTTTATATTATGAATAGTGAGTGGTTTTGGGTTTGGCAAGGAGGTGGTTTCCCAAGCCATCACACTACTTTCATGGAGGAGGAGGTATTTAGGAGGGGTCACCTGATCTATGCCAACGCTTGATAGGTAGTAAATGGGGGGGCAAGGAAAACCACATTATCGGGTGGGTATAGGTCGATGGTCGGGTGAATCCGATATGGTTGTGGACCATCGGATGAGGGTGATGATGATTGGACAGTAGTCAGGTGAGGGATGTGTGCGGATGATATGAGCATAGGCTTTTGGGGGGCCCAGGGCTTTAATCCTTGGCGGTTTGGGATTAATTAGGATTTAATCATGGGTTAAAATGATTGGGCAGGGTTTAATGATGGGATTTATCGGTCTTGTTGGGATATGGGGTAAATGTATAGTTTATAACTAAACTAAGGGTTGGGATATTTAAATATGGGATTTATTTAATATACGGGAAAAAGTATATCGAGAATTATATAATTAAGTGAAAAATTAATATGAAATGAATGTGCGGAATGAACATACCACTAAGCATAATGTAATATTGATGCATTTTCTTCACATACATTTACAGTTAGGATAAAGCACTTTTGTCAGTTTTTTCAGTGAAATAGAATTTAACATGGGGGTTGTTTACTTTTCATAGGCAAATGGAGCTTAACCTTAGGAAAAGGGGTTTTATTAGGGTAATGAAGGGAAATGACTTTTATGAAGGGAATTCTAACACTTGATGTCCATAAGTCATTAAGCTGAGGGTCCAGTCCTGTTAAACACACATGGACAACAAGAGAGATATTAAAGATAAAACATGCAATACAATTTTTATTGACAAATGATATACATTTATAGTACATTGTTTGACCGTTGGGTTTCACATCCCAAGGTCTCTTGGACTGCTTTTGTCCATTTCACTTCCACACTAACCCATTTAGGATTAGGTGTCCAAAATTTCCCCCCCTTAATCCGAAGGGTTGTGTATGAGTCCAAGAAGAGAGCTGTAATAAAAAATGTGCAAAAAATACATGGCATCACTAGGCTGAATGTGCTCTATGAAATGTTGGTATAAAGGGTGGTGGTTTAAGGATGATCACCAACACTGGAACGCTTAGTGCAATTCCCGGAACTCTTCCAAAACTGGCAAGAAACTGAAGTTTTCTGCTAGAGGAAGTGATCCTATTCTTTTAAAGAGGGAAACCTTCAACCATAAAAGGGAGGTCTCACCCCGCATAAAAGGTAAAACTTCAACCTGAAAAGGGAAGTCTCAACCTGTGATGGTTTAAGGATGACCAACAACTCTGGAATGCTTAATGCAATTCCTGGAACTCTTCCAAAACTGGCAAGAAGCTGGAGTCTTCTGCTAGAGGAAGTGTTCTTAATCTGTGATGGTTTAAGGATGACCAACAACAATGTAATTCCTGGAACTCTTCCAAAACTGGCAAGAAGCTGGAGTCTTCTGCTAGAGGAAGTGTCCCAGATTTCCAACTGAAGGCATGTTCAGGCATCTTGTCTCTGGCTACAACTCTGAAACTGGTGTGGCAGGTTGTGGCTCAGGCTCACTTGATGTGAATTTGAAGCTTGTAGATGATCATCATTTCCCCCCTGTCAGATACAAGGTGAGATGATGGAGAAAACTCAACTGCAAGACTGTTTAATATTCTGGAACAAGTTCTGACATGTGTTTGGAATATCTTCTTGGCTGTTGATGCCCATTGCGAAGAAGCGATCCATCCAAGATGAATCTTTGTTCTTGCAGGACGTCTGTTTTTGAAGCATCTGTGTGAAGAATGACTGGTTTTATGACAATGCTTACATGGATGAAGATCAAAACAGTGATCTTTCAGATGGCCAACTCGGTCACAGTGTTGGCATTTCACTATCTGTTGTTTTTGTTGTTGTTGTGGAAGAGGGGCAGAATCTGGAACAGCTGAAGCTGAACTGTCATAAGGAGCAGGTGAACTGTCATGAATGAATCCAGCACTCTGAAACTGAATGGGCTTGGTATAGTCTGGAATATGAAAGGACAAGTCCTTGTCATATCCAAGACCAGTTCTGTGCTTGTTGTGGACAAGCTGTTCCCAAGGTCTGATGATGGGCTTGGGAAGTGCAGACTGAGTTTCTGCATCTGCATATACAACTGCTGCTTTATTTGAATGAACTGTAACATTATTAACATGCTGCTGATGGGTGGTTGTCTCAATGTTCTGAACAAAAACAGGTTCAGAATGGTGTCTATTTTGATGTAGCTCTTCTTGCTGTAGCTGTGATTCAAGCTGCAAAAAATCGATCTTTTCCTGTGCATTTTGTAGACATGTCTGAATTTCTGAGAGAGATCCTTTGTTGATTTGTAATGTGTCATCAATAGTAGATAATATCAGAGTTTTAAGGAACTGTAATACTTCACTGGTTCTGGCCATTTTTTCTTCAATGTCTGATCAAAACTATTACTTAATGCAGAAAAGTAATATCTACTCACAGTACACAGCAATATCCTTTATAAATGTCAGCAAATGATCAGTGTGCAATATAAAAGATTACAATCAGTTCACCAAAATCTTTATGCAGCAGTGGAATCAAGGAATCAATGCACTATAATGAGTTTTAAATACAATGCCACAATTGGGGCAGCAGCAACTGCAAACTTGCTTGGATCCTTCAAATACTCGTTCACTCTTCAACGTATATCAACACTACAGTATCAGCTAGTGAGAAGAGTATACAGCCACACAAACAGCCTCTAAATGGCATTGAAATTGTGAAAAACTCATTCTAGTATGGTAGAAATTGACCCAGAATACCAACAGCCAGCAACAATATATTAAGTAACTAGATAACTGTGTTTTGAGCTCCTCCAAGTACAAACACTTTATAATTCGGCTCAGATCAGGAAGATGAACTCAGCGAGGCGAGCTGGTTGCTTAGCTTAATTTGCAGCCCCTATATCTCTTCAAACTCGGCTTCTTTACACTAGCAATCTGCCCGGAATTTATCTTTGATGTAACACACAGCCCCAAGAAAGCAAACTCGGTCCAGAAGTAGTTGTCAAGTGGTGTACGACTCCCTTTCTGTCACTTTTAGAACTCGTGGCTAGCTCAGAACTGGAGATTCAGTCATAGGAAATAAATCTGGCCACGTTCAACTGATGCACTCGGTCTTATGCATTCTCAACAAACTTAGTACTTCGAATTCAAGGACTCAGGTGTGAACTTGTCTTCAGGTGGCAGAAAATCAACTCGGGTAGGAGATAACTCAGGCAGCAGCAAAAAAATGAGTGGGTTCTCAAGACACCCGTCCAGCTACCATGTTCACGTCTGCCATCGAAATTGAAATTGCAACAAACCAAAATAGAATATAACAGGGACCAGACAAATATTCAAGACTTTCAGATGCCTGAAAACCTAGAGCAAATGTAGAAATTTCTTATAACATATAACAGAAACTCTGCCGATATCAATCTTTCACACAAATCTAATGTTTATTCAGCCAAGCTATAAAGCGTAACAGCCTTATATATCTGATCAAATTCTCCAACAATTCAACAGTCGTGTTAGGTCTTCCATAAACCAGAGTACATACAATTTTAGGTTCATGCGGTAGAGAGAATAGATAACATAAACACACGATATCTTGATTGATATTTATCATAATTCCTCATCATGCAGTCAATGAAATTTGAAGCTTCGTCGCTCACAAATGTCTGCAAACATTAATTCTCACCAAAGCATTCCATCATTAAGTTATATTGTATCATTAATCCAGCTAACTCAAAGGCGTAACAAACACTTAGCAATATATCCCTATAACACTTTGTTAGAACACATAATTAGTCCACATGCTCTGTTTATGGTCACTCCCAACACATTAGATCTCTGCTACATGAAATTGCTCCAGAATTATGTTTGCTCTCAGAACCATGACATGCCTTCACTCTTCTTGTGTCCTTGCAGCTTGCAGTAGAGGTATGCAGATCTGGATACCAGTCCAAGACTTGATCATAGACATTCAATTAATACTCCAAATGATGGAGCTGCCACTTCTATGCTTGTTAAGAATACAAGTGGAATTCCTCAGAGAATGAACTTAGGGACAATGTCCGTTCGTGCAGTTGTTACGAATGTGGTGGCTCAATTCATTAAGAAATTTGAACGCATATCCAATTCCGCGGTGAGAAGGTAGCAAGAGGCTAAGAAAACGATAAAATATTACAGTCCGAGATGCAAGTATAATGGCAAACACAACATGATTAGTCTTGACTACAGTATATTAGAAAGCAAAGAAGGTACGAAGAACTGTGTTGCAGATTCTTTCGAAAATGGCAGAATTAGAAGATGTTCCGGCAATTGTTTGCGACAATGGATCGGGCATAGTGAAGGAATTGTGTTGGATTCTGGAGACGGAGTGACACATATTGTCCCAATCTATGAAGGCTACGCTCTTCCACATGCCATTTACAGGCTGGACTTGGTAGGCAGGGATCTGACAGATGCAATGACCAAGCTGTTGATGGAGAGAGGCTACTCATTCACAACCTCTGCAGAGCAAGAAATTGTGAGAGACATCAAAGAGAAGCTGGCATATGTTGCCATGGAATTGGAAGAGGAAATGCTCACTGCAAGCGAGTGTTCCATTTTGGAGAGATCCTACGAGCTCCCAGATGGGCAAGTAATCACAATTGGAGAAGAAAGATTCAGGTGTCCCGAGGTGCTATTCAACCCAAGCATCATTGGGATGGAAGATCCCGGCATTCATGAATCCATTTACAGCTCTATTAGAAATTGTGACGTTGACATCAGAAGGGATTTGTATGGAAACGTAGTCCTGAGCGGAGGCACAACCATGTTCCCTGGCTTTGCCGACCATCTTGCCAAGGAACTCACCGCTCTACGTCCCAACTCAGCTGTTAAGATCAAAGTGGTTGCCCCTCCAGAGAGAAAGTACAGTGTATGGAGCATTGCTACCAGGTGAGGGATAGCAAAACGCGGCGTATGGGAACCCAACAGTCCAGTAAGACAATCCAATCTTCAATGCTTTTCGAAGTAATTGGAGAGGTCGGTTCGTAGACTAGATTCGACTATGGAAATTCGTTGGGACAAGCTGCAAACGGTTCAATGGAGCAGAGCTGTGGCAATAATTAATGTCAGCAAATTGATAGAGCTCGCAGGTCTCATAAATAGAATATGGAAGACAGACGTCTCGGAACGGCTTGGACAGATGCGTTATATGGCAGAGGCAGCATGTCAGGAGCACTGGAAAAGAATATGGCAGAGGGCTTTTAACGTACAGCGCTGGAAAAGAATATGGCAGAGGGCCAGGACTGCTCACATCAGAAGAATGGCAGCGCTGATAAAGGTAACAATTTCTATTTTAAGAAATGCTCAGAAAAGTATAATCAAGAGGAGAGCATTGGTTTACAAAGGCCACAGAAACATGTGGCTCACACTGGAGCAGGGCAGGAGATCGCCCGCTCTGATACCATGTTAAACACACATGGACAGCAAGAGAGATATTAAAGATAAAACATGCAATACAATTTTTATTAACAAATCATATACATTTATAGTACATTGTTTGACCGTTGGGTTTCACATCCCAAGGTCTCTTGGACTACTTTTGTCCATTTTACTTCCACACTAACCCATTTAGGATTAGGTGTCCAACAAGTCCCACCAAAAGTCAGGGAAATGCTCTGACCCTTTATGACTTGAAGAATTTTTAGTACTAGAACATACTTGTGTATGGGGAAATTAATAAGTATAGGGATGAAATGAATGAGGGGAAGTAAATTAAATCAACTTGCAAACCTTTGTTTTTGCTTCCATAATTGATCATACATATTGAAATATGTGTCTAAGCATGATGCATGTGTTTTGATCCAATCAACTTTACACCTCAGTAACCTTTCTTCTACTTACCCATTTACTTACCCTAACATTTTTTCTTCATTTTATTTGGGTGCATTTAGGCTAGCAGACCCTTATCATTCATTTTTCTTTTGAAAAGTAAACTATCTAAATCTAACCTTATATCTTCCAAGGTCTTAGATTAAACTGATGAGCTCCTTTTATTTTCTCTACCTATCTAATGATCTACCAAGATTAAGCTGTTTGGTTAGATTTTATTCTCTAACTATAAACATAAAATTCAAAGCATGAAATAGTCAAGATTAAGCATTTTGACTACCATGGGTTGTGGAATGTATGACAATTTGCACACAACCATTATTATGCATAAAAGTAACTAGGAGTGACATTTAGACTTGCACACTTTCATGGTCTCTTTTTGTTTTTCGGGTTCATATATTTTCATTTTTTGACCTTCTCTTATTATTTTTGTCCTTTGATATTTCTTTTAGGACATACTCTCTATACATTTTTTAATTTTTAATATGGAAAACATTTGCCAAAAGAAAATGTATGTACAATATTAGAAGGCTTAACCTTAGTCATTCAAAATTATGACTCCTATTAGTAGAGGAACCTAACAGGCTCAAAACAAAACTCATTCTTATTGCCAAAATAGAAAATTACATCAATAAAACTTTCACAAGTCTGAAGCTCGAAAATACTTAGAGTTTTAAAAAAAAATTAGAATCTTAATGAGGCTCAAGGCCTTTGTACTTATACAACTAAATTCCCCAATTACTTCCTTAAAATTAGGGAGGCTCAGCTCCCAAACTTGAGATAAACTAGCTCTTTTTCTCTCACTTGCTCGACTTCCTTCTAATCCTCATGGCTTGGTTCATTGCACTCCGAGTTGGCTTGATCGATGGAGGAATATTCCAATGGGGGAGAGTTAAATGGGGAGTATTTACCTCCTACAATCCCTCTCCATTGTCCCATTCGAGTTTAAACCTTAGAATTTGCCAAAATTCCTTGATTTTCTCCTTCAATCCTGCATTCAATGCATATTAGTCCACTAGGCATAATATCCAACTCTAACTCATCTCATAAACAAAATATAATAAAAAGCATGTAATAAGTTGTGATAAATTTGGTTTGACTAAGCTAGGAGGTGAATGAAGGCCCATATAATTACCCAATGAGGAGGCTCATCAATCTACAATAAAGTAATTCAGGAAATTTATGTGCAATTGGTTAAAGACCTTTACTGGTCGTAGGGAACATCCACGAAACAATCGACAATCTCCAATCAACGTGGTATGGAAAACATAAACCCAATCTATTACTCACAAACAAGTGTAACAAGATATTCTTAAAGTTTACATGTATCAGCGCACACCCAAAACACAGAGTGGTCATTACATTTTATAATGCTTCTCTATATAATAGTACGAGAGTTTCAAGCCTATATATTTTTATTCCAATCCTACTAAATCAAACTATATTTCCAAATAATTGATTTTCTATTTGGAAAATAAAATCGATAAGACTTCAAGAAAACTCGGTCTTTGTCTTGACGATAATCTTGCAATTGACTTTGATGTTGACCGTGTTTTCATGTGCTCTTCATGAAGGATTGTCTCGAGAGAATAGGAAAGGATCCATGAGGGAATCATTCCTCATCCATCCATATCTTCCTTGGCTGAGCTGGAGTATTTGAACCCTGTTAACAAAGGCGATAGCTGTGGAATTGTGGATTAGCTGTAGAAACATGCCATTTCCGTAGCCAAATGCATACTTTAACAAAACAATAAGGTATATAGAGAAATATGAAGAAGAATACATTTAAATTCTTACCTTTAACAAAACCTTGTGTCTATTACATTATTTAGGTAATACATATAGGGAAAAAGGAAGTAGTATAAGCAAAAAGGGTGTCAAGGTAAGATAGTCCTTGGACTCTACATTCCCCCACGTTGGAGGTTTGGTATGTCCTCATACAATCCATCATTTTCATTCTCTTGTTCCTTATGATTATCACCTTCAGGATTCACTTTTTTCCTTCTTTCTGACAACCACTAGCATCCTTGGTTTTCTCATGAGGATTTTGTATTTTAGGTTGATAATTTCTCTCTGCAGTGCCCTATTATCTTTCTTCAGATTTTTGTTATTTTTATACCACAAACTCAAATGAAGGATAAGGTTCTCTCCTTTTGCAATTTGAATCCCATTTTGTGCTTTCAATGTCTGATTTTCATTCTTGAGATATTTCTTCAATGTCTCCAACTCAAAAATTTATTTTTGTAAAACATTAGATGTTGAAGGTTCTTGTAGCTGATTGAACCGATTGCTTCCTTCTCTAGGACTTTGGATTGATTCTTTAGTTGTTGCTTCCTTTCTTTATAATGAGTCTATGTAGTCATAAATCTCTTGTTGAACATGGTCAACACCTGGACTATGCACTGGACTTTTCAGAGGTGAACTACAAGGTGGTGATGACACTCTTGGTGATAGTTTTGGTGATGCTTCCTGGGAATCTTTAGGGTTTTCAATTGGTTAATTATCCTCAAGATCAGTATATTTCATAGTTCCTAAGACTTCTTGTTCCATTGTGTTTAACCTAGTACTCCTCCTTAGTCCCGTGGTCTGTAATCTTTTTGCTTTCATTCTTTTGGCTTTTAGCTTTTCCTCCTAAGGAAGGGTCTTGGTTTGTGGTAAATCTTCTATTCTTTTGCTAGCTTTCTTCCTTCTAAGATTTCCCTTTTTCATTTTCTAGAAAATATCAACTATGTGCAGTTCATCTTCTAATAATTCTTGTTGAGACTGGGGTTCTTTTATTATTTCCACTATTCTCTTCTTTCCCTTGATGGTTCTACTACTGTTGGGCTGTTCAAGAGCTTTTTATTCAAAATGGTTTCTTACCAAGAAATTTTCCCAGTCATCCCCTACACTTTGAAAGTGGAATTCAACCAAGATCTTTACCAATCCATGATGATACATGGTACTCTCTACGAATTGAATTTTGTTTTGAACATTCATGGACATTTTCTTAAGACTATGCAAGAGGAAATAAGGAAGATTCATCTGGTGTTCCTCTAGAAAATGCATCATTATCCTAATGTGGTAGAAATATATGTATCCAAACCGACCCTCACAACTAATAAATTTTTGAAGTACAAGAAGTAAATTCCTTCATTTACTCTTAAGGGTTGTACTAGGAATACCTTTCTTGAAGATAATGATATCCATGTTTGGATTTTTTAGGAAGACCCTCCAATCTTCTCCATTAATTCCCCTGGTTTTTAACCATTTCTCTCCGCTTCTGGGAAATTCAGTAGCTTCTGTGATTAGAGACTCTATTATAGTGAACTTAATGTCTCTTATCTCAACCTCTGTTCCATCAAACAAGCATGCAAAACTCTTAGTCACTTCCCTCTGGAAACCCCTGAATTTCTCTATGAATTGTAACCATTGTTTCTTCTGCAACAACTCCCTGGTCTGAGGATATCCTTCTAAGAATTTCTTTCCTGCTGGCTCAGTTCGGAAAGTAACACCCATTATGAAGGATGCTTTGTCTCAAGGATTTCTTATTTCAACAGGAAAAATGGTGTTGGTAGGGTTTCGGTTAGTGGCGAAGAGATAGAAAGGTTATATGAATTTGGAGAAATGGGAGAACTTAAGAATTATAATGGAGGCTGTGGGAATGAATTTGATGATTGGAGTGCATTCAAAATAATGATTTGGTGATTTATTTCAGCCCATTCAGAATAAGGACAAGATATAGGTTTTAAGTGGTGACCTATGATGATTTTGACAAGAGACCTTCACCCTTAGTTGCAATGATATCATTTTATTTTTGGCAATGCTATGTCCTCTTAGTTCATATATGCAATATATTAATCCTCATTGTTAAATTAAAGTATCACATACCTTTGATTAACTTTTCCAACCTTAATTGTTCTTTGATATCTCCTGCAGGTACTTTGCACTGTCAATTATCCTTCAATTTGAATCACCAAGTGTCCCTGTCAAGTGGCTTCAAAAATTTATTAGGGCAGCAAAACCTTGTCCTAGCTGTGGAAACTTGTTCTTGGTGTGGAAAGTTGTTGATTCTATAGCTAAAAAGAAAAAAACTTTATGAAAGGAACTTTACTTTTGAAAATAAAATTTAAGGTGCTAACAGGGGTTGGTTTTCACCTCAAATTTTTTGTATAAACATGCCAATAACATGTTGGTTTTCATGTTCATACCTTTTATTCTTATTCTTATTATTATTATTATTATTATTATGTTTTAAATAAATTGAGTAAAATTTATAAGGTGGAAAAGAAGGAGAAATATTTTCAACCATCTTCAATTTTGAATCATCTTGGAAAATTTTTACAAATTCTTCTTCTGTCAATGGCTTCTGATAAAGTCTGAGTCGATGTCCATTTACTAAAAGAGGAATTTTCTCTTCATCAATAGTCCTTATTCTAACTAGACCATTGTCAAAGACATTTTGAACTTCATAAGGTCCAAGCTAGTGGGTTTGGAATTTTCCTTGAAATTTTTTGAACTTCAAATCAAAGAGTAATGCCCAATCTCCTGGATGAAATTTTCTTTCCTTAATGTACTTATCATGCCATCTGGATCTCTGTTGTTGAACTAGGCTACTCCTCTGGAGGGCTTCTTGTCTTATTTCATCAAGCTCATTAATTTGTTTCATCCTTTTCTTATGTGCTTCTGATAGGTCAAGATCTAGCTAGACTACTGTTTTATAAGTCTGGGCCTGCAACTCTATTGGAATTAAGATTTGCTTCCCATACACAAGTTCATAGGGAGTATGTCCTGTAGTACTTCTCCATGTAGCTCTATAGGTCTGTTGGGTTGTGTTATATTCTTTCCAGGACTAGCCCACGTAGTTAACCAGGGGGTTAGAAGGGGGGCAAAGCCCCCCCTTCGTTGCGCCGATTTCGTAGCGGGGGGGATCACAGGGGGTTTGAGGGGTGCAGTTAACCCCACTCTATGGGGTCTGGGGCATCGCCACGAAATTTTTTTTTTTTGGACCCTATATTAGGTTGGGTGGACCTACCTATGGTTTTGTGCATGATTTTTCGCATATATTTTTGAACGCGATGGTTTTCAGTCCATGGTTTTGGATGCGATGGTTTTCGGTCCATGGTATTAGATGCTTCAACATGTATAAACATGTATTGTAACATTGAAAGGAACATAATGAAAAATAAAGCTAGTAGTCCCGGTTTTGGGATCCATGGGAAATCTCTGTGTCTATATGTTTTATGTGTTATGCACTCAAATTGTTTATTTTCTGTGTTTTAGAATTCATATGCAGGTAATTTCTATACGGGGTTAAAACCTAGCTTTGGTATCAGAGTTGTTTTGGCTTTAAGGGGACGACTTTGTTGCTGAGGGATTTCGCTCGGGCCTGTGGTAGACCTTGTTCAGTGGGAGATCTGTGGGATCGATTCTGGTGGTGAAAGAAGATGGCGAGCAGTGGAAAGATAGAGATCGAGAAATTTAATGGTCAGAGTTTTGAGTTATGGAAACTCAAGATGGAGGATCTGTTGGTGGATAAAGATCAATGGATCATGGTAGATCCGGGTACTAAACCAATGGGAGTGTCCGATGAAGAATAGAAGAAGTTAGATCAGAAGGCAAAGAGCACAATATGATTGTGTGTCTTAGATCCATTATTGTTGAATGTATCAGGGGAAGCTATGACTAAGGCTTTGTGGGACAAGTTAGGGACTTTGTACCAATCTAACTCTCTGGTAAATAAACTATTCCTGCTGAAAATAGCTATATAACCTGAGGATGAAAGATGGAGACTCAATGACAGAGCATCTGAACGCATTTAAAATTGTGGTAAGTTAGTTATTATCTGTTGCTATTAAAATTTCGGATGAAGATAAGTGCATCAGTTTGTTGTGTTCTCTACTAGATTCGTGGGATAGTCTGGTTATTGTAATAGGTAGCAGTTGTATTTTGTGGGATAGTCTGGTTATTGCAATAGGTAGCAATACAACTGCCTTACAGTTTGATGAAATAGTCTCATCCTTGCTGACGGAGGAGATGAGACGGAAAAATATGGAGAGCCAGAATGGTGATGCCTTGTCTGTATGAGGATAGTCCCAGAACAGAAACAAAAATAAGTCATCTAGTGGGAGATCTAAATCTAGAGGTAGATGTAAATCTCTTGGAAAACCTACAAAGGCGGTGTGCTAGAAATGCAGAAAGGAAGGGTGCTACAAAAGGGAATGTAAATCTAAAGCTCTTGACAAAGGAAAGGGATCTCATGATGCTCCTTTTGCAGAGGCGAAAATCACCTCAAATGAAGGTGGGGATGTGTACTTGGCTCCTTTAAGTACACATGTAGATCATGAGGCATGGTTGATTGACTCATGTGCATCCTTTCACTTCAATCCGCATTGAGAGTGGTTCTGCGAGTATGAGAAATATGATGGTGGTGATGTCTTCTTTGGGGATGACAGGAAGGCTAGAATCATTGGTCATGGAAAAGTAAAGTTGAAGTTGCAAGGTGGAAGGGTTAGAACACTTTCGGGTGTTCTGCATATTCCTGCATTGGCTAGAAATTTGATTTTTGTAAGCAAGCTGGACGATGCAGGTGTAAAAACAGTGTTCGAGAAGGGTACCTGCAAGATGGTTTGGGGAGCACTGGTATTGATGCAGGGAGTTCAGATTGGAACTGTATACAAGCTACAAGGTAGCACTATTGTTGATGGGTGCAACAGTTCTGTGGTTTCTGAAAGTAGAGTAGAAAATCTAGTGGTCTCTGGAGAGAAGACCATGTTGTGGTATCAAAGTCTTGGACATATTGGAGAGAAGGGCCTTCGAATACTTCATGGTAAAGGTATGAGTAATAGCTCTCTGGATTTTGATTTCTATGAAAATTGTGTATATGGGAAGCAGAATCAGGTGAGTTTCCCCTCTGGTGGTAAGAGAGCGAAACATATATTAGAACTTGTGCACAATGATGTGTTTGGGCCTATGAAGGTTCCATCACTGGGTAAGTCTGTGTACTATGTATCATTTATAGATGACTTCTCAAGGAATACATGGATATATTTCCTTAAGAAGAAATCTAAAGTCTTGGACAAGTTTAAAGAATTTAAGGCTCTGGTGGAAAACCAGACAGAGAAGAAGGTAAAGGTGTTGAGGATAGATAACAGTGGAGAGTTTTGCAGTGAGGAATTTGAAGAATTCTGTAAGAAGTGTGGTATAGCACGACAGAAGACTACTCCATATACACCTCAGAAAAATGGAGTTGCAGAAAGAATGAACAAGACATTGATGGAAAGGGCAAGAAGCATTCTCAGTGGTGTCGAGTTAGGACAATAATTCTGGGTAGAGGCGATGGAGACTACATGTTACCTAGTCAACAAATCACCTTCATCAGCATTAGAAGATAAGACTCCACAAGAGGTATGGACTGGTAAGAAACCTTCTCTTTCACATTTGAGGGTATTTGGATGTGATTCATATATACATGTTCCAAAGGAGAAAATAAGCAAGTTCGATAGTAAATTGGAAAAGTGCATCCTTATTGGGTATAAGGATGGTTTAAAGGGTTACATTCTTTGGAACACAGTAACAAGGAAGGTTGTGTATAGCCTAGATGTGGTGTTCAGAGATGTGAAAGATGTTATTAAACATGATGTCCAACCAAAGGAACCTGAGAAGATAGAGTTTGAGATAATGGAGGAAGAATCAGACTCTACAGCAGAGGAGGAATCAGAAGATGAAGAGACACAAACTCCGGGTGTGAGAAGATCAATTCAAGAAAGAATGCAACCAGAATGGTATAGTCCATCTAATTTCTGTTCAAATTTTTCTTTATCTAATACTGATGATGATCCCAAAACTGTGAAGGAAGCAGTAGATTCAGAGGATGGAAAACTCTGGAAAGAGGCGATGGTTGACGAAATGGCATCTTTGCACAAAAATGAGGATTGGGATCTCGTGGAGTTGCTGGCTAGAAGGAAACCCATTGCCAACAAATGGGTGTTCAAGAAGAAGACAAATGTAGAAGGAAAGGTGGAGAAATACAAAGCTTGGTTGGTAGCAAAAGTGATCTGGATTTAAATAGGAACACAAAAAAATACAGAGATAACCATATACACAAAGATGTAGTGGAAATAATACTTCATTTCATTAATGGAAAATAGTGAAATATGCTTACAACCAGAAATGGAAATAAACCAGCTAGGGCGATGGTAGCTTATCTCTGAGAAGAGATGTGGTGGCTACATGCCTCTGAATTGTGTTATAATGAGGCTCGAAGGCCTATTTATTGTTGAGAAACGATGGAAAACCCTTTACATCCTGAAACCTAACACTAGAAGATGAAACGCCAAATTGTGG
Organism: Pinus tabuliformis; assembly: GCA_031772625.1. Classification (NCBI taxonomy): domain Eukaryota; kingdom Viridiplantae; phylum Streptophyta; class Pinopsida; order Pinales; family Pinaceae; genus Pinus; species Pinus tabuliformis. The sequence continues at coordinate 1,886,217,377 of CM062818.1, read as the reverse complement.
GACCTGTTTGGGTAAATTGGTACATCAATTTCCCGGGCTCGTAACTTTGGCATACGATCTCCGTTTGACGCGTACAATAGCTCGTTAGAAAGATCCATCCGAGAACTACCACTTTGGTAAGGGAAACATTGGTCCACGGAACCATTTTGCCCCCAGATTTCCAAAAAATCTTCGTTTAGGGCCTAAAAATAGCTCCGGAAGTTCAGGACCCGAAAAACTGCTAAAAATAGTAAACTGTGCTACAATTTAGGAAACTGAAAAGACTGAAAGAGACAGTTATGGGGGTCCAAATGGGATAGGTGGGTGGCCACCAACATCCACCTAGATCATTCCTCCCCCCTTAGGAAGTAATGGTCCCCATTGCATTGAGTTCCTCCTTGAGATGAGGAAGCTTCTACTGAGCTGGGTCTTTGGTGAGCTGTTCTACAATCTCTGATGTGTCCATAAATGGTGGAAAGCATGGTCGCCAACGGTCCACATTGAGCACTCAATGGAAGCGAATGAATGGAGGAATGTTGTGCTTCAAAGCATTGTTTCCTATAGCCTTGTTACTGTTTTAAGGACCATGTCGAAGTGGTTTGAGTTTCTGATGGGTTCTGGTAAGGCATTCTCTTTGCAGATGTAACCAAAATTTGTCACCCACCTGAAACGTGTGTGGTACCCCTGTGGGTGAGGAGAATTTTTTCCTATGTCTTTTCATGACTGTATCCCTTTGCTGCTGCTGCTGCATGGAGGAACCCTTCGCGGGGGTCATGGATGTGGTGACAATCTTCCCCTTATTTTTGGAGTGAACCAAACAAATGAATTTCCTGGTCTGGGAGATGAGCTTGCTACCTTTCTTAGCAGTGATCAAAGACGTGGCGGTAGGTGGGGCTACCTCCGGTATCCTGTATAATGAATTATTCAAAGAAATAATGACAGCACAAGGCCTTGACTCATACACAGCATGTCGCCTCCACAAGTATGGTTGGCCTAATAATACATCGCAAACATCCAGAGGTGTAACATCACACAATACCTCGTCTGTGAAGGGCTTGATGCTGTAGGGAAGGCAGCACTGCTGGCGAACTATGAGATCTCATCCTTCATGAAGCCACTCGATATTGTACAGCTGCAGGTATGGTGTAGTCACTAGGCCCAATCGCTTCACAACCTCTACTGAAATGAGGTTCGTTTGGCTGCCACTAGCGACAATGAATTGTAGCGGTGAAACCTTCACCCACATTTGTGAGTGGAAAAGGCGCTCCCCCTCCTCTCGGTCTTCTGGCTCATTCTTCTGGATCTTGGCGGTGGAAACAGTGGCATTGGGTTCCGCATCAATGATCTGCTCCCCTTTGCCATTCCCCTTATCAGGTTCTGGCTCAGGGTCAGAACATGTATCTGATTCGAAAGCCTTCAACTCGGCCACCAGCAACTGCTTGGTCTGACACTCACTTGTGTTATGAGTGGGACTCTTGTGGAACTCACACCACTTTCTTATGTCCTTCTTCAGCTTCGTGGTGTTGTTCTTTTCTTGCGGCTTCGACGAGTTTTCTTGGGTCACCCTGCCTTGGCTTTGTCCTTTGGTCTTCAGATTTGCAGATCCAAAGTCTCGCTTCTTCTGTTTGAACTTTTGCTCGATTTTGACAGCGTATTGGTATGCCGTTCCGAGCGAGGAGATGTTCAAGAACTTCATCTCTTCCTGAATGTATTTGTGTAGGCAGCCATGGTATTTGAGTACCAGATGCAGCTCAGAATCTTTGATACCCAACTATGTGCGAAGGGTATGAAAAATGTTTGTGAACTCTGGCACATCTTGGTCACGTCCCTGCTGCAGTGTGGTCCATTTGATGTATTTGTCCTCATAGCTTTTGACAAGGTAGTACTGCTCCCTGATGGCATCCCGGAAGGAATTCCAAGTGGGTGCGGCTGAAAATAGTGAGCCTGTACTTTCATCCTTCTGCTCGTAGTAGGTTTCCCACCAGTCCTTGATGTGGAGGGCTACTTTGAGAAGAGCGAAAACAATCTTTTCCTGACTCGAAAATTCATGAACAAAAAAGTACCCTTCTAGCAGATTTAACCATTTATCTATGGCATTTGTGTCTACTTGACCCTCGAAGATGGGGATTTCAAAATTAACTTGTACCTTAAAAGGCATGGTGTTTCTAGAGTAGCTGCTGGAAGCTGATGCATCACTTCTGGGTAGCCGCTAAAGGATCTGGGCAAAGTTGTCCATCATCACATTCCTTTGTCGCTCGAGGGCTTCTTCGAGCAAGATTTTGATAGGATCTCCTATCCCCTCGTCTTTCTTCTCATCTGCCATGGGAGGCCGTCGAGATTTGCGAGGCTGGTCTTGCAAAGGTTTGACTAGTTCAAGCCCTAGCTCCTTATATCCCGACCTCATTGGGGACATGCAAAGAAAAACAGAGAAAAAGCAGACCGCTCTGATACCACTGATCCGGATTTAAACAGGAACACAACAAAATACAGAGATAACCATATACACAAAGATGCAGCGGAAATAATACTTCATTTCATTATTGGAAAATAGTGAAATATGCTTACAACCAGAAAGGGAAATAAACCAGCTAGGGCGATGGTAGCTTATCTTTGAGAAGAGATGTGGTGGCTACATGCCTCTGAATTATGTTACAATGAGGCTCGAATGCCTATTTATTGTTGAGAAACAATGGAAAACCCTTCACATCCCAAAACCTAACCCTAGAAGAGGAAACACCAAATTGTGGGCCTCGTTTGGGTAAATTGTTACATTAATTTCCCGGGGTTGTAACTTTGGCATACGATCTCCGTTTGACGCATACAATAGCTCGTTAGAAAGATCCATCCGAGAACTACCACTTTGGGATGTTGCCCCTATATTTCCAAAAAAACGTCGTTTAGGGCCTTAAAACGGCTCCGGAAGTTCATGACCCGAAAAACTGCTAAAAAAAGTAAATTGTGCTACAATTTAGGAAACTAAAAAGACTGAAAGAGACAGTTGTGGGGGTCCAAATGGGATAGGTGGGTGGCCACCAACATCCACCTGGATCAAAAAGGTTATTCCCAGGTGCCAGGAATTGATTTTGGTGATATTTTTTCTCCTGTTGCCAAGGTAACTTCTATTAGATTACTTTTATCTGTTGCTGCTACTTTCGATTTTGAGGTAGAATAGATGGATGTGAATACATCATTTCTTCATAGGGATCTGGAAGAGGATATCTACATGAAGCAACCTGAAGGTTTTGCTATGAAGGGTAAGAAAGAAATGGTATGCAAGTTAAAGAAGTCTTTGTATGGGTTAAAATAGTCACCAAGGATGTGGTATTAGAAATTTGATACATGTATATGGGGACTTGGTTTCACCAGAAGCAAAGCAGATCACTGTGTGTATTTTAAATTAATTGGTAACTATGTTATTTATCTAGTCTTGTATGTGGATGATATGTTGCTAGTTGGAAATGACAAAGAAATTATCCAGGATTTGAAGACACAATTGTCCTCCAAATTCGACATGAAAGATCTTGGTGCTGCAAACTATATTTTGGGCATGGAAATTAAAAGAGACTAGGAAAATAGGAAGCTCTAGTTAAAACAGAGGAAGTATGTCGAGACAATAGAGCAGAGGTTTAATATGCAGGATAGTAAACTGGTGAAGGTTCCTATTCCTGTAGGTGTGAGGTTATCTACTGAACAGTGTCCCAAGACATAAGAAGAGGAAGAGGACATGTCCCGTGTTCCATATGTAAGTGCATTCGGTAGCCTGATGTATGCAATGGTCTATACTATACCAGACATTGCACATGTAGTGGGAGTATTGAGCAGGTTTATGTCAAAACTAGGGAAGGAGCACTGGATAGCTGTGAAGCAGGTTTTCAGGCATTTGCATGGCACTAGTGATTATGGTTTGTGCTACCAAGGAAGACCATGATTGGATAGAGTGTTGGATATTCATGGATTTTTTTATGTAGACTGGGCTGGAGATTTGGATCAAATAAGATCTACAAGTGGGTATGTGTTTAACCTATTTGGAGGTGCAATCAGTTGGATGAGTAAGAAACAATCTATAGTGGCACTATCAACTATAGAGGCAGAATACATGGCAACTACTCATGCAAGCAAGGAAGCAGTTTGGTTGCAGAGATTGTGTTCAAGTATGGGGTTAGTACAGGAAGCTATAAGGATAGACTGTGACAACCAAAGTGCAATTTTCTTGGCCAAGAACCCTGCATATCATTCAAAGACAAAGAACATTGATGCTCAGTACCACTTTGTGAGGGATATGATAGAAGACAAAAGGTGTTGCTGGTAAAGGTCGACATTTTGAAGAATATTGCAGATGCATTAACAAAATTTGTGAGCTCTGAGAAGTTCCCTTGGTGTAGAGAAACAATGGGTTTTGTAGGGCTGGATAAATAACTAAGCTCTCTTGTGGCCCCTATGGAAAGAAAACAATAAGTGGGAGAATCTTGGGTTCTGTTATATTCTTTCCACGACTAGCCCACGTAGTTAACCAGGGGGTTAGAAGGGGGGCGGAGCCCCCCCTTCGTTGCACCGATTGTGTAGCAGGGGGGATCACAAGGGGTTTGAGGGGTGTAGGTAACCCTACTCTATATTAGGTTGGGCGGACCTACCCATCGTTTTATGCATTATTTTTCATGCATGGTTTTGAATGTGATGGTTTTCAGTCCATGGTATTGGATGATTCGGCATGTATAAATATGTATTGTAACATTGAAAGGAACATAATGAAAAATCAAGCTGGTAGTCCCGGTTTTGGGATCCAGGGAAAAGTCTCTATGTATATGTGTTTTATGTGTTATGCTCTCACATTGTTTATTTTCTGTGTTTTAGAATTCGTATGTAGGTAATTTCTGTATGGGGTTAAAACCTACACAAAGTTCGACTTCCCATACACAAGTTCATAAGGAGTATGTCGTGTAGTACTTCTCCATGTAGCTCTATAGGCCCACAAAGCTTCTGGAAGCTTTTCTGCCCAGTCCTTCCTATTATCACTCGGATTTTCCCTTAGAAGTTATCAAGAGAAGGGACACTCTGAGGTAACCACAAACGAATCTTTTAAGTATAGATTCTAGCCAATCTACGCTCAGAGAGGGCTCTCTCTTTATGATTTAGCTTTGTTTTAATATGATATTAGGCTAGTTATTAAAGCTTGGTGGGTTTTGATTTTGTTTGGTGGTGGAATTCGAGAGCAGATGTATAGAAGAAGGTATTTCAGGCCATTGGGCTATGGAGTCAACTGAAGGATGGCTTAACTGGATCAAGTTGATTTAACAAAGGAGAAATTTCACAGGGCAAGATAGCCAAACAAAAGACAAATGATAGTTTCAAATGGGTGAAATGGTCTTGAATAGGGAGGAAGGGCAACTAAGAATCCTTCAACAAGGTCCAAGATGAGGGAAAGTGGGTGCTCATCAACAAAAAGCAATTAAGTATTCTTTGTTAAATGGTCACAGTGATAAACTATGAAAGTAAGGAGCAATTAAGAATTCCCTACCTATAATAGCTTGGAAGAAAAAATTAAGAATATAAACGATTTTAAAGACAAAATGTAGTAAAGCTCTTTCTGAAATATAACTTTTTGTTTATCATTCAGATATGAAACACATATGAATATTTATTAAACTAGAAAAACTGTAAAAACACAAGATATAGAATACTTATTTGTTTCTCGTTTGACATAGGTATCCTGTAAAAGTCCTTTGCTTTATTACTTTGTTCTAGCCAGCCATACAAAAGTTGTTCAATAGTACTTCAATTCCAAAAGTAAATTATCTACAGAAATGTCTAAGAATCCACCCCTAATACTTCGAATAAGGAAGTATTTATACAAAATTTACATCAAAATATCTCATAACTAAATGAGATTTATTCTAGGAAAACTAAATATCTTTTTACATGAATATAGAGACAGATGGTCTCAAATATAGAAACAGAAAGTGAACTGATTGTGTTGTCCCTGTTTTCATTGAAGGAGCTGGAGGTATGCTCTACGAATCTGCATCTTGTTGTTGTGCTAGTAATTCTGTGCTGGATATCTGATTTGATCTTTTTAACTGATACTCTTTCACCTGTAACTGATACACTTTACCTGCTTGCCAGCTTTCATCCTTTTTACCAAAATTTACTGTGGTAATTATTTCTATTTACCTCATTGTTTACCATGGTAATTTTATAGGATGTCAGTCATGTTGGTCCACCAATCATCCCTTGGTATTCTTGTTCTGGTCAGCTTCCTGTAAATCTCATCAGCCTCAGTATATTTTACAAAATTAGGCTGGACTGTGAATAAGTGTTTCACTTCATGCTCAATGAAGAAAAGGTTCTCCAAACCATCATAGAGAACTTTCCCTGTGGGCAATGCCTTGACTGCAGATGAACTAGCTTGACTGTCAGCCTGCTTATGTAATTTATCAATGTAATCAAGTTGAACCATTAGTTTATCATTGATAAATAAAGGACTTGGGAGTCCTTTACTCCTTAAGATGTCAAACTTTCTCATGAATTCATCTATATCCTCCTGCATACTTTGACATCTTCTCTCTAGGCCTTGCATTAAGTTCCTTTTTGTCAGAACTTTCTTCAGTTCAAGGATAGTAGCAGTCCTATCCTGAATTTCTAGTTGCTCCAATTGTTGCTTGTTCTTACTGTTTAGAAAATTTATTAATCTGATAGCTTCCTCAGGTTTCCCACCCAGTTCTACTCTAGTCTTTTCAATTTCTTCAAGAGCAAGCTTTACCAAATCAATTTGTTCAAAAATAATTTGAATAGATGACCAAATATCATTGATGGAATCAATGATATTGGTCCACAATATCTTTCTGATCTCTTCTAAAGGCCTGTCAAATGTCAGGTCCTTCTCCAATGCTTTTATTTTCTCTGTCATGCTCTTATTTTTTCTTCTTTCCACTACATAATTTATCTTTGATAAGTCATATTTCTGCCCCATGACAGTGAATTTCTCTTTTACTTTTTGCAAATCTGTCACTTGGAGTTTCATTTCTTCCATTGACTTAATCAAGTCCTTTGTGCTCTGTGTAGATGTTCCTGCCTGTGATGTACTTGTTGCCTCTATGGGTGAAGTTGTTGCTAAAGGAATGTTTGGTACTAAAGCAATTGCCAATGTAGAAGGGATTGGTATTGAAACAATTGGCGCTACAATTTGAGGCTGTGTGGTCGACTCACTATGCCTGGACTATACTGCTTTCTCTAATTCTTTCTCTATTTCCTTTAGTTGTTCGTTTATCTTAAGGACCAAGTCCATAAGTTCTTCCTCATTTTTCTTCTCTATTACTTCAGCAGTTTGAGGGTGAATGAGGGGTGGCAACTTCGACTGTTTTCTAAGTGCAGCTATATCTTCATTCTTTTTCTTTATTAAACTTTCAGCTACTTTCACATCCTTTGGGTCATGACCCAACTCAATTACCAGTTCTTCCAATGATTTTATTCTATTGTCCTTTTCCTGTGAAGAGGCTTTCTCCAGTTGTAGTTGAGCTATAGTATTGTTTAATGAATTTTGCAATCTATGTGCCATCATTCCGTTGCTGGTAAGAGTTGAATACACCATCTCACCCATTTGCTTGTGTAGTTCAATCTAGTCTATAGGATGGATGTATTTAGCTAAAACCTTAAAATCAGTTTTGAGGTAACCTGCCAAGGATTTTGGCTGTTGTAATGTGGGTTTCAAGAAATTCATCTGCATTCTACCCTCTTTGATGTCAAAGGCTGACATCAATCTAGTTTGGTTTGAAGGGGCCATCTTTAGGTACTGAGCATAGGCTTGGGCCTTTAGTTGCTCATTCTTTGTCTTGATTTCCTTAAACTTCCCCTTTATATCTATAATTTTCTCAAAAGAAGACCCGAGAGATGAAACTTCTATACTCTGTTGTCTTTCTAGCTCTTGCCTCTGTGAACTTGAGGGTGTCCCACTTGTTGGGAATGTATGCAAACTATTTGTTCCTTCCTTTCTCATGCTTTCTGTAGTTTCATCTATGTACTCCTCCTCTGAATAAGGATTCAACCTTTGCCTCTTAGCAAAGGTTTGATCTGTAGGTCTGCTAGAAGGGGTAGCTAATTCCCTATCTCTTTTCAAATTCTTTTCCTCGTTTAGAGGAGTCTGCACAACTGGGGGATTTCCCATATTGGTAGGAGCTAGGTGTGGCTATGGTGGAGCTCTTTCTTCAGAGATTTCAAGTTGCTCTGTTATCTTAGGCTTTTCTTGGAGAAATTGGTAAATACCCTTTTTTTGAGCGACTGGCAATGGTGTACTGGTTGACTGGAAGCACTCCATGGACTGGAGTGACGTCGGGCAACAATTTTCAGGGTGGTTGATGGTTTTGGTATGAGTTGGTCGATTTCTACGTCCTGGTTGCATGCATGAGTTTTTCAGAATAAGGACAAAAATGGGATTTAACTTTGTTTTTATGCAAATTCAAAGTTTTTGGCGAGTTTCATGACATGGACGGGTTATGTCAGCAGGGATGACTTGACATTTTGTCATTAGTGGGAGGCGGTAAGTGGGTTTCATCGCACCGCTTACGGAGGGTAAATGGTATTTGGGGGGAGCCACACGATTCCATAAATTGCTCGACACGTAGCATCGACACTGTTCACAAAACCGCTCACATCGCGCGCTAAATGTCAATCAAAAGGCTCGTGCAATATGTGCGATAGCCATCGGATTTGAGGGATCTGATCGGACAGTGGGCAGGGAAATTACATGACTGATATATAACAGGGGCATGCTCGATATTAATTAAAAGATTTAATCATATCGGGGGCGATTTAATTGGACATTGAATTATTAATTAGTCCTGATGACTTAATTAATTCTTATTATCATGGCGGGGAGGTTGGGTTCTTAATTAACTATATATTATCTAATTAACCCCGTTTATTATTTGATTTACGGTTATATTTAACCATCAGGGTGGGATATGTAAAACTTTGGAGTTTTGTATAATATAATAATGCGGGTATGGATAATGTCATTTTATTCTGGAATTACATAATTAATAACATTAGTGGTTAATATGAACAAATGAATGGGAAAGTGCTAAGTCTAATCTTTTCCGAAAATGTATTTCATCATACAACACTTATACCTTTGGCTAATGATGTATTAGGGTTTATATGGAAAATGTTTTTATTTCCCTAGGTAAAATAGGATTTTACTTAGGAAAAGCTTTATTAAGGGAGTGAATGACTTTATGAAGGGGTAATTTTTGATGAAGGGGATTTTAAGTATTTTAGGCATTTCAAGTTATTGGGCCGAGGGTCTGATCCCTCCAAAAGTCAGAGAAATCCTCTAAGCCCCTCTAAATTGTTATAGATACCTTTAGTACTTAGGGGAAATTAGTGAATTTTTAGGGGAAAATGAAGTGGCGAAGTTAATCAATTTGACTTTGTTTCTTGATATGCTATCTTCATTGTTATTCATGCTTTGTCCAAGTGATGAAAACAAAAAAATTTAAGCTTTTAGCTTAACCATTCACCACACATTTATTCTGCAACCATCATCTACTTACCCTACCTACTTTATCCTAGCATTTTCACTTCTTTATTAGGGTGCACTTAGACTGGCAAACCCTTTTCACCCTTTCTTTTCTTTTACATAGTGATATCTATCTAAATCTACACTTATTACATCCAGGGGCTCAGATTATACTGTTGAGCTCCTTTTTCACTCTACCTATCTACTTATCTACCAAGATTAAACTGTTTGGTTAGATCTTTATTCTCTATTTCTACAACATGAAATTTGAAAACATGAACTAGTCAAGCTTACACTGTTTGACTACTCATGAATTATGGCATAGATGACAAGCTGCACACAATATTTTATTATACAAAATTAAATAGTAGTGGCATTTAGACTTGCACACTTTCATGGTATTTTCTTTTTGTTGGGGTTCATTTTCTTTCATTTTTTGACCTTTCTTTATTCTTTTTACCCTTTTATTTTTTTTCTAGGGTATACCCTCTTTACATTTTTTAGTTTTTTGTTCTTTCAAAAATATGAAAAGCATTTGCAACAAGCAAAGGTATGAACATATTTCAGAGTTAAATCCAGTCAATCATGATATATGAAACCTATTGGTATAGGGGCATAACACTTCCTGTGTAAGTGTATAGTCTTTGTAAGGATTGCTTCAAGCAACTTATTTGTAGACTCAACTTGTCCATTGGCTTGTGGATGGTATAGAGTGGATTTCCAGTGTTTGATTATGTATTGCTCCACAAGCTTCTGCACTAATATAGATGTGAATTGTGTTCCTTGATCTATTACAATTTCTCTCGGAACACCAAAACGAGTGAAAATATCCTCAAAAAGAAATGAAACTACAACATTTTTAGTAGAAAAAAGAAGTTCTTTAGCTTCTACCCATTTAGTGACATAATCAGTACATACCAGAATATACCTCTTTTTCTTTGAAGGTGGGATGATTGGTCCAACAAAATCTAGTGCCAATTTTTCAAATGGTTCAATCAGTACTTATGGCTGTAATGTCATTCCATTTGAAAGCATGGTTTTGCCCATTCTCTGACAACTGTCACATCTTTTAACATATTCCTTGGTATCCCTCAAAATGGAAGGCTAATAATACCCTAAAAGTAAGACTTTATAAGCATTTATTTTGTCAGAAAAATGTCCTCCACATCGTTCATCATCGAAATATTTAAGTATTTCTGGTATTTCATCCTCACGAACACATATTCTGATGATGGGATCTGGTCCTATTTTTTATAACTCTTCATTTATCCATGAATAAGATGTCCTTTTGTGGACTATTCTCCTCTTTTCTCTAGGGACAAATGAAATGGCATTTTTCATGTAGATAAATAGTTAGAAATATCTGCATACCAAGGTGATTTAGTAGATACTGAAAAAATATATTCATCAGGAAATTTCTCCTCTATAGGTTGATCATTATTATCATTTTGAATTCTAGATAAAAAAAATCAGCAATTGTGTTTTGTTTTCTGGGCCTATCTAGAATGGTGATGTTAAATTCTTATAATAATAAGAGCCATCTGTTTATTCTCCCATGAGTGATTGGTTTATTCATTAGGTATCTAATGGTTGAATGGTCTGTGTGAATGAAAGTTTAATAGACAGTTATATAATTCCTGAATTTGTTAATGGCATGAACTATAGCTAAAAACTCCTTCTCAGTTACAATATAATTTAACTCTGCAGGAGTTAATCTTTTACTGGTATAATAGATTGCATGAGGAGTAAGATCTTTTTTCCCTAACACAACTCCTAAGTCTAAATCTGAAGCATCAGTTGAGATATGGAAAGGTAATTTCCAATTAGGTCCTTTTAAAATAAGTACTTAAGAAATTCTCTTTTTCAAAGTTTCAAAGGTAGTTTGACATTCAGAATCCCATTTGAATTCACTATCCTTGGTAAGAAGTTTAAAAGGTGGAGATGCAATTTTTGTGAAGATTTCTATAAATATTCTATAGTGTCCAGTAAAACCAAGAAAACTTCTAACATCTAGTTGGCATTTTGGCACTGATAACTTAGAAATGACTTCAACTTTAGATGAGTCCACCTTAATTCCATTTCCTGAAATACTTCCACACAATCATGAATAATATCAGAGAAAATTCCAAGGATTGCTCTTTGGAATGTTGTCGGAGCGTTGCATAATCCAAAGGGAAGTACTTGTTAAGCATAAGTTCCCCATGGATAGGTGAATGTGGTTTTATCTTGATCTTCAGGTGCTACTTGAATCTGGCTATATCCACTAAAACCATCCAAAAATGAAAAATACTTTTTCCCTACTAATGTGTCTAATAATTGATGTATGAAAGGTAGTGGAAAGTGGTATTTTAATGTTTCTTTATTTAATTACCTATAATCAATGCATACTCTTCATTTTCCATTTTTCATCAGAAGGATTACTAAGGGTGAAACCCACTGACTGTCTGATATCGGATAAATGAAATTTACATCTAATAGCTTTTACAATTCCTCCTTAACAATTTCTTTTAGATTTGGGTTCATTCTTCATTGTGGATGTCTAATTGGTCTTGCACTTTGTTCAATGTAGATATGATGTATGCAAGTTTTAGGACCAATTCCTCTCATATAAGTGTATTCCCATGCAAAAGCAGAAGAATGTTTCTTTAATATTTCCACCAATTGATTCTTTTGTAGTTCTTCCAAGTTTTCATTAACATTTAAAGTTTTACCTGGAAAGATTTCCATTAAAGAATTCACAAATTTTTCCTTAGAAAGTAATGATACTTGTCTAGATGAGAGATATTCATTTCGACTATGGTCATAATGTGAGGAAGATTCATTATTTTCCAATAGTTTTAATTTGTCTTCCTCTCTTACTTGCTGAGTAGTAAAAATAGGTTGTATATCATCTTCATAGTCTATCCATTCTCCATTTCCTGTTTCTATTGTTGTTCTTGTAGTAGGGTATAATGTAAATTTATTTGTAGAATTTCCATCTGAAATAAACATGTCACCTGATCGATAACTGATGAAAGCATCAACTGTAGCTAGCCAAGGTCTTCCTAGGATTAATGGATGTCCTCCTAGAATGTTATTAGGTGTTAAGACCATGAAATCAACAAGATATTCCCAAGAATCTAAGGATACTCAAACATCCTCCAATACACCATTACGTTTAATCACAGACCTATCTGCTAATTGTAATAGCGTTGGTGTGTATTGTAGGTTAGGAAGCTTAAGTGAGTCCATAACTTATTTACTCATTATGTTTATGGCTGCTCCTAGATCAATCAGTGTGTTTGGGATTTCAGTTCCATTGATGTGAATTTTTACAATGGGGCTTCCTGGATCTAAATATTTGTGAATTTTCACTTTCCCCATCATGATGTCTACAATTTTTTCAACTAATTGAATTATTTTTATGTCCTTTCTTTTTCTTCCTAATCTTTGAGTACTTAATTCCTTAATTGTTTTCGCAAAATTTGGTATTTCTTTTATGGTTTGTAACAAAGGAATTTTGATACAAACGTTTCTTAATTCATCCAACATATCATAATCAAGCAATGTAATTTTTTTTTCTACTCCATCAATTTTCAACTGTTCAGGGAAAGGTGGCCTAATTGATACTGAGGATTGTTCTATGATAGGAGTATTTATTGGAACATTTTTTGTTTCATTATTTTCTTTTTGAGGGAGAGAGCTCTCTCCTTCTTTAGGTTGATTTTTATCTTATTGAAAATTTGGTCTCATTTCCTAAATAACAACAAGGGGTTTTCTTTGTAACACTCTTCTAGACCTTAATTAGACATTATTTAGACCTAGTGGAGTTATTACATAGGTTTGAGTATTTTTCCCTTCCATGTTGTACAGAACTTGTTGTGGTATTATATTATTAGGTTTCGGATATGGTTGACCCGGTAGTTGATTTGGTTTTTGTAGAAATGGTAGGGACATATTGTTATAGACATTTTTGGGCACTACAACACCAAGCATGAAATGTCCATAAACCAAGGGATCCTAAGTCCCTAAAAGTGTTGTTCTAACCCCTAAAGGAACAAGGTCAACTGATTACAGCTTCTCCCAGAAGTTCTCCATGAAATACTGCTCAGAACTGGTCAAAACAGGATCATTTCAGCTGCTCCATAGGCAAAGTGCATTGCATCTCACCTAAACACACTGCGTGGGTGCATTGCATTTCAAAAAGCCCTTCTATGGGGTGCGATGGGCGAGAAGTGACAAATGGCAGTGTCATTCCGCGAGGTGGAGAGGCATGGAAACTTCCAGAAACTTCTCCTGTGACACTTGCCTCTCTGAATTCGACCAAGGATGAGTAAGAGATCATCAATCTCCAAGTGAAAGCAAGAACTATCAGAGGGAAGACACTAATCAAATCACAAGTTGACTCATCTCCCTTACAGATATCCATATATGGATCCCTCATCCCAGAGATCCAGAGGCTGGAATTTTGCATATTGTAAGGAATTGCTGTTGGTTTCTTGAGACAACATCAGATTGTTGGGTGATCTAAGCTTTGTATGAGGTGAAGAGGGGCTTCCTTGCTGAGAGAATGATGCTGGGTCAGAACAACTGGTTGTAACTCCCTTGGCTCTTTCTTGTTTATCAATAGAAGCTATTCAAGTTTTCCTCCATACTCTTGTGTCATTTATGTGGTCAATTTACATCTGATCCTAGATTGTTTATGATTATAGATCCATGTTCTTGTATAGTGCTATGCTATTGTGATCTTACAGGTACTCTGTGAAGCTGGGCGTGCATGGGAACAAGTAGCGAAAGACTATCAAGAGAGAGAGGAATCGAACCAGGAGATTAGCGCAAGACAGAGGTTGGTCTTCTTTGTTCTTCTCTCATCTATACTTCATAAAGGAAAAACGAAAGTAGCTTTACTTTGTTTGTTTCTAAGGTAGATATCACACCTTAGTGGGATAAGCAGTTATGTGTAGACACTTTTCCCTGTAACAAAATGGCGACTCCGCTGGGGACGAATTAGTTTGTTTGTTTATCTTCCTTGTTGTCTATTTTATAAACTTACAGACGGATCCTGAAGTCAAGCCAAGTAGCTTTCGAATTTCATTTGCTATGCAAATGCAAAGTAGATAAATGCCACTTCAGTGAATCTCTGGGATTTGTTTATAAATTAAACAATTGATTTACAAACTCTCTGATTGCCCTTTGTGATAGCTCTTAGATCCTCCTTAGATCTACCCCTGATTGTTGCATTACTGATTACCATTTGCTTGGCCAAAACCCATGAACTGAACTGCAAACTGTGACCCGGAACCAAAGCAAAGTCTCATCTCTGGCCCAGCGTAGGTACTGTTCTGTGAATCTGAAATTCAGCGACTTCCCAAGTGTAGTAGGTGCGCTGCATTTCAAATTCCCTGTGTTACAGGTGCGCTGATCAGACTAGGCATTGTCTGGTTTTGGTTCCTATGATTCATTCTTTCCAGTTCTATTCATGAATTTTGCTGCCTGTGATCAGTATATCTCTGTTTGAAACCCCTTTTCCTTGTTGTTATTCCGCCTCCATTGTACGAAAGAACTGTAAATGTTTTTGTGTATTTGTTGAGTCATTTTCAGTTCTCCTTTGCAAAAGTAATGTAATCGTACTATCGTCCTTTGATTTGAAAGCATCGCAAGTGTCGTTTTCAGTCATAGGAAAGAGTTTGTTTGCTGTAGATAGTTGATTATCTTGTTACTATTGTATTTGGTCTGAATTTGTAATTTTTCTAGTGTCGAAAGCAAGTATTCATTTCTAAATCGTAAAATATTGTGATTGCCTCCATTTTTTATTTCGAAAAGAAACTTGTTGATAATTGTCACTTGAAAAGTAATTCATATTTGTGCATTAGCTTTATTTTCTCCATTCACATACTAAGAAAGCCGAAAACAAATACATGCATGTGCATTTTCATTTAGACTGTTTGATTGGTTTGATTTAGGAAAGTGCATTTAGAGTGTGCTCCTTGCTCTTTGTGAAAGAATACTGTCTCTCTTTCCTTAGTAGCTAGGATTTTCATTGCACAAAGAAGATAAAAGACTGTTTATCATCTTAGATTTCATTTTAGGAATTACACATCTACATCTCGCGGTGAACCTGAAAGGCAAACTTCATAAACAAGATCAACTATAAAATAAATTCAATGAATCTAACAACGCTTTGGATCCTAACGCACAACATTTATAAGTCTAGGCTAGAGACGTATTTCGGCGTCATAAAGCCAGGTAACTATTGTTCTCACTGATGGTTGGGTGATTCCTCCACTTTGAGACGATAAGTGCCAGTACGGACTTGTGCTCCCATGTGCCGTCGAGTATATTTTGGGAGACCACAATAGGCTTAATCCTTTATCCATAGGAAGCCGTGGCTGCCGCCCTATCGATCGCAATGTACTGAACACAGCATTCGGGAAGATTGACTGCCGTACCATAAAAAGTATTCTGTAGTTCTGCGATTGGTTTGGTAATCTCTCTACCTAGATTTCCATAGCAGTCCCTTTCATTCCTTTTCAGACTCCTTAACGGAAAAGGTCCATCTGAGCACTTGTCACTTCAGGCTCATTAAAAATCGAAGGCGACTAGAGTCATCTTTTGTTTTTTCTCGACTCTTAAAAATTGAAAAAACAAGTTGTGTCAAAGCGTCTAAAATTTATTTTAAATGGAATAATCATCACCCTTTCCTACGTTGATCTTAGGTTGAGAAAATGGAACCCACCAACCAAGGAATTCCCCTTGGAGGAAATCCTAGTCCCTTCTCCTCTTGGGGAGATGTTGGTGCACCCCATATGGCCACATTGTCGCTTCCAGGATTGACAATCGGCTTGCCTGTATGGCTCTTCTCAACCTCTGTCGTTCAGAACACTGCAATTCCTGAACAGTCGAGTCAGCAACTAGACGAATCCAGAGTTACCCACCAACCTTCTACTTCCTCCAATTCTTCCTCTCCTCCTTCTTCGCTTGATGGGGTTGGTAAAGCCAAAAATCAAGTACCTGAGAAGAAGAAGGAAAAGAAGAAGAAGAAGGAGCCCAAAGTGAAAGGGGGCAACCAAGCGTCGTCTAGCGAAAATCCACACACTGCACCGACCAGGCCTAAATCGCCATGTGTCATTTGCAAAGGAGACCACTATCACAAAGATTTTCCTTGCATCCCTCGGATCTTAAGGGACTGGTCTCCTCATTTGCACAACCCGATGTCGTCAACCTCTGATGGTCATGTTGAAAACACACCGTCGACTAGTGAAAGTGAAGCCCCAGGACAAAAAGGAAAATATAGATTTCCTTGTAAACTGTGCAAAGGTGACCATGCCGTCCACCATTGTCCCTTCTTAGACGAGGCTAAAAGAGTTTTGGACGATCGTCTAGTTTCACCGTTACGACTTCCTCCTGGATATAAAAACCTTTTTCCGAGTCCGTCACTAGTTGAAAAGCTGGCTGACCCACCCAGGTGGTCGGCCGAAGCATCTATCATTGAAGACAAACCATTTGAATCCATACCAGACGAAAGTCAAAAGGTCAAGGTGGTAGTTGACCCAGTCTTGCCTTCAGAGGTTCCATCTTCAAATGATACAGTCACAGAAGAGAATAAGGATGACACCGTCCAAATTCTTTTCGTAAGCATAGACTCTGATGAACATGGGGGCAATTTACCCGTTCCTTTACCGCAGGAAGGAATTTCGTCAGAGTCGTACCCGGCCATCTATTCAGTCCCACCTCCGAGCCACCTAGTTGTTTCCTTCGACTGGAATCAGCTAGGTAGACCCCGTTTACCGGCTAGTGTACCATTCTGAATTATTGCTCAAGTATATAGAATGGTTATGGCCGGTACCATCATAGATGAAGGGGCTTCTGTGAGTATCCTTTCCTCGACTGCTTGGAAAGCGCTTGGTTCGCCATCGCTTTTGCCTGAGATGAGAAATCTAACAGGCTTTGACAAAGGAACCAGTCGACCGTTAGGGATCCTTCCCAATGTGCCCATAACGTTGAGAGGAAAAATTGTTCACATGAACGTAATGGTAGTTCAAGGACCCCTGGATTATAATCTACTCCTTGGACGAGACTATATTTATTGCATGGGAGCCATTGTCTCCTCACTCTTTAAAGTAATGTGTTTTCCGCACGAAGGAAGAGTGGTCAAGCTCATGGACCAGCTTTCATTTCCCAGATCACGCATAGCAAATAGTCATATACCATCCCTAAATGGTCTTTTCACACAAAGAATGTCTCATCAATCGCCAGTCCACCCACCCGATGAGCGCGAGCGATTCGGGGGACATGACTGAAACCCAGGGGGCATGCACCCTAGTTTGCTTCGGCAGGAAAACTTCAGTTTTAGGGTAGGTTTCCTCGAGATATATATGACTGGTCTGTACTCCCATCTGTGATTGGAAGAGGGAGTTATTCTGGAAGAAGATTCTCTTGTCAAAGTTACGTGAGTGGAGTAGCCTCCTCCACTCACCTTTGTCTATTTCGATAGACATCTCCGAAGAAGTGTTTTGTTTGCGCTATGAATAGAACAATCTTTGGGTAACCTGAAAGAGGTATACCTTTCCTGATAAAACAAATGTTTTTTTGGTGATTTGAAGGGTGACCTTGAAACTTTGTTTTATACCTGCGGGCATGCAAACCTTTTGGCGTGCAAACAAAGAGTGATCACTTATCTGTTTTCTAGATTGGTCGTTTCCTAACTTGCATAAAGAAAGGATGTGGGGCAAAACTCTAAAAACTGCCATTTGTAAATGGGACATTCTTATTATACGACTGGATTAATCAAGCAATTTTAGTGCATAGTTCAAGCTCGTTAAAAAATAAACATAAGACATGAGCAAATGTTTCCCCCCGCGTTTAAGCTCATTAAAGAATGAACTATTTCCCGGTAAATAACCATCGTGAATGTAGTACTTCAGCCTCTAAAAGCCTTGGTCGTGTTCTCATCATCACCTCCACTCTGTATTGGCCGATCATTCACCTCCATTTGATTGCTTACTCCTTTTGAGGAACAGCTGCGAAGAGTGATCTCACTAGCCATCCTTGTAACACTACCGTGATTAGAACATTCCAAACCTTACCTGGAATCAGCTCCTACCCAATTTTATCACTCGTTCCTCAAAAGACGAGTCTCCTTTAAGCTCTTTTCAACTGACTCGTAAAATATGAAAAGATTGCCGAGCCATTGGCCTCTCCAGCTCATTAAAGGGACTGGAAGTGCTATCCCTCCTCTAAATTTTAATCTTTTTGGACCTGAGGGATTATTACACAAAAATATCGAGTGCTTGTTTTGTTCGGCTCGTTAAAAGTATCGAAAATTCATCCCTTCTGTATTGTTTTATACTTTTTCGGACTTAAGGGATTAGATGACGAAAAAGGAATTTTGGAGTTTCCTTTACGTTCCTTTTCAGACTCTCTAAAATTGAAAAGGACTGAGTTATCTTTGTCGTTAAACTCGTTAAAACTTAATAGCGACAAACTTGACCATAGCAGACAAGAATGAGTTTCACTATCGCTAGGCTCGTTAAAACATAGTGATGGGTTTGCCTGAAGGGCAAATTATAGAACAAGCATATGTTATCCTCCTCAAGCTTGACAAAAATAAAGAGGTACTGGTCAGCAATGACTAGGGAAAATTGGGAAGAAAACTTGAAGAAACTTTGTTGGTAGCAAGTCACTCTTGAACATGACACTTTCACTCCGCATCCAAGTCAGGTTGGGTTGTTTCATTCACCGGTCACATCACCATGGTCCCATCACACCATCCACATTTGGGGTAATGCTACCAATCCATCATGTCAGTGTCGTCAATATGTTCAAGAGAAGTCATTCAGAGAATTCACCTGTGTCTCACCCGCTACAATACATTCATACTCCATTCTTTCATGACCTCCACCCTGAACCGTATGTCATCAGATCGTTTTCACCTCCATTAAAATCATTTGCTCCGTTCTGTGTCATTGATGTGGGATTCATTAAGGCCCTCCTATGACGGATCACTTCTTGTCGACATCAGCTCATTATCCAAGAAGTCGATCTAGGAACACCCCATTCAGTACTTTGAAGCTTGCATGCCTTAATGGCAAGTTCTCACTTCCGGCGACAGGTTAACATCAATGGCCTTCGACCGAAAGATTTTGCATGGTGTTCGATGCCAAGTCCTTTATTCACACCACGTGAATTTTACTGCAGTACCTTGAGGGTCATTATCATTATCGGTGATTCCTCTCGCACCTGTTAACAACTTACATCATTGGCTGGTAATCAGGCGATGTCTTTCCATGTTCGACTCCAGAACATCTCTCACATGGATAGACTTGTACTTCGAATGAACATCAAACAAGATTGAAGACCCCGGATCTAGTTTCATCCATCCGGGCTGCGATATATATTCAGGGAAATAAAGACATCAAATGTACATCATTGTTGCACAGATAATCATCCAATCAAAGGGATGATGGCTCTACCGGAATCATCAGTCTACACTGAGACGATTGTCTGTCCTATGTACATGAAAATGAATTTATAAAGCTGAGCATGGGAATGCTTGCCTCAGCTAGATCATGAAAATATTATGAAGATAATGTATGGTATTGTATCTTATTACAGGTCTCCTCCCAGCTTGAAAGAACTTCGGATCCTCATAATAAAGCATTTCACCTGACATCAAAAGATTAACGAACTCATGCTTTAGGGGGCAACTGTTATAGACATTTTTGGGCATTACAACCCCATGCATGAAATGTCCATAAACCAAGGGATCCTAAGTCCCTAAAAGTGTTGTTCTAACCCCTAAAGGAACAAGGTCAACTGATTACAGCTTCTCCCAGAAGTTCTCCATGAAAAACTGCTCATAATTGGTCAAAACAGGATCATTTTAGCTGCTCCATAGGCAAAGTGAGTTGCATCTCACCTAAACACACTGTGTGGGTGCGTTACATTTCAAAAAGCCCTTCTATGGGGTGTGATGGGTGAGAAGTGACAAATGGCAGTGTCATTCCGCAAGGTGGAGAGGCATGGAAACTTCCAGAAACTTCTCCTGTGACACTTGCCTCTCTGAATTCGACCAAGGATGAGTAAGAGATCATCAATCTCCAAGTGGAAGCAAGAACTATCAAAGGGAAGACACTAATCAAATCACAAGCTGACTCATCTCCCTTACAGATATCTATATATGGATCGCTCATCCCAGAGATCCAGAGGCTGGAATTTTGCATATTGTAAGGAATTGTTGTTGGTTTCTTGAGACAACATCAGATTGTTGGGTGATCTAAGCTTTGTATGAGGTGAAGAGGAGCTTCCTTGCTGAGAGGATGATGCTGGGTCAGAACAACTGGTTGTAACTCCCTTGGCTCTTTCTTGTTTATCAATAAAAGCTATTCAAGTTTTCCTCCATACTCTTGTGTCATTTTTGTTTGCTGCATTTGTGTGGTCAATTTACATCTGATCCTAGATTGTTTATGATTATAGATCCATGTTCTTCTATAGTACTATGCTACTGTGATCTTACAGGTACTCTATGAAGGTGGGAGTGCAAGGGAACAAGTAGCGAAAGACTATCAAGAGAGAGAGGAATCGAACCAGGAGATTAGCGCAAGACAGAGGTTGGTCTTCTTTGTTCTTCTCTCATCTATACTTCATAAAGGAAAAACGAAAGTAGCTTTACTTTGTTTGTTTCTAAGGTAGCTATCACACCTTAGTGGGATAAGCAGTTCTGTGTAGACACTTTTCCCTGTAACACATATGTGGGTTCTGATTTTGAACTTTGATTTGAGGTAATTGATTAGCTTGGGGAATTTGATTAGATTGGGTTAGAAATTGCAGTGGAAGATAGGATGGTGAAGATTTTTGATATTGAGCACAAGCCCCATAAGGACTTTGGCATCCTTGATTGCAAGATTGTGATTGTGGCTGAGCCCAAGGCTGCTATTATCACTCAGATTTTTTCCTTAGAAGTTATCAAAGAAGGAATAGTCTGAGGTAACCACAAACCTAATATTTTAGACTTAGGTTCTAGCCAACCTAACTCTAGAGAGGGCTCTCTCTTTATAATTTAACTTTGTTTTGAATAATATTTCAGGCTAGTTCTTAGTGTTCATGATTGTTTTGTTTTGATTGGGGGGTGGAATTAAGAAAATAGATGGGCAGAGCAAGCATTCAGGCCATTGGTCTATGGAGTCAATCAAGAGTGGCTGAACTAGATCTGATCTATCACTAAGGTAAGAGTTCACAGATTAGGCTAGCACAGCAAAAGCAAATTTGCAGGTTTGAATAGATGAAGTAGTCTTAACCAGGGCAAAGGGAAATGAAGGATCCTTAACGAGGATTAGGATGAAGAAAGGAAGGATGATCAGTAGCAAAGGGCAATGAAGAATCCTTTGCTATGGACCAAAGGGGGCATAAACTATGGAAGTAGGGGAGAAATCAGTAATTCCTAGAACATGATAGCTTAGTAGAAAACATATAGAAAGTAAACTGTTAAAACAGAGAGCATTTACGCTGATTCTGAGATATCATTCCTTGTTTACTTTACAGATTTTTTAAGAAACACATATGAATATTAATAACATGAAGAGAATACAATATTTAAACACGAAGAGATAATAGTTATTTGTTCCAACTGTGCACAAGAATCCAGTTAAATGTCCTTAGCTTTATTTCATTTCCAGTAAAACCAATCCAGTCTTGAGTACAATAGCTCCTTGGCTCAAAAATAAAATGTCTACAGAAATGTATTTTAATCCACCCTAATTACTTAAATTTGTGAATTATTTATACAAAAAATGGTACAAAATATCTCATAACCATATGAGAATTATTCTAGGAAACAGAAAATATCTTCAACACGAAGATAGAGATAGATGGAGAACTATCTTCTTGTTGTCCCTTTTATTGTGACTCTGCTAGTTGTTGTAATTCAAATTTGGATCTTTTAGTTGCTTTATAGTTGTGTTCTGGAATCACTTTTTAACTTCTACCTACTGATACTCTTTACCTATTCTTCTTTGACTCTGTATTACCTGTTTTACCTGGCAACCATGTTTTACCATGTAGATTTACTGTAGTAACTTTATAGTAAATCTATAAGTTTTGTTCACCATTCACTATCAGGTAATTTCATCCTTATCATCTTTCTGTATATTTCATCAGCTTCTGTATACTTAGAAAAATTTGGCCTGCTGGTAAATAAGTGTTTTACTTTATTTTCTATGTAAAACAGATTATCAAGGCAATCATATACTGCCTTTCCAGTGGGCAAAGATTTCACCCCTGAAGTATCAGCTTGGTTTCTCGCTAGCTTGTTTAATATTTCAATATAATCCTCCTAGGTCATCAACTTGTCATTTATTACCATAAGACTGGGAAGTCATTTTTCTCTTTAGATGCCATACTTTTTCATAAAACTATCAGTGTCTGCTTGGATGCCCTGACATCTTTTCTCCAAATTGAGCATCGGGTTCCTCTTGGTAAGAACCTTCTTTATTTCAATGACAGTTGATGTTCTATCATCAATTTATAATTCATCCAGCTGGTACATGTTTCTACTGTTCAAAAATGTGATCAATTGATTGGCTTCTTCAGGTTTATCTCCTAATTCTTCCACTGTCTTGTGGATTGCTTCTGTGGCTACTTTGACTAATTCAGTCTGTTCAAAAATAACTTGAATAGAAGGCCAAACATCATTGATGGAATCAATGATGTTGGTCCAAAGAATTTCTTTCATGTCTCCCAGTGGCTCTTGAAATGTCAAGTACCTTTCAGGGACTTTTATTCTTTCTACCATCCTTTGGTTCTTCTGAGCTTCTTCTTTCTCTTGTATTTGTGCAAGTTTACAATTGGTCTCTAAACTTGACACTTCTTCTCTAAGTTTCTTAAGCTCAGTGGCCTGGATACTCATTTCCTCCATTGCCTTGATCAATTCTGCAATCTTTTTTATTGGTGTCTCTGTGCTTGTTGATGTACCTGTAACTAGAAAAGTGGTAGCTGGTGGAATTGTTGGTGCTAATGCAGCAGCCAACGTGGAGGGTACTGCTGTGGAGACTATTGGAATTACAATCTGAGGAGTGGTGGCCAACTCATTATGTTAGACTGTATCAAGCTATCCAGCTCCTTCTCGGTTTCTTTGAGTTTTTCATTAAGCTTTAATACCAAGTCGATAAGTTCTTCCTCCTTTTTGGTTTCCATTACTTCAACTGTCTAAGGATGATGAAGAGGAGGAATTTTGAGCTACTTTTTCAATGCAGCTATGTCATCATTTTTCTTCTTGATAAGGTTTTATGTAGCTTTCACATCCTTGGGATCGTGTCCTAGTTCTATGACCAAGTCCTCTAAGGAATTTATTTTGGTGTCCTTGGCCTGTGAAGAGGCCTTCTCCAACTGGAATTGTGTTGACATATTACTCAATGAATTCTGGAGTTGGTGGGCTGCAATTGCCTTACTAGTCAAAGTGGAGTAGACCATTTCACCAGTTTGCTTGTGTAGTTCTATTTGATCAATAGGATGAATATCCTTAGCCAATACTTCAAAATCTATTTTCAAGTAATTTTCCATTGATCTGGGTTGCTGTGTAGTTGGCTTCAAAAAACTCATCTGCATCTTACCTTCCTTTATGTCAAAGGCTGACATTAGCCTTGTTTGATTTGTTGGAGCCATTTTCAGGTAATGTGCATAACTTTGGGCTTTTAACCTTTCATTCCTGGCTTTAATTTCTTTGTATTTTTCTTTGATATCTTGGATTTGGCCAGTAGGAGCCCTGAAGGAGGATACTTCCACGCTCTGTTGTCTTTCCAAAATTTGATCCTGTGTGGTGGAAGGTTCTTGTGTACCTCAGGAAGGATTGGTATGCATGCTTTCTGTTCGTTCTGAACCCGTGGTTCCTACTATCTCCTCAATATTCTCTTGTTCTGAAAATGGATTCAACCTTTGCCTCTTAACATAGATTTGGGCAAGAGGTTTGCTGGAAGGAGTGGCATCCTCTCTATCTCTTTTGAGGTTCCTCTCCTCATTTAGAGGAGTCTGCAAAATAGGAGGATTGCTCATGATTTGTTTTGGTTGAGCAAGTTCCTTTGAAATATTAGGCTGTTCTAATTCCTCTGGCTACTCTAAAGGCCCTTCTTGCTCTGATGGCCCTGCCTGCTCTGATGGACTTGCTTGCTCTAATGGCCCTTCTTCTGTTGTTTTCCCGCTGTCTCCTTGTGATTTCCTTTGAGATTGAGTTTCTCCTGGCACCTGTACAAATGAATCCTCATCAAGTCTTCTATCTAAATCAATCAAAACATTATTGACAGCAGTTTCTGTGCTATCCCGGTCTACCAAAGTGTTTTCCACCCATTCAAGCTGATTTGCATACTGTTCAATTTCAGGGATTTTATGGTGGATGTAAGGAGATAATTTATTCTTCTGTCTCCTATTGCAAATCAAGTCTAAAGGGTCATAATTCCAGATAAGACTTTGTTTCAGTCTCAACCTTTGGAGGATTTCCTTTGCTTCCTTTCCTACTTCCCTACTATTACATATAAATGGTCCAAGCTGATCTTTTATGATAAGTTGAGCTTTCTTCTTGGCTTTCACAAAATGAACCTCATCTGAATTGATCATTTGCCTATAGTACTCCAAAGTAAACAATATCATAGGGAGGTATGTGGGCAATTCGTAGGGAGCCAACTCACATCCATAGATTCTGATTTCAGTGTGGTTTTGGTACAAGTACCAATTCCCCACTTTATATTGCTTGGACAACTATAGGACCCTTCTGATGTCTGCACTGATTCTGGTGGGAGGGCTTCCTAGTAGCATAGTTTTCACAGGGTACACAAAGAGATCTATGAAATCGGTATAAGAATATTGAGAGTCAAATTTATGGATTAATGAAGTCCAGAAGATCACTGATCTAGGGTTGCCTCTAGTATCAAGCTTTTGGAAGGTGATTGGAAATCTATCAACTTGATAATACAAGAAAAAATGGTATAGAACTGAATAATATTTAAACACTCTTTAATTATCCAAACTCATGAATTGATCATGCATTTTATCAGCAATGAACTTAGCATAGTCAAACATGATGGTTGGTGGTTGCCCAGGAGAGTATATGGACATAAAGGATATAACTATTTCATCAACAAATTCAATTGTAGTATAGTCTAGCACATTGGATATCATTTCTATGATGTCTTGGCCAAGGTCAGAGAATATAGTCCACAGGTAAGGTGGAGAGTCCTTTGGGGTGTATTGTTCTTCTCTGATGAAGGCCTGGTATAACCGAGCAAGTCTGATTGAGGTGAGTGTAGGGTATCTATTCAACATATCTCCAATAGAAAGAGGAGTCAGGCTTTGGCTTGGTTGTAATTGTAGCATTTTGTTAATGGACTCAGCAGTGATGGTAAATAGTACAGACTGGTCAGGGGTTCTCACTACCCTTTGGCTGGGATCATAGTTCATGTGGCAGTAATGTACAATCTCTGGGAAGATATGAACTCTGGGGAACTAGTACTTGGGTAAACCTAATTCCCAAAGTCCAATGTAGTCTACATGGTTAAGGTACTGGTCTCAGTACCTGTAGAACAGTTTCAAAGGGGATTCTTCAACGGAAGTATCTTTAATCTGGAAATCTTTGTTTGCCAGTGGGAGATGGTCTAAATCCCTATGAGGAGACATAATGGGCATGACATTCAATGCATTTGGGGCATCCATACTTGGTTCTTGTGGATTCAAGGATGGGGGAAAAGGGTTTCAATGAAATTGGGATAAAACTGGTCTATTTCAAAGTATTTTAGAGTCACCAGGCAACTTATCTTACTAAATTACTTAGTATTTGAAGCAATTTAGTTCAGGTTTGGTAAGAAAATAGGGTTTCTCAGTGAATTTTGGGTAAATACCCAGTTTTGGCTTTTGAATGGAGTAATGGCGACTAAAAGGTGGTCAAGAGTTTTAGCAGGTTCAGTAAGTTGGCGGTTGGTAGCAGGTTGATGGTTGCACGTACTTTGTGCTTGCATGGAGGTCAAAATGTTCTTTTTTCATGATAAAATAGAAAAACTATAAGTTTTTTGGTTTTATTCATAAAGTCAATGACTTTGGTGGGTACATTGGGAAAAGGATAGTTGGCGCCAATGGGGGATGTGACATTTTGGTGTGTAGCAGAGGTGGTAAGCAGAATCCATCTCACTGCTTTTGGAATAAAGTGGTTTTAGGAGGAGGCTGCCTGATGCCATTCATCGGGTGCCACGTAGTAGCAGGGTGAACAGTAAAACCACCCACATCGGGCGGGTGAAGGTCAGCCTTCAGAGTTCGCCCGATATGAGTGTCGATTGTTGGATCTTAAGGGGTCAGATCACAAGGTGATCAGGGCGATGATTTGATCAAAGGTTTAATGGAGGGGCCCGACAGGATTTTAATGAGTGGAAGGATTAATTAACCACGGATTAGGGAGGCTTAATGACAACGAGAGTGATTTCATTCGCGGGGATAGATTATTAATTAATCACTAATTGATTAATTAATCTCTTTAATTCGACTGTGGGTTACGGTTATTAATTAGTCGCTGTTATCAGGAAATCTAGTGTCTCTGCAGAGCTGCTAGTCCCACTAAGACGGGTAGCTATCTTAGAAACAAACAAACTAAAGCCACTTTTGTTTTCCTTTATGAGAAGTAGATAGGAGAAGAGCAAAGAATACCAACCTCAATCCTTTGCTTGGTTGCTTGCTTGTTCCTTCTCCCCTTTGACAGATCTTTGCCGCTCCTTCCTTGCTTACCTGCTTCAAAGAGTACCTGTAAAGTCAAAGCAGTATAACACCTTCAAAGTACAGAGATCTACAACCATAAACAATATAGGACCAGATATATATTGACCACACAAATGCATATATCATCAAACATACAAGAATGTGGAGGAAAACTTGAATAGCTTTATTGATATAAAGATTAGAAGAGAGGATCACAACCCATTGATCTGACCCAGTGTCATCCTCCCAGCATGAAAGCCATTCTTCACCTCATGAAAAGCTTAGATCACCCAACACTATGATATTCCTCCAGGAAACCAACAACACTTCCTTACAAGATCTCAAATTCCAACCTCTGGATCTCTAGGATGAGGGATCCATATATAGATGTTTGCAGGGGTGAGTCAGCTTCTGGGATTTTGATTAGTGTCCTCTCTCTGATAGTTCTTGGTTCCACTTGGAGATTCATGATCTCTTACTCATCCCTGGGTGAATTCAAAGAGGCAAGTGTCATAGGAGAAGTTTCTGGAAGATTCCATGATCATCCACCTTGCGAACTGTCTCTACCATTTGTCTACTCTTGCCCATCACAACCTATAGAAGGGGTTTTCAGTATGCATCACACTTTTTGCATGTGGTAGGTGAGATGCATCACACCCTTAGCACTGAGAAGTCTGTATGGTCTAGTTTTGACCAGTTCTGAGCAGTTTTCCATGAAGAACTTCTGGGAGATGATGTAATCAGTTGACCTTGTTCCTTTAGGGTGTGAAACAACACTTTTAGGGACTCAGAAGCCCTTGTTTTATGGACATATATGATTTGGGTTGCAGTGACCAAATATGTCTATAACAGTTGCCCCCTAAAGCATGAGGTTGTAAATCTTTTGATCTCAGGTGAAATGCTTTATCATGAGGATCCGAGGTTTTTCGAACTGGAAGGCAACCTGTAATAAGATACAATAAAATACATTATATTCATAATATTTTCATGATCAACATGAGGCGGGCATTCCCATGCTTAGCTTTATAAATTCATTTTCATGTACATAGGACAGACAACCATCTGTGTGGCAGACTGATGACTCTGCTAGAGCCATCATCCTTTGATTCGGATGATCATCTGTGCAGCAATGATGTACATTTGACGTCTTTATTTTCTTGAATATATCGCAGCCTGGATGGATGAAACAAGATCCGGGGTCTTCAAACTCGTTCAATCTTCACCTGAAGTACAAGTCAATCCATGTGAAAAGATGTTTTGGAGTCGAACATGGAAAGACATTGCTTGATTACCAGCCAATGATGTAAGCTGTTAACAGGCGCGATAGGAATCACCGATAATGATGATGACCCTCAAGGTACGATAGTACAATTCACATGGTGTGAAAATGGGACTTGGCATCGAACACCACGCAAAATCTTTCGGTCGAAGGCCATTGATGTAAACCTGTCGCTGGAAGTGAGAAACTTGCCATTGAGGCATGCAAGCTTCAAAGTACTGAAAGGGTTGTCCGTAGATCGACTTCTTGGATAATGAGTTGATGTCAACAAGAAGTGACCCATCGTAGGAGGGCATTAATGAATCCCACATCTATGACACGGAATGGAGCAAGTGATTTTGTGGAGGTGAAAATGATCTGATGATACATGGTTCAGAGTGGCGGTCATGAAAGGATGAAGGGTGAAGGTATTGCAGTGGATGAGACACAAGATGGGTTGGTGAATTCTCTGAGCAACTTCTCTTGAACATATCGATGACACTGAAATGGATCGGTAGTGTTAACACCAAAAATGGATCGTACGGCGGACCAATGGTAATATGATTGGTGAACGGAATAACCCAACTCGACTCAATCATGGTGATGGAGTGAAAGTGTCATGTTCAAGAGTGACTTGCTACCAATAAAGTTTCTTCAAGTTTTCTTCCAAATTTTCCCCAGTCATTATTGAATAGTACCTCTTTGTTTTTGTCAAGCTTGAGGAGGATAACATATGCTTGTTCTATAATTTGCCCTTCGGGCAAACCCGTCGCTATGTTTTAATGAGCCTAGTGACAGTGAAACTTGTTCTTCTCTGCATGGACAAGTTTGTCGCTATTGGTTTTAACGAGTTTAATGACAAAGATAACTTGGTCCTTTTTCAATTTTAGAGAGTATGAAAAGGGACGGAAAGGAAACTCCAGTAATCCTTTTTCGTCATATAATCCCTTAAGTCCGAAAAAGTATAAAATAATACAAAAGGGATGAATTTTTCGATAGTTATAATGAGCCGAACAAGACAAGTGCTCGATCGTTTTGTGTAATAATCCCTCAGGTCCAAAAAGATTAAAATCTAGAGGAGGGATAGCACTTTTGATAGCTTTAATGAGCTGGAGAGGCCAATTGCTCGGCAATCTTTTCATATTTTACAAGTCAGATGAAAAGATCTTAAAGGAGACTCATTTTTGAGGAATGAGTGATATTTTCAGGTAGCAGCTGGTTCGAGGCAAGTTTTGGAACATTCCAATCATGGTAGTGTTACAAGGATGGCTAACAGAATCACTCGTCCCAGCTATTCCTCAAAAGGGTAAACAATCAAATGGAGGCATATGATCAGCTAAAACAGAGTGGAGGTGATGGTAAGAACACGACTAAGGCTCAAAAGATGATGATAATGCATTCACAATGGTTATTTACTGGGGATTAGTTCATTTTTTAATGAGCTTAAACTCTAGGGGAACATTTGCTCATTTCTTAGGTTTAATTTTTAACGAGCTTGAACTTTGCGTAAAACTGCGCGTGCCAATCATATAATAAGGATGTCTCATCGATAGGTTCAATTTTTAAGGAGCTTGCACCATTCAAAACTTTGCTCTGCTACCTCTCACATGCAAGCTAGGAGCAACCAACTACTATCCTAGGAGTTAGTTAACTACTATGGTCAGGTAGGAAAATTTTTCCTTTACTTTGTTGGCACCATTTGGTTCGTGCAAAGGTGAATAGTCGATTCGACCACTCACCTAACTTAAGCAATTGAAGTCAGCGAAACTATGGAGTTAGCATTACGCTGGTCGATTTTCACTTGTGGACAAAAGGTTTGGATGCCCCTAGGGATAGAGAAGTAGAGTTTCCAGGTTACCATATGAAAGTTCTCACATTTGCAAGATTTCTCCATCTGCATTTGCAGACAAAACACTTCCTTGGCGATGTCTACCGAAATATACAAAGGTGAATGGCGCAGTCGCCTCCACTCACATAACTTTGACAAGGGAATCTTATTCTTGTCTAATCCCATTTTCCTATATGGATGGGTCTGTTAGACTAGTCATATATCCTTTGCGGAAGCTTTACCCTATACCCAAGGTTTTCCTGCCGAGGCAGACTAGGGTGCATGCCCCCTGGGTTTCAGTCATGGCCACCGAATTACTCACATTATTTAGGTGGACGAACTAGAGGTTGATAAGACATTCCTTGCATGAAAAGACTAGTTAGGGATGGCATTTGACTATTAGCTATGTGTGAGCTGGGGAATGAAAGCTGGTCTACGAGCTGGACCACTCTGCCTTCATGCTGAAAACACATTACTCGAAAGAGTGAGGAGACAATGGATCCCATGCTATAAATATAGTCACGCACAAGGAGTAGATTATAATCTAAAGGTCCCTGGACTACCATTACGTTCAAATAAATGGTTTTCCTTCTCAAATTTATAGGCAAACTTGGAAGGATCTCTAACGGTCGACTGGTTCCTTTGTCAAAGCCTATCAGATTTCACATCTCAGGCAGAAGCAATGGCGAACCAATCGATTTCCAAGTACATGAGGAAAGGACACTCACAGAAGCCCCTTCTATTGGAAATAATACTAAGAGGGGGGGGGGGTGAATCAGTATTATCACATCAATAAAACTTTTTCATTTCCATATTCAGATTTATATATGCTACTTCCACAACTTCTTATGATTCAGTTAGTTGATCCTTAATGAGTGCATTAGAACATTATCAACCATATTAACAGTAAACAGGTGCAGTAAAATAGAACAGATCATCACACATAAGTCACACACATGAACACCATGATATAAGGTGGAAACCCAATGTGGGAGAAAACCACCTGCTGCAAGTCATCTCAATCTTCTTCTTAATAAGAAAATCCTTTTACAATATTTATGTACTGGTGCAGTCTTATACCAGTACGCAGGCTTCTACTTGCAGAGAGCTACAACTCTCTCTCGTTCTCTAGTCTCTTCTGGAAGGGAGCTACAACCCCCATAGTTCTTGTACTAGCCGATCCATTTACTAGTACGCAGGCTGCTACCTGCTACAATGCTCCAAAGTTTTCAACTGCTACTAGAAGGGAGCTACAACCCCCTTAGCTCTTGTACTAGCTAGGATACTAGTACGTAGGCACCAGCCTACAATCTTCTCTCCTCCAGGTACCACGTTTCATGCATTTTCAGACTGGATACTCCTGAAGCACAACATGTAATCTGAAAGGCCACGTTTCATCCAATTTTCATATTGGACCCATTAATATCATTGAAGCACATAATCAATTAATCTTCTGAATCACCCAAACACCAGATCAATACATATACAAGGATAATATATGTGTTAGCACCCAGATCTAGTCCATCAGATCACATAAATATGAGTCATTATGATCTTGATCCAATATTAGTTCTCATCCATCAATACTGAAGCTAAACACAATCAACCAAACAGGATATGCAGAATACTGACACCTTTAAACTGTCATCAGAACCCATCAACAACCAGAACCACCTGTGACTTCAAATATCATAGCTCAAATTGTATACGCTACTACAATGAACCAAACCTGCATATATACGCGCTTACACCAAAGCCAACCCACGTACAGATCTATAAATATTCAAACATGACTTGCAGCGATTTCAAACTTAAGTTATACCTAGTTCAGATCATTTTTCAATATACAGATCTAGAATAAGCATAATCAAATATATAGAGATAGTTCATTTCAAACCATTTGATCCTGATCTATCCTTAGATCTTGTTCTCCATCAACCGGTGAGATCCCTCTTTAGCTCAGATCCAGATCTGCATCATAACCCAATCACAGTATTCCAGATCTAGCACTTTATCAGATATTCAATAATTCAGATGATGCTTTGCCAAATGATCTCCTTCCTCTTTTATAGCCTTAGTCCTTTCTCAATACCACGGTCCAAAACCATAGGATCAAAAAACTGTTGGACTAATACCATGAACCAACCATGAAAGTGCGTGAGATCAACACTTTTGGATGCAATACCACAGACCAAAACCATAGGATCAAAAACTATCGGACTAATACCATGAACCAACCATGAAAGTGTGTGAGATCAACACCTTTGGATGCAATACCACGGACCAAAACCATAGGATCAAAAAACTGTCGGACTAATACCATGAACCAACCATGAAAGTGTGTGAACTTTTCTCTTGCATGAAGGGAACTTTTCTCTGCATGAAAGTGCATAAAATTTTCTCTACATGAAATAAACTTTTCTCTGCATAAAAGTGCGTGAACATTTCTCTACATGAAATAAACTCTTCTCTACATAAAAGTGCGTGAACTTTTCTCTACATGAAATAAACTTTTCTTTGCATAAAAGTGCGTGAACTTTTCTCTACATGGAATAAACTTCTCTGCATAAAAGTGCGTGAACTTTTCTCTACATGGAATAAACTTTTCTCTGCATAAAAGTGCGTGAACTTTTCTCTACATGGAATAAACTTTTCTCTGCATAAAAGTGCGTGAAATTTTCTCTACATGGAATAAACTTTTCTCTGCATAAAAGTGCGTGAACTTTTCTCTACATGGAATAATTTTTTCTCTGCATAAAAGTGCATGAACTTTTCTCTACATGAAGGAAACTTTGTTGCACTATAATTTATCAAATAAATTTGCTGCACTATAATTTATCAATTGTGTGATTTGCCATCAAGGACAACACTTGTCTCATAATGCCAACAATCTCCCCCTTTGGACTTGTCATACTGAGAATTGTCATCTGATATCTCTTCCGTAGATTCATCTAGATATATATAAGTGAGTTGATCTTCTATGAGTTGTTTGCCATCAAGTACAACACATGCATCATAATGCCAACAATCTCCCCCGTTGGACTTGATGGAAACAATACCAAATCACTCTCCCCCTTTGACATCAAGGGCAAAGGGCGAACCAAGATATTCTCTTTCCTAGAAAGGCATTCCGCTGTTCATACTCCCCCTGAGTACCTGTTGAAATCTCTGAATGAGCTCCCCCTTTGTATATGCCAAGGTGTACCAATCTGTTCATGCTACATGCTGAAAGCTCCGCTCTTTCTGAATTGTGCTATTCATGCTCCCCCTGACTGTAGGAAAGATCTGCAAAAGATGTTCTTCAAGAAGAACCAAGACTTATACATCATGAAAGAGATAGAGACGTATTGTAGCAATATTCAGACCAGCATCCATGATCTCCTTCATAATGCCAACAATGCATGATATGCTCCCCCTGTATGTAAGCAAGGTCTGCTAAAAGGTGTTCTACAAGAACATGACTCTATACATCATACGTGACCTTCCCAGCACCAAATACTCATACATACATCCATCTCCCAACCAAGTGGGGATATACCAGAAAATGACAACCAAGTACATTACATCATTCATCCCAGGCATAATGGGGAAACCAACAGAGGCCGTTACATGACCTTGATATGATTGAAATATTTCATCAAATGACTACAATAGATAGAGACACACTATTACATCATGAGTCTTGATATGACCTTTACATTGAATGATATACATGACATTTATAACAGAGACCAAACACCTAAATAAGATCATGATAAACATCAGCAACGACACTGAATGATCTGCTCCATAGCGTCTGTCACCAGCAACTTGTATTAGTGCATGAATCATCAAGGTATGTCCGTATCAACTCATCCTTTTGAACAGAATTCTGTATATACAGAATCATTCTATCATATGTGAGAAACACCATAGCCATCCAGATCTGCATGGACCAAGTATCATAAATTGGGAATATCAATCAACATATGTACGAAACAACCTATCATCATATAGGTAAGAACTCATCATCATCAAGTCTCCAACAATGCAACTTTGAATAATCATCCATGTATCCAGCCAACAATCCTCATCCATATATGTGTGAAGAACAATAGGAATCTTGCATCATAACTGTAATATATGATCTTTATGCATATGACGACAACAGCATATGAGTGGCTCATCATCAAGTAAAGAAGATGTGAATTCAAGCTATGTACTTCTCCTTATCCTTATGAAGATCACCATGTAAGCACCATAAGAGAATCAACCACAAATCTGATCTAAATATCAACTATGTAACCCCAAGAATCATCTGAGCAATTCATAACCATATCATAGCAAGATGAATCATTTATCCATATAAGCATCATCACCAAGGACTATTAACCATAATGCCAATAATGCATTAAAAGCATATGCTCCCCCTAAACCTGTGCCATCTTGGTTACTGTCAGATCTGATCATGCATATCAGCAAGAAGTATCAAGACATCATCATTATCAAGTTAGAAAGAAAACACTTCTAACCATCAAGTCATTTCCACACATCATCAGCAAATTGTAACCATTATCAAACAGCGCAAATAATAAACCGAATCATAACTGATCCTTTTCCTGAACCTGTCCCTACTGCCTTTCCTCAAACAATCATATAAGCGACTATGCCATAACCAACTCGCGTATATACGCAACTTCCCTTTATCAAGCTTGCGTAGGAGATTGAAGTTTTACACTTCCGGCTCCTTCTGTTATGTCTGTATAATGTGTTGTGCTGCCACTTTCTGACTGAACTTCCTTTTTCTTCCATATCTTCAAGTGTGATGATGTTTTCTCCTTTTGGTGTGATGTCCGTGCTTTGTTCCTGCATTCCTTTGCTATATGTCCAAGCTTGTTACATGCATAACATCTTGCATGTTTCATATTCCTTTTGTAGCAATCAACAGCTTTGTGACCAAACATATTGCAAGCAAAGCAATATCCATTAAAGTACCTTGACTGAGATGATCTGTTTGTTTGATGATCTTGAACCCTTCTTCTTCTACATCTGGCTGCAACATGTCCAAGGTTATGACATACATAACATTCAACATTATTCATAGGAGGAGTAAAAGATTTTCTTTGAAGAATTTCTTTCCTTGGTTGATGATGAGATTGACCTTTCATCTCTCTTATCTCCTTGTTGATCATTTTAGATTTCTCTTTAGAGTTCCTTGCCTCACCTTGTGAACTAGATTCACCTTCAAAAGATTCATGAAAGCCAAGACCAGTTTTGATAGCAGGAGATCTTTGACTATTAAGAATATCATCCAAGACTTTAGTACTATCTTGAAAACGTAAGAGCTTATCCTTTTCTTCTAATTTACTTTTCAAGATATTTGCCTCAACCTGAAGTTGTTATTCTTTTTCTAGATATTGCTTCTTCATGTCTTCTTCAGCTTTCGTTTCTTCTTCCAACTGATGCTTTAGCTTGAGAATCTCCTTTTCTTGTTCTTCATTCAGATCCTGTTGCATTTGACGAATTCTGAAGGCACATTCTAGCTGAGATTTTAAGCTGATAACTTCGTTTCCCTGTTTTTCAATATCTTGGACTAGATTTTTATTCTGCTTCTTTGATTCTTCAAGATCTTCCTTTAGAGAGCAGATCGTGGCTTCAAGATTTTCATAGTAACTGGATCTATCTCTGAGTTTCTTGATGGTTGTGTTCTTTTCATTGACTTCATTTCTTAGAGATGTTGCTTCAACCTGCAACTTTTGATATTTCTCCTTGAATAACTCTTGTTGAGCCTTTTGTCTAGTAACAGCTTCTTTGAGGGCACCACTCTTTATGTTCAGAAGTCTTTCTTGTTCACTAATTTTGTTTGTCAGCCTGTTAAATTCTGCTTCTATTTGATATCCTTCTTCCTCACCCATAAGAGCGCATTCAGTTGTTTCGTTATCACTTCCATCTTTTCCAAATGGATAGATAGCTGGAACATCAGAGGATAGCAAATTCATACCTGATAGTTCATCTTCATTCTGAAATGATTCCGAATCTGAATCTGAATCTGAATCTGAAGAGCTTCTTATACCTAATCCCCAATCGATTCTCCCACTGTCATAGTTCTTCCTAGATGTCTTCTTCTTCTTATGAGCTTTCTTCTTAAGCTTCTTTCACATTGTTCCATGGATCTCCTTCAAGCGATCAAGCTTCTACCAAAGGACCTGCTCTGATACCAATTGCTGGAAATAATACTGAGAGGGGGGGGTGAATCAGTATTATCACATCAATAAAACTTTTTCATTTCCATATTCAGATTCATATATGCTACTTCCACAACTTCTTATGATTTAGTTAGTTGATCCTTAATGAGTGCATTAGAACATTATCAACCATATTAACAGTAAACAGGTGCAGTAAAATAGAACAGATCATCACACATAAGTCACACACATGAACACCATGATATAAGGTGGAAACCCAATGTGGGAGAAAACCACCTGCTGCAAGTCATCTCAATCTTCTTCTTAATAAGAAAATCCTTTTACAATATTTATGTACTGGTGCAGTCTTATACCAGTACGCAAGCTTCTACCTGCAGAGAGCTACAACTCTCTCTCGTTCTCCAGTCTCTCCTGGAAGGGAGCTACAACCCCCATAGTTCTTGTACTAGCCGATCCATTTACTAGTACGCAGGCTGCTACCTGCTACAATGCTCCAAAGTTTTCAACTGCTACTAGAAGGGAGCTACCACCCCCTTAGCTCTTGTACTAGCTAAGATACTAGTACGTAGGCACCGGCCTACAATCTTCTCTCCTCCAGGTACCACGTTTCATGCATTTTTAGACTGGATACTCCTGAAGCACAACACGTAATCTGAAAGACGACGTTTCATCCAATTTTCATACTGGACCCATTAATATCATTGAAGCACATAATCAATCAATCTTCTGAATCACCCAAACACCAGATCAATACATATACAAGGATAATATATGTGTTAGCACCCAGATCTAGTCCATCAGATCACATAAATATGAGTCATTATGATCCTGATCCAATATTAGTTCTCATCCATCAATACTGAAGCTAAACACAATCAACCAAACAGGATATGCAGAATACTGACACCTTTAAACTGTCATCAGAACCCATCAACAACCAGAACCACCTGTGACTTCAAATATCATAGCTCAAATTGTATACGCTACTACAATGAACCAAACCTGCATATATACGGGCTTACACCAAAGCCAACTCACGTACAGATCTATAAATATTCAAACATGACTTGCAGCGATTTCAAACTTAAGTTATACCTAGTTCAGATCATTTTTCAATATACAGATCTAGAATAAGCATAATCAAATATATAGAGATAGTTCATTTCAAACCATTTGATCCCGATCTATCCTTAGATCTTGTTCTCCATCAACCGGTGAGATTCCTCTTTAGCTCAGATCCAGATCTGCACCATAACCCAATCACAGTATTCAAGATCTAGCACTTT
The DNA here is from genome assembly GCA_031772625.1 of Pinus tabuliformis. NCBI lineage: Eukaryota > Viridiplantae > Streptophyta > Pinopsida > Pinales > Pinaceae > Pinus > Pinus tabuliformis. The sequence goes on along the minus strand of CM062818.1, from coordinate 1,886,179,627 downwards.
ATCAGATATTCAATAATTCAGATGATGATTTGCCAAATGATCTCCTTCCTCTTTTATAGCCTTAGTCCTTTCTCAATACCACGGTCCAAAACCATAGGATCAAAAAACTGTTGGACTAATACCATGAACCAACCATGAAAGTGCGTGAGACCAACACTTTTGGATGCAATACCACGGACCAAAACCATAGGATCAAAAACTGTCGGACTAATACCATGAACCAACCATGAAAGTGCGTGAGATCAACACCTTTGGATGCAATACCATGGACCAAAACCATAGGATCAAAAAACTGTCGGACTAATACCGTGAACCAACCATGAAAGTGTGTGAACTTTTCTCTTGCATGAAGGGAACTTTTCTCTGCATGAAAGTGCGTAAACTTTTCTCTACATGAAATAAAATTTTCTCTGCATAAAAGTGCGTGAACATTTCTCTACATGAAATAAACTCTTCTTTGCATAAAAGTGCGTGAACTTTTCTCTACATGAAGTAAACGTTTCTCTGCATAAAAGTGTGTGAACTTTTCTCTACATGGAATAAAATTTTCTCTGCATAAAAGTGCGTGAACTTTTCTCTACATGGAATAAACTTTTCTCTGCATAAAAGTTCGTGAACTTTTCTCTACATGGAATAAACTTTTCTCTGCATAAAAGTGCGTGAACTTTCTCTACATGGAATAAACTTTTCTCTGCATAAAAGTGCGTGAACTTTTCTCTACATGGAATAAAATTTTCTCTGCATAAAAGTGCGTGAACTTTTCTCTACATGAAGGAAACTTTGTTGAACTATAATTTATCAAATAAATTTGCTGCACTATAATTTATCAATTGTGTGATTTGCCATCAAGGACAACACTTGTCTCATAATGCCAACAATCTCCCCCTTTGGACTTGTCATACTAAGAATTGTCATCTGATATCTCTTCCGTAGATTGATCTAGATATATATAAGTGAGTTGATCTTCTATGAGTTGTTTGCCATCAAGTACAACACATGCATCATAATGCCAACACCTTCATCTATGATAGTACCGACCATGACCATTCTGTAAGCTTGTACAATGATTCAAAATGGTACATTAGACGGTAGACGGGGTCTGCCTAGTAGATTCTAGTCAAAGGAAAGGACTAGGTTGCTCGAAGGTGGGACCGAATAAATGGCCGGATATGACTCTGACGAACTTCCTTCCTGCGGTAAAGGAACGGGTAGATTGCTCCCATTTTCATCGAAGTCTGTGTTTACGAAAAGAATTTGAACGGTGTCATTCTTATTCTCTTTAGTGACTGTATCATCTGAAGATGGACCTTCTGAATACAAGACTGGGTCGACTTCCATCTCGACCGGATGACTTTGGTCTGGCATGGGTTCAGAGGGTTTATCTTCAATGATAGACACTGTGACCGACCACAAAGTTGTGCCAGTCAGGTTTTCAACTAGCAATGGACTCGGCAAGAGTTTATTGTACCCAGGAGGAAGCCGTAGCGGTGAAGCAGGACAGTTATCCAAGAGACTTTTAGCCTCATCCAAGAAGGGACAATGGTGGACGGCATGATCACCTTCACACATTCTACAAGGAAATTTATGTTTCCCTTTCTTCCCAAAGACTTCGTTTTCACTAGTTGATGGTGTACTCTCAACATGATCGTCAGAGGTTGACGATACCAGATTGTGCAAATGAGGAGACCATTCCCTTAAGATCCGAGGGATGCAAGGACAATCTCGATGATAGTGGTCCCCTTTGCAAATGACACATGCAGACTTAGGTTTGGATGGTGCAATGTGTGGATTTTCGCTAGACGATGCATGGTTGCCCCTTTTTGCCTTTGGCTCCTTCTTCTTCTTCTCTTTCTCCTTCCCTTTCTTCTTCTTCTCAGCTACTTGGTTTTTAGCTTTACCAGCTTCACCAAGCGAAGAGGAAGGAGGGGAGGGGGAAACCAGTGAAGCGAAAGGTTGGGGGTAACTCTAGTATCATCTAGTTGCTGACTTGATTGTTCAGGAATCGCAGTGGTTTGAATGACAGAGGTCGAGAAGAGCCATATTTGCAAGCCGATTCTCAGTCCTGGGAGGGACAATGTGGCCATATGAGGTTCACCGATATCTCCCTAAGAGGAGAAAGGACTAGGATTTCCTCCAAGGGGAAATCCTTGGTTGGTGGACACCATTTTTCTCAAACTAAGATCAACGAGGGAACAGTGACGTTATTCCGATCAAAATAAATTTTATGATTCTTTCACACAACGCACTTTTTCAATTTTTAAGAGTCGAGAAAAAGCTAAAGATGACTCTAGTCGCCTTCGATTTTTAATGAGCCTGAAGTGACAAGTGCTCAGATGGAACTTTTTCTTTAAGGAGTCTGAAAAGGAACGAAAGACACTACTCTGGAAATCTAGACAAAGGGATTACCAAACCAATCGCAAAACTGTAGAATACTTTTTATGGTATGGCAGTCAATCTTCCCGAATGATGTGTTCAGTGCATTGCAATCAATAGGGCGGCAGACACGGCTTCCTAAGGATAAAGGATATAGCCTATTGTGGTCTCCCAATATATACTCGATGGTACATGGGAGCACAAGTTCGTACTGGAATTTGTCGTCTCAAAGAGGAGGAATCACCCAACCTACGCTGAAAGTGACAATTACCAGGCTTTACGACGCCAGAATACGTCTCTAGCCTAGACTTCTAAATGTTTTGCGTTAGGTTCCAAAGCGTTTTTATGTTCATTGAATTTATTTTACAGTCGATCTTTCTTAAGAAGTTTTCCTTTAAGGTTCACCGCGTGATGTAGATATACAATTCCTAAAATGCAACCTAAGATGATAAACAATCGTTTATTCTTCTTTTTGCAATGAAAATCCTAGCTACTAAGGAAAGAGAAGCGGGATTCTTTCAACATAGAGCAGAGAGCACACACTAGATGCACTATCCTAAATCAAAATCAACAAGTAGTCTAAATGCAAATGCACATGCATGTATTTGTTTTCGCTTTCTTAATGTGTGAATGACAAAAAGAATGCTACGTACAACTCTGAATTTTTTCAAGCGACAGTACTAACGATTTTCTCTTCAAAAGACGAAAGGAAGATAATGACGACACTTTGCCATTTTGAATCGAAAACTGCTTTGGACACTAGAAAAACTACTAATTCAAATCAAATACAAGAGTAATAGTATAATTGAATATCAAGAACAGGAGGATTCTTTTCTTTGATTGAAAACGACACTTGCAACACTTCCAAATCAAAAGATGACAATTCGATTACGCTACTTCTTTGTAAAAGAGAACTGTAAATGGTGAACAATACATAAAAACATTCACAATTCTTTGTACAATGGAGGCTGAATCATGCAAAGGAAGGGAGTTTCCACAGTGGTATACTGATCACAGACAACAAAACTCCTGAATAAAGCTGAAGAGAGTGAACAAAAACCAAAATCTGGAGGCAGAAATAGTCTTATCTGATCATCGCACCTGTAACATAGGGAAAGAGTGATGCATCCCACCTACTACACACAAGAGGTGCGATGCATCCAAATTCCCAAGAAGAGAAAGTGCGATGGTCCAGGGACAAGACTTCAACTTGGTTCTTGGTCACAATTTGCAGCTTAGTTCAGGGATTTAGTTTGAGCTAATGATAGTCAATAAATACATCTCTACCCGCTACTGCTGCTCTGCGCGCGCGCGCGCCTGAGCCTGCCCTCGGCCTGTGACTGCGACTGCGACCCTGCTCTTCGATCAGCCTCATGGATCCTCCGGATCCGCCTGGTGGGGATCCGGACCTGCAACAAGCTTTTTCCAATCTGGTGAAATCACTTCCTCAGCAAAGACCAAGGCCAACAGCAACCAAGTTCGTAAAGAAACTAGATGTGTTACAGGAAGTCCATTTGCCTCCGACCATTCCTCGCATGGCAGCCATCTCACTAGCAGAGAAAGGATTAATCGGTCAATTTACAGGGCTATGGCCCTCACCCAAAACTGTGCAAAGGTGGGTTGAGCGAAACTGGGCAGACAAGGTCCAAGGGAAAATATCCATTAGGTTCTGTGGCAGAGGATACTTTACCTTTCACTTTGAAACTAAGGAGGACAAGGACCTAATCTTTAGAAATGGGCCTTACTTCATGGATTCCAGAGGTCTCTACCTCAACAAATGGACCCCGGATTTCGATCCCGAGCTGGACATTCCAAGTGCTGTTCCTGTTTGGGTCAGGCTCCCCCATCTCCCTCTACACTGCTGGGGAGATGACTCGGTCAAAGCAATAGGGAACGCGGTCGGAAAATACATAGATCGAAGCGAACCCAAGGATAACATGCAAGCCTGTGCGCGAATATGTGTTGAAGTTGATCTGGGACGCGGACTACCGGAAGCAATCAAACTGAAAGTAGACGACTGGTGCCATATTCAACAGCTGGACTACGAGCAGATACCCTTCAAGTGCAAGGTATGTCACGAATATGGACATTTTGCTAATAGATGCCCTAAGCTTATAACTGTAGAATCAATAGAGCAAGAAGGACAATGGGAAACGGTAAAAAGAAAAAAATCGAACCCATCCCTGAAGCAAGCAGAATCTGAAACCCCGGGGCCTTCCCAGCAACATCCCTCTCATCCTCAATCATCCCATCAGCAACCCCCCTCATCCTCTCAGCAGCACCCTCCTCATATCCCCTCCTCACCCCCTCGATTCTCGGACCCCTCCATTCCTCCTTCTTCCAATCCCTTTGCAACCCTTTCTGAGGAAGATCCCGAGCAGGATCCCCTTTCATCTGATCAGCATCTCCATACCTCTCCCCCTCATTCTTCTCAGCCCTCTCCTGAATCCAACTCCATAAGGATCACCAGAAGTTCATCAAAGGACCATGGTGCGTCCAGTGACATCCCTAAAAAGCATGGGCCTGGCAGGAAATCGGCTAAGCAGCATAGAGAAGAAAGTGCACAGAAAGATATAGCAATGGGATCCCAGACACCTATAGAATCCTACATCCTTGGACACTCGGACAAGGAAAACAACAATAAAGGCAAAGAGAGGCGGGCACCTCTCCATACCACTGGTAAATCATGATGAAGCTGCTATCCTGGAATAGCAGGGGACTAGGGCACCCCTCCAAGAAAGCAGCCCTCAGGGAACTAATTCAAAGTGAAAAGCCCGAAATTATACTCATTCAAGAGACAAAGCTAGATCAGTCCGAAATCAACAGACTCATCAATCAACAAAAGCAATACAGTGGCTGCGCCAGTGAAGCAAGAGGAGCCTCGGGTGGCATTCTAACAATGTGGGACAATAGTAAATGGAGTTGCAGCTTCACCAAAATCCATCAGAACTGGATTAGTGTTAAACTGGAAAGTAAGGAAAATGGAGCAGAGGTAAAAATATACAATGTTTATTCACCGAACCACTACAGGGAAAAAGAAGTATGCTGGAACACTCTGAACACAAATATAGAAGAAGACCATGACAGCAATATTATTCTTGCAGGGGATCTAAACCTGGTCATGCATACCAACGAGAAAAGAGGAGGAAACTTTAGCTCAGATCCATTCAGAAACAGGCTTGAGCATATTATGCAGGAGAAAGATCTGGTAGACATAAAACCTAAGAACAGAAGATACACATGGAGCAACAGGCGACTAGGAGCAGGTAATATTATGGAAAGGCTTGACCGCTTCCTCATCAACATTGCCTTTCTATCCACCTTCTCTACCGGTCAGTCAGATATCCTCAACATCTCCGCCTCGGACCACTATCCAATCACGCTCACCCTGCACAGTCATAGCCAGATTGGACCCCTCCCTTTCAAATATTCTCCCCTTTGGAGCCGAATCCCTGCAGCTAGAGATGCGGTGTGGCAAGCGTGGACCCAGCACGTGGAGGGCTCCCCGACATATATCTGGGAATCCAAGCTGAAGCAAACTAGGCAGGCCCTCAAATCATGGGCAAAGATCAACTACCAGGAACCCGAGCTAATAAAAAAGGACATCAAAAAAAACCTTGAGTTAGTCCAGCAAAATATTGAAGCGTCTGGACTCTCCCAGCAAGCAAAAGAAGATGAGATACGATTGTATACCCAGCTGAGGCAAACAGCTAGAGATGAGGAGATCAAATGGAGGCTAAAGTCAAGACAGTTATGGCTGCGCGAAGGAGATAAAAATACCTCATATTTCCATAAGCAAGCTACAGTCAGGAAGGCAAGGAACACTGTGAGTATAATTAAAGACAGTGAAGGGAAAAGCTACGAGACTCAAGACTCCATAAAAGAAGCAGCAACCGCTCACTTCAAAAATCTACTAACTGAGGACAAGAGCGAGGAGGATTACTCAAGTCTACTTCAATACATGACTAGAGATGTTACCCAAGGAATGAACAGCAAGCTCACGCAAGAAATAGAAGAGGAAGAGGTACAAAAAGCAATCTGGAGTCTCCACCCGGACAAAGCTCCAGGTCCTGATGGGTTTCCAATAAGCTTCTACAGAGAATTCTGGCACCTGATCAAAAAAGACCTCCTAAAGATGATTCGCTGGACCCTTCGGAAAGGCAAATTGGGGGGCTACACCAACTCAACTTATCTAGCTTTAATCCCAAAAGAGAACAGGCCCTCTACCTTCTCAAGATTTCGGCCCATATCCCTATGCAACTCTGCATACAAAATTATTACAAAAATTCTGTCCTCCAGGCTCAAGCCTCACCTCCCCGTATTAATCTCAGAAAATCAAGGAGGCTTTCTGCCCAATAGACACATCTCTGATTCCATTCTTCTTGTGCAAGAGGCTATACATTCTAGCATAAGTCGAAAGGAGAAAGGCTTTGTCCTAAAACTTGACCTTGCCAATGCCTTTGATAGGGTCAGACACTCCTTTCTGTTTGCAGTATTACACAAAATGGGATTCAACACTTCCTTCATTAACATGATCAAAGCTTGCATCTCAAACCCTTGGATCTCCCCTTTGGTTAATGGAAGACCTTGTGCTGCCTTCCAATCCTCCCGAGGCCTCAGACAAGGCTGCCCCCTGTCCCCTTACTTATTTATTCTCATGGCTGAGTCCTTTAGCAAAGCCTTGGATTACAACCGAAGAATTGGCCTAATCACTGGCATCCAATTCGAGCAGGGCACAAAGAACATCAACCATTCCCAATTTGCAGACGACACCCTCTTGATGGGAGGAGCATCGATCACCATTGCAAGGCGTTTCAAAAAGATACTAGATCAATTTATGGATTATTCAGGAGGAAAAGTTAATCAAGTTAAAAGCTGCATCTATGGATGGAATGCAACGAATCACACCATATACAGCATTGCAAACACTCTTGGAGTCTCATACAAGCTTGACTGGAGTCACTTCACATATCTAGGGATGCCAGTGAGTATGGGACCTCTGAAGATTGACACTTGGAATGAAATTCTTGATAAAATAAAAAGGAAGATTCAACAATGGGGATCTATGTGGCTGAACCCAGCAGGTCGCCTAGTACTCCTAAAATCAGGTCTGACCTCTCTGCCCATCTACCGCTTCTCTTTGATCCAAGCTCCAATGACCTTCCATCATAAAATGGAAAAAGCTCTTAGACACTTTCTCTGGCAAGGAGGAAAGACGGAGAAAAAAAAGTTTAACCTGGTTAACTGGAAGAATGTCATCCAGCCCCTTGAGAAAGGAGGACTTGGAATAAGATCCCCAAATCTGCTAAATTTAGCTCTCGGGGCTAAAATTGTTTGGAGGCTAATTACAGGGGACTCAGCATGGTGGAAAACAGTCCTTGAGGCCAAGTATCTGAACAGCACTAGGCATCAATTGTTGGACACCAATATCCCCAGCAGGGACAGCACCAACATCTGGAAATTATGTAAGAAAATCATTCCCTTTATGGCCCAACATACTTCAAAAGTACCCGGGGGAGGGGGCAGCATTAGTATCTCCAATGACAGAATATTAGGCCAGTGCTCTATAGGATCCAATATAGAGGCAATCCCAGCTACCAGTTGGCTTAACAACAGAGGAATCTGGAGTTTAGCTCAAATAACGCAGTGGGGAAATCAATCTCAAGCTTGGATAGGCTGGTCACTTCCGGACTACCCCAGAGAACTTGAAACAAGCTTCCTAGCCCTAAAGAGCCTACTGCACAGTAAAGCTCCGGTTCAAAAAGGGAAAAAAGACAGCTATCGCTGGGACCCTACGGGAACTCTTTACACAACCAAAGCAGGGTATCAACAATTGTGTGAAAGCGCCTCTCCACAGGCCATTTGGACTCATTGGAAATTGGTTTGGAAGGCGGAAGCCCCTCCCAAAGTTAAATTTTTCTTCTGGCTCCTCCTGAAAGGGAAGATTCTAACAGCAGAAAACTTAAAAAAAAGGGGCATCTTGGGACCCTCCAGGTGCCCAAATTGTTGTCAAGCCGAAGAAACAATGCAACATTTGTTCCTAGATTGCCAAGTAGCAGAAAAGTGCTGGAAAGATATGGCCTCAATAGGGGAGGTCACATGGGAACCAAAGGCATCCATAGTTGAAACTGTCTACAATTGGAAGAAAAATTGTCCTTGGAAAGGTAAGAAGGGCAAATTAACACAAAGGATATGGAACACAATACCTTTAACTCTTGTCTGGAGCATCTGGTTGGCCAGAAACAAAAAGATTTTTCAAGACAAAGGATACAACATAAGAGTTATGTGCCACAAAGCCAAGAGTTTAGCGGTGGAAGCAATCACCACCCGCACTCAAGGCAAGATTGAGGCTACCCACTACAGTGTAGAAGAAAGAAATCTGATCAATTATGGACACGGAAGCCTCATCAGCGCCCAGGCACCAAGAAAAGAGAATCTGCAGCCGAAGGAGACAAGTAATGTCTGGAAATTGAGGCTCAAGGAAGAAGAATTTGCTCTCTGGCTGAGCAACTGCAACAGGTTCTATATGTTTTTCGATGGAGCCTCAAAGTCAAATCCTGGCAAAGCAGGGGCAGGGGGTCTCATATGTAACGCTAATGGTGAGTCAATTCTTCATTTTGAATGGGGGCTGGGTGAATTATCAAACAACAGGGCCGAGGGATTGGCTCTGTTCCAAGGACTTACCCAATTGATCAAGCTAGGAATCAAGAAGGCGACTGTCTTTGGCGATTCTGCAATCATAATTCGACTCATGGTGCATAGGCAGACCTCGCCAAACACCTTATTGCAGCAAATCAATAGCAGGAATCAGATACTTCACGACATGATGGAGGAGGCCAGTTATTACCATATCCTACGTGGCCTCAATAAAGACGCTGACAACTATGCCAACAAGGCTTGTGAACGCCCCAAAGGCCACCTCAGCTGCAACAATATCTTGTCCACCCAACCATTGCCATGATCACGCATCCAGTCCAAGTAAGGGGCACCGTAACCAATAGAATCCGCAACTGCAGGCAAATCAGCAGAGCAGAGGACAGCGCAGATAAGGAAGAAAGGAATTACATCAGGAGCCAGATCGGGCAATCAGCTCAGCACATGGGAATCAGGAGTCACACTGCAGGAAATCATCCTCGCCATCAAATGCTAGATCGTGATCAGGATATGCGTCGGAAGGAGCAGAGGAACATCGGGATACGCAGTTCCCCCTCCCATCACAGCCATCAGGAAAATTCTTTAAATGCCCCCGGCAAGCAGACTCAACACCCCACAGAAGGAACTTGTTCTCGTAGACTCAAGAGCGGACTTGCAGCTGAGTCTCATCAAGCTCTTTGTGATAGTTTCAGCCAGCCTGAGATTATATCCTCAAGTGTTTTTTGCATCCTCAAGAGAGGCGCTGTTTTCGTAAGCAGCAAGTTAAGTCTTAAAAGGCCCGAAGACAAGCAACGGATAAGCGCCAGTAATCGTCCACAAGGTTCAATGGAGCGCCCTGAACAATGCTTCCACTGCAGGGATTTGCAAGCGGAATTTGAAGAAGTTCGAGCTCAACAGCAAGCGCTGGAGGATCAAGTGCGCAGTTTGGAAACCAGGCTTGAAGAACAAAGTAAAATTCTCCACGAGAAATACAGAGCTGAGATGAATCTCTTTCTGCACAGGGTCCACTCCCTGCATGAGCAGTTCAGTAGTTTGAATAATAGATGCAGCCATGCAGAAGAAAGGATATCCATCCTCAAGTTTATGATGGATAAGAAATTCAAAGATGAAACATCCTCCTCCAGCGCCAAGCCGATCGAACCTGACCAGGATCCAGAAGGGTCTACTGCAAGGAAGATGAGCCATATTGACATTGATTAATCATGTTTTGCAGATGTAAATTTTGGGGCCTGCAGTTTGTTAGAATATATAGTAGTATAAGCAGTTTTAGGGGTAGGCAAGCTAAAGTCAGAACCAAGGAAAGGAAACTTTTTGTGATTCCTTGGATTCAAAATGCTCAAGAAGCATCTTATGTATGGCAAACTGCCTTCTTTTTTCAGATTAATATATAGCACCCGAACTTTGTCTTAAAAAAATGATAGTCAATAAATACAAATCACAGGGTTGATCTAATGAGGTTACTTGAGCCACCACTAGGGAAATTAGGATGTTTGCAAATCAATTGTTCAGTTTATAAACAAAACCTAGAGACATACTGAAGCAACATTGATCTACTTTGCACTTTCATAGCAAATGCAGTTCGAAGGCTACCTGGCTTGACTTCAGGCTCTGTCTGTCATTTATAAAGCAAACAAATATAAACAAGAAAACAAACTATTCGATCCCCAACGGAGTCGCCATTTTGTTATCGGGAAATCTAGTGTCTATGCAGAGCTATTAGTCCCACTAAGATGGGTAGCTATCTTAGAAACAAAAAAAATAAAGCCACTTTTGTTTTCCTTTATGAGAAGTAGATAGGAGAAGAGAAAATAATACCAACCTCGATCCTTCGCTTGGTTACTTTCTTGTTCCTTCTCCCCTCTGATAGATCTTTGCCGCTCTGTTGTAGGGAAAAGTATCCAATACGGAATGACCCTATCCCACTCTAAGGGTGATAGTACCTCAGCAACAACCGAAGCAAAGCTATCTAAGATTTCTTCTTTATGAAAGTAAAATAGGGGAGAAAGGGATACACTAACCGATGTCTTTCACTAATGATTGATCCAATCTTCTCTCCTTGCTTCTTGCTTCCAGCTCCTTGCTCTTTCACTGGCCCAGCTACACCAAGATCCTGCAAAATAGCAAGAAAGGGAAACTACAAGAAGCATACATTCATAATTGATTCAAGGATTAGAATAAATCAAATACACAAGTATAACAATACACCATTGAGACACATGCATATAGAAGAACCTCAAATGCTTTATTAATGGAAGAAGTAAAGTTCAGGAAGTGATACAACCATAAGAGGCCCAATCCAGCATCACCTCCCAGCAGAAAGAAATCTCCTCTTCACCTTCTTCAAAGCAAATCACCCAATAGCTCTAAACTCAAACCAACAGCACTTCCTTACATTCACAAGATTCCAGCCTCCCTAGACCTCATGAGAGAGCTCTATATATAGGAGTTTTGGAGAAAGGATGAGTCAGCTTGAGGCTGGCATGAAGCTGACTAGTGTCCTCTCTCACTTCAGTTATTCTTCAGTTCTTGAGTCCACTTGGAGGTTCTTGCTTCCACTTGGAGATCTATACCCTCTTACTCATCACCAGGCGAATTCTCTGATCCAAGTGTCATTTTGGAAGCTCCCTGGGCATTGACACCTTGAGGAATGACTGTGCCACTTGGCCAAGCTCGCCCAGCGCAGGTAGCCTTCTTTGCAGTTGACATTCAGCGCAGGTACACAGTGGAGCAGTTGACATTCAGCGCAGATGCTTAGTGGAGCAGTTGACATGATCCAGAATTAGCTTGTTTTTGAGTGTTTTCAGGTGGAGAACTGATATTCAGTGCTGTGGTTTGCTGACCTTGTTCCTCTAGGGGTAGGAAAAACATGTTTAGGGACTTTGGATCCCTCAGATTATTGACATTTCATGCTTCATGCTGTAAGGCACAAAAATGTCTATAACAGTTGCCCCCTAAAGTATGAGGTTGTTTATCGGGTGAAATGCTTTATCAGGAGGATCCGAAGTTCATTCAATCGTTGAGAGGTGACCTGTAATAAAATACAATACAATACATTATTTTTCATTCTGCTTTCATGATCTAGCTAAGGCGGGCATTCCCATGCTCAGCTTTATAGATTCATTTTGGTACATAGAACAGATGATCGTCTGATGGTAGACTGATAATTATCTGCTGAAATCATCATCCTTTGAGTAGGATGATCATCTGCTGCAATGATGTACATGTAATAAGTTTTTATATTTCCTGAATATATATCGCAACCCGGATGGATGAAACTAGATCCGGGGTCTTCAAACTCGTTCGATCTTCACTCTAAGTACAAGTCGATCCATGTGAGAATTGCGCTGAAGTCGAACATGGAAAGACATCGCTTGATTACCGGTCAATGATGTAAACCGTTAACAAGCGAAAGAGGAATCACCGATAATGAAAATGACCCTCAAGGTACTGCAGTACAATTCACGTGGTGTGAATATAGGACTTGGCGTCGAACACCACGCAAAATCTTCTGGTCGAAGGTCATTGATGTATACCTGTCGCCGGAAGTGAGAAACTTGCCATTGAGGCATGCAAGCTTCAAAGTACTGAGGGGGGTGTTCCTAGATCAACTTCTTGGATAATGAGCTGAAGTCGACAAGAAGCGATCCGTCAAAGGAGGGCCTTAATGAATCCCACATCAGTGACACGGAACGGAGCTAATGATTTTAGTGGAGGTGAAAACAATCTGTGACATATGATTCATGGTGGCGATCATGGGTGGATGAAGGATAATGTATGGCAGTGGATGGGACACGGTTGACTCTTTCTGAACAACATCTCTTGAACATATAACGACACTGATGCGATGGATCGGTAGCATTACCCCAAATTTGGATGGTTTGGCGAAGACCATGGTGATGAGACCGATGAATGAAACAACCCAACCCGATGTGATACGGAGGAAAAGTGTCATGTTCAAGAGCGACTTGCTACCATTAAAGCTTTGAGGTTCTCCCAATTTTTCCCCAGTCATTTCTGACCAGTACCTCTTTATTTTTGTCAAGCTTGAGGAGGATAACATATGCTTGTTCTATAACCTACCCTTCGGGCAAGCCCATCGCTATGTTTTAACGAGCCTAGCGATAGGGAAACGCGTTCTCGTCTAAAGACAAGTTTGTCGCTATTTAATCATTTTAACGAGTCTAACGACAAGGAAAACTCGGTCCTTTTCATTTTTAGAGAGTCTGAAAAGGTACAGAAAGTTAACTCCAAAATTCCTTTTTCGTCATCTAATCCCTTAAGTCCGAAAAAGTATAAAACAATACAGAAGGGATGAGTTTTCGATAATTTTAACGAGCCGAATAAAACAAGCGCTCGACCTTTTTGTGCAATAATCCCTCAGGTCCAAAAAGATTAAAATCTAGAGGAGGGATAGCTCTTCCGATCATTTTAACGAGCTGGAAGGCCAAAACTCGGCAAACTTTTCATATTTTACGAGTCAATTGAAAAGAGCTCAAAGAAGACTCGTCTTTTGAGGAACGGGTGATAAACAGGGATAGCAACAGATTCCAGGTACAGGTTGGAATTTTCCAATCACGGCAGTGTCACAAGGATGGCTAGGTGAAATCACTCTTCGCAGCTGTTCCTCAAAATGGGTAAACAATCATATGGAGGTGAACGATCGGCCAAATGGAATGGAGGTGGCAGGTGCAAAACACAACCAAGGCTTTTTATGGCTAATAAATTTACGATCACAATGGTTATTTACCGTGATAGGTTCAATTTTTTATTTAACGAGCTTGAATGCACCAAAAACACTACTCAATCTTATGTTTATTTTTTAACGAGCATGAACTATGTGCTAAAACTGCTCGGATCTTGTGTTTATTTTTTAACGAGCATGAACTATGTGCTAAAACTACTCGAATCTTGCGTTTATTTTTTAACGAGCATGAACTTTGCCAAAACTGCTCGTTCATATGGTCAAATTTTGATTTTTTACCATTACTAGCTTTTCTCTTTTCGAGGATAGTACTGCATTCTCAATTGCTGCAACAAACTTTGTTAGAAATACATAATCATGAGATGAAAACCCTAATATTTTGCTTTGAACTACGTAAAAAGTCATCAAAAAGAGTTTTTTACCTCTCATTTTACCATTTCATTTGCATTTTGTTTGTTGGAGCTCTGGAGGTGCCTCTTCCCCCTTGATTTTCACCAGCTGATTTTGGGAGATTCTGTGGACGATTCTCGGCGCCGTCTAGACCAGGTAGGAGCTAAACACTAGCTCTTTCTTTTCATGGTTTCCTTTTCCTGTTTTGTGCCTGTTTTCCAACTTTTCTGAGCCTCAGGGGTTTTGCCAGGGCGCCCTAACTTCAGCGCAGGTTCCCCATTCGAAACCTGCGCTGAATGTCAAGCTGCCTTAAGGTAGCCTGACCTTCAGCGCAGGTGGGACACTCCCTGCCTGCGTTGGGCTCAGAAAACTTGAGTTTTTGGCTCATTTTTTGATGAATTTTCGCCAGTTTTTCACCAAATTCAGGAACTTACTCCTTCTTTTGTTTGCATTGCAGGGAACTTTGAACACAATGTCCCTTACATGGCGAGAATGAGAACATGAAGAGGAGGACATGATTGCCCTCCATGACCCTGTCACGGTGAACGCGCTGCGGAACTGTGGCTTGCTGAAGTTTTTCCGTATCTCTAGCATGAGAGCACAGATTACTTTGCTGCAGTACATGCTTGATGCTTGGGATCCTATTAACCAAGTATTCCAGATTAGGGGAAAGTCCATCCCTTTGACCATAGAGGACATGTACTTGTTGACTGGATTGTCAAGGCGAGGTGCCCCCATTTCCTTGTCAGGTACGGCCCGGGGGACCGATTCCGTGAGAGATTATGTCCGCCAGTATTGCAGGGAAGGTTCCCAGCCGAGCAGAGACGGCAAGGTTGTTATCCGTGAGATTACTGACAGGTCTCTCAGGTCCATTCTGTATACCATTGGTAGGATGGCTGGTAGCGCAGCTCTACGTGTTGCCAATAGGTCTTATGTGCAGCACGCCTTGGAGTGTCTCCAACCGAAAGTATTGAACTGGTGTGATGCAGTACTTGTTCAGATGAAAAGTCAGTTGACCAAGGTGAAGGACAGGAAGCTGAAGAACTTTGGATTTGGTTCTATTCTGACTACCTTCGCCTTGGAGAAAATCCCACTGATGCAGCCTCAGTATATTATACTCGACTTGCCTTCTTCGACTGAGCCACGCATGTAGAGGTGGGTCGATCACATGTCTAGGCATGCTGGTCAACCTCAGATTACTTTTACCGATGCCTTCTTCAGGTGGTTCGAGCGCCAGGAGATGGTCTTTTCCGAGTATCCATATGTGGGTATGGATTTCCGAGGTGATCCGGATTTGGTGCTACTGGATGGCGAACAGTGGGGCGCTATTGGTAAAATATTTGACCATATCACTGTTTACTGTTTTTATTCATAATGTTGTTGTGCTTTATTCTATCAAGACTTTTAATCAAACTCTTGGGTGCATGCAGATGTTGGTCCTGTTCGTCCAGCAGTTCATCCGCGATCGCCCGTTGCTGCCCCGGCAGTGGAGCCTGCTAGGAGAGTTATCCTTCGTGACCTTGACGACACTGAGACCCTTACAGCTGTGCAGGAGCAGGTGGAGAGCCTTACTCTCGGTATTCCAGATGTACGGATCGATGAGTTACCTTTACAGTTGCAACGGCATACTATTGGCGTACCTAGACGATGGACTCGTCTCTTGCGCATGATTGCACAGGCCGTGACGTGCTATCATGAGCACCATTAGGCTAGGGTGCCCCCTAGCACTTTTGAGTTTTTGGGTCATATGACCAATTTTTTGTCTTGGTTACAGAACATTATGTATAAACAATAAACAGCTTTATATATTTTGATTTTCGAGGTTTATTCTGGTTGATTTATGTGATCCACTTGCATAACACTGATGCATTTCTTTTTATAGATGTCGTAAATGTCTATCTAATACATAGTTTGCTAATGAATCGGTTAATGTGTTTAAGTTCCTGGAAATATGCTGGTATTGAATTGAATCAAACTGTCTTTCCAAAATCTTAACCCTTAGAAACATTCGATAAATAGCTGGATTGCGGACTGAATATATACCATTGAGTTGTAGTATCACAAGTTGTGAGTCTAGCCTGACGATTAGTCGGCGTATACCATGGGCGATGGTATCAGAGAGGAGTTCTATCAACGTGCTATACTCAGCGATGTTATTCGTTGATTGCCCAATACACACACCTCTGAAACTCACTAACTCGCCGCTTGGATCAAAAATGGCCCAGGCTACGGAGGATAGATTCCACGAACTACGACTCGCTCCGTCGGCATATCCCACATATGTCTCAGGAAAGTTCGACATCTGCAACAAATGAAAAAGGTGGATTACTCAACCGAAACAAACACTTTAGCGAAAACAAAATACAACAAAAGCACTCAGGTTACTACTTAGGCATAGTAACGCTTGAGGTACAACCCGTTGCGGGGTTGCACCAGTGTTATTCCGTCATAATCCATTAACTCGTAGGCTCCTTTTGCTAACACTCGTTTAACAATATAGGGACCCATCCATAAAGAATTAAATTTTCCTGCTCCCAATTTGTCAGACTCTTGGTCGTAAAGCAAGACCAAGTCACCTTCAGAGAAGACACGGGGTTTGACATTCTTGTCGAACTATGCCTTGACCCGTTTCTTATGGGCCTCATTAGCCAGAGCGGCATCATGACGGGTTTCATCCAATTGGATTAATTCCAAGAAACGGGCCTCTTCTTCTGAAGTTCCAGGGAGGAGGTCAATTGCGAGTTTAAGAGACGAAATTTCGCACTGGATTGGTAAGACTGCCTCCAGGCCATACACCAGTTGAAACGGTGTGAACCCAGTGGCATTTTTTACCGATGTTCGGTAAGCCCACAAGGCTGAGTACAGGATTAGGTGCCACCTTCTTTTGTGAACCCCGATCATCCTTTGCAACATACGCTTCAGGACCTTGTTGATTGCCTCAACTTGTCCGTTGGCTTGCGGATAATACGGGGTAGAGCTGTCGTGAGATAGCCCTAGTTTGGCAGCTAATTCAACCATCATGTGATTGCGAAAATGCGATCCATGATCCGTAACTATAGCCTGCGGTACGCCGAACCTGGCGACTACATGATTGAAAAAGAAAAGGGCAGCTGTTTCACCAGTGTTATCCAATGTAGGCATCGCCTCGACCCATTTGGTAAAATAGTCAATGGCGACTATAATATACCCATGCCCCCCAGTCGAGGTGGGGTTACATTGCATGAAATCGATGCCCCATTTGGCGAAAGGCCCAACAACAACTATTGGCTGTAAAGGTGCGGGTGGTATTCTGGTTTTGCTATCAAAAATCTGACATGCATGGCAACTTCTGACTGCGATTATGCAATCTTTGAACATGGTTGGCCAGAAGTATCCTGCTCGTAATATTTTTTGTGCTGTTGCATATCTAGATTGATGCCCCCCACACGCGCCTGAATGACAATCATTCAGGGCTTTCTCGGCCTCCTCATGGGTAAGGCACCTCCTCAGAACTGTATCGATACCGCGTCGGTAAAGCGTATCACCGACGATCATGTAGTCTTTAGCTTGGTATCGTATACGTTTCTATTCAGAGTGAGAGGTGTTAGGCCTGAAATTTTGGGTTTGGAGATAAACTATGATATCTCCATACCACTCATCGCTTGTAGATATCAGAAACAAATTTTCATCCACGATTGACTCTTCCCACGTTTCATCGTTGGACGACGATGGGAGATCGCACAATAATTCCGCGAAAACTAGAGCTTTCTTTGATTTGGATTTTACAAATTCCAGATCAAACTCTTGAAGGATCGCTATCCATTTTGAATATTTGCCCCCCAGCAACTGTCGCGACAGTATATACGTCATGGGGTTGCAATCTGATAAAATGGTAGTTTTCCGAAAGAGGACATAATGTCGAAACCTTTGAATCGCTTGAACAGCTGCAAGCGCTAGTTTTTCAACATAGGAATATTTGCTTTCTGTATCATTTAAGTTTTTGCTTAAATAATAAATAGGATGTTCAATTCCATCGACTTCTTGCACTAAAACCATCGCAATGGTTCTATCCGCTGCAGCTAGATACAGGTTAAAATCTCTTTGATAGTCTGGGGCGTACATTAATGACGCCCTTACTAGAGAATCTTTCAGAGCATCAAAGGAAGCTTGCATGACCTGGTCCCAGAAAAAAGGTATATCCTTTTTCAAAAGACGAGTGTAACCTTTAGCAAGTTCTGCGTAATTTGGAATGAACCTCCTCAGAAATTTTGCTTTCCCTTGGAGTTTCTGAATCTGAAGCACATTTGAAGGTGGAGGCAAATTAATGATTGCCTGAACCTTGCAAGGGCCGAGACGAATCCCATCCTTAGAGACTACAAAGCCAAGTAAACGACCAGAACCGACGCAAAACACACACTTGTGCGGATTGAGTCTTATCTTGTAGTGTCGGCAACGTAGAAATATCGCTCTCAAATGCTGCGGATGATCAGTCCGCTTTCGTGAGTGAGCCGTAAGGTCGTCGAGATATGGTTGAATGATGTTCTTGATGTCATGGAAGGCATAATTCATTGCCCTCTGAAACGTCGCCTCTGCGTTCTTTAAACCAAAGGGTAATTTTCGATAAGCGAATGTGCCCCACCAACAAATAAATGCAGTCTTTGACTGGTCCTGTGGGCGGATATTTATTTGATTATACCCGGAAAATCCATCCATAAAGGAAAAGATTTCACATCCAGCGCATTCATCAATTATCTGGTCGATGAAGGGTGTAGGGTAGTTATCCTTTGGACAATCTTGTTTTACATCCCTATAGTCGACACACACTCTTATTGTCCCTTGTTTTTTCATAACAGGGACAATATTCGATACCCAATCGGTTAGAGGAACCGGGTAGATGAAACCAGCATGGAGAAGTTTCTCAACTTCTACTTTAATGGCAGCGTCTTTCTTCGGGTGCACCTGTCGAAGCCGTTGTCTTACTGGTTTGACATCAGGATACATTTTAATTTCATGTTCAACAATACTCGAGTCAATGCCTGGCATTTCATCATATGACCAGGCAAAGACATCTCTAAACTCGCGAAAAAGAGCGTCATATATTTCCAGTTCTGAAGGGGAACAACTTTTGCCGACATGAATATTCTCTACAACATCAGGTTTTGTCGAGATATTTATGGCTATAGTTTCTTCAATATTGGATAGGTTTCTCTCGGAATCCACCGTATTTACAGTATTTGTTAGGAATTCAAAAACTGAAGGGTGGTAAAGGTCATGTTGAGTATCTTCTTCACATTCTGGAAGAAGGGAACGATGGTGGTGATCATACCATGGTGCCCCCTCAATCAACATTGATTGTAAGATTCCTTCGTCAGTCCCATGCACTTTCGACCAAGGATCTAATGGGGTACCATATTCTCCAGACCTATTTACCCAAACGCTTGACGAGCATTGACTTGGGTTCGCCTCCCATGCCCAAAACATTGATTGCTACAATATTTCTATAGGGCTTGGTGGCACAACCATCGAATGATCCATGACAACTTTGTCTTCTGCGACCTTCAAGGAAGATATCATGTTGCATGTTGCTACAAACGGGATATTTCCTATATGTATAGGAGGTGGCAACGCGAAAGCTCCCATCATTGTGGGGTCTTTCAATAGGCCTACTCCGATATCTTGAATTGAATGGTCGCTCCCATGGATCATGGAAATGCTTCCTGTAACTTGTGAACCATTAGGGAGAAAGTTCTGTTGGTCGACGATCGTAATCCCTCCTTCAAACGGGAATGCGATCTTCCTAAAATAAGTCGACACTACAGCTACCATGGCATATATCCATGGTCTTCCCAGTAGGATGTTATAGTCAAGATTGCCATCAATGACTTCAACATCAATTTCCACTGTTTTTCCTCCTAGTTCAACCTTCAAGTTATTTAGGATGTCGTACGGGGTGTACGTCCTTCCGTCGAATGATTTTAGTGTCGTCGAAGATCGCGACAAGGTTGGAGATCCGAGAGTTTTCCAGCAACTCATCGACATGATACATGTCGATGCCCCCTCATCAATAATTGTTCTGTGAACAGTTTTGTTGAGTGCTTTCACTTGAATAAGGAAAGCTAGTTGAGCTGGTAACTGAGGATCATATCCTTTGTGATCAAAGGATACAAGATTGGAATCCTTAGGATCCACTCCACCAATAGCTGATAACAACGCCTGCCTTTGGGATGGGCAATTTTGCAGTACCTCAAGAGTCGACATAGCGGATGGCGATTGGGCCAAATCTTCCACTATGTTATAATGCTGCGCCGCTCTGGCGCGAGGATTAAATGTCGACTTGTGTACTACTCCCTTTGGTGGTTTTATTGTTAACTCATGCGTGATGGGGGGTACAACTTCTGCCGAAGTTGTTGTCGAACTACTAGGTTGATCTTTACCTTTGTCGTTCGACACCTGTGGATTCCCGTAATTTTTACTCCTTGTCGAAATAAAAGCATCATTTTGTTGCTTAGAGATCGATAACATTAGCACCTGCGACGGGGAAGCATTTCCACTATCAACCATATTTTGACCTGGGTTGGGAAATGGATCAGTTAACACAGCTGAGGTTTGAGAACTTTTAAAGAACCTCTTTAACTCAGCTTTGAATGGGCAATTCTTTGTGAAATGATCCTCTTCATCACATATCTGACATGGATAAATTTGTTTCCCTTGCCCAGGAGGGTTTGAAGAAGTTTTTTGAGGGGATGACTCACCTTGTTTCTTCTTCTTCCCTTTGTTTTGCTTCTTCTTTCTTCCTGGTTGATTGGAATTTTTGCCTTTATCTGCAAATGTGGCATTTATTTCCGAAGCAAGAATTTCTTGATTTGCCTTTTGATTCGAAGTCTTACGGGCTTTCTTATTCGAATCCCTTGTCGACTTTGTGTTTGCAGTGCCAATCACACCGTCGCCGGCATGAGAGTCACTATTTGATCCAGGAGGAGGAGGAATTGAAAATTCCGGTCTGGGGGCATCAGGTATCTTGTCATAGAGCGTGCCAGACTGAGTATATACTAAGTCTAAATATTGGGCACGAGCAATAACCTGCTCCTCTGTTACGACCCCTCCCTTGGCCACATCTTCCGTTATAGCAGGAAGAAGCGACTTTATAAACCACTCAGCTAATAGCTGATCTGGAACATAAGTCTTTACCATTCTGCGACGATGACGCCACTCATGTATATGATTGGATATATGTGTGGCCGTTGTCTGCTTGAAATTGGTTAAGATCTCTGTTCCAGTTTCGTACCTTATAGGTAACTGAAAGTGGGTTAAGAAAGTTGTGGCTAGGGAACTGAAATTGTCGAAAGAGGCTCTAGGTAACTCAATATACCATTTAGCCGCCGGACCTGTCAATGTCCTCTGAAAAAGGCGAAGCCTTATCGAATCATCATTCAAGGTGTTCGACGAACACCACAGATGAAAAGTCATCATATGACTCGACGGGTCTTCGCTAGGATTTCCATTGAATTTAGGAATGTCCGATGGAAGCTTGTGAGGAATCGCTGGCCACCAATGGACATAGGCAATTGGATCGTTCGTCAATCGATGTAAATCTGGTAATTCTAGAGTTTCCACGAATGGTAACTATTGATTCAAGTTTGGCGAGGCATACCCAGGATACGATGGGATCGCCTGAGCAGTAGGCCTTTGCATACTAGCATAATGCAATTGATGCTGGTATGACTGATACGGCTGGTGGATTTGACCACTGTAAAGTGGTTGATTTAACCCGTTTTGAATATAGGGTTGTCCACTATTCGCAAAGACCTGTTGCTCAGATCCTTGGTACACCTGCTGGAACTGTGGTTGCTGGTACTGCACCATCCATGGCTGTGAAGCCATGTTTTGCTGTGCTATACTAACCGACAGACCAAGATGCGGGGTAATCGTACCCGTTTGGACCTGTGTTGTCCCGGAAGTTGGCGATTGTGGTTGTTTTGCAGGGTCAAGGGGTTGTTGTATTACAACTTGGGGTTGACATACAACAGGCATCGTTTGAACTTGCGACACGGTTACAATAGCTGGCGTCGTCGGGATGCTAGACATAGGTACACATTGTTGCATAGAATACACAACTCTTGGTTGTTGGGGTAACATAGGTACCCAACCACTTGTCGTAACTTCAGTCAAACCTGAATATTGTTGAGAACCGCCGTATGGGTATCCTCCCGGAGAGGGTAATGAAAGGGCATATTGCCCCCCATACGGTAGCAATCCGGAGCTCAAGGGTATGGATGGCCTTTGAGGACAGGATGGCCCAAATTGACCTCCATAGGGATCAATTTGTCTAGTTTCAACATAAGAATTACCGTGTAATATACCAGAAGAACACACTGGAACAGACCACACTGTCGAAATAGTCCCTGGGTGGACTCCTTCTAGCTGTTGAGAGCTAGTTGGGACAGCTGGTACGCCGGCGAACATAGTAGGAGTGGCGGCAGGGAGTTCTACCGTCGCTGTGTCATTCGACACAGTCCTAGATGTCGATGGTTGCTCTGACATTTTAACTCTATCCAATAGATTGCCAAGCGATTCTACAGGAACTTCTACTGGTGATGGACAAACTTCTGATGTAGAAGGAAAAAGAGTGACACCTACTCCAAAATGAGTTGGAGTACTTGCTTGTGGGTCCTCTACGATTTCCTCTATTGCAATCAAACCAGGTGGAAGAGGAAGACCGTCAGGTCCGTAAAAGATTTCTGGTGCCGAAGAAGGGGTTGTTTCGACAGCGACAGTTGTTTGAGCAACAAGACTCTCTAGACCGGATACAGATGGAACTAGTTCAGTTATGCAAGTACATGTTCTCAGACCAGGATCAGTGCTACTGTCCCTCTGGGGCTGTTGAACTTCTTCAATAGAGGCAGGGTTTCCAGAAATACTTGGAGTAACCGGGATCTCAGATGTTGTTGGAACGATTGTTCTAACTTTGATAGGAGATTTTGACCCGGTTAAGCGAGTTCGCTTTGTCCGTACTACTTTCGATTCCGGAGACAAAGACGATTGACTCGCAAGCCTCCGCGAACGATGGGGTTTCAATTGACTTTCTTCCATGGTTGCGGATTACTCGACCAACTAAAATACAAAAGGGGAATTACGTTTCCGAATTGAATGAATTTTATTAGACGCTTTTAGACACAACTTGCTTTTTCAGTTTTAAAGAGTCGAGAAAAAGCTAAAGATGACTCTAGTCTCCTTCGATGTTTTAACGAGCCCGAAGTGACAAATGCTCGGTTGGACTTTTTCTGTTATAGAGTCTGAAAAAGGCCAAAAGAAACTGCTCTGGAGATCTAGGCAGAGGGTGTGTCAAACCTTTCACGAAACCACAGAATACGTTTTACGGTACGGGTGGTCGATCTTCGTGAATGCTGTGTTCACTGCATCGCGATCAGTAGGGCGGCCGACACGGCTTCCTAAGGATAAAGGATAAATGCCTATAGGGGTCTCCCAATATATACGCGATGGTACGTGGGAGCACAAGTCCGTATTAGTGCTATCGTCCCTCGGGAGGAATCACCCACCTTCGTAGAGATCGACAGTCACTATGTTTAACGACGCCGGAACACATCTCTACCTAGACCTCTACTGTGAGCGTTATGTTTCAAAGCGTTGTTAGGTTCATTCAATATATTTTAAGTTGATCTTTTTAAAGTTTGTCTTTCAGGATCACCACGAGATGTATTGGTACAAATTCCTAAATGCAGTCTAAGATGATAAGCAAGCTTTATTCAATCTTTTCGACTTATGAAAATCTTAACTACTGAGGGAAAAGAAAGACATCATCTCTTCACATAGTTCATAAAGCACACGCTAATGCACTTTCTCCTAAATCAACATGCAAACTTATCAAAAATGCAAATGCAAAATGAAGGTATTTCTTTTCTCTTTCTTAATGTTGATGTATTACAAAAAGAAAGCTGTTGTATAATTTTGAATTCAATTTCAAGTGAAAGCAAACAAGCTTTGTCCAAAATCAAGACACCTTACGATTTACTTGTTTCGACACTAGAAATACATAAATTCAAACCATATGACGAAAGCAAAATCTCAATCAGCTATGAACAGTAAACAAACTAACTCTTAAGATCAATACGACACTTATCACAGGTCTAGATCTAAAAGGCCACAGCAAGACTAGTTCACTTTTCGTTATGGGAAACTGCAAATGATGTAAGAAATACACAAAGAACAATCACAGTTTCTTTATACAACCGAGGTGGAATAATGGCAAGGAAAGTTGGTTTCAGATAGGTACATTGACTGGTAACAGGCTGCAAAAACAAGGATGAAAACAGGGCAATAAACAGCAGGGAACCCCAGTTGCTCAAGGCAAAACTGGTTCAGCGCAGGTAGTACACTGTCAGTTTGACATTCAGCGCAGGTAGCCCCTTCGGGACCTGCGATGAAATGCAGACTGCCTTCACAGTGCCTGCAATGAAGAG
The DNA here is from genome assembly GCA_031772625.1 of Pinus tabuliformis. NCBI lineage: Eukaryota > Viridiplantae > Streptophyta > Pinopsida > Pinales > Pinaceae > Pinus > Pinus tabuliformis. The sequence goes on along the minus strand of CM062818.1, from coordinate 1,886,155,051 downwards.
AGAAACTCTCGTTTCTCTTGGTTTCCGGGTCACAGATTGCTCAAAAATTCACAGTTTTTTGGCCAAATCAGAAGCTATCAATCAAGTACACACTAAAGGGTAATTAGGAGGATGAAAAGCTATCACTAAGAGCTATTAGAGTCCTTGTGGATCAGCTCTTCAAATCATAAACATGCCCAGAAACTGAGCTAGAGTAGCTGCCCTCTACTTTGCATTTGAAAGATCCAAATGTAGTTTGATTCGGTACTCCCTGTGTTTAGGAAATGAATAGCAAAAAACACAAACAACCAACAAGATATGATCCCCAGTGGAGTCGCCAATTTGTTGTAGGGAAAAGTATCCAATACGGAATGACCCTATCCCACTCTAAGGGTGATAGTACCTCAGCAACAACCGAAGAAAAGCTATCTAAGATTTCTTCTTTATGAAAGTAAAATAGGGGAGAAAGGGATCCACTAACCGATGTCTTTCGCTAATGATTGATCCAATCTTCTCTCCTTGCTGCTTGCTTCCAGCTCCTTGCTCTTTCACTGGCCCAGCTACACCAAGATCCTGCAAAATAGCAAGAAAGGGAAACTACAAGAAGCATACATTCATAATTGATTCAAGGATTAGAATAAATCAAATACACAAGTATAACAATACACCATTGAGACACATGCATATAGAAGAACCTCAAATGCTTTATTAATGGAAGAAGTAAAGTTCAGGAAGTGATACAACCATAAGAGGCCCAATCCAGCATCACCTCCCAGCAGAAAGAAATCTCCTCTTCACCTCCTTCAAAGCAAATCACCCAATAGCTCTAAACTCAAACCAACAGCACTTCCTTACATTCACAAGATTCCAGCCTCCCTAGACCTCATGAGAGAGTTCTATATATAGGAGTTTTGGAGAAAGGATGAGTCAGCTTGAGGCTGGCATGAAGCTGACTAGTGTCCTCTCTCACTTCAGTTATTCTTCAGTTCTTGAGTCCACTTGGAGGTTCTTTCTTCCACTTGGAGATCTAGACCCTCTTACTCATCACCAGGCGAATTCTCTGATCCAAGTGTCATTTTGGAAGCTTCCTGGGCATTGACACCTTGAGGAATGACTGTGCCACTTGGCCAAGCTCGCCCAGCGCAGGTAGCCTTCTTTGCAGTTGACATTCAGCGCAGGTACACAGTGGAGCAGTTGACATTCAGCGCAGATGCTCAGTGGAGCAGTTGACATGATCCAGAATTAGCTTGTTTTTGAGTGTTTTCAGGTGGAGAACTAATATTCAGTGCTGTGGTTTGCTGACCTTGTTCCTCTAGGGGTAGGAACAACATGTTTAGGGACTTTGGATCCCTCAGATTATTGACATTTCATGCTTCATGCTATAAGGCACAAAAATGTCTATAACACGGTCCTTCCTTGCTTACCCGCTTCAAAGAGTACCTGTAAAGTCAAAGCAGCATAACACCTTCAAAGTACAGAGATCTACAATCATAAACAATATAGGACTAGATATATATTGACCACACAAACGCATATATCATCAAACATACAAGAATGTGGAGGAAAACTTGAATAACTTTATTGATATAAAGATTAGAAGAAAGGATTACAGCCCATTGATCTGACCCAGCGTCATCCTCCCAGCATGCAAGCCCTTCTTCACCTCATGAAAAGCTTAGATCACCCAACACTATGATATTCCACCAGGAAACCAACAACACTTCCTTACAAGATCTCAAATTCCAGCCTCTGGATCTTTGGGATGAGGGATCCATATATAGATGTTAGCAGGGGGTGAGTCAGCTTCTAGGATTTTGATGAGTGTCCTCTCTCTGATAGTTCTTGGTTCCACTTGGAGATTCATGATCTCTTACTCATCCCTGGGCGAATTCAGAGAGGCAAGTGTCACAGGAGAAGTTTTTGGAAGATTCCATGATCATCCACCTTGCGAACTGTCTCTGCCATTTGTCTACTCCCGCCCATCGCACCCTACAAAAGGGGTTTTCAATATGCATCGCTCTTTTTGCATGTGGTAGGTGAGATGCATCGCACCCTTAGCACTAAGCAATCTGTATGGTCCAGTTTTGACTAATTCTGAGCAGTTTTCCATGGAGAACTTCTGGAAGATGATGTAATCAGCTGACCTTGTTCCTTTAGGGTGTGAAACAACACTTTTAGGGACTCAAAAGCCCTTGGTTTATGGACATATATGATTGTGGTTGCAATGCCCAAATATGTCTATAACAGTCACTGATCGACATAATTAATTCCCTTAATTAGTTTTTTAATAAGGGTTATGTTGCAAACCTTGGGGCGGGATATTAACATATGGGTTTTAATAAAATATACGGGAAAGGGTTTATCTATGGGAGTTAATATTTATAATTAAAATTAGGAGTTAATATGAAATGAAAGTAGAAAATGGATTTTGCGCTAAGTATAATGTGTTTGAAATTTATTTACATTTTCACATTTAAACATTATAACTTAGGCTAGATGCATATTTGTGGGTTTTTTGTGGAAAAAAGGGGTTTTGTACGGGGGTAGTTACTTTCCCTAGGAAAATGGTGATTTTACCTTAGAGAAAAGATATTTTTTAGATGAAATGAATGAATTATGGAGGGGGTGAATGTTGGTGAAGGGGCTTTAGTACTTATACCCTATAAGTTATTGGGTCGAGGGTCTGGTCCCTCCGGAAGTTAGAGAAATGCTCTGAGCCCCTTTAACTTGAGGTTTTAGGTACTTTTGACTTTACTTATGGGAAATTAGTAAACTTAAACGTAAAATGAATGGGGAAATTAACCACTTGACTTTATGTAACTGCTCGATTATCATCCATATTTTAGCAACTTGATGATGAAAGTAAATGATATGATTTTATCCAATCAATCATCATAATTCTGCAACCATGCAACTACTTACCCACCTACTCATCCTACCATTTTTTCCACTCTTTATTAGGGTGCACTTAAGCTGGCAAACCCTTATCAAAACATTTTTCTTTTCTTTTACAATACAAACTATCTAATTCTATCCTTATTACATCCAAGGGCTCATATTAAACTTTTGATCTCCTTTTATTTACTCTAACTATCTACTTACCTACCAAGATTAAATTGTTTGGTTACCATGGATTGTGGCATAAAAAACAAGTTGCACACAATCGTTATTGTGTAGAAAAGTAAATAGTAGTGGCATTTGGACTTGCATACTTTCATGGTCTTTTTTCTTTCTTGGGGTTCACTTTTCATCTTGTTTGACCTTTTTCATTGTTTTTGTCCTTTGATTTTTCTTTTAGGACATACCCTCTTTACATTTTTTTATTTTTTTATTTTTTGAATATGGAAAACATTTGCAGAAAGCAAAGGTATGTACATATTACAGATTTGACCTCAACCATTCAAAGATTATGACACCTATTGGTATAGAAACATAACAGTGGCTCCACTTGGGGATGGAATTTCCTGGTGAAATGTCAAGAACTAGTAGATCAATGGCCATTCTGAATTACTATGATTTTACTCTGTAACTTTCCCTTTTACTTTGCTGCTTTATTGATAATTATTGATAGTGAAAATTTTGAAGCTTAGGGCCTTTCCTTCGGGCTTCAACTCCAAAATTTACCATCCAATCCACACTAAACTTGGTGAAAATAGAATATGTACAAGTGATTAGTGAAATTAATGACTCGGATCTATATAGTGCTTTAGCATTCGACCATTAACTGTTCCTCCCTCTACTTCTGCACCATCCAATTCTTTGAGGAAATAAGCATTGTTACCTCTGAAAGAATAAATAATTTAGGACCTTTCCATAGGAAGTCAAACTTCCCATCTTTCCCTTTATCCTCCCTCCTTGAGTCCCATTTCAAGACTTTATCTCCTAGATAGAAATCTTCTTCCTTGGTTCTTTTGTCAAAATCTTTCTTGATTCTCTCCTGCACAACTTGGGATTTGATGTACACTTCCTCCCTGGTTTGCTGCAAGTGAATTGTCTAGTTGATCCTTCTTTGAATATCATTTGGCTCAACTTGTGCTTCTTGGAGTAATTTCATCACTGGTGTTCCCAAAGAAGATGGGAAGACAACCTCCATTCCATAGACTAGCTGATAGGGACTGGTACCAATAGATTTCTTTGTGGTCAGCTTGTCTGCCCACAAGGCATTTACTAGTTTCTTATTCTAGGTTTTCTTATTATCTTCCAACAATTTTTTGATGATATTCATTAAGCTCTTATTGGAAGACTCTGCAAGTCCATTTCCTTGGGGATAGTAGGTTGTGGAGTGACCAAGGGTTATGTGATATTTGTTGCAGAAATCAATCATCCTCTTTGATTTAAAGGCTGTTGCATTGTCTATGATGATTTTGGTGGGGCAACCGAATCTGGATAGAATGTTGGCCTCAAGGAAACCTATTATGACAATATCAGTGGCTTGTCTTGAGGGTATGGCTTCTATCCACTTTGTAAAATAGTTTGTGGCAGTTAAGATCCATCTATGTTGGGCAAAGGAAGGGGGATGAATTTCACCAATGAAGTCGAGACCCCATTGTTGAAATGGTGTTTCAGTAGATATAGGTTTCAAAGGTAATGGCAGTAGTTTTCTTTTTCCTTCAAAAATATGACATTTGTGGCATGAAGTTACAAACTTCTTTACATCAACAAACAGAGTGGGCCAGTAGAAACCAGTCCTTAAGATCTTATCATTTGTTGTCTTCCAATAAAGATGTCCCCCACAGTCACTTGCATGAAACTCTTGCAAAATTTTATCAGATTCTTCCTTCAACAAACAATTTAGAAAGATGCCTTCATGATTTTTCCAAAATAAAGCATTGTCAATTATACAAAACTTCAAAGATTTCATTTTTAAGAAACTACTTTTAGTCCTGGATAACTCTGGAGGAGCTTGAAGGTTTTGTAGAACGTATATAACGTCAGCATACCATGGTGAATCTGTAAAGGCTTGGCTGATCTATGGAGTCGCCATTTCCTCTTCGTTATCTAGTTCTGCAATGAAATTTATGTCTAGGGCCTGAAAATTTGATTCAGCCATGAGCTTGGCTAAACCTTGGCCTTCGATCAATTTCGTAGGTTTAATTTCTAAATCATACTCTAATATTGTAGCTATCCACTTTCCTCTCTTTCCATCAGGTCCATCCTATGTTAGAATGTCTTTGACTACAGCATTGGGAACATAAGCTACTATATGAGAGTACAATATATAAACTCTGAAATATTTAATAGCTTTAACTAGAGCAAAAGCCTAATTTTCCATTATATTATACTTTAAAGGTGCATCTCTCAAGGCTTTACTAAAGAAGGCTATTGGTTGTTCAAAACCCTGATCATTTTTCTGCAGTAGGACTGCAGCAATTGTGTGTTTTGAAGCAAAAGAGAATATGATGAACTCCCTATCAAACATTGGATTGATGAGAACTGGTGTTTGTGTTAAGGCCAGTTTTATATCTTCAAATGGATTTTTAGCCTCTAGAGTCCATTTAATAGTCAAATCTTTCTTTAACATGTTGTTTATTAATCTAATTAGCTCAGCTAAATTAGAGATAAATCTCCTTAAAATTTTATTTTGCCTAAAAATGATTGAAGTCCTTTGATGTTTCTATGATGTGGTATCTGCAAAATGGCTTCAATTCTTGTTAGGTCAATCTAGATACCATCTTTGGAGATAATGTGGCCTAGTAATTTCCCCTCTTCCAACCCAAATAAAGATTTTTTAGGATTCAGAGAAATTCCATATTTCCTGCATTTAGTAAAGACCTACCTAAGATGATCCAGGTGTTGTTGATCCGATTTAGAGAACACTATGATATCATTACGGTATATTACTAGGAAGTCATGGATTTCCTTAACAAAGGCCATGTTCATTGCTCTTTGAAAGGTGGCCCCTACAATTTTTAACCCAAATGGCATTTTCACATACATGAAAGTGCCCCATGGGGTAGTGAATGCAGTCTTTGCCTGATCATCTGTGTGGACTAGGATTTGGTTATAACTAGAGAACCCATATACTAGTGATATTCTGGTGGAAACTACTACCCTCTGTAATATATGATCCATTTTAGGAAGGGGATAGTTATCCTTAAGTGAAACTTTATTCAAATTCCTAAGGTCAACACACAGTGTAATTTCGCCAGTTTTCTTTCTTCTAGGTACCAAATTAGAAACCTAGTCTGAGAACGTGATTGGTGCGATAATATTAGCTTCATACATTCTCTTGAACTCCTTTTTGATAGAAGTTAATAGAACAGGGTTGATCCTTCTAAGCTTCTGTCTAAAAGGATTTTGATTTTCTTTTAAGGGAATGTTGTGTTGTATTATGCTGGTATCATAGGACTTCAGGTCCTCATAATTGTAGGCAAAAACATCTTGGAATTCATTTAGTAGTTCCATATTTCACTTTTTCATTGGGAGGTAATGATTTTGAAGGTTTTATCAGTTTGGGATCTTCTTTAGAGCCTATATTACATTCCTCAATGTCCGATTTCAAGGGTTCCATTTTAGGCTTTTTAGGAATATCGTTTGAATCAAATAAGTCCTCTAAAGGAGTTAATCCTTTGTGCAAAAAATTGTCTTTAAGGTTGATGACTTCAGATTCTCCATCGATTACTTCATCAATTTCCATTTGTTTTAGGTTTTGAATATCTAATTTTGTAAAATTTGTGGGATGAAATCTATCTATATGATCATCTTCTACTTTGTTAATTTCTACTTCATCACTGTAATCAAAATCTAATGCTATCTCTGTGTCTATGCTGCTATTTACAAATTCCTCATCTAAAGTCAAAAAATTGTTAATTTGTTGATCATTCTCGAATACTTGCTAGTTCTTTAAGTTGTCACGAATGGAAGGTCTATTCCTAACCTCAGCAGTGTACTAATGGTTGGGCTGAAATGGCAACTTGCAAGTACTAGCAAACATGGCTAAGCTGTGAGCTTGCATGTTGTTTTTTCTTGGGATAACAGCAAGTTTGGTTTCTAAAAAACTATTGAGTATTTCTACAACTGTTCCTCTGTAAAATCCTAGCCTAGGATCCCTAGCCATATAAACAACATTAATTTGTTTTATTACCAACTTAGAATCTCCCATAATAGAGACTCTTATGGCTCCTAACCTTTTGACTAGTTTCAGACCTAACAGAAGTGCTTCATATTAAGCCATGTTGTTTGTACATTTAAAGCTCAATCTATAGGCATGACCCTCTGAATGATCATTTTCTAAATTGTAAATCGATACACCTGCTCCTGCACCTAGCTTGTTGACTAACCCGTCAAATTCAAGATGCCAAAGAATTTCATGTTCATAATTCTTACTATTTGTGGTAAAAAATATTCTTTGACTAAGGTATCTAGGTCATCTTTATTATCTTAAATCTCATGAATTTGGACATTTTGATTTTCTTTTAATACTGCAATCTCTTTTGGTTCTGCTATTATGCTGTTTGAAATGTCTTCTTGATTAGATTCAGCATTGTAAAGTATGAAAGAATCAATATCAGAATGTAGTGAATATATAGGAAATTTTTGAGGCCTCTCCTAGGTACTCACTACATACTTCATCAGAGTCTCTCTATACAATTTCTTAGGATGTCCAAAGACTGATATGGTAGCATATGACATGTCAAGTTGCAGGGATCCTTGGAGTTTGGCACCCCAAGATCTAGACAACAGCTTACCATACTTAGGTTGTATATCAACAACAACTATGTCCATAAGTATGGTCTTAGCAGGATACTACACTAGGGAAACACAAAAAACTTTTATAAGCCCTAAGCACATAACTTGGCTTGAATCAAAGGAAAACAGATCCTTGTAAGGTCTAGTGATATTTAAGTTTAGCTTCTCGATAACAGACTTAGACATAAGATTGTGCGAAGCCCCAAAGTATAGCATGGCATTATGTAGTATTTTATTGTGGATGTTAAGGCTAATGTAGAAGGGTGGTATCCCTCTATCCACTGGCTTTCAATTCACATCAGGTCCAAAAATTAACTCAGGTTGATCATCAAATAGGTTTACAGAGTCTTCATTCTCAACGAGGTTTAAAGATTTACTTATTTGAGATCTGTAAGTTTCATGTTTGACCAATTCTGTCAGACGCACTGAGATTTTCAGTTTGGCCACCTCTACTCCCAAATTGAAAGGCAAAGGGGATTTATCTGTTTGAACATTTGAAATTTTAGCACCAAGGTTCTGAGTAGTCTTTTCTTCTTTTTCATGGTTTGGAGTGTTCTTAATGGGATTTTCTAATATGATTTCTAGAGGTTGTTCCACTGTTCCCTTGAGGGGGACTACAGTGGAAGGTTGGTCATTGGTTACATCTTCAATGGTGGGACTGGGAGGGTTTTGATGTGGTCTAGAAAGGATTTGTAGGGTTTTTATAACTTGAGGATTTTGATTTGCAGCTTTTACTTTCTTAGGTTGATTAGGTGCTGCTTTTTTATTCTGGTCTATAACATTAGTGTTCTTTTTTCTTCTTAAATTGTAATGTTTATGCACTTTGAAAATAGCAGAGTCATACCCTTGCTTATAATCGAAAGATTCTCCAGTTTGAGTCTATAACTATTGAAGCATGTATAATTCTTGATCATCCCGAGTTAGAAAAACAGTTTCTTCGTCATCTAATCCCAATAGGTTGATTTGGGTGTCTATCTCAGGATCTTCTTAGTGAGAAGTTTCAGCATAATTTTCTTGGTAAGGTGGTCTAATGTTCTGATCAGGCCCCATTTTTACCAGTGTTTTGATTCTGGTTTTTCCTAAAGATTGGATTCCTCACTGGATTTGCCTGTTGGTTATCCCAGTGAGGTTTCCTTTCAATGACTTCTATTATATCCATCAACCTTTCCATTCCTTTAGCTAAAGCATCCATTTTTTGATCAAAGGGTGAAGTTTCATCTTTCAGAGGTGTTCTTCTCTCGTTTCTAACCCTAGCCCTTTTGGATAGCAGATTAGCTTCTACACTAATTGCTACACTTTGCATATCTTCAAGTGTAGGGGGATTCCTTTCTCTAAGTTGAAAATCCATATCTGTGTCAAATCCATCTGGAAACTTAATCAGGGCTAAGCTAGGTGGAGGCCTAAGGTCATGTGGGATTGCGTTATATACATTGTTAAACCTGGTACAGTAGTCCTAAATAGTTTCGTTTGGTCCCTTTCTAAAGTTTTCATATTCAGAAAGAATTTGAAGGGAGTTCTTTTTCTTCTCCCACCTATTTAAAAATTCTTGGTAAAGAAATTCTAAACTATCTATACTCTAAGGAGGCAAAGATCTAAACCATGTTCTCACTTCTCTAGCTAGATTTTGGACAAATATTCTCATTTTGACATATCCTATGTCAATCTCATGCAGTTCAAAATAATCTGTCATTTTCTTAGTATGCTGCTGTGCCGTGTATGTTATAGTGCCATAGAATAAGGTAATTTTACTCTGATAATCTACTGGTAAGGCACCTTGAGGAGCAGGCATCACAAGGGGGGCATATCTGAGTGCCATAGCTCTAAGTTGGATAGGATTGAGAATAGGAGTTGGGGTAACAGGAGGATTTGGGACAACAAGGGGAGTTGGGGTAACAGGGGTAATGGGTATTTGAAGGGTAGTGATAGGCTGATGGGGGAGTGAAGGTATGAATGGAGATGAGGGATGATCTTTAGAGGTGTGGGGAAATGATGGTGAGCTAAAAGATATTGAAGATATTTCAGAAAGTTTAGGGAGCCTATCAGTGGTAAGCGATGATTGAGGGGAGCTCAGAAGGTACTGATCAATTGATAAGTTGGCTCGTTGGACTTCAAGTTCTCTTGTGAATTATGGATCTAGGAAGGTGTCCTCAAGTTCACTCTTAGACTCGATTCTAAACAGAGAAAGGTCAAAATACTCGTGAAAAGGGATGTCTTCAATGAATAAACACTCAACAGGGCATGAATTGGATCTAAAAATAAGTCCAGGGCTTATTGAACTTTCTTGTCTTCTAATTATTCTCGGAATAAGGTTTGGATTGTCAAATACAATGGAAGGATTTGGATCAGGGTTGGCCTTGGTATAGTGAGTTCTCCCTGAAGCCATATTTCAGGCTTTTTATGATTATTTTGCTTTTTTATGAAATTTTTCGAAATAACTTCTAATAACCCTTTAAGAGGCTTAAAAATAAAAATTTGAATTTCTCAAAGGTTTATTAAGACTGAGGGTTTTGATTCCCTAGTATGGTCGCCACTATGATATCACTCAAATTTTTTCCTTAGAAGTTATCAAATAAGGAATAGTTTGAGGTAACCACAAACCTAATATTTTAGACTCAGGTTCTAGCCAACCTAAGTCCAAAGAGGGCTCTATCTTTATAGTTTAACTTTGTTTTGAATAAGATTTCAATCTAGTTCTTAGTGTTCATGATTGTTTTGTTTTGATTGGGTGGTGGAATTAAGAAAATAGATGGTCAGAGCAAGCATTTAGGCCATTGGGCTATGGATTCAATCAAGAGTGGTTGAACTGGATCTGATCTATCACTAAGGTAAGATTTCACAGGGTAGGCTAGCACAACAAAAGCAAATCTGCAGGTTTGAATGGATGAAGTAGTCTTAACCAGGGAAAAGGGCAGTGAAGGATCCTTAACCGGGATTAAGATGAAGAAAGGAAGGATGATCAGTAGCAAAGGGCAATGAAGAATCCTTTCCTATGGACCAAAGGGGGGGTAAAATACAGAAGTAAGGGAGCAATCAAGAATTCCCAGACTAAGATAGCTTAGTAGAAAACATATAGAAAGTAAACAACTAAAACAAAGAGCATTTAAGCTGATTCTGAGATATCATTCCTTGTTTACTTTACATATTTTTTAAGAAACACATATGAATATTAATAACATGAAGAGAATACAATATTTAAACACAAAGAGACAATACTTATTTGTTCCAACTGTGCACAAGAATCTAGTGAAATGTCCTTAGCTTTATTTCATTTCCAGCAAAACCAGTCTAGTCTTGAGTACAATAGCTCCTTGGCTCAAAAATAAAATGTCTACATAAATGTATTTTAATCCACCCTAATTACTTCAATTTGTGAAGTATTTATACAAAAAATGATACAAAATATCTCATAACCATATGAGAATTATTCTAGGAAACATATATATCTTCAACACGAAGATATAGATAGATGGAGAACTATCTTCTTGTTGTCCCTTTTATTGTGACTATCTTGGCTACTGTAATTCAGATTTGGCTCTTTCAGTCGCTTTATAGTTGTGTGCTAGAATCATTTTTTATCTTCTACCTACTGATACTCTTTACCTGTTCTGCTTTGACTGTGTATTACCTATTTTACCTGGCAGCCATGTTTTAGCATGTAGATTTACTGCAGTAACTTTATAGTAAATATGTAAGTTTTGTCCACCATTCATGGTCAGGTAATTTCATCTTTATCATCTTTCTGTATATTTCGTCAGCTTCTGTATACTTAGCAAAATTTGGCCTGCTGGTAAATAAGTTATTTACTTCATGTTCTATGTAAAACAAATTTTCAAGGCCATCATATAGTACCTTTCCAGTGGGCAAAGATTTCACCCCTGAAGTACTAGATTGGTTTCTAGCTAGCTTGTTTAATCTTTTAATATAATCCTCCTGCGTCATCAACTTGTCATTTATTACCATAGGACTGGGAAGTCCTTTTTCTCTTAAGATACCATACTTTGTCATAAAACTGTCAATGTCTGCTGGGATGCTCTGACATCCTTTCTCCAAATTGAGCATCAGGTTCCTCTTGGTAAGAACCTTCTTTATTTCAATGATGGTTATTGTTCTATCATCAATTTCTAATTCATCAAGCTGGTACCTATTTCTGCTATTCAAAAATGTGATCAATTGATTGGCTTCTTTAGGTTTATCTCCTAATTCTTCCATTGTGTTGTTGATTGCTTCGGTGGCTACTTTGACTAATTCAGTTGGTTCAAAAATAACTTGAATAGAAGGCCAAACATCATTGATGGAATAAATGATGTTGGTCCAAAGAATTTCTTTCATGTCTCCTAGTGGCTGTTGCAATGTCAAGTCCTTTTCAAGGACTTTTATTCTTTCTACCATCCTTTAGTTCCTCTGAGCTTATTCTTTCTGTTGTATTTGTGCAAGTTTACAATTGGTCTATAAACTTGACATTTTTTCTCTAAGTTTCTTAAGCTTAGTGGCCTGGATACTCATTTCTTCCATGGCATTGATCAATTCTACAGTCTTTTCTGTGCTTGCTGATGTACTTGTAACTAAAAAAGCAGTAGCTGGTGGAATTGTTGGTGCTAATGCAGCAGCCAACGTGGAGGGTACTATTGTGGAGATTGTTGGAATTATAGTCTGAGGGGTGGTGGCCAGCTCACTCTATTTAGACTATATCACATTATCCAACTCCTTCTCAGTCTCTTTGAGTTGTTCATTAAGCTTGAGGACCAAGTCTGTAAGCTCTTCCTCCTTTTTGGTTTCCATTACTTCAGCTATCTGAGGATGATGAAGAGGAGGAATTTTGAGCTGCTTTCTCAGTGTAGCTATGTCATCATTTTTCTTCTTGATAAGCCTTTCTGTAGCTTTCACATCCTTGGGATCATGTTCCAGTTCTATGACCAAGTCCTCTAAGGAATTTATTATGGTGTCATTGGCCTGTGAAGAGGCCTTCTCCAACTGGAATTATACTGACATAGTATTCAACAAATTCTGGAGTTGGTGGGTTGTAGTTGCCTTGCTGGTTAAAGTGGAGTAGATCATTTCACTAGTTTTCTTGTGTACTTCTATTTGATTAATAGGATGAATATCCTTAGCCAATACTTCAAAATATGTTTTCAGGTAATCTTCCATTGATATGGGTTGTTGTGTAGTTGGTTTCAAAAAACTCTTCTACATGTTACCTTCCTTTATGTCAAAGGCTGACATTAGGCTTGTTTGATTTGTTGGAGCCATTTTCAAGTAATGTGCATAACTTTGGGCTTTTAACCTTTCATTCATGGCTTTAATTTCTTTGTATTTTTCTTTGATATCTTGGCTCTGGCTAGTGGGAGCCCTGAAGGAGGATACTTCCACGCTTTGTTGTCTTTCCAACATTTGAGCCTGTGAGGTGGAAGGTTCTTGTGTACCTCTAGAAGGAGTGGTATGCATGCTTTCTGTTCTTTCTGCACCTGTGGTTTTTGTTGTCTCCTCAGTATAATCTTGTTCTGAAAATGGATTCAACCTTTGCCTCTTAGCATAGATTTGGGCAATAGGTCTGCTGGAAGGAGTGGCCTCCTCTATATCTCTTTTGAGGTTCCTCTCCTCATTTAGAGGAGTCTGCAAGAAAGGAGGATTACTCATGATTTGTTTTGGTTGAGAAAGTTCCTCTGAAATCTCAGGTTGTTTTGATTCCTCTAGTTGCTTTGAAGGCCCTACTTGCTCTGATGGCCTTGCCTGCTCTAATGGCCCTGCCTGCTCTGATGGACTTGCTTTCTCTGATGGCCCTTCTTCTGTTGTTTGCCCACTGTGTCCCTGTGATTGCCTTTGAGATTGAGTTTCTCCTGGCACCTGTAAAAATGAATCCTCATCAAGTCTTCTATCTAAATCAATCAAAACATTATTGACAGTAGTTTCTGTGCTATCCCGGTCTACCAAAGTGTTTTCCACCCATTCAAGTTGATTTGCATACTGTTCAATTTCAGGGATTCTATGGTGGATGTAAGGAGATAATTTATTCTTCTGTCTCCTATTGCAAATGAAGTCTAAAGGGTCATAATTCCATATAAAACTTTGTTTCAGTCTCAACCTTTGGAGGATTTCCTCTGCTTCCTTTCCTGCTTCCCTACTATTACATATAAATGGGCCAAGTTGATCTTTTATCCTAAGTTGAGCTTTCTTCTTGGCTTTCACAAAATGCAGCTCATCTTAATTGATTATTTTCCTGTAGTACTCCAAAGAAAACAATCTCATAGGGAGGTATCTAGGCAAGTTGTAGGGAGCCAACTCACATGCATAGATTTTGATTTCAGTGTGGTCTTGGTACAAGTACCAATCCCCCACTTTATATTGCTTGGATAGCTGTAGGACCCTCCTGATTTCTACATTGATTCTGGGGGGAGGGCTTCCTAGTAGCATAGTTGTCACAGGGTACACAAAGAGATCTATGAAATCAGTATAAGAATATTGAGAGTCAAATTGATGGATTAATGAAGTCCAGAAGATCGTTGATCCGGGGTTACCTCTGGTATCAAGCTTTTGGAGGGTGGTTGGAAATTTATCAGCTTGATAATACAAGAACAAATGATATAGAACTGAGGAATATTTAAATACTCTTTCATTATCCAACCTCGTGAATTGATCATGCATTTTATCAGCAATGAACTTAGCATAGTCAGACATGATGGCTGGTAGTTGCCCAGGAGAGTAGATGGATATAAATGATATAATTATTTCATCAAAAACTTCACTTGTAGTATAGCCTAGCACACTGCATATCATTTCTATGTGTCCCGGCCAAGGTCAGAGAATATAGTCCACAGGTAAGGGGGAGAGTCCTTTGGGGTGTATTTTTCTTCTTTGATGAAGGCCTGGTATAACTGAGCGAGTCTGATTGAGGTGAGTCTAGGGTATCTGTTCAACATATCTCCAATAGAAAGAGGAGTTAGAATTTGGCTTGGTTGTAATTGTAGCATCTCATTAATGGAATCAGTAGTGATGGTAAATAGTATAGACTGGTTAGGGGTTCTCACTACCCTTTGGCTGGGATAATAGTTCATGTGGCAATAATGTATAATCTCTGGGAAGATATGAACTCTAGGGAACTGGTACTTGAGTAAAATTGATTCCCAAAGTCTAATGTAGTCTACATGGTTTAGGTACTGGTCTCTGTACCTGCAGAATAGTTTCAAAGGGGATTCTTGGACAGAAGTATCTTTAAAATGGAAATCTTTGTCTGCTAGTGGGAGATGGTCTAAATCCCTGTGGGGAGTCATAATGGGCATGAAATTCAATGAAATTGGGGCATACATCCTTGGTTCTTATGGATTCAAGGACGACAACAAAGGGTTTCAGTGAAATTGGGAAAAAACTGGTCTATTTCAGAGTATTTTAGAATCACCAGGCAACTTATCTTACTAAATTACTTAGTATTTGAAGCAATTTAGTTCAGGTTTGGTAAGAAAATAGGGTTTCTCAGTGAATTTGGGGTAAATACTTGGTTTTGGCTTTTGAACGGAGTAATGGTGACTGTGCACTGTTTGCAGGAAGCACACGCGACTGAAAGGTGGTCGAGAGTTTCAGCAGGTTCAGTAAGTTGGCGGTTGGTAGCAGGTTGACGATTGCACGTACTCTGTGCTTGCATGGAGGTTAGAATGTTATTTTTTCACGATAAAATGAAAAAAATATAAGTTTTTTGGTTTTATTTGTAAAGTCAATGACTTTGGCGGGTACATTGGGAAAATGACAGTTGGCGCCAACGGGGGATGTGACATTTTGGTGTGTAGCGGAGGTGGTAAGCGGAATCCATCGCACCACTTTTGGAATAAAGTGGTTTTAGGAGGAGGTCACCCAATGCCATTCATCAGGTGCCACGTAGCGGTGGGGTGAACAGTGAAACCACCCACATCGGGTGGGTAAAGGTCGGCCTTTGGAGGCTGCCCGATATGAGTGTCGACCATTGGATCTAAAGGGGTCATATCACATGTTGATCGGGGTGATGATTTGATCGGAGGTTTAATGGAGGGGCCCGACAGGGTTTTAATGAGTGGAAGGATTAGTTAACTGCGGATTAGGGAGGCTTAATGATGTCGGGAGTGATTTGATTAGCGGGGACAGGTTATTAATTTTTTCTCTATAAAGCTAATTCTATTAAAAGGAAACAAAAATAAAATTACAATGAGGCTACAACCTCAGCCGAGAACAACAGAGTTCCTTCTGAGTATCATAAGTACCCCATATTTGGGGAAACCAGTTTAACATTAAAAAAAACCATGCAGAAGACCGGGAAAACATCGACAAAACCGAAGTGAAGACTTGAGACATTACCATCTGAAGTAGTTGTAAAACAAGACAGAATTTCCTACCATGTAAACGAAAAAACACAACAACAAAAGATGGACCAGTTAGCATCAGAACCCTGAGTTGGTGCACAGGTGTCCATGAGGCATCACATTGGGATGTCCTAGTTAGGAGCCTCCGCAATAATGGGGCACGCATTCCCATACTAGATCTCATCTTCCTTCGCCACATCACTTTCCGCCCTGCCCCCTAGAGGTTCCCTCGCCTGAAGGGTGCTGCTCGAGCTTCCAGCGATTGCCATCGAAATTGTGGCTCCATGAGAGCTGCCACCTGGATGCTGAGTGTCGCTAGCATTATCACCTTCTGCATGCTGAACGCCATGCATAACTTCCCTAACTTCTTCCATCGGGAGCTACTCAGAGCCACGACTAACATCCATTCTACGAATGTCCTGAGGTTGCTCTACAGATTTTCGCACTCAAGCACTGTGCTGATCTTCTTCTTCTGAGAAAACGATGGTGACATTAGCAGTGATGAGGGCTGGTTCAGGTTGCTCTGGAACCTGAATTGAGTCGAGTGGGAGGCTGGATTAGGATGCTGAGGGAAGCTCTCTGTGTGAAGCCAAAAATCTCTATGTTCAACCATTGAAGCCTGTGCACAACCTTTGCGACTGCTAGTGTGAGGATAGTGTCTATGGGGCGAGCTGGGAGGGGGAGAATTGGCCTGAGGAGGAGGCAGAGAGGCAGGTGGTGGTGTCGGTTCAGAGCTTTGTGCTATCAGAGAACGAGTGCTACCACCTTGGTTACCTCCTCTGTGGCTCCTCATGCGGTGACAAACCATAGCAATGTGGCGGGAGAGAAGTTCAAGAGAATTGGGGACCTGGAAGGAAAGCAAAGAATGCATAGAGGGCTCATGGACAGGGTTCAAAGGTCAATACCTGGAATGGGAGTAATGATACCCATTTCCAAAGTCAATACAGTAAAGAAGCCAACATCGTCTTCCTGTAACAGTTCTACTGCAGGGGTTTCCGGCTTGGAGTGGGCAAATGCTAAAGGAGGGAGGGTAGACAAAGGGATTGATGGTTGCCATGTTAAATCGCATAACTTTCCTATCTCGGCCTGAGTGGCCATTAAAGGCTTCCTACAGGCAGACCTACTCTCACCTCAAGTGAGTCTGTGGAGGCCATAACTAAACTTGGGATGGTGCGCTGGCCATCATTTGGCTGGGCTGAGCGTCGTCATTCCGTCGGCTCGCCATTAATGTTCTTGAATTTCACCCACATCCAGGTGGTGGGGAAAGATTATTAATTAATCACTAATTTATTAATTAATCTCTTTAATTGGGCGGTGGGTCACGGTTATTAATTAGTTGCTGATCGACTTAATTAATCCCTTTAATTAGTTTTTTAATAAGGCTTATGTTTCAAACATCGGGGTGGGATATTAACATATGGGTTTTAATAAAATATACGAGAAAGGGTTTATCTTTGGGAGTTAATAAATATAATTAAAATTAGGAGTTAATATGAAAGGAAAGCAGAAAATGAATTTTGCACTAAGTATAATGTGTTTGAAATTTATTTACATTTTCGCATTTAAACATTATAACTTAGGCTAAATGCATATTTGTGGGTTTTTTGTCGAAAAAAGGGGTTTTGTATGGGGGTGATTACTTTCCCTAGGAAAATGGTGATTTTACCTTAGGGAAAAGGGATATTTTAGATGAAATGAATGAATTGTGGAGGGGATGAATGTTGGTGAAGGGGCTTTAGTACTTAGACCATATAACTTATTGGGTCGATGGTCTGGTCCCTCCAGAAGTCAGAGAAATGCTCTGAGCCCCTTTAACTTAAGGTTTTAGGTACTTTTGACTTTACTTATGGGAAATTACTAAACTTAAAGTTAAAATGAATGGGGAAATTAACCACTTGACTTTATGTAACTGCTCAATTATCATACATATTTTAGCAACTTGATGATGAAAGTAAATGATATGATTTTTTCCAATCAATCATCATAATTATGCAACCATGCAACTGCTTACCCACCTACTCATCCTACCATTTTTTCCACTCTTTATTAGGGTGCACTTAAGCTGGCAAACCTTTATCAAAACAATTTTCTTTTCTTTTACAATACAAACCATCTAAGTGTATCCTTATTACATCCAATGGCTCAAATTAAAATTTTGAGCTCCTTTTATTTGCTCTACCTATCTACTTATCTGCCAATATTAAACAGTTTGGTCAGAACTTATTCTCTATCTCTAAGCATGAAATTCAAAACATGGAACAACCAAGATTAAATTGTTTGGTTACCATGGATTGTGGCATAAAAAACAAGTTGCAGACAATCATTATTGTGCCGAAAAGTAAATAGCTATGGCATTTGGACTTGCATACTTTCATGGTCTTTTTTCTTTCTTGGGGTTCATTTTTCATCTTTTTTGAAATTTTTCATTCTTTTTGTCCTTTGATTTTTCTTTTAGGACATACCCTCTTTACATTTTTATATTTTTTTGATTTTTTGAATATGGAAAACATTTTCAGAAAGCAAAGTTATGTACATATTATAGATTTGACCTTAGCCATTCAAAGATTATGACACCTATTGGTATAGGAACATAACAGTTGCCAAGATGGATTCCAATTATTTTGTGAATACTGAGAAAATTGTTGTGGTCTGAAGCCTCATGGTTGATTTGGTTGAGAGTTTTGTGATGGTCTCTTGGCTGTAAAGTAGAGAGGAACTACTTGTTCTGGTATTCCTTCCTCATTAAATACAGCTTTGAGACCTGGTAAAGAAGGGCTTTCCTCAATATCATGATTATCTGCACATATGACACAATTTTCTATAGCCTTTGAGTCTAAGGGACACTCTCTTAGTGTGCGTTTCTTTTGACATCCAGGACAAAAGATAGATAATGCATCATTTTCATATTTTTACTTGTTTTAGATTTTAAGGGTGTCTATTTTTTCACTTAGAATCCCTAAAATATATGTCTTAAAGGTATCAAGCAAACTTCCTAATTCTACCCTGGTAACTGTCCCTGCTGTAGATTTATTAATTCTTGATAATAGAGGGTCTCTAGGACTCTTTCCAATTTGTGCTTTACCCCTTGAGATATGTACACATTGTTGGAAATAATACTAAGAGGGCTAGGGTGAATCAGTATTATCAAATCAATAACTTTTTCATTTCCATAGTCAAATTCATATACGCTACTTCAGCTAAGAGAACTCGCATGTACATGCAACTATGTTTAATGAAACTAGCGTATATCTAGCAAACTTATGATTTAGTTAATTCATCATATGTTGATCTTTAATCAATGTATCAAAACTTCATTAACCATATAAACAGTAACCAGGTGCAGTAAAAACAAAACAGATAATCACAGATAAGAAACACACATGAAGACCATGATTTAAGGTGGAAACCAAATGTGGGTGAAAACCACCTGCTGTTGTCATCTTTGTCTTCTTTTAATATTAAGAAAAACTATTTACAACATTGTAATGGCACATACTCATACTAGTACGTAAACTTCTACCTACAGAAGGCTACAACCTTCTCTCATTTTCTAGCTTCCACTGGAAGGGAGCTACAACCCCTTGGCTTTTTTACTGACTGATATGTTTACCAGTATGTAGGCACCAACCTACAGAAGGCTACAACCTTCCCTCCTCCTCCACTGATCGTGTTTCATAAATTTCAGACTAGGTACTCCTGGAACACAACATCATATTCTGAAGGCCATGTTTCATCCAATTTTCATACTGGACCCATCAACAACATTGAAGCTCAAAATCAATCACCACTGCAATATGTCCATCAACTATATCTGCATCAACCAATTACTGAAACTCAATCTGAATCAACCAAACTCAATCAATCACTGACAACCTTTGAACCTTTGACACAACTGAATCAATCATTCATTCATACTTTAACCAATCATTTGCAACAGATAGATCACTGTAACCAGTACCTAGATCTGAGTTACATTATCATTCAGAATTAGTTGTAATCTTAAAACCATGCTTTAGAGTGTATACGCTATTTGGAAGAAGCCAACCTGCGTGTATACACAGCTTCCCTGAAGCAAAATAGCGTGTAGGTCTGCAAACACTTTGCTGCACTTCTAGACTTGAGACATAATCATACATAGAAGATAAAACTTGTGTTAGTGATCAGATCTAGGTCATTCATTATCAGATCACATAATGATAAGTCATTATGATTTTGATCCATCATTAGATTTCATCCATCAACACTGAAGCTAATCACTATCAATCAAGTTGAATATGTAGAATACTATCACCAGAAAACAGTCACCAAAACATAATGCAGAACCCTGAATACTACAACATCAAAATAGAATCCTTATAGATCATACTTCAGAAGATATACGGTACATCCATAAGCTGAACTAGCGTGCATACACCCTTTTACCAAGGGAAACCAGCATATAGATCTGGAAATTCCATCTTGTGATGTATATGCTGCTTCTATATGCTGAATCAGAGTGTATACGCTATTTTTCCAAAGCCAACCTGTGTACGGATCTAGAAATTTTAACTTACATCATCACAACTATTTCAGACTTCATTCATACCTAGATCATCACATTTATATATTAAAAACATGCATCAGTATTCAGATCTAGAATGTTCAAGATCAAACCACATGATAATACATTTCAAGCCTTAGGATCCCGATCCATCATCCACATAGGTGCATCCTTAGTTCAGATCAAGCAAAGCATCACAAACTCATAACCTGCATACTTGATCTCATACTTCATCAGATATTCAATACTTTCTTGACTTGGCCTAATGATCTTCTCCTCCTTATATAGTTTTAGGCCTTTCTCAATACCATGGACCAAAACCACTTAGGACCAATACCTTGGACCAAATACCTTGGACTCGATACCTTGGACCAATACCATGGATCAACATACCATGGAGCAAATACTTCGGACCAAACATTTAGTTTTCCAAGGTATACGTGCTTTTCCTTTTGTGAAAGTGTGTGTGTACATATACGCTCCTTTTGTTCAATGAACCTACGTGTATACGCGGGTTGGTCAAGGTGAACCTGCATATACCTTTCTTTCTTCATTCTATGTGGCTTAAACTATAATTCTTTGTTGTTAACCTGTAGTACTTTGATCTTTCATCTGAGTGAGTTGCCATCAAGGACAACACTTGTATCATAATGCCAACAATCTCCCCCTTTGGACTTGATGGCAATGTTAACTTGTTGCACTATGAACTGTCATCTTAGTGAGTTGCCATTGTACATTTCCTTTGAACTGCCCTGCATTTCATCTGTTAACACAACTATTGTCACATCTGATATTTCTTCTGTAGATTCATCTAGTTACCATATACAAGAGAGTTGTTCTGCTACAAGTGGGTTGTCATCAAGTACAACACATACATCATAATGCCAACACGCATAAATCACAAATATCTACAAATGGTATTTGAGAAATATCTCCTTTCCTAGTTAAGTTAAGGAGGTCGATCCATTCATCTTTAATAGCTTTAAGCAACAGGGCTTTTAGAGTTTCCTCATCCAAATTTTCCATTTTTTCTCTTTTAATATTGTAGACAAATCTCTCCACTAAGTCTTCTAGATTTTCATCTTCCTTTTGTGTCATTTTGAAGACTCCATCTTTAAGGTTACTAGGCACACAATAATCTCTATATTTGCCTAGGAAAGCCTCTTTAATTTGTTCCCATGTTCTTATAGAATGCATCCCTAGAATTATGGACCATTTTAATGTTGAATGCTTTAAGGTAGTAAGGAACAATTTTAGTTTTTGAGCATCATGCAGATAATAATGTGATCTACATAATACTTCAAATTCGAAGAAAAATGTCTCTGGGTCTTCATTTCTTTTTCCATGGAAATTAGGAAGAATTGAGAGTGATATATTCTTCATTGTGAGAGCTGTATCTTCATCGATAATTGGAAATCCAAAAAGACCTTGGTTTCCTCTACCTATACCCCCTCCTCTATTCCCATCTCCACATCCTCCTCTACCTCTACCTCTACCTCCTCCAATCCTATTTTCCTCACCATTGACATTGTGTACCTCTCCTTCCCCTTCCCCATCCATGCCAGATTCTCCAAAATCAATATAGGGTTCTTCTAATTCTTTTGGTTCTTCTATCGATGGTTGTTCAAAATAAGTTTCATGCTCCTATTTTTCAATAGGAATTTCTAATTCTTCTACCAAAATTTGTTCACCATTAGAGAATAGAAAAACTACTCTTGTAGTTGGGGATATAGGATTTTCTTCAATTACGGCTTCATTAGATGAAGTAGGTGAAGTTCTGGATTGGATTTCTGATCTTGAGACTTTAGGAAGTTTTTGTCGACCTACAAATGGAATCTAGGTTTGAGTAGGAGGTGTGGAATTTTGAAATCGAGGTGAAGTGAGTGGATTTGTGGGAATTGAACTTCTTCCTCGTCCTACAAATCTACCTCTAGATTCTCTATCCCTATGCATATCATGTTAATGATTTTTTTTTAACTTCTATTTGTACTTCACCGGCAACGGCCAAAATGTTTAGCCAATTCAATGTCCTTCAATTTTCAACATAAATTATCAACCAGGGAAGGTATACTGATGAAGCACAAGTGCACTATATGTGCTAGAAGTTAATCGATGTTGTTAATATATCTATGTTCTTGTTAAAGTCTAAATTTAGATTTAATATGGAGATGGTATTACTGATTATATTAAAGAGTTGTGCTTTAAAGTTGTTAGATACTTATATTAGAAATTAGTTTCTACTGAATCAACTTATGGATGGTTTAAGTGTGATTCTAAGCTTTTACTCTTGTTAGAGTGTTTTGGATTTTATCTCTAAATTTTATGCTCAACCAAGCCTAAATTAGTATGTGTTAAAGAGATCTATTCTATTAGATTGTAAATGATTGATGTCTAGATTTAATTATCAAGAAAATGATTGTGACTCTTTTACTTATTCAACTTCATCCAAACAAGTCATAAATCTAATAAATTGAAAAGTAACTATGCTATGAAAATGAAATAGTTGACTACACTAGGTAGAAAGCAAGGAAAATGATTAAACTGTACCAGATAAATTGCAAATTAAATAACAACATTAAGCTAGGTATAAAGCAAAGGGAATTTCTTATGCAGACAACGACTCAATTATGAATTACATCATACTGCATTTCAAACATAGAACAGAGCATATATGATAAAGAAATCAAGGAAATCTATGTGCAATTGGTTAAAGACATGTACTGGTCATAGGGGCCCTCCACGAAACAATCGAAAATCTCCAATAAACATAATATGGAAAACATAAACCCAGTCTATTACTCGCAAACAAGTGTAACAATATGTTCTCAAAGTTTACATGTATTGGCACGCACCCAAAACACAGAGCAACCATTGCTTTTATAGTGATTCTTCGTATAACAGTATGAGAGTTTCAAGCCTATATATCTTTATTCTGATCCTACTAAATCAAACTATATCACTAAATAATCAATTTGATATTTGGAAAATCAAATCAATAATATTTCGAGAAAACTCAGTCTTTGTCCCAGTGATAATATTGTAGTTGACTTTGAGGTTGACCATGTTATCATGCGCTCTTCTTGAAGGATTGGCTCGAGAGAATAGGAAATAATCCATGAGGGAATAATTCCTTATCCATCCATATCTTCCTTTTCTGAGCTAGAGCATCTGAACCTTATTAACAAAGGAGATAGCTACAGAAATCCAGATTAGCTGCAGAAATAGGCCAATTCTGTAGCCAAATGTGTACTTTAACAAAACAATAAGGTATATAGACAAATATGAAGAATAAGACATTTAAATTCTTACCTTTAACAAAACCTTGTGTCTATTTCATTATTTAGGTTATAGGTATAGGGAAAAAGGAAGAAGTATAGGAAAAAAATGGTGTCAAGGTAAGACAGTCCTTGGACTCTACATTCCCCCATGCTGGTGGTTTTGTATGTCCTCATACAATCCATAATTTTCATTCTCTTGTTCCTTCTGATTATCGCCTTTAGGATTCACCTTTTTCCTTCTTTCTGGCAACCACTTGCATCCTTTGTTTTCTCATGAGAATTTTTTATTTTAGGTTGATAATTTCTCTCTGTATTTCCCTATTCTCTTTCTTCAACTTTTTGTTCTTTTTATACCACAAACTGAAATGAAGGATAAGGTTGTCACTTTTTGCAATTTGAATCCCATTTTTTGCTTTCAATGTCTCATTTTAATTCTTGAGATATCTGTTCATTATATCCAGCTCAAAAATTTATTGCTTTAAAACATTGGATGCTGAAGGTTCTTGTGGTTCATTGAACTGATTGCTTCCTTCTCCAAGACTTTGGATTGATTCTTTAGTTTTTTCTTCCTTTATTTCTAATGAACCTATATAGCCATAAATCTTTTGTTGAACAGGGTCAACACCTAGACTGTGCACTAGACATTTTGGAGTTGGACTGCAAGGTGGTGATGACACTCTTGGTGATAGTTTTGGTGATCCTTCCTAGGAACCTTCAGGGTTTTCAATTGGCTCATTCTCCTTGAGATCAATATATTTTGTAGTTCCTGAGACTGCTTGTTGCATTGTGTTCAACCTAGTACTCCTCCTTAGTCCCGGGGTCTGTAATCTCTGTGCTTTCCTTCTTTTGGCTTTTGGATTTTCTTCCTGAGGAAGGGTCTTAGTTTGTGGTAAATCTTCTATTCTTTTGCTAGCTTTCTTCCTTCTAAGATTTCCCTTTTTCATTTTTTGCAAAATATCAACTATGGGTAGTTCATCTTCTGATAATTCTTGTTGAGACTGGGGTTATTTTATTGTTTCCACTGTTCTCTTCTTTCCCCTAAGGGTTCTACTACTATTGGGCTGTTCAAGAGCTTTTTCTTCAAAATGGTTTCTTACCAAGAAATTTTCCCAGTCATCCCCTACACTTTGAAGGTGGAATTCAACCAAGATCTTTACCAATCCATGATGATACATGGTACTGTCTATGAATTTAATCTTCTTTTGAACATTCATGGACATTTTCTTAAGATTATGCAAGAGGGAATAAGGAAGATTCATTTGGTGTTCCTCTGGAAAATGCATCATTATCCTAATGTGGTAGAAATACATGTATCCAAATTGACCCTCACGAGTAATAAATTTCCGATGTACAAGAAGTAAATTCCTGCATTTACTCTTAAGGGTTTGTTGTGGCCAGCAACAACCCCCCTTCTTATTTAGTATTATCACTAATACTAAATAAGTGGGGACCCTTATCCAAAAAATTAAAAAAATAAATTAGGACTTTTATTCCTTTTTGAATAAATCTTACTATCATAAACTTAGGAGAATACCTGAAAAATCTAAAAGGAATTAAGTTTTATGATAAGTTCGAACAAAACCATTATCTCAATAAAAAGCATCGCATCACATCGCAAAAAGGTAATAGATGCTTTCCTACAAACAGAATCCTAAGATTGCGAAATTGCGATGCGAGATCACGCGTTGAAGACACTTATCGCATCACATGCCTCAAACCGCTGATATGCGATGGCGCATCTCGCAAATCGCATTTCGTAAAAAACGCATTAATGGATAATTGCCACATGCAACGGTTCTACGATATTGCAATCTGCAATATTGCGAAGAAAATCACAAAATCACCTTATCACAGATCTGCAGGGCTCATCATTCGAAAAATCTTTTCCATAACCCGATGCCCAGTTATGCGCGTTAATGTTAATTTAATGAGTTAGTTGGCAATCATTAATGAAATATGGTTTTGATATGATCGAAGAGCCATTTCATGTAAGGTGATATATTTTATATGTTTTTGGAATTTAAAGCTTTCCTGTCACCTTTTTCTTATCATTACTCTTTCCTCATTTGCAAACTGCAGGAGCGAAGAGCAGAGAAGTATACATAGCAGTGTTCAGAATATTATGGGAAAGAAGGGTAAAGCTCCGAGTTCTGAAGATAAAGAAATGATGCCCTTGTACACGAACACCACCTGTAATAGAGATGTCGGTGTTACTACTTGGGAAAGCACGCACAACCTACTCGAGGAACAAAATCCCAGAGTAATGGAGGTTACAGCTACTGCAGATTCATGCGGGTCATCTAAGGCGTCTATTACAGAAATAGCATGCTCGTTCTTGCACTGAATAGCGGCAAGGCCCAAGATTCTCCCGTACACAGACATGGTCAAATGGGTACTGGATAGCATTGAGATAAAAAATAGATATTTTAAGACTCAGAGCTAAGAACTCATGGAATCATTCTTTCTACAAAATTTAAGGTTTACATCCTCTAACAAAAAATCGCGCAAGAGGCGAAAACTAGCACCAGGAAAGCCCAGATCAAAAAACCGAGGCAGTTTCCAATGCCTAGCGCTAATCGTGCATCGCCAGGCAAAACCTCTTGAAATGGAAAGACTCTAATCACTCAGTTACTTGTAAGCTCGGAAAATTGCAGGAAAAAAATACTAAAGGCGAAAAACAAAACCTGAACTCTAAAAACCAGTGGTATTTATCAAGGGTATCCTCAAGTGTTATGTAAATTTCTAGTAAATGTACAACACCTACAGACAAGCCGGAGACAAAAGGCTCAAGAAAAAGTAGAGTCCATCAAAAGTTTAACCAAGTTGAATTAGGATTCTTACTGTACGTACTTGGTAAAACCACACAGCCAGTGCATGACTCTCAAATGTATCATTAATTCTGTTGAGAAAATGGCGCCAACACTTGTCGATTCCGTTTTCGTAGGACAACTAAAGTTGGAAGTTGGCCAGCCAACTCTCCTCAAGCCAATGCTAGATGCTTGCGACTACAAAGATCATATACATAGATAGTTAATTGCCAGTTTTACTTTTAGATTCAGTTTTAGTTTTAGTTTTGCTTTATTTTTGCCTAAAATGAGGATGGTCATTTAAACCACCTCCTATATTTTTGTAATAAACTATTTTTATATTTAGCTAGTAGTATTTAAACCCTTCTCATGCATTTAGAGAAGGGTTCTGAAATTTATCAAAAACTTGTCCTCAGAACATGCACTTCTGCACCCTCCAAGGAGGTTTTGATGAATGAATGGAACAAGATTTATTGATATCTGTGTTTAATATTTGCTACTGAAATTGCACTTTTGTACTCTTAGTAGATGTTGAATTAAGAAGAAGATAAATCATTATTGTTGGAGCTCATGAGTAGAACTCATTATAAATGGTACTTTTATCTCTTAACAAATTCTGCTTATGTGTTATGGTGATATTCATGTTCAGTTATTTATGTATGAATGCTTGAATGCTTGAATTATCATTTGGCACTTCTGTATGGTGATAGCCATTTATTTATGCTTAATATATGAGTGACTTATTATGCGATATGTTTTTCACAACTGTTCGACTAACTTTTTATACGAAATAGTTCATCTTTATTGAATTATTTTCTTATAGCAATTGAATGATCTTTATTACCAATTGCTATAGAAACTATTTTAGATCGCATAATTGAAAGATTAAATCCCGGGTTAGTTTTAGAATTAGATATTTATGTTCATTAGAATACAATTCAATGTTGTTAAATTAGATTTAGAATAAAATCATTTTACTTAGAAGTTATTAGGAAGGAAATATCAATTCTCAACACACACACACATAAATTGGGAAACTGGTCCCATATCCCCAATCGAACCCACTATACCAAACGGAAAAGGAGATGCTAACCAAGGTCTGGACCGAGTGGGTATCCCCCTTGTTGTAGACCCGATTTTCGGGGCTTCAACATATTTGGCGCTAGAAGGAGAGCCCTGAACTATGAATGGCAAGTAAATCTAAATCTAAATACCATTCTGAGAGTAAATCGCCCTCGCCATCTCCCCCGATTTGTCCATCGCATTTAGAATCTTTAAATATTGAGCAAGAAGTCGATAAAACAACAACCACTGCCACAAACCTGAATATTTTAGAGAAATTTACTATTGAACCTCCTGAAGTTGAATCTTTGATCCATAAACTTCAGCGATTTTCAATATCACCCCAAAAATCTGAAAAATCCAAAGGTAGTGTGACTTCGCAATATAACCCTTTTCATCCCCTTACCAGATTGCAGAGTGAAAAGTTTGGTATTGAACCAACCAAATTACCTCTACCTACAAGGAAGAGAGCAAGGAAATCACCTAAAGGGTCCAATAGCAAAACTCTTTCATCATCATCATCCATCTCAACCTCTCCATTGCGAAGTCAACCATCCACTCCTCCACTTCAAATTATCGTCCACCGGACCACTATAACTTCAACATCTCCTTCTCAATCATCTGGAACTGTAATATCCACATCTTCCCAACCGCAAGGATCATCTTCTGTGCTTTCCTCTGTTAGTACTTCAACGATGGCCCAAACTCCATGGAATAACCAAGGGGTAGTCTTAATTCCTGCGCCCTTGAGTCAATTGCCGGCCCATCATGAAAAATGGCTGCCTAAGTTGAATCCTGAAGCAGGCATGTTAGCAGAAGAACACATAAACAACTTTATGTTATCTATAAATCTTAATGGGGTTACTACTGAAGATGTTGTCATTCAACTCTTTCATTACACTTTGCAAGGAGCAGCCAGATCATGGTATTTCTCATTACCATCCGGATCTATCACTAGTTGGGATATTTTCCAAGAACAATTCTTGACTAAGTTCGGTGATGATAGGTCTACTGCGACACTAATCAATGACCTGCCTAACCTTAGGGCTGAATCAAGGGAACTTGTCAAAGATTTTAACTCACATTCTAATAAACTTTTGAACAAAATTCCTACTGCCTCCAAGCCTAGCGAAGAAGTTCGAAGTCAATGGTACATATTTGCTCTACCATCAAACATAGCAATCTTCATTGATAGGGCTAACAAAACAGCTTTAGATTACAATATGAAGGAAGCAATAGTGGTAGAGAAACATATCATAGCCTTAGAAAAGAAAAACGTCGTTGATGAACGCAAATCTATGAAGGTCACTTTTAAAGAAGATCCCAAGAAAAAACAGTCCAAAGACCCATTCGATTTAGAAGGATTGCATAAAGTTTTAAAAACCAAGTATAACGAAATGGTTGACATTAAGAAACAAGTAGCAGAGACTTCTTCTAAAAAGCCTTACAAGCCTTATAGAAGAAATCCCTCAACTGATTCAAAGCCTCCCAATGCTATTACAAATGCTGAATCAGAAGAAGAGGAAGAGGAAATTTCCCACGAGGAGCCTACTGATGAAGAAGAAATTGTAGAAGTATAGGGAATGTGGGATTTTATCCTCCTGGATGAAGAGGATCAAGAGGCATCACCAGTTAGTACTAGAAGTAGAAATCAACTCGATCCTCCTCAACCTAGTCCTAAACCAAAGAGCGCAAGCTCAATGTCTAAGGATAAAATTGCAGGAAAGAAAACGTCACCTAAAGTGACTCAAACAAGCCTAGTCCAAACAAATTCACCAACTCCATCTAAAACATTGATTGTTTCTGATGAGATGGAGTATAATATTATAGAATACATGAAGAAGACTAGGGCTAACATTAGTTTTTATGAATTGAGCAAGTTAAAACATCAACAAAAGATGCTTTTGAAAGAGTTACACGCAATACCAGTTGCATCTCTGCCTGCCGCTGTAATCTCGCAAGCTTCTCACGAGATGGGAAGACCTCCAAATACTGTGACTAATAAATTTTATCTAAACAACATCGCTCTAATTATAGGAAGGTCAAGATCTCATACTCCATTTCTTCTTACTTATGAAGTTTTCAACAAAAATTTGCATAATTGTTTAGTTGATTCAGGAGCTTCATCCAATATCTTACCTAAATCAATATGTGCAAATCTGAACGTTCAACCTCAAAAATCTGCAGTACACATAGTTCAGCTAGACCGGTCGCACATTGAAGTGATCGGCGAACTAAATCAGGTTACCATAAGGTTGTCATCTAACCCAAAGGTATGTCAAGTTATTGATATTTTAGTTGCAGACATTCTAGAATTTATGGCTTAATTCTTAGCAGGGGTTGGTCTGAAAAGATTCATGGATATTTTGCAATTGACTGGTCGTATATGTGGCTCCCTTACAATGGTAAACCAAATCAAATAAAGGTTGAGCGAGAAAGGCATCAAAAATACATAGTAACAGAATTGGAAGGAGAAAATGAACCTATAGTGTACAGCAACAACATAATTGGAAACTATTCTGTTGACTCTTTCTTAGAAAATTTCAATGCTCATACTTCACCTCATTTAGAACATTCTGTTTTATCTCAAGTAGAAAACTTTTCTGAAACAGATAGTTCTAAATGTGTTAATTTCATAGTTAGTCTTGTAAATAAGTCTTCAGTTTGGAAGTTATTTTTTGACGGCTCTAAGTCTAATGATGGAGCAGGAGCAGGATGTGTATTAGTTAGTCTAGAGGGAAACAAAACTATGCTAACTTGTAGACTTGAGTTCGACTGCACCAACAATACTGCAGAATACGAGGCTTCAATCCAAGGATTATACAAAGCAATTGGACTAGATATCAAGTATCTACAAGTTTTCGGAGATTCTGAAATTGTTATCAGAAAAGTAAGAAATACTATACATTGTCTATGAGGTCATTGAAAGCATTATCAATCTTTAGTACAAGATCTGACTGAACATTTTATAGCATTCAATATTTCATCAATTCCTAGACTCCAAAATGCTAGTGCTGACCTCTTGGCAAATGTAGCTTCCAAGCTCATCCCCTCAGAAGACTATAGCCCAGATAGATTCTCAATTGAATTGATTTTTAGACCCTCAATTCCTTATAACATTACCAATTGGAGAATTTTCAACGATTATCCTGATATTGTAAGCTTCCTCACATCAGAGGGATCTTACAATAATTAGATTATAGATGAAGACCAACATGACAAACAGTTGCAACAAGATAGCACTAATAATGCTATGCCAAAATTACTAGTCAAATTGGAAGACTTATACGATTTCAAAGACCGGTTCAAAAGATCTACCAATTCAAAACTTCAAAGTTCAACTCTGAACTATGAATTAGTAAATCTAGGAACTGATACCAAGTCGCAGAATATCAATCTAGGTCTTGGCCTAGCCCCCAAAGAAAGATTAGCATACGTTCGTCTCTTGAAACAATACAAAAGTGTCTTTGCCTGGAACTATGACGAACTTAAGACTTACAACACTTCTATCATTCAGCATACTATCCCAATGATAGACGATGAAAAACCTGTGCAACAAAAGCTAAGAAAAATCCACCCTAATTTGGAAAATTAGATTAGATCTAAGCTCAACAAATTATTGAAAGCCAAAATCATTTTTCCCGTTCAACATTCTAAATGGGTTTCCAATATGGTTCCCATTAGAAAGAAAAAAGGAGACATCATAATTTGCATTAACTTTCGAAATCTTAACAAACCTTGCCAAAAGGATAATTTTCCTTTGCCTCCCATGGAGCAAATATTACAGGTAGTTGCAGGATTAGAATTAATGTCCTTCTTAGATGGTTTCTCCGGCTACAACCAAGTTTTGGTCCACCCTGATGATCAATTAAAAACCACATTCAGAACCAAATGGGGTACTTATGCATATCAAAAGATGCCTTTCAGTCTAATCAACGCTACCGCCACATTTCAAAGGGCCATGGCCATTGCATTTAAGGGATTAGTAAACAAATCAATAGTAATCTACTTGGATGATATAACTGTATATTCCAAGAAACGAAGTAATCATCTCAGAGATTTGAAACAGATCTTCCAACTTTGCCAAAGGTATGGAATTTCACTTAATCAAAAAAGTCCTTTTTTGCATTAAGTGAAGGAAAAGTTCTTGGATTTATAGTGTCAAAATCTGGAATCCATATTGATCCCGACAGAATCAAGGAGATTTCCAAAATACCCTTGCCTCACAACAAGAAAGCTATGCAATCTTTACTTGGTCAGATTAATTTTGTAAAAAGATTTGTTCCCGACTTTTCAAGAATCGTATCTCCCTTGCAAGAAATGATTAAAAAGAATTCAATCCTCAAATGGGGCCAAGAAGAATATGAAGCATTCAATCTGATCAAACAAGCAATTGTAAACACTCCATCTTTAACAAATCCAAATTTTTCTGATCCTTTCATTTTGTATACATTTGCCTCAGATAGATCATATGCTACAATACTCACTCAAGCAAATCAAGATAAGGTGGAAGCCCCAATTGCCTTTCTTAGTTCAAATCTACAAGGGGCCGAATTAAATTATTCTAACGTTGAGAAGCAAGCTTATGCTGTTTTCAAAGCGATCAAACATTTCAGACCCTTCCTACTTAAAACCCATACGAAAATCATAGTACCGTTTCCAGCGATAAGAAATCTTTTAGTACAGAAAGACCTGGGTGAGAAAAGAGCCAATTGGGTTACTACTTTACAAGAATACGACACTGAATTTAAGCTAGCAAATATTGTAAAAGGTCAAGGCTTTTGCAAAATCCTGGTTGGAGCATCGCTTATTTTCGAAATACCATCTTCAGAAGTACAAATGTATGAGGTAAGCCTAAACGATATTGAATCATTATACGCTGATATCATATTTTATCTAAAGATTGGATATGCTCCTTCAAACCTAGATTATACAAAGAAAAGAGCCCTAAGGTTGAAGGCTAAGCAATATCAACTCGTAAACAATGTACTTTTTAGGATGAATTATGATTCTATTCTCCTTCTATGTCTCGAGAAAGCTGAAGCTGAAAAGGTGTTGCAGGAACTGCATGATGGACCAGTAGGTGGACATTATGCCGGAGATACTACAGCACATAAAATCTTGTGCGCAAGGTACTATTGGCCTACACTATTCAAAGACGCACATAGTTACATAACGAAATGTCAAGTTTGTCAAACTTCTGCAGGAAGACAAAAGAAACCATCGTTGCCTTTGCAACCAGTCAATATCGATCAACCCTTTGATCAATGGGGATTGGATATAATAGGTGAGATCATTCCTCACTCTTCTAAACAGCATAGGTATATCCTTACAGCTACAAATTATTTTAGTAAATGGGTAGAAGCATCTCCTCTCAAGACAGCTAATGCTAAACATATCATTTATTTCATAGATCAGTTCATAATCACCAGGTTTGGTTTACCCTCTGCTTTAATGTTTGATAATGCATCGTATTTTTCTGGCAATACTATGACTAAATTTGTGCTCAAAAGAGGTTTTAAACTCAAATACTCTACCAATTATTACCCACAAGGGAATGGATTAGCTGAATCAACGAATAACAACTTAATCAGAATCATTAAGCGAACCATCGCCCAAACTCATAAGAATTGGCACAAATCCTTAACATATGCTTTATGGGTAGACTGAATAATGCAGAAAGCCTCCATTGGCACTTCTCCCTTTAATTTGGTTTATGGGAAAGAAGTGGTCCTTCCAACTCATCTAGCGATCCCCTCGTTGGCCTTAGTTCAATTTATTGATGAAACCCCAACTTCTTCCTTACAACTAATGCAGCTACAAATCCTTAACCTAGAAGAGCAACGAGAACAGGCTAAAATAACTCATGTGCATCACCAAGCATTAGTAAAAGATTCTTTTGACTAAAACATGATATCCAGAAAGGACTTTCAAATTGGAGATCTAATTTTAAAATGGTATAAGGCTCATGAGGAAAAGGGCAAACATACGAAGTTTCAACGAATGTGTCTTGGCCCTTTCCAAATCACTGAAATCATAGGTCCATCTACTTTTATGTTACAGGATTTAACTGGAAAAAGAGAATCTTTACCTGTTAACGGTTAGATCCTCAAAAAATACTTTCCATAGGAGACTATTCTTCTATTTTTGTAAAATTAGCTTTTCCTTTATTTTGATAATAAAACCAGTTGTAAATGGTTACATTTGGAATTCACGAAAAGACTAGAATTTCTTTTAAATTCTATTTTTTTGCTTGTATAAATAGGACTAATTTAGAAAAGTGGACATTATTATTAAAAGATATAGTCAAAGGCTATAAGCTTGAAAGTGATACTAGTTTCAACCTTGTAAATTTTGATAAAAAACGACCTTTAGTGGGAATTTGTTTTATATCAGTCAATGAAAGGTATCAATAACAAAACGAAGGTTCTCTGTAGAAAAGCTATTTCCAAAAAACTCTACCATTGTCGTCCAAAGCTATTCTTAAGGAAACAATGACTTCCTCCCCACTTAGGAAATTATGAGCTTCAAGGAATAATCCAGTGATACACTTTAACTTAAAGAATAAGAGGTCTCATCACGAGCCGACTTATTATGATCATAGATATTATAGCTTGCTGACTTTGCCAAGATTGCATATCACAACAGGGCAATGACTCGAGATTATTGTAATCAAAAGACAAGGGGTCTCATCATGAGCCAACTTGTTCAGCAAAGTTATAAATCAAGTGAGTGGCACTGTCATAATTTGGCTACCAAACCAAGGCATTGTTCTTTAAGGATTAGAATAAAATAAAAGCAATAAGTGTGGATGTGGATTTCCCTTTGAAAATCGTATATTTTTCCAAGTAGGATACAGGATCCTTGTTGGGTAATAGGTAACCCTGTCGAGGCTATAAATGCTTGCTGGCAGTAGAGGCTCTACCTACGACAAATGAGCATATTTAAAACTAATTTATAGAGAAGACTTTGTTTTTTATCTTTATAAACTAAGTAGTGGCTGATGTAAATACAATGACTATCTCTAGGAAGTAAATAGCCAAAGTCAACATAGAAGAAACCAACTATACTTAACAATGGAAAGCATGGTGTACTTTATCTTTCTATAATAAAATTTGATTCTCTAAAAAACCTTCTGCTTTGAAAGTTTAGAAAGTTCAAAAGAAAAGTAGAGATAACTGGTTCTTCCAAGTGAATCGCCAATTGTTGTGGCCAGCAACAACCCCCCTTCTTATTTAGTATTATCACTAATACTAAATAAGTGGGGACCCTTATCCAAAAAATTAAAAAAATAAATTAGGACTTTTATTCCTTTTTGAATAAATCTTACTATCATAAACTTAGTAGAATACCCAAAAAATCTAAAAGGACTTAAGTTTTATGATAAGTTCGAACAAAACCATTCTCTTAATAAAAAGTGTCGCATCGTATCACAAAAAGGTAATAGATGATTTCCTACAAACAGAATCCCAAGATTGCGAAATCATGATGCGAGATCACGCGTTGAAGACACTTATCACATCGCATGCCTCAAATATCACTTAAGGTGAAATGCCTCAAACTGCCGATATGTGATGGTGCATCTCGCAAATCACATTTCGCAAAAAGCGCATTAATGGATAATTGCCACACGCAACGGTTCTGTGATAGTGAAATCTGCGACATTGCGAAGAAAATCACAAAATCGCCTTATCACAGATCTACAGGGCTCATCGTTCAAAAAATCTTTTCCATAACCCGATGCCCAGTTATGCGCGTTAATGTTAATTTAATGAGTTAGTTGGCAATCATTAATGAAATATGGTTTTGATCTGATCGAAGAGCCATTTCACGTAAGGTGATATAATTTATATGTTTTCGGCGTTTAAAGCTTTCCTGTCACCTTTTTCTTATCATTACTCTTTCCTCATTTGCAAATTGTAGGAGCGAAGAGCAGAGAAGTATACATAGCATTGTTTAGAATATTATGGGAAAGAAGGGTAAAGCTCCGAGTTCTGAAGATAAAGAAATAACGCCCTAGTACACGGACACCACTTGTAACAGAGATGCTGGTGTTACTACTTGGGAAATCATGCATAGCCTATTCAAGGAAGAAAATCCTAGAGTAATGGAGGTTACAGCTACTACAGATTCACGCGGGTCGTTTGAGGCATCTATTACAGAAATAGCATGCTCATTCTTGCACCGAATAGCAGTAAGGCCCAAGATTCTTCCATACACGGACATGGTCAAATGGGTACTGAATAGTGCTGAGATAACAAATAGATATTTTAAGACTCAGAGCTAAGAACTCATGCAATCATTCTTTCTACAAAATTTAAGGTTTACATCCTCTACCAAAAAATCGCGCAAGAGGCGAAAACTAGCACCAGGAAAGCCTGGATCAAAAAACCGTGGCAGTTTCTGAATTGTGCATCGCTAGGCAAAACCTCTTGAAATGGAAAGACTCTAATCACTCAGTTACTTGTAAGCTCGGAAAATTGCAGGAAAAAAATACTAAAGGCGAAAAACAAAACCTGAACTCTAAAAACCAGTGGTATTTATCAAGGGTATCCTCAAGTGTTATGTAAATTTCTAATAAATGTACAACACCTACGGACAAGCTGGAGACAAAAGGCTCAAGAAAAAGTAGAGTCCATCAAAATTTTAACCAAGTTGAATTAGGATTCTTACTGTACGTACTTGGTAAAACCACACAGCCAGTGCATGACTCTCAAATGTATCATTAATTCTGTCGAGAAAATGGCGCCAATACTTGTCGATTCCGTTTTCGTAGGACAACTAAAGTTGGAAGTTGGCCAGCCAACTCTCCTCAAGCCAATGCTAGATGCTTGCGACTACAAAGATCATATACATAGATAGTTAATTGCTAGTTTTACTTTTAGATTCAGTTTTAGTTTTAGTTTTGCTTTATTTTTGCCTAAAATGAGGATGGTCATTTAAACCACCTCCTATATTTTTGTAATAAACTATTTTTAGATTTAGCTAGTAGTATTTAAACCCTTCTCATGCATTTAGAGAAGGGTCCTGAAATTTATCAAAAACTTGTCCTCAGAACATGCACTTCTGCACCCTCCGAGGAGGTTTTGATGAATGAATGGAACAAGATTTATTGATATCTGTGTTTAATATCTGCTACTGAAATTGCACTTTTGTACTCTTAGTAGATGTTGAATTAAGAAGAAGATAAATCATTATTGCTGGAGCTCATGAGTAGAACTCGTTATAAATGGTACTTTTATCTCTTAACAAATTCTGCTTATGTGTTATGGTGATATTCATGTTCAGTTATTTATGTATGAATGCTTGAATGCTTGAGTTATCATTTGGCACTTCTGTACGGTGATAGCCATTTATTTATGCTTAATATATGAGTGACTTATTATGTGATATGTTTTTCACAACTGTTCGGCTAACTTTTTATACGAAACAGTTCATCTTTATTGAATTCTTTTCTTATAGCAATTGAATGATCTTTATTACCAATTGCTATAGAAACTATTTTAGATCGCATAATTGAAAGATTAAATCCCGGGTTAGTTTTAGAATTAGATATTTTTGTTCATTAGAATACAATTGCATGTTGTTAAATTAGATTTAGAATAAAAGCATTTTACTTAGAAGTTATTAGGAAGGAAATATCAATTCTCAACACACACACACACACATAAATTGTGAAACTGGTCCCATCTCCCCAGTTGGACCCACTATACCTAACGGAAAAGGAGCTGCTAACTAAGGTCCAGACCCAGTGGGTATCACCCTTGTTGTAGACCCGATTTTCGGGGTGTCAACAGGGTTGTACTAGGAATACCTTTCATAAAGACTTGGTATCCATGTTTTGATTTTTCAGGAAGACTCTCCAATCTTCTCCATTAATCTCACTGTTTTGAACCATTTCTCTCCACTTCTAGGAAATTCAGTAGCTTCTGTGATTAGAGACTCCGTTATAGTGAACTTAATGTCTTCGATCTCAACCTCCATTACATCAAACGAGCACGCAAAATTCTTTGTCACTTCCCTATGGAAACCGCCGAATTTCTCTATGAATTGTAACCATTGTTTCCTCTGCAATAGCTCCATGGTGTGAGGATATCCTTCTAAGAATTTATTTCCTTTTGGGTTGGTTATGAAGGATGCTTCATCTCCAGGACTACTTATTTCGACAGGAGAAATGGTGTTGGTAGGGTTTCAGTTAGTGGCGGAGAGATAGGAAGGTTATATGAATTTGACCATTGGAGTGCATTCAAAATAATGATTTGGTGATTTACCTCAACCGATTTGGAATAAGTACAAGACAGAGGTTTTAAGTGGTGGTTTATGGTGATTTTAACAGGCGACCTTCACCCTTAGTTGCAATGATTTCGTTTTATTTTTGGCAATGCTATGTCCTCTTAGTTCATAAATGCAATATATTAATCCTCATTGTTAAATTAAAGAATCACATACCTTTGATTAACTTTTCTAACCTTAATTGTTCTTTGATATCTCCTGCAGCTATTGGGCACTGTCAATTATCCTTCAATTTGAATCACCAAGTGTCCCTGTCAAGTGGCTTCAAAAATTTATTAGGGCTGCATAAACTTGTCCTGGATGTAGAAACTTGTCGTAGGTGAGGAAAGTTGTTGATTCTATAGCTGAAAAGAAAAAAACTTTAAGAAAGGAACTTTATTTTTGAAAAGAAAATTGAAGGTGCCAACAGGAGTTGGTTTTCGCTTCAAATTTTTTGTATAAACATGCCAACAACATGTTGGTTTTCATGTTTATACCTTTTATTATTATTATTATTATTTTAAATTAAATTGAGTAAAATTTCTAAGGTGGAAAAGAAGGAGAACTCTTTTCAACCATGTTGGCTTGGTGGGGCGTGACCCAGGTTCAACGTTAGTTAGCAAAATAAATCCCTACACTACTGGCCCTCTTGGCATCAGCCCATGGAGCGCCGACCTTAGTATCACCCAAAGCAGTATGGAGGGATGCTGGAACAAAGTTTCCGCACCTTGATATGATCGTGATGTCGGTTTATTCCTCTTATTCCTACTTTTGTGCAGGTTGTTAGGTTCTAGGGCTCTGTCTATCTAGCCCTTTATTCTGCCCTTCAGTACCTCCGTAAAGGGGTATGATTGGGATTCGTGTAGCCCTAACTTGTGGTTCAAGTACTTTCGCGCTCTTAGGGCAGCATATCGTGCAGATTCCCAATCTAGCTTAAGTATCTTACTTATCTTATTAGACAATCGCACTTAGCGCCATGTAAAGATATATTATTACTTGTGTTCAATTATCCATTGTAATTACATACATTCGCACATCATATAAGCATTATAAATGAAATTCATACCTAATATGAAAATATGCAGTAATAGGAAACAAAGACACAAAATTTGTAAAATGCTTCTCTTTATTGATATCTTTAGATGATTACATACTCTATCTGCCTTGCGCACATAGCTGCAGGGTTTTGTGCACTCAGTCGTTGACTTCTACCCTAGGCCTCTACACACTCACCTGTAGAGCCTCTACCTACAGTGAAACCCAAAACTTAGAATTATCTCCTTGTCACTCAAGACTTCTTCTACAAGTTATGACTCATCAGAACTACTTAGAGCTTACTTACTTATCTATTTTTATACAATCCCATGGTCTGAGGACCATGGGTAGATCTTTTACAAACGAATTTACTTTACAAAATAAGGGCGGAAAACCCTTTATGACTGATGACACCTTCACGCTCCCTGACCACAAAATGCAGAGTCTTTACAACTTTATTACAAAATTCCACCCAAACATGGGGTTTTAGCCCCAAAATTGTCCTTGAGGAATCTCGTTCCTAATAGGCCCCCAACACAAACATCGTGACTCACCCTTGAGTCACTCAATAGGCACGAAGATCTTAGAGCGAAGACCTCCCAGTTCGACCCTTATGACCACAACCTCAGCAGTGCATTGTACGACCACCTGCTTCGTGCTTCCAACCATCTGCTGAGTCACTGCTCCTAAACTATCGGCCTAAAGATTTTGCTGAGTTTGTTGTAGAGTTGCAAGATTTCTTTCAATAGAGGCTATCACCGTGTAAGCCTCATCCATCGAGGGCTTCAATCATGCCTTCAGCACCACTTCCTTGTGCAGCATTGTATCCACCTGTTCCTTCAGCTGCTTAGCCTCCTACAGCTTTTCCAATCTCTGTGTGAGCACGAAAGTTCGCATTGTTCCTTTGACCTCATCATAGTGTTGCTGGAGCTTGCCCACTTCTATCTCCAGTCATTGTACATTGGTGTCCTCCTACAAGCTTGTCAGGACCTCGAACAGCTGCTCAAAATATTGCGTGTAGTCTGCTACTGCACTGTCAACCACCACTACTAGTTCTGTGACAATGGTCACCCACTGTTCCTTTACTTCTGGCAGAGTTGAAGGCTGGGCCTTCAACTATAACTCTGTGATTTGCAGGTTCAACTCCAATTGAACCCTTGCCATTTCTGTACGAGTGTCGTGCCACCCTATGGCTAGCTTGCGAAAACACACCTCGACTGGTTCTTCCTCAAAAATGGCTAACTCTGGGACCATTTGGCATGCCTCCTCGATGACCTGCATTATACACTTGTTCCAGTTGGTTTCCTTAGTCACAGCAGTGATGGCAGAGTCTCGCTATAATGCCATTTCCTCATTGTCAATCCACTTCTCACTGATCACCTGGAGGGCACAGTGCTCATGGACCCTCAGCTCCGCAATCACTCCATCTGGCAAGAAGTGGAGTGCTTCACCAGGGAGCGCTTCCAGATTCAACCATAATTCCTTGAGGGCACTGATAGTGGGCCTGTCATCTTCATTCTCTCTGGTCAGTGCTCTATCAGGTAGCACTATTGCACTAGAGGCCTTCACACACAACATCTCGGTAGCTTCTAAAGTGCCGATAGCATGGCTAGTAGAAATCATGCCATCATGTGACGCATGGTCTGCAGCTCCTGCAAACCTATCTAGATAGCCCCCAATACTAGTTGCTACTGCTGCTCACACTGTTGTAGGGCCTCTATGGTGACATCCCGCACCATGTCAACGATGTCATGCAAATCACCCTACATGAGGGTGATTGGGTCCAGTGATGTCTTAGTAGCCTTGGATTTCTTCTTGGGCTCTCCTATCTCTTACTCCCTTGGACACTTGTTGTGGGAAAACATCGCCTTTGGGTCTATGCTGTGTTGTTCGGTCTGCTCGTTCGTTTCCTCCTCTGTCTCAGGTGAACGCAACCTTGCGCCTTTGTCAAAGCCTCACTCTATCCCACCCGTTTGATTCTCTATCTACTGAGTGGCATCACACTCCACCTGGGCCTTGTCAGAGGCCTCCTTCTTTCTCTTTTCAGCCAACTGTGTCATATTTAGCTTGGCCTCCTCCTTCTTTCTCTACGTGGTGGACATACTCCCTCCCACCACTAAGTCTGATGTACTGCGCCACTCTTTTGGCTAGTGATCGAGTACTGCATCAATGGCATCATCAATTTCTAGGTAAGGCAAGTCATACCATTTTTGCGAAGGGTCCTTCCGCACCCTAATGGCCACATGGTGAAAATTTGCTTTGAACCCTGCGTAGCCCTGTAGGTTGGAAAACACCATAGGTGACAACCACGGTTTTCCATTGATGGCCATGCGGATGTTCATCTCCATCAAGATCCAGAAGATCTTGCTGTCCTTGATGTGCTGCGCATCCTTGGTTGTGAACCAGCGAAAGATATCCTTTTATCTTGTGAACTATTTGAACATTTCCCAAAAATTGTTTACAGAGAAAGGAAATTAACTAAAGCTTATTTACTAATTTCCCCTCATTTCATTAGACCCCCACTTCACTGCTCCTGGTAGGTCTAGCACGACTGAAGGAAATTGGTTATCCTCTGGCAGCTCCCATGCTACCAACATAATCGATAGCAAGAGCCACGTGTACGTTTTAACCCCG
The DNA here is from genome assembly GCA_031772625.1 of Pinus tabuliformis. NCBI lineage: Eukaryota > Viridiplantae > Streptophyta > Pinopsida > Pinales > Pinaceae > Pinus > Pinus tabuliformis. The sequence goes on along the minus strand of CM062818.1, from coordinate 1,886,113,434 downwards.
TATAGAAATTACCTGCATATGAATTCTAAAACACATAAAATAAACAATGTGAGAGCATAACACATATACACAATGATTTTCCCCTGTATCCCAAAACTGGGACTACCAGCATGATTTTTCGTTATATTTCTTTCATTGTTACAATACATATTTATACATGTCGAAGCATCCAATACCATGGACCGAAAACCATCACGTCCAAAACCATCGACCGAAAACCATTGCATCAAAAACCATGTGCGAAAAATCATGCACAAAACCATATCTAGGTCTGCCCAACCTAATATAGCATCCAAAAACAAAATTTTCCATGGCGTTGCCTTGGAACCCATATAGTGGGGTTACCTGCACCCCTCAAACCCCCTGTGACCCCCCCCCCACACTACGCAATCAGCGCAATGAAGGGGAGGCTCCGCCCCCCTTCTAACCCCCTCGTTAACTATGTGAGCTAGTCATGGAATGAATATAACACAACCCAACACCACGCGTAGTGGAATGTCTTGTTAAGCTCCTGTGCTTTGCGGCAATTTGCTAGGAACTCTCCGTGAAGATATTCTACCCAATTGAACTAAACTCCTTTAGTTCACTATGCTGCTAGCAGGGCGACAGGCACCAGAACCTCATCGGCGTGACACTTCCTCATCACCTTCCCTGCTAGAATCTGCGTAGCCATCTTTACAGTAGGGTCGCAGATGCTGGATAAGGCATATCCACGCGGCTTGTTTAACAAATTAAACTTCTCTTTCATGGCCTCCGTGAGGGCCTGCTCACCACCTTTTCTGCCAAATATCATGGTTGAATTTTCTCCTGTGTAAGGCAATCACGTGATCCTATGGATCAACCTGTTAGTGATCAGTATTGACTCCTCCAGCCACAAACGCCCATCATGCACCAAGCATAGTAGTTGCTTGATGACTAATATTGTAACTGGGTTGCGGTTCTAGTGCGGCACCCAAAGCAAGTTGAGCAACCCTGCCTTGTCTAATCCTATGAGCCACCTCCGCGGCTCCAATGCAGTCATTCTGGTGGTTTTATCGATAATGCGATGCATCAACTACTCGGTCACTAGGTGTGGCAACTTCTCATGGTCAGCTAAGTCCTAGTCTTCAAGTTTTGACAGAGGAAGCCGCCTCAAGCACAGTCCTTCAAAAACAATTTCATCCAGCAATAGAGTGGTTTACAAGGGGACCTTGCTCTCATCAATATCCTTTGGTGCCTCAGTCTTGTCCTTATGTGGAGGGACATAGTCAAGCAACCGAGTGATAGGGTCAGCACCCTAGGCTTCAACTTCCTCCACATCTACCCCCACATCCTCATCATCCATCAAGATGTCTTCGATTTCTTCCTCCTCCAGCTCTAGATTGATGGCTTTGCCATTCTCCTATGCGGTGGGCTTCAGTGGGTTTCTTCTTGGCGATGCCCGCACTGGTATAATAGGTTTCTTTTGCTTTTTATCCTTTGTGATCTACTTGGTTGGGTTTGGCTTTGGTCTCAGCATCATTGGTGATTTGTGGACTTTGGCTAATACATAGGCAACCTCGAGAGCAACTTCTTCAGCCTCCATCTCAATTTTTGGCACCGAGTCCTCTACTTCGGGATCTATAGCTTTTGTGGGCATCGATATGATGTGCTGCAAGAACTCATGTGTCTCCTTCAGCAATGTCTCAAATACTGAACTGACTAACAAAAGTTTAAAGTGCTCGTGGTTCACATGCACTTGAGAACTCAACAACTGAATTCTCGAAATGCCAAGTGTTTTTTTGGATAGTAACCTGTAATTGATAGAGCACTTTGAATTCAAATCTGATCGTTCCCCCAAAATTCGGTTCATTGATGCCCGATTGGCGGCAGATTTTCAAGGATTTGATCCATAAATTTTGTCTTAAATGCCAGCTACCCGCTCCATTTGGCTGCATTTCTAACGTCAAATCACGGACAATGACTTTAACGGTCACTTTTCAGCCGACCTACACAATTTCTCCCTGGGTAGCGCAGCTCCCTTCGCATTGCCGTGAACCCTATGATACTTACTTGCTTCGCATAATCCTCCACTCGCATAGCTCCCCAACCTAGGCAATGTAGTTTATAGTCCCATGCCTCCTTTCATCTGACCGAAGCTCTAAGACTGTGCTACCTTCACATAGTCACATGGCCGGACCACCGGTGTATGGTTTCAAGCGATTGCCATTCACCTCTCCTAGGAAGGGATCTCCATTCAACTTGACTAGCTCTACTACTCCTCCATCGATAATATCTTTAATGACATAGGGCCCTAACCAGTGCATTTTGAATTTCCCTGGAAATTTATCAAACTTGCTGTCGTATAAGACAACCAGGTCATTTACCTTAAAGGTGTGCAGCTTAATGTGCTGACCATGCCACGTTTTTTTGCACTGCTTTTGGACCTGTTAGTGAAATCCAGCTAGAAATCTTCCTTCGTCAAGCTCAGCTAGCTGCACGAGCCTCTCTTCCAAGGCTTCGTGATCCTTCATGCCCGTGAGTGCCGCTATGCGTAGACTAGGAACAATGTATTCGATGGGCATTACTGCTTCAACACCATATACAAGCCTAAATGGTTTTTTTCTAGTCAACTTCTTGCATTTCATCCGATAGGCCCATAGTACTGTGGGTATGTGAAGGTCCCAATCACTTCGCTGAGCATTTCAAACCTTGGTCAACGCGTTCTCTAGCACTTTATTGAATGCTTCCACTGTCCTGTTAGCTTGTGGATGATAAGGCGTGCTCTTGTGGTGATATACCTGAAATTCCTCCGTCAACGAGCTAATCGTGTCATTCAGAAAGTGTGTACCGTGATCTCTCATCAAAATATTTGGACACCCAAATCGCATCAGTACATACTCAACGAGAAACTTTGCATTAGTCGCACCTGTGCAATCCTTCACAGGCTGTGCCTCTGCCCATCGAGTCAAATAATCTGTCGCGGTGATAATGTACCTTGATCCCATCTTTTCTTGGGGCTGAATGGGTCCCACAAAATCTATCACCCATTTCTCATAGGGTTGTAGCGTCATCCATGGATTCAAAGGTAGCTCATCCCTCCACGATGGCCTACCAATCCTTTGACACACATCACACACTTTTCAGTATGCTTTTGAATCCTGACAGAGGGTTGGCCACCACAACCCTGCGTGTAGAATTTTCTGCGCGGTTGCTTTTCGTACATAATGTCCTCCCACAGCACCCCCTTGAGCACCCGCGAGGACACTGCTCCTTTCAAACTCTGGTACATATCCTCGCAATATTTCATCAGACCCCATTTTGTACCAATTCCTAACAATGACAGAAAAATCTGCTACCCGAACCACTAACTCCTTCTTCTAATGGATGGTGTATCCTTACGGGGCAATTCCTATGGTTAATAAGTGTATGATATCTTCCAAATGACCATCTGCGATTCGTACTGCAAATAACTGCGCATTAGGAAATCCATCCTCCAAATTAGTGGGCTCTTCCCCTGTTTTGATGCGTGACAGATGGTCTGGTCCTGTGTTCAGTTGTCTAGGCTTCACACTAACTTCAAATCATACTCCTAGAACAATAACAGCCACCTGCAGATTCCTCCCCCCAACAGAGGCTTGTTGACCATGTATTTCAATGTGGAATGATCTGTATACATCTTAAAATGGGCACCCAGTAAGTAGTGTCTAAACTTCTGGAGTGTGTATACCATGGCTAACCCTTCATGCTCAGTGGTGGAATAGTTCTCCTCTACATTGGATAACCTTCTGCTAACGTTATAGGATGGTCCAAGTCTCCTCGCCAGCCTCTGTCAGTACCACTCCCAATGCTATACATGACGCATCAACATGTACATGAAACTCCTTCTTCCAATCCGGGAAGACTAGAATCGGCGTGTTGACCATCTTTTCTTTCAATACATCCAACCTCTTCTTACAATCCTCGTTCCAGCAGAATGTGGCATCCTTTTGCAACAACCTTTCCATAGGTGTGGTGATCTAGGAATAGCCTTTGATAAACTTTCTGTAATATCATGTATGTCCTAGGGTAACACGCATCTATTTCACACTCTTCAGTGCTTCTAAGTTAAGTATCACCATGATCTCCATGGGATCTACCATTAGTCCCTGTCTACAAGCCACATGACCCAGCGGGGTCCCAAAGGGAACACAAAACAGATATTTCTTCAGATTGAGCATGATCTGGTATCTTCAACAGGTATCTAGCATTGGGCGCAAACTTGCCACATGGCGTTTCACCAGCCCAAACACAGTCTAGTCATCAAATTACACTTCCAGGAACTTATGAATAAATTCCTTGAACGCAGCAACAACTACGTGCGAGAAAATCGTAGGCACATTCTTTAATCCAAAAGGCATTACAGTGTACTGAAAACACCCCCACTCAGTCACGAAAGTCGTCTTGCTCCTATACTTCGGCGCGATTTTTATCTGATTGTACCCAGAGAACCCATCAATGAAGGAATATGCTTCCTCGCCACCTACATTGTCCAACACCTCATCAGTGAACGGAGTTGGGAAAGAAGCATGTACACAAGTGTCATTCAACTTCTTGAGATCTACACATATCTTTATTTCATCCTTCTGCTTCTTTTCCTATACCACCATTGGGCTTACCCAATCAAATTCTTCTATGGGATCAATGATTCCTGCTACCAACATCTTATCTAGATCTAAGTGAAATTTCTCTTTATACTTCGGATTGAGACGGTAAGGTCTTTTCTTAACTAGTTTTGTGTCAGGCTTTAATGTGATCTTCATAACACCTAGGTCCCTGATTATCCCTTTTAAATCCATAAATTTGGTAGGGAAAAAATCTTGGAATTCATGGAGCAATTCAATGACCTTATCCACCATCGTGTCATCCCAGTAATCTCCAATATTCATGAATTTGGGCTCTGCCTCCGTACCAATATTTACTTGTTTCATTTTCAGTAGCGTAGTTATATCAGGATTCTTAATCTACAGTCCTTCAACCTCGCAGTGACATTCTGTTTCAGTGATGTTAATCTTTCGCGGATCCTCATCTTCTTCTTCAGTGGTTACATTATAGCACTTCAGTGTGTGACTTAACTGAGTAGTCCAATCGGGTTGGGGCTTCTCTCGATAAGCTTGAGGCCAATTGGCGAAGTGTGCGCATGGATCATCCTGCCCATCATATTTTTCTATCATTCATACCTTCAGCTTCCTAAAGTGTGTTCTCATCATCCTCCTATATTCACGCCAATCATCAAAGCTACCCTTGTGCATACCCCACCACCTTACGGGCATAGCATGTAGTGCCCAGTCCAAATCTTGGAAGAACTGCTTCTCTGGTACCTCCCTCTTAAACGCATCCAAAAATATATCTACATCATTCAGGCCATCATAAGTGGGAAAATTTCTTACCTTTGACGACACACAGTGCAACGACCGGGTCATCATGTTACAGCTTAGCATGGTTACTTAATGTAACTGACTCTGCCAGTGCTCTAATTCTTCATCAGAGTCCAAGGTGCATGAACTCTCATGATCCCACATGATTCGTCCATCCACTATTGGATTCACCCTATCTTGGTCTCGCGCTGTTATCTTATAGATACAATCTAGATTGTCATCGCTCTCATAATTACGGACTAGTTCAGTATAGTGCGATCCTTCAGCAGGATCTAGGGGTACTATTAGGCGGAGTGATTTCACCTCCAATATCATCTTCTGCTTCTTTAGGTTGATTACCCTGTTCATATTAGTAGCCCAATCAATGCCAAGGAGAACAAGGTAGGGGTTACTGTCATCCATAATTTCTATTACCTCAAATTTAGCCAGCGGGCTTGCCCCTTCAATATCTACAGTCACCCCTTGCAGCCACCCCATGGGGCTGATCTTCTACTAATTTTCCATGCTTAACTGAATCACAGATCACTGCAGTGCATGTCTTCCCATCCATTCCCAAGTCTGCTTCAGTAGGACGTTCGCATCTGACCCTAGGTCCAAAATAACTTGATCCATATCATACTCTCCTATTCTCCTTGTTTTATGACTACCAATCTTTCGTGCCACATGTGGCTCACCGGGAGAGTTTCCAGCACATCTATTTATAAGGTCCTATAGTCCTTTTACAACCTTGCTATTGCGAAACAACTTCATCCAGGTCTCTAGAAAGGTTGTAAGCATATGAGGGTCCATTTATCCTTTCTCCTTGAGGTGGAGGCCTCAACGAAGCTCTTCTTCACTTCCATGAATGTTTTTCATGCATTCTCCAAATCGAAGTCATCCTCCTTCACTAGAGCTTTACAAACCCATGCACTATCTTCGGGCTATTTCCCCTTATCATCTCCTATTACAATTCCACTTCGGAGCACTATATTCACATTCAGATCCTCTTTAGGAGGCTCATACCTCATCATATATAGGTTATGAGTTGGCTGAGGTGGTAGCACCCCTTTGTCACGTATCCTTGCTATCAGCATAGGACAGTCCTACGTCTCATGATCAAATAGAGTTCAATATTTGGATGACGGACGCATTGGGTTAGTGCAATCGCAGGCATAGTGTCCTGGTCCTCTGTAGTTGTAGCAGAGTAGTTGTCCCTAACCTTTGCTAGGTCCTCCTCCACCTCAGCCTCGTCCGTACCCCTAAAAGCCTGTTCGCGCCATCCCTACGCTCTGGTCAGGGGGCCATAGGTGAGTGTTCTTTCCATCATCAATTCATAAATTCTATAGTTGTACTCATCATGCCTTACCAACCTATAGAAGTTGTAGAACAGTTGTTGCAGTGTTTTTACAAACTTCTGCAACAAATGATAGTTATCAATGGTATGTTTTCCTCCTATCTGACATATAGCACACCACAATGTGGGCCTCGCACTTGGTCCTGCTTGGACTTCCGAGCTCAAAGGAATCGATCCCTCTCCTACAATGTAATTTGCAAATACCAAGCAATGGTCCTTGTCATGCCCCTGACCCTTGCATTTCCGGCACCATACCTCTTCACGTACCTTCGGTCGAACCGTCCTATCCTGCTTCAAGCTTTTCATTTCAATGCAAAGATTTTGCAACTGTGCATGGATCTGTTGAACCCCCAAATTCAGATCTTGCATCAGTGTTTCATGCAGTCTCATTGCAATCTCCAAGGCCTCTGCCTGAGTTGTTATCTTCTGTTGTGATAGCACAACCCTTAGGTGTGGCAGGAGCGAAGCCATGAACCACTTGTGATGTTGTCCATCTGTTAAGTTCATATTAGCTTCACAGATTTTACACATCAACCTCTAATCTAACTCCTAAGGTGTCTCGCCTGGTTTCATCGCGATTTCTTTGAACCCCATAATCGACTGTGCCTCAGATTTAGGCCTACTGAATTATTTGTTCAGCGTGGTCTGGATGTCTTCCACTCCAGCGTTGGGATTATCATTAGAATATTTAATGTACCAAGTTAGTGCATGATCCTGCAACGCACTAACCAGAGTTTCCTTCTTCATGTGATCATCTATAATGCCCTAAGCTTCCCATACAACTTTTACGATGAACTAGAACTAGTCTAGGTCCTCATTTCCCAAGCCTTTGAACAATGACAGCTTTACTGAATCTGCCATACTGAATTACGATGGAGGTCGAGGTGGTATGGGTGAAGTAGCAGGTGATGGTGGTGAAGTTGGAGGTGGTGTGGGTGAAGGTGGTAGTCACCGGAATCCTTGTCTTATTAGCTGAATAACACTTCATGGAGAAGCCTGCGCTACTCCCTCTTCATCACCCAATGGAGGTGAAATCAATGGGCTATATTCGAGACCCTTTATTCCTTTGTTCCTGTAAGTTTTTTTGCTTCGTGTAGCTCTGAACATCAAGGTAGCTGCATAAGCCATTTTTTGCACAATAACATTTTAATCTAGGTATTCAAAGACTTTATGTACTTACCTCGCAGAACTTTGTAAAGGAATCACTTCGCCTTGTTGTAGCTGACTAAGGTATCGACTGCGAATTCAGTCACAAATCCTCCTATGATGCAATTGAGCCAGTGATCAACAGTGCAGGCAATCTTATCCTTAGAGGCTTCTAGTCTCTGTAATAACTTTGGGGTCCAAACAATAGGACCATCAAGTTTACACCTTCCTTGGCTATCTGCTAGCTTTGCGATCCACTTGTATAGCTCAAACGGAAAGGAACATAAAAATATTTGTGGATTTTTTTATATAGGTACCTGTCCAACCACTGTTTCCTTGTCAGTCTCAAATTCATATTCTCCTGCGCCGCGAATTCATGGATCTTCCTATCCAACTAGTCTCTGATCTCTTTCTTAGTTGGATTCCATTGATACGACATCACACGTCTCTTATGCAGATTCCAGTCCCGTCAACGGAACAATTTGTTGGCTTGATGGGGCCTAACCCAGGTTCAGCGTTAGTTAGCCAAACAAATCCCTACACTACTGCCCTTTCAGCATCAACCCAAAAAGCGCAGACCGAAGTCTCACCCAAAGCAGTATTGGGGGATGCTGAAACCAAGTTTCCACACCCTGAGATGGTCATGATGTCGGTTTATTCCACGTATTCCTACATTCACGTAGGTTGTTAGGTTCTAGGCCTATGTCCATCTAGCCCTTTATTCTGCCCTTCAATACCTCCACGAAGGGGTATGATTGGCCTTCGCGCAGCCCTAAGCTATGGTTCAGGTACTTTTGCGCTACTAGGGAAGTGTATCATGCAGATTCCCAATCTAGCTGAAGTACCTTACCTATCTTATTAGAAAATCACATTTCGAACCGCGTAAACATATATTCTTACTTGAGTTCAATTATCCAACATAATTACATACATTCACGCATCATATAAGAATTATAAATGAAATTCATACCCAATATGATAAGATGCATTAACAAGAAACAAAGACACATAATTTGTAAAATGCTTCTCTTTATTGATATCTTCAGATGATTACAAACTCTATCCGCCTTGCGCAGACAGTTTTAGGGGTCCGCGCACTCAGCTACGGACTCCTACCTTAGGCCTCTACGCACTTAGCTGCAGAGCCTCTACTTGCACTAAAACCTAAAACTTAGACTTCTCTTCCTATCGCTCAAGACTTCTTCTACACCTTATGACTCATCATAACTACTTAGAGCTTACTTTCTTAGCTCTTTTTATATAATCCCATGGTCTGCAGACCATTGGTAGATCTTTTACAGCCGACTTTACTTTACAAAATAAGGGCAGACAACCCTTTATGACTCACGAGACCTTCGCGCTCTGCGACTGCAAAATGTGGAGTCTTTACAACTTTATTACAAAATTCAGCGCAAACATGGGCTTTTAGCCCCAAAACTGTCCTTGGGGGATCCCGTTCCAAACAAACCATCTTCAATTCTGAATTATCTTGGAAAATTTTGACAAATTCTTCTTTTGTCAATGGCTTTTGATAAAGTCTGAGTCGATTTCCATTTACTAAAAGAGGATTTTTCTCTTCGTCAATAGTCTTGATTCTAACTGGACCATTGTCAAAGACATTTTCAACTTGAGAAGGTCCAAGCTAGTGGGTTTGAAATTTCCCTGGAAAGTTTTTGAACCTTGAATCAAAGAGTAATGCCCAATCTCTTGGATGAAATTTTCTGTCCTTAAAGTACTTATCATGCCATCTGGATCTCTGTTGTTGAACTAGGCTAGTTCCTTGGCAGGCTTCTTGTCTTATTTCATCAAGCTCATTAATTTGTTTCATCCTTTGCTTCTATGCTTCTGATAGGTGAAGATCTAGCTAGACTATTGTTTTCTAAGTCTAGATCTGGAACTCTATTGGAAGTAATACTTTCTTCCCATAGACATGTTCGTAGGGAGTATGTCCTATAGTACTCCTCCATGTAGTTCTATAAGCCCACAAAGCTTCTAGAAGCTTTTCTACCCAGTCCTTCCTTTGTAAGTGTACATTCTTTGTAAGGATTGCTTCAATCACCTTAGTTGTAGACTCAACTTGTCCATTTGCTTATGGATGGTACGAAGTGGATTTTTGGTGTTTGATTATGTATTGCTCCATAAGCTTCTTCACTAATCTAGATGTGAATTGTGTTCCTTGATCTGTTACAATTTCTCTTGGAACACCAAAATGAGTGAAAATATCCTCAAAAATAAATGAAACTACAACATTTTTAGTAGCAAAAGGAAGTGCTTTATCTTCTTGTTACATAAAAATATCGTCACCATGATTATTTGCAGTCAGTATGGGTCTATCATCACTTGTACTGTCCTCCTAAGCAAGTCTCAGACCTCAGCTCTTCAAATCAAGCTTTGAAAATGAGAGAAAGACATTAAAAATCATTGTAACTCTGGTTCCGCACTTTCTCTCACTGTCACCTGTGGTCCCGCACCTTCTGTGTACAAAAACTACAGACTTGCCCGCTATGTCCCTAACGGTGTAGGTTTGGACCCCTGTGAAAGTCAAAAGGCGCAAGTTTTATCTTAAAAAACTCACTTTGGGTTAATTCTAGAGGTTTCTAGAAGGAATTTTGACGTGGATTGTTCGCTCTGAGGTGGTTCATGCATCCCAAAAGAGAAGGAGCTAATCCCTTGATGAGAGGAGCTATCCCTTTGAAGGAGGGCTTTATCCCTTTGAAGGAGAACCTAGTAACCTCCCTCCATTGGACTATAAATACAGGCATTGGGCTGGTTGCTAGAGAGGTTAGAAGCTGAACATTTTTTAGGGTAAATGCTGGTGAAATCAAGACTTCCTAGTTGAGCTTAAGAGGAGAGATCACATACCTTTTTGGCTTCATTGGGGAGTGAGTGAAACTTGTCAAAGTAGAGGAGACTTCTTGCTTGACCCTGGGAGGAGCTTGTACAGCATCAAGGCAAAGGTTGTAAAGTTCTTCTTCTTTTGAATTAATACAATCAAACTCATTTTTCTCAACAAGTATCTCATGTTATTTGTTTCATGGACTCCTTGACTTTCATGTTAAATATGTTTTATGCAATTGGCTTTTCAGGTGCTATTTAATTTGTTTTCCTTGTTTGTGTTTGCAGATTCACGACAAAGGAGCTCATTTGGATCGAAGGAGCGAGGGCATCCACAAGCTTGCATTGGGCCTAAGGTAGGCCCTAAAAACACTTGTTTGCTATTGTTTATCAAAGCATATTTAGAGAAAGATAGTGTCTGGTTGGTTTGCTTGTTATTAGGTCTTCTTTAGATTCTAGGGAGGTCTATCTTGTCTGTAAGATCGACTTATTCCGTGTGACAAAATGGTGACTCCACTGGGGACTTGATTGTTTTCCTTGTTTTTACTTTGACCTGAGAAACAGTGTTTTTGTTTCTATTTTTGGCTTGTTGTGTGTAAAATTGGGTAGAGTTTGTAGATCCAGGGTTATTTTTGGTTTTTCATAGCTTTGGGAGAGGACCGCACCCTAGCCGTTTGACATAGTGCGTACATACCCGCAGCTTGGCTTTTAGCACAGAGCGGGACCGCACCTGTGTCAACTTTGGGCCTGCGGACCCTGTCAAAATTTTGAAAAACCCTAAGATTTCCTCTATTAGTCAGCTTAGTGTTTGTTTAGAAATTGTTGTCCACTGCCCAGACCTGCATATAACTTGTCAGAAGCTTTCCTTAGATTGATTTCGTTAGTGTTAGGGTTTTAAGTGAAATTCCTAGGGGTTTTGCTTGTTGGGTTTGTTTTTCATTTTGGTTGTGTAGTGGCTCTGAGCTTAGAAGCTGTAGGGACTTCATATCACCTTAGTGTCTACCAGCCTTCTTATGAGTCTGACCATTTATGAAATCTCCCCTTGTTGAGGAATCCGCTTTGAGTTTTCTCTTTACAAAAATTCGAAAAGCTTGTGTTTAAGAGTTTGGATTTTCATTTTCAAAAAGAAAACAAAATTGGTTGTTCTTGACTTATTTGTGATTCTGCATAAATTGGTCCTTAGCTTATATCTAGCTAAGTAAAACATCCTTAAAAAAGACTTTTAGTAGGCTTTGACTTCAAATAGGTTTTTTATAATTTGTAGATCTCAAAATTAGTCATTTTCATAGTTTTGAGTGTTTTATTAAAAAATATAAAAATCTCTTTTAAAAAAAGTTTGTTTTGTAGTGATTGAGTGCTTTGAAATGAAAAAGGAAATTTTTGTGAAATAACTAGTTGTCTCATTTTGAGTGCATTGGAAAAGGACAAAAACTCTTCTTTTAATTTGTTGAATTGAGAAAGATTTGTGTTTACAAAGTATTTGCATTCTCAAACTCTTTCTTAGTTTAGAAGTTCATCGAAGAGAAAAAGATTGTTTAAATCATCTTAGGTGCATTTTTAGTGATTTTGAGTCGAGTCTTCATACCATGAGTTTCATCTCCGCACCTTTGGACTTAAACAAAAAACCACTAAAATTAACGCTTAAAGTAAAATTCACCTAATAACATTTTTATTTCTAGGGCTCTGATACACCAACTTAGCTTAGGCTAGTGTCTTGGAGTAGGAGAGTAATTAACTCTCCAGGACAGTAAAAACAAACAAGTAGTTGTATCTTGTGGTAGGGAAGAAATCCAATTGTTGCATTTATGCTCTAGGAAAACTCCTCTTAAAGGAGAAGCACGAGATCATGTCCGAACCAGTGTGGGAATCAATCCTTCCTCATTGGGAACGACGCCAGATATTCATGTATTAAAAACGGTAAACCTCGGATTAACCATTGTCGACGAGCCTGGGGTCACTTGTTGGTAAACCTTGGATTATGTCAAGGAGCCTTCAAGGGGATTGAGCTTGCTACTCTGCCCTTGCGTGCGTATTGGATCGTAGACTATTCCCCCAGGTATATTTGTCTCAGTTGGTAACCTTAGTGGCCATATTCTTTAGGACTCTTCCTGAGGTGATAGTGGTGGGAAGATCCCACTGTACTTGGAGCAGACGTCAACTAGACTCACTTGGATTTTCTTGGGGGTTCACTTCACTCGAGACGGTTAAGTGGAGGAACTTGTGCCAGTCTATTCATTAAGCAGGTTGCCGGGGTAACTGTTCCAACCGCCATTTCTGTATTGAACTCTGTGACGTTGGATTTCATCACCGACTAGTGTTTTCAATACGGAAAGTTACTGTTTGTGTGTGTTTGATCTCCTAGATTCTTTAGGCGTGTGATTCAAATTTGTTTGGTTCTTTAGAGACTTTAGGTGCTTTTCATTGAGATTTTACTTTGTTTGCGTGTGAAGTAGTTAAAAGTTTTCAACTGTGGTTGAATTACCAAGACAGTCCCGTAGACTTCGGGGCCAGTCTCCTGAGTTTGTAAACGTGGCTGAGTTACTGAGGAAGTCCCGTAGACTTCGGGGCCAACCTCCTGAGGAAGTACCGAGCCAGCTTGAAGGCTTGAAATTCCTCGTAACTCCTAGAGACAGTAGAGTTGGGTCACCTGAAGAAGGAGAATCTTCTTTGATAGTACATCCTGATTTTCAACCGTTAGTAGCAGATTATAATCCACAGTCAGTGTCTGTTTCCAAAATTGCTGGTAGCTTTTCATCTACTAGTGATATAGGTGAGGAACCTGAAATATCCGAGCCTGAAAGTGAATTTGTTGCTACTCTGACATCGGGGTTTGTTTCTCCAACTTCTAGTGGTCTTGGTTCACCTAGGGTAGAAAGAGTAATCACCCAAGATATTCCTTATGGACTTATTGCTATTGCAGAACTTGCTCCAGAAGAAGAAGTAGGCATCCCTATCCCTGAAAATCAACCTGTTATTGAACTAAGGGAGCGTGAATCAATTTTTTACAGTCCACCTAGGAGCCGTTCTTGCTATCTTTCTTTGACTAATTTTCTAGAAAACTCAGGGTTAAGTTTTTCACCACCTCGTGCTCCTTATCACCCAACACCTAGAGGTTTTTATACTCCTGTAAATATGTCAGGATAGTCATCCATGTTTACTCAATCGCCCGAATCCTTTTTGTACGGCGGTCCTTCTGTTCCCTTCGGGTATCAGTCACTTTCTGGTACTTTTTCGGGAGCATCTCCTCAACCCATTGAGCAAGGGTTATTAACTGGAAACAATGGTACTAAGCCATTGAGCGTAGAAGACATTCTCATGATGTCAGGTTCTATTCCCAATCCTCAACCTCAAGGTGGCTAGTTACTACCTGGGGGGCAGACTCAATTAATGCCTGGGGGCAACCTCAAGGTACATAGTTTGCATCTGGGGGGCAACCTCAAGGACAGTACATACCTATGGGACAGTACGTTCCTCAAGGTCAACCCCAGACTCAATATGTACCCCAAGGTCAACCCCAGTATCAATTTATACCTCAAGGTCAACCCCAATATCAGTATGTGCCTCAAGGGTATCAACCCCAAGGTCAATACTCGAACCAAGGTTTCCAACCACCCTCCGGTCAAACGTATGTTCAAGGAATGGGAAATGTACCTTTCAATTATCAATCCTACCCTCAATCCGGTTATGGTCCTCAGTATTCTCAACCAGTTATGGGTCAGTACCCCGGAATGAATATAGTGTGGGATCCATCGCAAGCTCAACAGGTATTGCAGCCAAGTGTACAGTCGTCATCTAAAACTGGACAACCCCTAGTTTCTGGTTCACCCCACCAACCAGTCTAGTCTAACATTCAAACTTCTGTACCTTTGGTAGTTTCTCAGCCCGGGCCTAGTACACCTCATACTCCGCCTCAAACGACTACTACAACTACCGCAACATTTGTTCAATCTATCCCACCTACTTCTGGAGTATCGATAGCTCCGGTTTCTATTGTTCCTGTATCTACTCCTCAGACATCTTTACCACCGTCTGGATCTACGATTCAAACTTTGGTTCAGATGCCTGTAGGACAACCTGGTTTAAGCACGGTTGTCACAAGTCAACCATAATTCATTTATCAACCGTACCAGGGACAGTACCAATTCAGTCCTGCTGTGTAGCAGCCAGTCTATCAGTATCAACCATACCCTGGATACACTTATCAACAACCTCAACAACCCCAGTACGGTCCGGTTAATCCTGGTTTTCCGGGAGGATACAATATCCCGAACGCGATTCCTATTCCTAGTTATCCAGGATATCCTCCTCCTGGGGCTGGTCTCATGACCCAGAGTTTTAGGGATCCTAATCGGCAGTTATCGTTTATCGCAACTTTGGACTTACCTGACTTGTCGCGCCTAATGAACGATCCCATTAATTATCTTCCGTTTTGGCCGCTAATGCCGAATAAGTTGTCAAGTGACATTCCCAAGTTCGAAGGTAAATCAGGAGAGGACCCGTCGAACCATGTGATGACTTATCACCTCTGGTGTGCGTCTAACTCCATTACAGATGATTCAATCCATCTTAGACTTTTCCAGCGCACTCTAATTGGTCTCGCGGCCAAGTGGTACATTGAGTTACTGCGAGGCACTTTTTATAATTTTAGTCAGCTAGCTACCTCGTTTTTAACTCATTTTCAGTTGCCAGTCCGATATGACAATGGCACGGAATTGTTAACTTCGCTAAAACAATCGACATCCACTTACATTTCAGATCATATTCATGAGTGGAGACGTCAACGGAGTTTAGTGAAGGTATTTATTCCGGATCAGATCTTGGCCAAGTGGTTTGTAAAATCTTTGTTGCCAAAGATCACTAAAGATGTTGCTAAAGCCAGATTTGTTACTGAGGAGCAAGTAATTGCTCAAGCACAGTACCTTGACTTAGTCTATACTCAGTCAGGTACGTTACATGAAAAAATCCCCAATATTCCCAAGCAAAATCAAATCACTTAGCTCCTTCGGGATCTCATGCCGCCGATGGTATGATGATCCAGGTGGATGTTGGTGGCCACCCACCTATCCCATTTGGACCACCACAACTGTCTGTTTCAATCTTTTTAGTTTCCTAAATTGTAGCACAGTTTACTATTTTTAGCAGTTTTTTGGGTCCTGAACTTCCGGAGCCGTTTTGAGACCCTAAACAACGTTTTTTTGGGAATCTGGGGCAACATGGGTCCATGGACCCATGTTGCCACCCAAAGTGGTAGTACTCGGATAGATCTTTCTAACGAGCTATCGTACGCGTCAAACGGAGATCGTATGCCAAAGTTACGACCCCGGGAAATTGATGTACCAATTTACCCAAACGGGGCCCACAATTTGGCGTTTCATCTTCTAGGGTTAGGTTTCGAGATGTGAAGGGTTTTCCATTGTTTCTCAACAATAAATAGGCCTTTGAGCCTCATTGTAAGACAGTTCGGAACAGTTCAGAGGCATGTAGCCGCCACATCTCTTCTCAGAGATAAGCTACCATCGCCCTAGCTGGTTTCTTTCCATTTATGTTTGTAAGCATATTTCAGTATTTTACAGTAATGAAATGAAGTATTATTTCCACTGCATCTTTGTGTATATGGTTATCTCTGTAATTTGTTGCATTCCTGTTTAAATCCGGATCAGTGGTATCATAGCGGTCTGTTTTTTCTCTGTTTTTCTTTGCATGTCCCCAACGAGGTCGGGATATAAGGAGTTAGGGCTTGAACTAGTCGAACCTTTGCAAGACCAGCCTCGCAAATCCCGACGGCCTCCCATGGCGGATGAGAAGAAAGACGAGGGGGCAAGAGATCCTATCAAAATCTTGCTCGAAGAAGCGCTCGAGCGGCAAAGGAACGCGATGATGGATAGCTTTGCGCAGATCCTTCAACAGCTACCCAGAGGCGACGCATCGGCTTCCAACAGCGACTCTGGAAATGCCACACCCTTCAAGGTACAAGTTAATTTTGAAATCCCCATATTCGAGGGTCGAATAGACGCAGATGTTGTAGATAAATGGTTAAATCTGCTAGATGGGTATTTTTCTGTTCACGAATTTTGAAATCGGGAAAAGATTGTTTTCGCTCTTCTCAAAGCAGCCCCCCATGTCAAGGACTGGTGGGAAACCGACTGCGAGTAGAAGGATGAAAGTACAGGCTCACTATTTTTAGCCGTACCCACTTGGAATGACTTCCGGGATGCCATCAAGGAGCAGTACTACCCTGTCGGAAGCTATGAGGACAAATACATCAAATGGACCACACTGTGGCAGGGACGAGACCAAGATGTGTCGGAGTTCACAAACATTTTTCATACCCTTCACACACAGTTGGGTATCAAAGATTCTGAGCTGCATCTGGTACTGAAATACCGCGGCTGCCTACACAGATACATCCAGGAAGAGATGGGGTTCTTGAACATCTCCTCACTCGGCACAGCATACCGATATGCTGTCAAAATCGAGCAAAAGTTCAAACAAAGGAAGCGAGACTTTGGATCTGCAAATCCAAAGCCCAAAGGACAAAGCCAAGGCGGGGTGACCCAAGACAACCCGTCGAAGCCGCAAGAAAAGAAAAATACCACAAAGCCGAAGAAGGACACAGGAAAGTGGTGTGAGTTCCAAAAGAGTCCCACTCATAACACAAGTGAGTGTCGGACCAAGCAGTCACTGGTGGCCGAGTTGAAGGCTTCCGAATCAGATGCATGTTCTGACCCTGAGCCAGAACCTGAAAAGGGGAATGGAAAAGGGAAGGAGATCATTGATGCAGATCCCAGCGCCACTGTTGCCACTGCCAAGATCCAGAAGAATGAACCTGCAGATCCAGAAGAGGGGGAGCGTCTTTTCCACTCACAGATGTGGGTGAAGGGTTCGCCGCAGCAATTCATTGTCGACAGTGGCAGCCAAAAGAACCTCATTTCAGCAGAGGTTGTGAAGCGGTTGGGCCTACCAACTACACCACACCCGTAGCCATACAGTATCGGGTGGCTTCACGAAGGAAGATATCTCAAAGTTCGCCAGCAGTGTCACCTTCCCTACAGCATCAAGCCCTTCACAGATGAGGTATTGTGTGATGTTACACCTCTAGATGTTTGTGATGTACTATTAGGCCAGCCATACTTGTGGAGGCGACATGCTGTGTATGAGTCAAGGCCTCACGCTGTCATTATTTCTTTGAATAATTCATTATACAGGATACCAGAGGTAGCCCCACCTACCGCCACATCTTTGATCACTACCAAGAAAGGCAACAAGCTCATATCACAAACCAGGAAATTCATTTGTCTGGTTCACTCCCAAAGTAAGGGGAAGATCGTTGCTACATCCATGACCCCTGCAAAGGGTTCCTCTACACAGCAGCAGCAGCAAAGGAATACGGTCATGACAGAACATAGGAAAAACTCCTCCTCACCCACAGGGGTACCACACAAGCTTCAAGTGGGCAACAAAGTCTGGTTGCATCTCCAAAGAGAACGCCTTACCAGAACCCATCAAAAACTCAGACCACTCCGACATGGTCCTTACACCAGTACCAAGGCTACAGGAAACAATGCTTTGAAGCACAGCATTCCTCCATTCCTTCTCTTGCACCGAGTGTTCAATGTGGACCGTCGTCGACCATGCTTCCCACAATTTCTGGACACATCAGAGATTGCAGAATAGCTCACCAGAGAACCAACTCAGCAGAAGCTTGCTCATCTCAGGGAGGAACTCAACGCAATGGGGACCATTGCTTCCTAAGGGGGGAGGAATGATCCAGGTGTATGTTGGTGGCCACCCACCTATCCCATTTGGACCCCCACAACTGTCTCTTTCAGTCTTTTTAGTTTCCTAAATTGTAGCACGGTTTACTATTTTTAGCAGTTTTTCGGGCCCTGAACTTCCAGAGCCGTTTTGAGACCCTAAACGACGTTTTTTTGGGAATCTGGAGCAACATGGGTCCCAAAGTGGTAGTACTCGGATAGATCTTTCTAACGAGCTATCGTACGCGTCAAACGGAGATCGTATGCCAAAGTTACGACCCCGGGAAATTGATGTACCAATTTACCCAAATGGGGCCCACAATTTGGCGTTTCATCTTCTAGGGTTAGGTTTTGGGATGTGAAGGGTTTTCCATTGTTTCTCAACAATAAATAGGCCTTCGAGCCTCATTGTAAGACAGTTCAGAACAGTTCAGAGGCATGTAGCCGCCACATCTCTTCTCGGAGATAAGCTACCATCGCCCTAGCTGGTTTCTTTCCATTTCTGTTTGTAAGCATATTTTAGTATTTTACAATAATGAAATGAAGTATTATTTCCGCTGCATCTTTGTGTATATGGTTATCTCTGTAATTTGTTGCGTTCCTGTTTAAATCCGGATCATATGATTGGCACGATTAACACTAAAAGTAAGAAGAAGTCTTCCAAGAATTCTTCCCCTATCATAACCTTGCCTGATTCCCCAACAGGAGATTCTTCTGCAGAGGTCTCCACCGATATTCACATTGTAGAGTCATCTACAGGCAAATCAAAATCCGGTGGGAAGAAGAAAGGAAAGAAGAAGAATAAAACGGACAAAAGTTCAAAGGAGAAACCTGAAAGGGCGGAATCCAATGATGAAAAGTGCAAACCTCGTTATCCTTGTCTCATTTGTGACGATGAACATTTTACAAGAGACTGCCCTCATCGTGCAGAGGTTGTGAAGATTGTCAAGGGTTCCCAAACTCCTGCTGTTTTGAAGGATCCTTTTCCGGCTCAAGACAATAAGATGATAGGCTCATCCTCGAACGCCAATGAAGAACCCATACTTATGATGTCCCATGTTCAGATTGCGACTCGATCGCAAGATTATGGTAGTAAAAGTCCTATTGATGGTAAAGAAGCAGAATATTCTCATTCTAATCCATCAACCTCAGCTCCCGGTTCTGATCCACTACAGATCGAGAAACCTAATCCAGACTTGGTAATCAAACCGCCCGCCAAGGGTATACTTCGAAAGTCAGCTTTCAATCCACATGCGAGAGCGGCTCAGAATTATAACATTGTTGAGGATTTAGCTGTTTCACCCTCAGCAATGTCGGCTTTGGAAGTGCTGCAATCATGTCCAGCACAACATAAATTACTTTTGTCGGCTATAGGAGCTGTTGACGTTCAGGACTCGAACCTAATGATTTTCAATCTAGAAAATAGTACACCGCGTTTGCCTCATCAAATGGCTTTCCAGATTCCCGTATGTTATAGCTCCAAATCTCACTCCTACGGTTTGTGATGCTATACTCATGGCCTAGGGCAACCCCTCCTTCCAGACCTGGTCCTAAAATTTAAAAACAATGTTTTATCCCTTATACGCGACATTGCCCTGAGTTAAACGCCTGTATACGCGGGTTTGTGTATATCCAACCCATGTGTATGTATTAAAACACTTGAAACAATATAAAACTCCTTATTTTCGGGTGGAGATCGCGGGTTTTACCTGCTGATCACCTGTTAGTGCCCGTGGCCCAACTGTTCCCAACCAACTCCTAACTAAAAAACTACTTTGGAGATGGTATAAAAAGACCTCAAAGGGAAGGCCTAAAGTAGGAGAGAAGAGAGAGAAAGGTTATTATGCTGAGATTTTTCCCTTAACCAGGTCTGAAGTCCCTTGTGCCTTCTGCACTTCCCCCATTTTGTATAGGAAACCTTTGTTTCCTTGTGTGTTGATGTTCATCCACCATTTATGACATCATGGAGAGAGTCATGGAATGAGTTTGTTAGAGGCTTGAGGCTGGAATGGATCCAGAAGGAAGCTTTGCTTGGAGCCTGCTGAAGGTGACTCAGGTGAAAATATTCCTTTTTATGTACTTTATTTGTCTATAATAAAAGAATCACATGTCTTGGTTCCCGAAACGAATCTTCTTTATGTTAATGATATTCATGTTTGGAATTCATATGTAAATGGTTGTTTGGATTTCATAACTAACTATCTTTCTCTATAACATGAAGATGGTTTCTTTATAAGTTTTTGTCCATGTACTGCTGTGTTCTTTGAATTGTTTGTTTTGCAGGACAAAAGAGAAGAAGGGAACTCCAAGAAGGTTTGGACCCTAAGGGCCTTCTCAAACGTAGGACCAAAGGTTGTTGGCATTATGTTTTCTGGTATGACTGTATGTTACAGATGTTGTACTTGATGGCAACTCCAGTGGTAAGGCTCTCAGTTTGTTGGAAATTAAGAAGGACGCAGGAAATCGGTTCAGAAAGTGCGTCCCCGCAGGTATACCATGCAGAATCCGCGTCCAGGGACGCCGGCCAGCCGTTCAGGGGGTGCGTCTACCCAGTGCACACATTTCAAGGCAGAGAAAAGCACGTGGGGGTTTCTTGTGTGGTATCTAGCCGACGGTTTTGTGTTTCTATGGTGTCGGCTCGTGGTATTGTTCCATGTTTTGGGGAGGAGCTTGCCTATATAAAGCAAAGGAGTTCATTTGGATTTAGCAAGAGTCTTGGGTTGAATATCTTATTTGGTGAGATCTAGTCCAGATCTAAGAGGGCGAATCTTCTAATGGACTGTGATCTCTATGGCGCATGATCAGATCTGTAGATCTGACTGTTTGGGTCTGTTCTGAAGTCTTCATATCATTTACATCTGAAGGGTCGCAGGTTCAGCGAAGGGAAAGTGCGCCGGGACGCCGATACTGTAAAGAGCAAGTGCACCAGGACGCTGATACTGTAAAGGGTAAGTGCGCCGAGACGCAGTACTGTAGAAAGAGACCTGCGTGGGGACGCAGGGCGATCAAGGTTCAGGTGCGTCTCTGAAGCAGAAGGACGCGGTGCGATAATGTTTTCAGGTGCGTCTCTGTAGCGAAAGACGCGGCGCGATAGTATCTTTGGGTGCGTCCCTGAAGCAACAGAACGCAGACCAGTCACAGGAACAGTGCGTGGGCACGCAGCGGAGCAGAAGGATATCTGCGTGTGGACGCAGAGTAGCAGAAAGTTAACAGTGTCTGGTCGCAGGCCACAAAAATAAAAACTGCGTCTTTGTTTTAAGATGTTCTGTTGACTGAATTTCTCTGTTGATAAGGTGTTCTGGGCTGTTTCTGTTATTGCTGATCTGATATCTGTAGTGGTCTATATCTGTTATGTACTTGTTGATCATCTGATGCTTTATGAAAAGAAGTAGGGGGTTGTAGCTCCCTTCCAGGAGTAGACTGGAAAACGAGAAAGAGAGAGAGTTGTAGCTCTCTGCAGGTTGCAGCCTGCGTACTGGTAAAGGACTGCACCAGTACAAAATCATTGTAAAAGAAGTTTCTAAATTGAAAGAAGATAGAGACATATTGCAGCAGGTGGTTTTCACCCACATTGGGTTTCCACCTTACATCTTGTGTTCTTTGGTGTGATTATCTGTTTTTCATGCTCATTATTTTATGGTACTGACATGCAAAAATAATTCAAATATCAAATAAGGAAGATTTATTAAATTGCTTGATAATACTGATTCACCCCCCCTCTCAGTATTATTTTCAACAATTGGTATCAGAGCAAGTTCTTCAGAGAAGCTTGATCGCTTGAAGGTAGATCGTTCATCATGAGCAACTACGAGAAAGAAGCATCAATCAGGCCACCTATTTTTGATTTTACAAATTTCAATTATTGGAAGGTAAGAGTTACTACATATCTTCAATCTCTTGGTACAGAAGTTTGGAACATTGTAGAAACAGGCTATGCTTTTCCTTCAGCTACTCCTACAGATCCAGCTGAGAAAAAGCAGTATGAAACAAATGCAAAAGCAGTCAGTACTCTATTAGGAAGTATATCCCAAACAGAATTCATGAAGGTCATGCACTTCAAATCAGCAAAAGAGATATGGGACAAAATGATCACTAGCTATGAAGGAGATGAACAGGTAAAACAAGCTAAACTTCAAACTCTCAGGATTCAATATGAGACTCTCAAGATGTATAATGATGAAAGTGTGGCTAATTATTTTCTTCGGGTAGATGAGATTGTTAATTGTATGAAAAATTTGGGTGAAGAAATAAAAGAGACTATAGTAGTTCAAAAGATTCTAAGATCATTATCCCCCAAGTTTGAATCTAAAGTATCTGCAATAGAAGAAAAGGAAAATCTCCGTGTTCTCACTATGTCTCAGCTACATGGAATTCTAACTGCTTATGAAATGAGAAAGGGAGGTCCATCAGACAGAAGGGAAGCTGCTTTTAAGGCATCAGGCAAAGAAGATTACTATGAAGCAAGCCATGTTCCAGAAGAAGAGGAAGAAGAATCAAATTTTGTCAGAAATCTTCAAAGGGGTTCTGGAAGGTTCAGAGGTAAGCTACCTTTCAAATGCTTTGCTTGTGGAAGAGTAGGTCATTATGCTGCAAAATGTCCTTATAAGGATAAAGGAAAAGAACCTGCTAGATGGAACAGGAAACAAAGTGCAAATAAGAAAAGCTACTACACCCATGAAGATAGTGATGGCTTATCAAACAGTGATGAAGATGAACAAGGTAATAAATATAAGTTGTTAATGGCATTTGAAAATGATGATTATGAGGATGCTGTAGATGTGGATAATCTTTATGATGAAATTACTAGACTCAAGAGATGCATAGAAGAAAAGAATGTGATCATTGATACTTTGCAATTTCAAATTGATGAAAAGGAAAAACATCTTGAAAAACTAGAAGGTGAAATTGTTGGTCTCAGAAAAGAAATTGAGAAAACAAAAGCTATTAATCTTAAGTTTGTCAAAGGATCTGAAACTTTGGATGAGATTATCAATGTGCAGCGGTCTCCTCTAAACAAGACAGGTTTGGGCTATAATGGAGAAACCTCTCAAGCATCCACCTCAAAAAGTTATCTTGATGCAGCAAGAAGAAATGAGCAGAAGAACAATGAAGATAATCAGGTAAAGCAGGGACGAATTACAAACAGAAACTATCAGGGACAATCCATCCTAAGGGTGAACAAAAGCTACAACCAGCCACAGGTAAATTCTTCTCAGTTTGGTTCAAGAATAGATGAAAATAGAAATTACAATCAGTTGGCTGGTAGATTCAATAACCGCAGAAGCTTCTTCAATGGACAATGCTTTTCTTGCCATAACTTTGGTCACAAAGCAGCTCAATGTGTTGCATATAAAACAATCATGACTAGGGAAGCTCAAAAACAAAGAAGTATGACATGGATTACAAAGAGGACCTATAACAACTTTTCGGTTCTTGAAAATGAAGTTGAATGTTCTATTTGCAATAATTTTGGTCATGAAGACTCTGAATGCAGGAGCAGGTTTCAGGAGAAAAAGGAACAAGCCACAAGCACCAAAACATGGAGAATAAAAGAACCTCAAACTGAAAGATGTGGGATAGCATTTTATGCAGAAGGACAGGAAAATCTATGGTACATTGACAGTGGATGTTCGAAACATATGATAGGTGATAAAGAAAAACTTGAATCTTATTCTACTTTAGAAAAGGGAAAGAAAGTTTCTTTTGGAAATGATACTCCTGCAACTATAAAAGGAAAAGGTATTGCTCCTTTGAAAGAAAAGGTCAAGGCTGGAAATGTTTTGTATGTTGATGGATTGAAGCATAATCTACTAAGTGTCAGCCAGATGTGTGATAAAAAAACCGAGGTTATTTTCAGATCGAATGGATGTCTTGTTCGTGATCTTGATACAGGTAAAACAGTACTCAAAGGCAAAAGAACTCCAAATAATCTGTACATATTTGAAGAAGGAGAACAACAATGCTATCTTAGCAAGGATGAAGAGCACTGGTTATGGCATCGAAGGTTGGGACATCTAAGCTTCTCACAAATAAGGAAAGCATGCAAATATCAGGCAGTTCGCGATCTTCCAGATATCAAAATTCCTGACAACACCATATGCAGATCATGTCAGTTTGGAAAACAAACCAGGACTAACTTTCCTGAGAAGGAGGGATCAGCTAGCATGCCTCTTGAGCTAGTACATACAGATACATGTGGCCCATTCAGGAAAAGAACACCTAGAGGAGAGGAATACTTGATATTATTTATTGACGATTTCTCCAGGTTTGTCTGGTTAGGACTTATGAAGCACAAAGATGAAGCATTCGAAAAATTCAAGACCTTCAAAGCCTTGGTTGAAAATGAATCAGGTCACAAAATTAAGTGCCTCAGATCCGACAGAGGTGGGGAATTTACTTCAAATGAATTTTTCGATTTCTGTGATGAACATGGGATAAGGAGAGAATTCTCTACAGCTAGAACTCCTCAGCAAAATGGAGTTGTTGAAAGAATGAACAGAACAATCCAACAAATGGCTCGTGCTATGCTTGATGAATCAGGAACTCCCGCAACTTTCTGGGGTGAAGTTGCACATGCTGTGGTTATTATTCTCAACAAAACAAATGTCCGGGTGAACAGCACTCAAACTCCTCATGAGCTCTGGAGTGGTAAAACTCCTTCGGTAAAGCACTTCAAAATCTTTGGGAGCAAATGCTATATCAAGAATACTGATGAGAAGCTTGGCAAACTTGAACCTAGAGCAGATGAAGGCATTCTTCTTGGCTATTCTCCACATAGCAAAGCATACAAATGCTACAATAAAAGACTTGGCAGAATTGTTGACAGCATTGATGTAGTGGTTGATGAGAAGGGATATATTCCTAGGCAAGTACATCATGAAGATATAGAAGAAGATGAAGGCTACCCTCAAAGACAGAATGATGAAGAAGAAGAACCCCAAGGAGAATCTCAAGAAGAACCAGAGGAGCAGACAAGAATAGAAGAGAAAACTCCATCCAGATATGTTCAGAAGAATCATCCAGAATCTCAGATTGTGGGGCAGAAAGAAGCAGGTGTACAAACAAGAAGAACAGTTGCAGAAGCCTCAAGCTATTTGGCATTACTCTCCTCTACTGAACCACAAAATGTGAAAGAAGCATGCAAAGATGAATGTTGGGTAAAAGCAATGGATGAATAACTTGAGCAAATCGAAAAGAACAACACTTGGGAGCTGGTTCCTAGACCAAAGGATAAGAATGTTATCGGAACAAAATGGGTCTTCAAAAATAAATTGAATGAAAATGGAGAAGTAATTAGAAACAAAGCCAGACTTGTTTGTAAAGGGTATGTGCAGCAAGAAGGAATAGACTTTGAAGAAACTTTTGCTCCTGTTGCAAGACTTGAGGCCATCCGAATGTTCCTTGCTCTCTCAAGTTTTCAAAACTTCAAAGTATTTCAAATGGACGTGAAATTAGCCTTTCTGAATGGAGACTTGGAAGAAGAAGTGTACATTGAACAGCCAGATGGGTTCATTCTTGGAAATGATCCAAATCTGGTATGCCGATTGAAAAAGGCTCTCTATGGTCTCAAACAAGCTCCAAGGGCTTGGTACTATCAATTGGACAAATATCTTCACCAACAAGGCTTTTCAAAAGGATCAGCAGATAGCAATCTCTATATAAAAGTTGAAAATAACAAATTGCTAATTCTTGTTGTTTATGTAGATGATATTATTTTTGGTAGCAATGAAGAGACTATGAGTCAAAACTTTGCCTCAGTCATGCAGAAAGAATTTGAAATGTCCTTGCTAGGAGAACTGACATATTTCCTTGGTTTGCAAATCCAACAAAAGGAAGGAGGAATCTTTTTATCTCAAACCAAGTATCTCAAGTAGATTTTGAAGAAATATGGCATGGAAGATGCAAAACCAGTATGTACACCCATGGTCACAGGATGTAGTCTCAGTGCAAATGATGAATCAGCAGCAGTACATCAACCAACCTACAGATCTATGATTGGAAGTTTACTATATTTGACAGGTACCCGACCGGACATCATGCATGCAGTTGGAATAGTTGGAAGATTTCAGGCAAATCCGAAGGAGACTCATCTTCAGGCAGTAAAGAGAATTTTCAAATATCTTCAAGGGACTCAAAATTATGGCTTATGGTATCCTAGAGACACAGATCTTACTCTTCATGCTTATACAGATGCAGATTGGGCTGGAAGCATGGATGACAGGAAAAGCACAAGTGGTGGTGCGTTCTTTATGGGTTCCAAACTGGTATCTTGGTTCAGCAAGAAACAGAGTTTGATTGCCTTGTCTACAGCTGAAGCAGAATATGTTGCTGCTGCATCTTGTTGCACTCAACTCCTTTGGATGATGCAGACTTTGCAGGATTTTCAAATCACTTGTACACCACCTATCCCCATCTTATGTGATAACACAAGTGCAATCAGCATCTCAAAGAATCCGGTTATGCATTCAAAAACCAAGCACATACCAATCAAGTACCATTTTCTCCGGGAACAAGTGCTTGAACAGAAAGTCAAGTTGGAGTATGTTCCTTCCAAGGAACAAGTTGCTGATATTCTTACCAAACCATTGCCCAGGGACACGTTTGAATACCTCAGGCAAAAGCGGGGGGTTGTTGATGCATCATCTTGTTGAACTTCTTCTTATTGGTGGTACAGGCTCAGGGGGAGCACATAATGCATTATTGGCATTATGGAGAAGGAGATCTTGGAAATAGCTGCAATATGTCTCTATCTCTTTCATGGTGGTGCGTTGCTGCAGATCTGGTTCATATTCAGGGGGAGCATGAGCTTAGGGGGAGCATACCCTTTGCCCTTGATGTCAAAGGGGGAGAATGAAACTGAAGTTTGTAAGGTTGCCATCAAGTCCAAAGGGGGAGATTGTTGGCATTATGTTTTCTAGTATGACTGTATGTTACAAATGTTGTACTTGATGGCAACTCCAGTGGTAAGGCTCTCAGTTTGTTGGAAATTAAGAAGGACGTAGGAAATCGGTTCAGAAAGTGCGTCCCCGCAGGTATACCATGCAGAATCCGCGTCCAGGGACGCCGGCCAGCCGTTCAGGGGGTGCGTCTACCCAGTGCACACATTTCAAGGCAGAGAAAAGCACATGGGGGTTTCTTGTGTGGTATCTAGCCGACGGTTTTGTGTTTCTATGGTGTCGACTCGTGGTATTGTTCCATGTTTTGGGGAGGAGCTTGCTTATATAAAGCAAAGGAGTTCATTTGGATTCAGCAAGAGTCTTGGGTTGAATATCTTATTTGGTGAGATCTAGTCCAAATCTAAGAGGGCGAATCTTCTAATGGACTGTGATCTCTATGGCGCATAATCAGATCTGTAGATCTGACTGTTTGGGTCTGTTCTGAAGTCTTCATATCATTTACATCTGAAGGGTCGCAGGTTCAGCGAAGGGAAAGTGCGCCGGGACGCCGATACTGTAAAGAGCAAGTGCGCCAGGATGCTGATACTGTAAAGGGTAAGTGCGCCGAGATGCAGTACTGTAGAAAGAGACCTGCGTGGGGACGCAGGGCGATCAAGGTTCAGGTGCGTCTCTGAAGCAGAAGGACGCGGTGCGATAATGTTTTCAGGTGCGTCTCTGTAGCGAAATACGCGGCACGATAGTATCTTTGGGTGCGTCCCTGAAGCAACAGAACACAGACCAGTCACAGGAACAGTGCGTGGGCACGCAGCGGAGCAGAAGGATATCTGCGTGTGGATGCAGAGTAGCAGAAAGTTAACAGCGTCTGGTCGCAGGCCACAGAAATAAAAACTGCGTCTTTGTTTTAAGATGTTCTGTTGACTGAATTTCTCTGTTGATAAGGTGTTCTGGGCTGTTTCTGTTATTGCTGATCTGATATCTGTAGTGGTCTATATCTATTATGTACTTGTTGATCATCTGATGCTTTATGAAAAGAAGTAGGGGGTTGTAGCTCCCTTCCAGGAGTAGACTGGAAAACGAGAAAGAGAGAGAGTTGTAGCTCTCTGCAGGTTGCAGCCTGCGTACTGGTAAAGGACTGCACCAGTACAAAATCATTGTAAAAGAAGTTTCTAAATTGAAAGAAGATAGAGACATATTGCAGCAGGTGGTTTTCACCCACATTGGGTTTCCACCTTACATCTTGTGTTCTTTGGTGTGATTATCTGTTTTTCATGCTCATTATTTTATGGTACTGACATGCAAAAATAATTCAAAGATCAAATAAGGAAGATTTATTAAATTGCTTGATAATACTGATTCACCCCCCTCTCAGTATTATTTTCAACAAAGGTACGTACCCTTATCATAGAATTTACTTACAATAGCATAATGGCTATGTGAATGCATGTTTCTTTGAATAGATAACTTTCAGTCTGCTAGGGTTTCAACCCAAAAAGCCCTAGGGGAACTTTTCCCACTATCAGAATTGGTGACTCCGCTGGGGACAACACTCTTGTTGTTCCTAGTTTGGGTGTTTTTCAAGCCAATCAGG
The DNA here is from genome assembly GCA_031772625.1 of Pinus tabuliformis. NCBI lineage: Eukaryota > Viridiplantae > Streptophyta > Pinopsida > Pinales > Pinaceae > Pinus > Pinus tabuliformis. The sequence continues at coordinate 1,886,084,506 of CM062818.1, read as the reverse complement.
GCTTAGCTGCCTTGTCTGCTTGCTGTTACTGTCTGGTTTGTTCTTGAACTTTAATCTTTGTCAGTTTCTTCAATTTGTTTTTTTTATTTTTCTTGAAGCTTTTCATATACGCTGTTTTTCTTAGATACAGAGGCGTATATACGCTTGTTTCTTTGAGTTAACCCGCATATACGCAGGTTTCCTCAGATACAGTCGCGTATACACGCAATCTGTACTTCAGTATAGTCGCGTATATATTGCAATTTTCAAGATTTATAAATCTTTTTAGTCTCTGAAGGTTTGTCTGGTGGTTTGAGTTAGTCCGAAATAGTCATTTTCCAGTATCAGTTATTTGTTTTACAGCGAGCATCTTGTTCTAAATTCTCTCTGATCATAAGGAGTATTGGTCTTGTTTTTTGTTGATTGCAAGCATCATCGTTTTTTGCTAAAGCACGCAAGATTTCTTGCTAGGAATCTTGGCTGCTCTGTTTCATCAGGGTAGGAAGATTGATCACAATTTTTGTGTTAATCTTGCTTTTGGTGACTTTTTGTTTGCTTGACAAAATCGCTTTTTGTGACCATCCACTTCTTTGTTTCATGAAATTTGTTGATTGACACTTTCTTGGAATTTGTCTTTTTGACCTTTTTGGTTTTCATTGCCAAATCTTTCATTGCTGCTTTTGATTGTTAAGAGTGATTGCAAGCACATTTATTTTTGTTGAGTTTTCATGCATTGTGTGGTATCGATTCGCAAAAGTGTTTAATTGCCTATTCTTCAATCACAAGTTTCAGTGTTGTTGAGAGCATGTTTTTGAAAAGACTTTTTTGTTTGTTGCTTTGAAGAAAATCTTTTGAAAATCTTAGTTTTGCTTTCTTGAACTTGCTTTTCATTTGGTTTCCTTTTAGTGAAGTGAAAGTTCTTTATGTTTGTCTTAGAACTTGTTTTTAGTGTTTAGACGAAATGAATGGTAGCATCTCATATTCCATCTAGACATTGTAAGTGGCAAGATAAAAATTGATAAGCAAGCAACTTTCATTTTTGTTTTTAGAGAAGTTTTAAATCTTGCATCCACATATAGTTGTTGCATTAGGATAGATTTGCATCCCCTTTTAGGCATACATAGCTTTGTTAGCTTTTGTAGTGTGAAGTGTGAATTAACGACAAGAAAAGAAAATTTTGTGTTATTAGAAGTACCTCTGAACCCTATAGAAATTGCTCTTCATCGAAAAACGAAAAAATGCATGTGCATGTAGTTAAGTTTTTATTAATTTCTTTTGCGTCAAAAAACACCACTAGTTTCACTTCCGTTACCTTGTGACTTAAAGAACAGCCTAATAAAATCAAGCACTAACTAAAATTCACTAGAACTTTTTGTTTTAGTCAATTACACCAACAAGATTAGGATTTTAGGGCCTTGGATTAGGTGAGTGGAGAGTTAACTCTCCAAGGCCATATAAACATCAAACGTAGGAGTCTGAATAACGAGAGAAAATCCAATAGCGTTAGGAAGACTAGGAAAGCTCCGGATCTGGGAGTTAAGCACGAGGGTTTGTGAAGACAGGGAAGAGAGATACCCCCTCTCCTACTTGTTCGAACTTACCTCACGACTGTTCTGCCTGGCTTCTGCGACGAGTTGGTATCCATAGTTGCTATTCCTAGGGAACTACACAGGTGGCTGTGGAGGGGAATCCCGTGGCACCTGAGGTTGACGTTGCATCACTCTCGACAGTACTACTGGAGATCACCCTTGCGAAGCTTGGGGGCTTGCATCGGTGCAGGCTGTTGTTAGGAGGTCAGTGCAACTTCCTCTGATACCTTCGCTGATAGGACTGGGCCCTCATCATCCCAGACTATCTTCGGAAGGCCCATTAATTCACTTTCTCGTATTTTGGTGTCCGGTCTTAATCACCAGGAGCGGAAATAATTGGAAGTTGTTTGACTAGCTGTATCTTTAGGGACTTTATAGTGTGTGCTCTGTGCTCTTAGTTGGCCTAGCTTTCAATCTTTTGAGTCTTTAGTTAGATCATAACAAAAAATTCAAAGTGGCTGACCGATCTCCTAAACGGTCTCAAAGACTTTGTGGTCTTTCGCCACCAAGTTTAGAGCCTTCTCCTAGAAGGCGCAGAGGCAATACTACCGGTGGGTTCTGTCCCACACCGGTTGACACATCAGGGATTGATCCTCCTCTTGAGGGAATTAGTGCTCAAGCAAGGCCTGGCACTTCTGAACAAGAGAGAGACACTCCAGTCCTTTCTCGAGTTCTCTTTCAAGCAGAGAATAACATAGAGGTAGAAGAACTCTCAGAGTTGTTAGCAGCTCCGAATTCTCCACTACCATCTAGTCATCCAGACGTATTACAATACGTTGGGACTTCGACGCATAGACCATCAAGTCCAGGTTACGCTACGCGCTTACCATCGATGACGACTACTGGAAGCATGGCTTCTACAAGTGCTACGACTATGCAAACCCCAGCATTGGTGCAAGGGGGAGGAACCATTTCCATCTCCTCTGCTTCCTTGTTTGAATATTTTGCTAGCACATCTTTAGTTGGGTCTACCTCCATTCCGTCCATGAGTGGAAATGCCCAAACCAATGCTTTTGGTACTGGATTCTTCCCATTTGGCACCCACTCACAGGGTATTCCATTGGTTCCGTTTAGTGCCGCTACGTCCATAATGGGCGGATCGGCTTCATTCCAGGGTTTTCCTTTCGGAAGTGGTCATATACCACATTCCAACCCGACGGTAGGATCCATACCTTTTTCTTCTGTAGGACAAAGCAGCAATCCTTTCAAAGGTTGGAATAACCCTGGGTTAGTAGCGCGGGAACTGGGAATCCGTTTATCGGCCAACATGGGAATAGTTCGTACTCCACGGTTAGTTCATTTCAAAGTATTCCTCCCCTTGCTTCGGCTTGGAATACGTATCAGGGGTTATCAACTCCTTACAATCTTTTAGGAGGAAACTTTGCTGGTTATGGAGGCTATACGGCCGGAGTTGGTCAAACTCCGAATTTTGTTGGATCACAAGGCTTGCCTTTTGGTTTAGCCGGTTCTACTGGTTACTTCGGGCAGCCTGGTGCCTCCCAAATTCCAGGACAATCTTTTCAGAACTTTGGAACTTCTGCCCAGACTGGGTGGAATCCCCAAGGTCCTCCTAGGCTTCCATTTCTGGCAACGTTGAACTTGCCAGATCTCACTAAGTTAACAAATGACCAAATCAAGTACAATCCGGCCTGCCCTCCAGTCCCAACCAAACTCCCTTCGGACTGTCCAAAATTCGAAGGGAAGAGTGGTGAAGACCCAGGCGACCATGTGACCACATTCCACTTGTGGTGCTCGTCTAACTCCCTTATCGATGACTCGATTAGGTTGAGACTCTTTCAGCGCACCTTGACTGGTAATGCGTCCAAATGGTATATAGAGTTGCCAGGGGGCAGCTTTACATCTTTTGCTGACTTAGCAAATATTTTCTTAAATCATTTCCAGGTGCTTGTTCGCTATGATGCCAGAACTGAACTTCTGGCCACCTTTCGTCAGGATAAGGCAACCCACATTTCTGACCATATTCAGGAATGGAGACGGAGAAAGAGGCTCATTAAAGCCGAAATCCCTCCAGAGTACTGTCTCGAGTGGTTTTTGAAGTCTTTACAACCCGAGATCTCCAAGGATGTCTCCATGTCTGGGGTCTATTCTGAGGAGCAAGCCATTTTTAGGGCCCAACAATTAGAATTGATCTACTCTCAGTCTGGGATCCTACAAAAGTACTTGCCAGATGCTCCTGGATCTAAGGTTGACGTAGCTAAGTCGAAGCCAGGTCCGCACGCGGATGGTATCGTTGGGTCAGTAGACACAACTACCATGAACTTGTTGAATCAATTGCAACAGTTGTCCTTGCAAATTGCTTCTAACAACCAAGTCACATCGTCTAATCCCCCCACTTCCCAAACTTCTTCAATTAATGCCGTCCAATCTGATAACCCCAAAGGAAATCAAAATTCCAATGGAAAAAAGAAAGGACGAGGTAAGAAAATGAACCAAGATGGGAAGCCTGATGCAAATAAATCCGGCAACAACGCTGGTGGTGGTAGAAATGAGTCGAGAAAGAAAGTCAAGTTTCCATGCAAGTTGTGCAGTGGAGACCATCTAACTCATCTCTGCCCTAAGATTGAAGACGCTCAGCGCTTGTTAGGACAGCAAGGGACTTCTAGTTCTCAAGCTGTGTTAACAAACTCGTTTCCCCAAGGGCAGCAACTTCTTGCTGGCGCGAGTTCAAACCCTGGAACCTCCGCAGGGGGCAACCAGGAAGGGGAAAAATCATCAAATGTTTTCATGATGAGTTCTAATGTCCATGTGGCTACTCGGTCACGTGATTATGGTGAAGCCGAAACTTCCAAGGACAAGACTGTTCCCGGAAGTACTGACCTTCATATTGAGCGACCCCCTGTCGAGACTATACCACAGATACCGAAAGGTTCGGCTAAACGCGCAACTATTAATCCTAATGCTAGGGCCGCCCAGAATTACTCCATTGTGGAGCATCTGGCTCAAAGTCCGTGCGCCATGTCCACTTTAGAGGTTCTCCAATCGTGTCCGGCTCAGGGAAGTGCTTTACTCTCCGTGATTGGAGCAGTCGATCCAGCTAACTCTTTAGTGCTCATTTTTGACATGTTAAATGTCAAAAAGCGACTCCCTCATCATATGGCTTTCCAAATAAAGTCTACATACTGGAAAATCAATATTTTTCGCACCGTTATAGATGAAGGAGCTTCCACATGTGTCATGTCGATGTCATGCTGGAAGGCTATTGGATTGCCTTCGGCTGTTCCTTCACCTCCCGTCTTGACTGCATTTGATGGTCATTCTCATAAGCCACATGGGATTATCCCGGCCTTTCCTATATGTGTTGGAGTGAAGGTCATCAATATCGAAGTTGAAGTCATAGATGCTAACCTAGACTATAATCTCCTATTAGGAAGGAACTGGGTATACGAAATGGACGACGTCATTTCAACTCTGTTTCGTGTCATTTACTTTCCTCATGAGGGGAAAATCGTTAAGGTTGATCAATTGGACTATTGTCCAGTCGATCCTCAAGCAAACTCTGACTCTACTATCCCTTTAGTGGATAACCCTCACCTGCCGACTAAGAATTTAGGAGTAGGGATGTATTCCTCATTAATGGGTACATTTGATCTTCCCTCTCCTTCGCTAAAATCAATGCTATTTCATCATCTAAGGGGTCTCCTCGAGAAGAGTTCTTTCGAACTCGTTATTTTTCAGACCCTTAGACCTTGCCTTCACCTATGACCACATTAGTCGAAGGACAAGTAAATGGAATGGCATTCCCTATATCTGCAGCTGAGCTTAGATATCAGTCTATCGTAGACTCTGCAGACAACCACTCTACTCCTTTTTTCGAAGAGGAGTTAGATGGTCATGTGGCCCCGGCTTGGAGCCTTGATTCTACCTCTGCCTTGGATTGCTTAGATTCGGTTTTACCTTCTGAAGAAGCAATCCTCGAAGTAATGATGGGTATAGATCGACCTTGGGAAGACTTACACCATCGTTCATACTTTCTTCCTCCATTGCAGGAAGTAGAATCTAGATTCTCTGAGCTCCTCACTAGTGATGTTTGTACGGTGTCAAACCCTTTGGCTCCAGCACACATTTGTGCCGAAGGTAATATGTCGGTAATTTCAAAAACGATACCTATAAAAATCTCTAGGGACCCTAACATCATCGAGAATATATTCATCGAAATTGAGTGTTCCCCTGAAGAAATTCAAATTTACACCAACCTATTTAAGGAATTTCGTGATGTATTTGCTTGGTCTTATGAAGAAATGCCTGGCATTGATCCTTCTATAGTTCAACATGAGATCAAGACGTATGAAAATGCGAAACCGGTTCGTCAAAGGCTTCGGCCAGTTAACCCTAGGAAAGCAGCAGCTATCAAAGCTGAGGTTGAGAAGCTGCTAAGGGCGGGTTTTATATACCCTGTTCCTCTTACTGATTGGGTTTCTAATCTAGTCCCTGTGGATAAAAAGCAAGGAACAATCCAAGTATGCATCGATTTTAGGGACCTAAACAAGGCTTGTCCGAAAGATAATTACCCCACGCCATTCATTGATCAAATTATTGACGAGTGTGTGGGTAATGAAATTTTTTCCTTCATGGATGGTTTTTCGGGTTATAATCAAATTTCTATCCGTCCTGAAGATCAACATAAGACAGCCTTTATATGTCCCTAGGGTACCTTTGCATATAGAAAGATGCCTTTTGGTCTTAAAAATGTTGGAGCCACTTTTCAGCGGGCCATGTCATATGCTTTCCATGACATCAAACATGTCATCGAGGCATACTTGGATGATCTCGCTGCTCGTTCTTGAAAGAGAACTGATCATCCTAGTCATCTTCGATTGGTTTTTGAACGATGTCGTTTTTATAAAATCCGGTTGAATCCAAACAAGTGCGTTTTTGCGGTTACGTCCGGTCGGTTGTCAGGGTTCATCGTGTCCAATGAAGGGATTCAGGTTGATCCCTTCAAGGTTGGGGCAATAGTTCAGTTGCCTCCCCCGTCCTCAATTCGACAACTTCAAAGTCTCCAAGGGAAGGCTAATTTCTTAAGACGGTTTATAGCAAACTATGCCGAGATCAGTAAAGGGTTCATGCGTTTGCTACGGAAAGGAGTTCCATTTGTGTGGGACGAATTTGTGCAGCGGTCATTTGATGCTTTGAAAAAGGCATTAGTCTCTGCACCGCTTTTGAGTCCACCGGATTATGGTAAAGACTTCCTTTTATATCTCGCTGCAGCAAAATCAACCATTGGTATGGTTCTCGTTCAGGAAGATGATGCTCTCGCCGAGCATGTGATTTATTATTTGAGCCGAGGCTTAATAGGTCCTAAACTTCGCTATTCTCCGGTTGAGAAATTGGCCTTGGCAGCTGTCCATGCTGTCCAGAGGCTCCGTCATTATATCTTGCTACACAAAACTTTTGTCTTAGTGGCGGTCAATCCATTTCAATTTGTCCTCAGTAGGCGAGTGATTGGGGGCAAATATAATAGATGGATAGTCATTTTGCAAGAATTCGATCTTGAGTTCTTGTCTGCCAAGTCTAAGAAATCCATGGTTTTCGCGGAGCTAATTTCTGAGCTACCCTGTGGAGAGGATACTGTTTATGAGGAAAGTTTTCCCGACGAACATTTATTCCTCATCTCTTCACTCGACCCTTGGTATGGAGATATCATTGTTTATCTCTAGACTTCGAAGTTTCCCTCTACTTTCTCCAAGGATGAACGTCGAAAATTACGTCACCTGGCTAAAAACTATGTTATCATTGGTGACACATTATACCGTCGAGGGGTTGATTCAATCCTTCGGTGTTGTTTAACCTTAGAGGAAGCAGAGTCAGTGCTCAATGACTGCCACAATGGAGCTTGTGGTGGTCATCTATCAGGGCTTGCTACAGCCCAGCGCATCTTACGTGCTGGCTATTTTTGGCCTTCACTCTTTAAAGACTGTGTGGAAGCGGTCAAACGCTGTCACCCTTGTCAAATTTTTACTCGGAAGATGCGCGCGCATCCAGCTCCTCTTTTTCCCGTTGTCACCATCGGTCCCTTTACTAAGTGGGGTATTGATTTTACAACTTGTAATCCACCTTCAGCGGCGAATCACAAGTACATTATCGTGGCTGTAGACTACTTTACGAAGTGGGCTGAGGCCATGCCTACCTATAAGAACGATAGTTACACGGCAGCATTGTTTCTTTTCAATCAGGTTATCTCAAGATTCAGTATCCCAAGAGAGATTGTCACTAACCATGGCAGTCATTTCCAGAATCAACTGATGTCCGAATTGGCTCTTAAATTAGGTTTCCGCCAGGAGCATTCGTCCCCTTATTATCCTCAGGCCAATGGACAGGTTGAGGCAGTCAATAAAACTCTTAAGACGATACTCCAATGGATAATCAATAAAAATCGGTTCAATTGGCACATTATGTTGTATTCGGCTCTTTGGGCATACCGAACCTCCGTTAAAACAGCTACTGGTTTTACACCTTTTCAGTTGGTTTATGGGATGGAATCTATCTTTCCAGTTGAATGTGAAATTCCATCCCTTAAGTTAGCTGTTGAGCTCCTTCCTGAGACTTCGAGTCTCGAAGAGCACCTAGTTCACTTGGAACATCTCGATGAGCAGCGTCGAGATGCCGCCACGATGAATGAGGCTCATAAGAAAAGGGTTAAAACATAGTATGATAAGTCTGTCCGTCCTCGAGTCTTTACTGAAGGTGACCTTGTCTTGGTCTATGACCAAGATAAAGACACCTTGGGGGCAGGCAAATTTAAGCCTATGTGGTACGGTCCTTTCATTATTAAACGAGTTTTAGAAAAAGGGTCGTATGAGTTAATCGACTTTGAAGGAAACAAGCTGGCGGAGCCCCGAAATGGGCTCTACCTAAAGAAGTACTTTGCTTAGTTTTGGCCAGGCAATGGCTTCTTTGTATTTTATGTATATTTGTACATATATCGTCGAGATTTTTCTGATATCAGCACTTTTTGGTCTGCTGTGGCAGGTGTTGATGGATGATTTGGTCTATTTTGGGTTCGTCGATGGTGCTAGTCGGCACACTCGGAATCTTGCTTCCGCAGCTTGGGTACTCTATTATCCAACTGGTCAATTGATGGCATCAAGAGGCGTGTGCATCGGTCCTGCTTCAAACAATATGGCCGAGTATACTGCTGTTATTAATTTATTATCCGAGGCAATCTCTCATGGGATCGACTCGTTGGTAGTGTATCTTGATTCTCAATTGATAGTGTCTCAATTAAATAACATTTATTGGGTACGGGATCCATCTTTATATCACCAGTATTTAAGGGTGAGGTTGTTGCAAAGATCATTTACTTATATTAATTATTTGCACATTCCAAGATCTCATAATTGGTTAGCTGATTCTATCGCTAATCAGGCATTAGACTGGCACATCAATCATTCATCATAATAAAATCAAGCATCAAAAAGTCAAACTGTATATATATATATATATATATATATATATATATATATATATATATATATATATATATATATATATATATATAGATATATATATCGTAAAGCGTCTCGCGTGTACATATGTGTGTCCAAAAAATATACAAAATTGGGACTCAAATGCCCATAATCATGTCCGGCATATCTAATGCCTCGGCTCAGGATGAGCGTCTAAGTATGTAACTATAGCATTGGCCACACGCTGGACGTTGTTTAGAGTCCGTTCTGTATCAGCAGCCACCTCTTCGTCTCCTCGGCCGCGCCGTCCATGCCGCGGGAATCCATCTGGTCGTACCGGCCCGATGTCTAGAACATGATCATCATATCAGTCATTTGAATCTCATCAAAAATATTTTTCAAAATTCATCATTGTATTTGAAAAATCCAAAAAAAATTATAAAATCAAAAAATCTTACCAATCTCACCCCATGCTGCATTCGATGGTAACGCTAGATCAGGATCTCCTCGGAAATCCAGCCCAGCATAGGGGTAGTCATCCACGGCGATGATCTGCTGATCCCACCAGGTAAAGAAGTCATTGTCGAAGGCAGTCCTTGGGACCTCCCCACCCCCTAGACGTTTCATCAGATCATCCCACCGGCCCATGCGTGGATCGCGTGGGGTGCTGATGGAAACTGCTACCCTGGGGCGAAGTGCGAGAACCTTCTCGAAAAAGAAAGTACACAGGATAGTCCCATATCCAAAGTTCTTGGTCTGACCCCTCCTAATAGAAGTGAGCTGGCTCTTCATGTTGGCCAGAAGAGGAGTACACCAGTCGAACACAGTAGTGAGACAGTCAACTGCCACGCTCATGTTTAGTCGTGACGCTTGATGCAGAGAAGATGATCCATTCACTCGAGCCATGGTGAACAGGATAATCCTAAGTGATAAACTTGCCACATGTGTGATGGAAATCTGGCTCCCAACCTTCTTGGGATGTCCCGGGCAGTATATCTGTACATAGTCCTCTATCGAGAGACTACTCCGTGTCCTGCCCTGGGACTATACTACCTCTCCCCTTCGGGAAAGGCCCATGATAAAATAGATATCCTCCACTTCTACCCTGAGCGGCATCTGATCGATCATAAAGGCTTCCTCATCGACATCCCAATAATCAATGAGCATCATAAGAAGACGCGTGTTCGCTTTCATATTCGGCAGTTTGAAAAATTTAAGCAAACCGCATCCCCGTAGCGCATCTAATGCTTCTGGACTGTTCATAACTTCATTGTCTACCGCTGCATGCTCTCTTTCACGCCACATGACAGGAATCCTGAGAAAAAATCAATTTAAAACCATTAGTTTTTGTTTAAAAATGATTCGCGGTGTATACACGGGTCCCTGTGCACATAGTAGTGTATAGGGCCCGCGTGTACGCGGGTTCAATATTACCAACCCGCGTATACGCCGTAGGAAAATTTTTGACAAAAGTTCAACGGTGAAACATCAATCAAAAATCTTAAAACCTGTCACAATCAATTGCAAGCTAAGTATAAGAGTTACCTGGAGGTTTTCGACGAATTTGAACGGTTGAATCTGGCTATGGGAAGTTTGCTCCTTTTGCTCCAAATCCTTTGCTCTCAAACTCAAATGGTAAAAATGGTGAGTCCAAAATGCTTTTTATAAGTTTTGAAAATGCAAAATTTTTTCAAAATTTTATTTTGTTTGGCCTCATGTGACTTTTAACTTGGGAGCTTGGAATGTCGAGATTGGTCTGTTTTTCAGGACATTTTGGACGATTTTCAGTTTCGAGACGGTTCCATGACTGCTGACCCGTCATGGCAGGTATCGTTTTCTCACTGGAATATAGGTTAGGGACATCATTTTTCCGTTGCATTATGCATACTAGCCTCCATTTGCCGATTCATCTGCCATAGGGTCGATCCCATTGTGTTATGGTTCGTAAGCCATCTTCACTCGCCGATTCTTTAAATCATGACATGATGGTAGAGCCATCCTTTACATGGGCATCCTAGTTAGCACCTCACTGACGTTTGTTGCCCATGCTGCTCCGATTTGAGTAGGCTCGGGAGTCCTCTGTAGTCCCGTCATGACTTATGCTTTGAAGACTCATTCCTCTTAGCTTCACCGCTTTTTTCTGGCCTTATACCCTGGAGGCTCCTTTGTGTTGAGTTGTACTACTGCATTGCATGTTGACCACTTGCACCTTTTGGCCTAGAGCCGGCTTCACTTGGACTCATGTTTAAGCCAACTTTTGACCATGATGTCTGCAAAATCAACCTTGCATACCTTTGACTTCTGCAGCTTGACACACTTTGACCTGTGGAAGGAACATACCTTTGAGTGTCACTGACCAGTTTTCACCTCCCTGCATTGAGTATAGGAACGTTCCCTTCCCAGGAACTAGATCATCTGTTTCACCGACACTCGTTCTTTCCACTGTACCATAGCATTCTTTTATTCTTTTTCCAACTTAACAGAAAAAGACAAAAAAATTAAATATTCCAAAAAGAGCGGGAATGGGACATTATTTCCATTTATTGTTGGCAGCTAAAGTCAGTAATTTCGCCCTTGAACAAAGCACTCAAAACAAAGTCTCCTCTGCATGGGTGGGATTTAGTTTGACTTAGGTACGCCATAACCTTGTTATTGAGTCAGTTCTCCCCCGATTGGTTATCTCTTCCAATCATATGGAGGGTTTGTTCGTGCCTCCTGCATGGCGAACTTATACCGAGTCATCATATGCTGCCACATAGTCACATTGATTCGTGCTTTTGTTCAAGGGAAGTTAGCCTGAGTCGGCCTCTCTGCGGTGTCTCTTGACTCATTTTTCAGTCGGCCATCCCTGGTTGTCAGTGTCATGTCTATTATCACATCAGTTATATTGGTCCTTTACTCGTGCCGGTTTGAGAAGGTCCCCATTGACTTCTTACTGGTGGGTCTTGTCCTTATCGACGACGACATCTTGCTCTGAGGACAGGCCTAGAGCCGCACCCTGGCCCTATTTTCATTATTGATAGGTCACCTTATGCTCAGCATCGATCAGTATCATGGGTCTTTGACTGAGTGGTTTCCCTTATGTTCGATGTCAGCTTACATTATCACACATTGGGATTCGTGCAGTACCTTGGGTTCCATTTGACCCTATTGGTGGATACCTCACCTCTGTGTCAGCTTTCATTATTGGTTGGTTCAGAGGGTTTCTGCCGTGCGCTAGCCACATCTTGTGTACGCCGGAAACGTACTTCGGTTGGGTTACTACATCTTTTTTGTCTGATTCCTTCCACATTATTGGCCTACGGGTTACACTCGCGCTAGATTGATGGAGGATGCCTTAATGCCTTCCTTCTAGTGGATCTTTTCCTATCGACTCCGACTTATTGCTCTGGGGCAAAGATCTAGAGTCCATTTGGCAGTACCTTGGGGTTTGCAGTCATTAGTGGCAGATCCTTCGCTATCGACAGTGGGAAACCATCATTGTCTCCTGATCGATAGATTCTTACAGGTGTTAGACTCCAACTCATCTATTCGCACTTGTTAGATTGTACTAGGTACCTTGACACTCATTATCATTATCGGTGAGTAGTCTCGCGTTTGTTAACGGTATACATCAATGACCAGTAATCAAACGATTTCTCACATGGTCAACTTTAGATCATTTATTCCCATGGTGTAGAAATGTACCATGGCGGTTGGTGAAGACCTTAGGTTGTATCAGCATTCATTGGTTCACTTGACAGTTGCTCCTGTTGCTGCTAGTTGATACCACTCCACTTTATATGTTGCAGTCAATCATGGCGACATTTTATATGCTGGCACCTGAGTTTGCAGTGTAGTACCATCCTATTCCATCATGTTCAGTTGGTACCTTTTGGGATCAGTCTCTGATATCAGTGATCTGTTGTATCTTTCAGCATCATTGACAGTCTTATATGTGATATTCAAACATGTACTTGTTCATTATGATCAGATGATCCATTATGTATCTTTCAGTCATTTATACTTGTATACTTAGTGGATCCGCTTGTACTTGATATGCAGACATGCTTTACTTTTTCTGAGCATGGGTATGCCCGCCTCAGATAGTGTTTCTTTCTGATCTCCTTTGGTGGCTTGGCAGGCTGAATTCTGGTGAAGTCCTCCTCAGCTTTTGACAGACTTCCTTTCCATGTACTTGCATAATATATTTCGGCCATCATGTACCCCTTCTGACTTCATATATTAGGGGGCATCTGTTATAGCTCCAAATCTCACTCCTATGGTTTGTGATGCTGTACTCATGACCTAGGGCAACCCCTCCTTCTAGACCTGGTCCTAAAATTTAAAAAACAATGTTTTATCCCTTATACGCGACATTTCCCTGAGTTAAACGCGTGTATACGTGGGTCTGTGTATATCCAACCCACGTGTATGTATTAAAACACTTAAAAAAATATAAAACTCCTTATTTTCGAGCGGAGATCGCGGGTTTTACCTGTTGATCACCTGTTAGTGCCCGTGGCCCAGCTGTTCCCAACCAACTCCTAACTAAAAAACTACTTTGGAGATGGTATAAAAAGACCTCAAAGGGAAGGCCTAAAGGAGGAGAGAAGAGAGAGAAAGGTTATTATGCTGAGATTTTTCCCTTGACCAGGTCTGAAGTCCCTTGTGCCTTCTGCACTTCCCCCATTTTGTACAGGAAACCTTTGCTTCCTTGTGTGTTGATGTTCATCCACCATTTATGACATCATGGAGAGAGTCATGGAAGGAGTTTGTTAGAGGCTTGAGGCTGGAACGGATCTGGAAGGAATCTTTGCTTGGAGCCTGCTGAAGGTGACTCAGGTGAAAATATTCGTTTTTATGTACTTTATTTGTCTATAATAAAAGAAACACATGTCTTGGTTCCCGAAATGAATCTTCTTTATGTTAATGATATTCATGTTTAGAATTCATATGTAAATGGTTGTTTGGATTTCATAACTAACTACCTTTCTTTATAACATGAAGACGGTTTCTTTATAAGTTTTTGTCCATGTACTGCTGTGTTCTTTGAATTTTTTGTTCTACAGGACAAAAGAGAAGAAGGGAACTCCAAGAAGGGTTTGGACCCTAAGGGCCTTCTCAAACGTAGGACCAAAGGTACGTACCCTTATCATAGAATTTGCTTACAATAGCATAATGGCTGTGTGAATGCATGTTTCTTTGAATAGATAACTTTCAGTCTGCTAGGGTTTCAACCCAAAAAGCCCTAGGGGAACTTTTCCCACTATCACAGTGATAGTCAAAAACAAGCCTATTCATCGGACTGTAATTGATGAAGGAGCCTCAACGTGTATTATGTCGATACAGTGTTGGAGATCGCTTGGTTCTCCTTCACTAAATCAATCCCCGACGATTCTAAAGGCCTTTGATGGCCGTGGGTTTCATCCTTTTGGCATTCTACAGGATTTGCCTATAGGGGTTGAAGGAAAAACCGTTAGTCTAGATGTGGAGGTGGTTGATGCCCCTCTAGATTACAACCTTCTCTTGGGTCGAAGTTGGTCTCACGCTATGACAGTGGTCGTTTCATCGGTCTTTCGAGTAATAAAGTTTCCACATAATGGAAAGATCATAACAATAGACCAGCTGACTTACTTTTCATCCGACCCAACCTCTTCGGAGAGTATTCAGCATGTTGGTAAAACAACTATCCCATATAAGGATGTTGGAGTAGGACTAGTTAAAGATGCCAGTTTACTGGGAACTTTTCCTTTTCCTCCAATCAACGCATCATCTTCATTTGCAACCATTCATATGATTACATCAGACACCATTATTTACGATGATCCTTGGATTGTCCCTTCTGAATCTGAGATAGACTCATTTGGTAATGCCATGCCTTTGAGTCCATATGAAATTGCCTATGAAGCCGTGCAGTCGTTTGCCGACCCATGTTCAACCAAAAAAGACTTAATGAATGTGGTCTGTGAGGAATCACTTTTCACATCAACCTCAGATTTAACCACGTTTTCTGAACTTGTTCACTCTGATGAGCCAATTCGTGAAATCCTATGTGTAGATGATTTACCATGGGAAGATCTCCATCACATATCTTCGTTTTTACCTGAGGATGATCGTTTTGAAAATGATTTCTCATCAATTTTTACAACTGAATATGTCAAGGAACCTCAGAATCCAATGAAACATCCTGATTCAGAGTTAAATTTGGGAAACATCTCTCGAACTATTCCTATTGACATTTCGGTTAAGCCCGGAATTGTTGAGAACATTCATATAGGTGCCTCGTGTACAGATGACGAAATTCAACTATATAAGGCCCTATTTCAAGAATTCCGCTACGTGTTTGCCTGGTCCTATGAAGAAATTCCAGGAATTGATCCCGCAATTATTGTTCATGAGATCAAGACTTACCCGGACGCTAAACCCGTCCGGCAACGTTTACGTCAGATTCACCCACGAAAAGCTGTTGCAATTAAAGCAGAAGTTGAAAAATTGTTGAAAGCAGGTTTCATTTATCCGATCCCGTTAACGGATTGGGTATCGAATATTGTTCTGGTTAAAAAAAAGCAAGGAACAATAAGAATATGCATCGACTATAGGGATATTAATCGAGCCTGTCCAAAGGACAATTACCCAACTCCCTATATCGATCAAATCATTGATGATTGTGCCGGCAGCGAAATATTCTCCTTCATGGATGGTTTTTCCGGATATAATCAAATCTATATTCTACCTGCCGATCAACCAAAAATGGCTTTCATTTGTCCATGGGGGACATTTTCTTATTGCAAGTTACCTTTTGGGCTTAAGAATGCCAAAGCAACTTTTCAAAGGGCGATGTCTTATGCGTTTCATGACATCAAGCACATTGTGCAACCCTATCTCGATGACTTGCTTGCTCATTCATTACATCGAGCTGATCACCTCGTCCATTTACGAGAAATCTTTATGAGGTGTAGGCATTATCGTATTCGGTTGAACCCACACAAATGTGTCTTCTGTATAGAAACGGGTCGATTGCTGGGGTTTGTAGTTTCGAAAGCCGGCATTCGCGTCGATCCCTCGAAGGTCGAAGCTATCATCAAATTGCCTCCACCTTCAAGTCTTCGCCGACTCCAAAGTTTGCAGGGGAAAACAAACTTTTTACGACGATTCATTCCTAACTACGCCGAGGTCACAAAGGGTTTTACCCAGTTGTTGAAGCAAAATAATCCATTCTATTGGGATGAGATAGCTCAGAAATCTTTTGATGCACTCAAACACGCGTTGACCCATGCACCGTTGTTGCATCCTCCCAACTACAACCATGATTACTTCTTATATCTCGCCGCCTCTCATTCCACCATTGGAATGGTTTTAGTTTAGGAAGATGAATTCGGAACTGAACATGTGATATATTACCTTGGTCGAACTTTAAATCCAACTGAGCTAAAATACTCACATGTGGAGAAATTGGCATTGGCAGCTGTTCAAGCTGTCCAACGTTTTCGTCACTACATTCTACTACGTAAAACTACGGTAATTTTGGATTGCAACCCTATGATCTACATTTTGACCACGCAATTGCTAGGGGGCAAGTACTCTAAATGGATCGTTATCCTGTAGGAGTTCGACTTGGAATTTGAGAAATCTAAGTCTAAGAAATCTTTAGTTTTTGCGGAGTTAATGTGTGACTTCACGCATGCTGACATGGAAACTGTGGCGGAGGAGCCCATTGCGGACGAATCCTTGTTTCTAATCAACACTTTAGATCCGTGGTATGGGGATATCATCATTTATATCCAGACCCAATCCTTTCGGCCAAAAATTTCAAGGTCAGAACATCGAAAAATTCTATTCCAGTCCCAACAATTCAGGATTATTGGAGATACTCTTTATCGTCATGGGGTGGATTCTGTTTTTCGATGTTGCTTAACTCACGAGGAAGCTGAAAGGGTTCTAAATGACTGTCACTCTGGAGTGTGTGGCGGTCATATGTCTGGGTTTGCCACAGCCCAAAAGATATTGCGCGCTGGCTACTTTTGGCAGTCTTTATTTAAATATTGTATTATGGCGGTCCAAAAATGCCACAACTGCCAAATTTTTGATCGTAAGATGCACGCTCCACCTGCTTCTCTCCACCCTATAATTGTCGTTGGTCCTTTTTCCAAATGGGGTATCGATTTTATTACATGTAACCCTCACTCGGCTGGGGGGCATGCGTATATCATCCTTGTGGTAGATTATTTTACTAAGTGGGCCGAGGCGATGCCTACATTTGAGGCAGACAGCAAGACAGCTGCAATTTTCGTGTTCAATCACATAATTGCTAGGTTTGGTGTTCTGCAAGCAATAATCACTGATCATGGGCGTCATTTTCGAAACGTTATGATGACCGAACTTACAGGCTAGCTTGGTTTACGTCACGATAGTTCAACCCCTTATTATCCACAAGCGAATGGTCTGGTTGAATCCATAAACAAAGTTTTAGTTATCATGATCCAACGAATCATTGGCATTCATCGGTCGAATTGGCACAACATGCTATTTTCAGTGCTTTGGGCATACCAAACTTCAGTAAAAACATCAACAGGGTTCACTCCTTTCCAACTAGTCTATGGTTTGGAAGCTTTGTTACCCATTGAATGCGAAATCCCGTCACTGCAAATGGCCATCAAGTTACTTCCAGCCACTTCCGAAGAGGAAAAGCATTTGTTATACTTGGCTCAATTAGATGAGAATCGACGTGATGCTGCATTGGCGATCGAGACTCACGCAAAACGAATGAAAGCTCAGTATGATCGAAATGTGACCCCTCGAAATTTTTCGGAAGGAGATCTAGTCTTAGTTTATGATCAAGCTAATGATAAATTAGGCGCTGGAAAATTCGTTCCGATGTGGCATGGTCCCTATGTTATCAAGCGAAAGCTAGCCAAAGGGGCCTATGAATTGGTAGACTTTGACGGGGACTCTTTGGGTAAACCCAGAAATGGCCTTTACTTGAAGAGGTATTATTCTTAAAAGAATGGGTATGGAGATTTGTAGTTAGGATAGTTTTTCTTTCTAGCTAGTGTGTTTTAGTTTAAACAGTGTGCTTAGCTTAGAGAGTGTTTTTCGTCATTATTCCTGCTTATCTTGGTTTTACTCTTGATATTGCAGATGTCGATGCCTCTCCAAACATACATTGGTTTCGCTGATGGTGCTTGTCGTAATACACAGAACATCTCTTTCGCAGCTTGGGTTATCTATTCGCCCTCTGACAAGTTAGTATCTATGCATGGGGTAAGCCTCGGTCAAACAACGAACAACATTGCCGAGTATAGTGCAGTGATTGAGTTATTATCTGAATCTATTTCATTTGGGATTCGGAGTTTGATAGTGAGGTTAGATTCTGAACTCGTTGTATTACAGCTTAATAGAGTGTATGCCATTAGAAATCCAGTGTTATTGAGATTACTTTTGAGAGTGCGTCTCTTGGAACATGAATTTGATTATATTGAATATCAGCATATTCCAAGATCTTTAAATACATTAGCAGATGCAATTGCTTCTCGAATGTTAAATAGACATTTGCAATAATCATACACGTAAATTTAAAACCATTCCATAACATGATTCACAAGATAAGCCGATAATAGTGATATATATATATATATATATATAGGAGTGTGTCAAAAAATACATCGCCCTCGATCATAGGTTGAAAAACACCTTATGATCAGCAAAAATGATAAGTACAAAAAACAAAATATCACATGTGCCCACAATAGGCGATCATCCTATCACTGGTGATGATCTCTATAAGAAACCACTGCATGGGCCACCTTGCAAAGGAACCTCCTAAAAGGTCCCGGGACCCCAATCACATAGCGCTGAAGTCGACGAGGAATGTCATCTATAGTGGTCTCAAGAATATCTCCTGTCAAGCGCTCGAGATGACCCTCCAACTCGGCCAAAACCTCTGCTGATTCGTCCTGTGGGGCTGGCACGAGTGAAACTAGTTGCTTCCTCTCGTAAGGCTAGAGAGTGGCTGGTCGCTGTGGACCCACATCTGCATTTGAAATTTTCTACTATCAGTTTTGACACGATGGAAAAATAACAAAAAGAAATTTAAATAGGAAAAATGTTGAAAAGGATTTTACCTGACTCATCCCACTGCTCTCCTGGTGGAAGAACCATGTCTGCGTCAGCACGAAAATCTATCCCAGTGTAAGGGAAGTCCCGAATAGAAAAGACCTAGTTTTCCAGCCATTGGAAATACTCAGGTTTGAATCGAGCAACCTCTGTCCTCTCGTCCGGGTGACGAGCCATAACTGCGACCCATCGCATCAGTTTGGGCTCTCGAGGAAGCCCAGCTCCAACAGTAAGGTGTTGTGGGATCAGCATAGGAACCCTCTCCAGGCCAAAACTCACAACCAAAGCCCCATAACGAAAGGTCTTTAGTTGTCCGTTTTTGGCCCTGGTCAGTTGGCCTTTCAGATTGGCCAACACAGCATCGCACCAGTTGAAGATGGTGCCTCGGAAGCAATCAACTTCCATACGCATCTGGGATCCGGTGGCAATATGTAATGTGGTAGCTCCGCAAAGTCTGGTGACAGTAAACGCAATCACCATGAGTTCAGGACGGGATATGGTCTTTATGTCTATCCCTTTGTCTCAAGCCTGGCTATTGTGGTACTCTAGCCTGAGGCTATCGACAGACTGACCACCTGGCCTAGCCCCAAACAGAGTCAAGTCTTCGCCTCTCTTAGGCAAACCAGTCAAGAAATATATGTCCGTCGGCTTGATTTCGAGCTGGTGGCCACCAATGAAGAAGCACTGGTCCTGTATGCTCCATCTGTCAACCAACCACTGTAAGAAATCCACCTGAGCCCTCATGCCAGGAATGGCCCAGAATTTGTACAAGCCGCATGCCCTCAAAGCATCAAGTGAAGGCTGATGATTCCATGCGGCAGCATCTACGTCCTCGTGCTCTCGTTCACGCCAATCTAGCATGATGTACTCTCTGCATCAAGTATAAAGACAAATTAAATTGCTAGAAATTATTTTGTGTGGTCCATTTTTGAGAATTTTTGGGTTAAAAACCCTTGCGACGGGGACTGCACCCTCCAGGTTAGACATAGTATGTGGGACTGCACTTTGTCTACATGGAAGGTGTGGACCCCGAGCTTTTTCCCAATGGAGAAAAAGTCGGGGTCCGCAGGCCCGCAATGGTAAACCTGCGGGCCCCCGCGCGCGGGTTTTGTGCCTAAAAACCCTCCCAAAAATGAAATAAATGACTAAAACAAAAAATTAAATAGTTAAAAATGAAGAGTGGGATGATGTGGATTACCTGGAGAAGACGGCGTTCGATTCCGACGGTTGTATTTCCCGCCATCTTCACGGGAAGTTTTCTGAGCAAAAGCACTATTTTCTCACCCAAAGTCAAACAATAAAAATGAATTGACAAAGGCCCTTTTTATAAGTTTTTTGAGTAAATAAATTGCAAATTTGTTTATGTTTCACTTTGAAAAAGTATTTTTGTGACATTTTTATCTATTTCAAATAGGTATGAGTAATGTTTGTGTTTTTGTGCAGGATAAAAGATTATTCAGGCGAAATCTATCATTTTCGACGAAAAAACATTTAGAGTCACCTTTAAGCTCTCTTTTGACTCCTGAAACATGAAAAGATTGCCGAGTGTTTCTTTTAAACTTGTTAAAATGGAATTAAAAGACGGTCCACTTACAGCTCTTTTCCAACTGTAAAAAACATGAAAAGATTGCCGGATTTTTGTCGTTTCAAATTCGATATCGGTTATAAAACGACGTGTCATTGACCGCTTTTTTACTTTTTTGGATCAAGGGCACTAATTACGAAAAGTACTCCTTGGTCGTAAAGATAAAGTGGTTCTCCCAAGTATTATTTTATACTTTTTCGGGCTTGGGAGACACAAATTTACAAAAAAGGTCAACCCTGGAGTCTTCTTAAGTTTTTTCAGACTCTCTAAAATTGAAAAATGCCAAGTTTCTCCTATACTAGACTCATTAAAATTTCACAGTAAAGGACCTGTTCAATTACAAACAAGAACGAACCACTCCTTCTTAGGGTTCAAATTTAAGCTAAGTTGGACTCATCCGAAGGATGAGCTTATAATCAAGCAAATGTTAAGATAAAATGTGAACATAATTGAAAAGAAAGAGATGTAGCTCTCAGGTGTGGCCTGCACCTGGAGACTACACTCACCAAAACAGAGAGATCACTCTCGTACACTCTATTATTCATCAATGAAAGACTACATCATTAAATACAATATTAGGAATTAGAAAGTTGCACCCAAACCCCTAAACTTTAGGAACTAATCCTAAACTAGGGAGAATGTTACAACAATGTAACCATTTTCTCCATTAATACAAAATAATATTAATTATTTTTAACTCCCCCCCTTAATGGAGAAAGGGTTCTCCTGGACTCCTAGCATCTTTCTAAACAATTCAAATTTCACTCGTGCAAGAGGCTTTGTGAAAATATTAGCCACATTGTCACAAGTTTTACAATATTCAATAGCAATTTCTTTTGACTGTATTTTCTCTCTAACAAAATGAAACTGAGTGTCTATATGTTTGGTGTTTTTGTGAAACACTAGATTGTATGCTAATTTAATGGTGCTCTGGTTGTCGCTTTTGATGGAAGTGGGATTCTTCTGTTCTTTTCCTGCATCTTTGAGAAGCCTTCTCAACCAGATCGCTTCACACGTTGCTGCACACAATGCTTGATACTCAGCTTCACATGAAGACAAGGCTACAGTACTCTGCTTCTTGCTGCTCCAAGCTATGACCCCGGAACCTATGTTGAATGCATAACCTGTGATGGACCTCCGATCATCCAGGTTACCTGCCCAGTCTGAGTCTAAAAAACCTGCTAGAGTAACATCAGATACATTAGTGTATAAAATACCATAATTAACAGTACCACGAAGATACCTCAACGCGCTCTTTGCTGTTATCCAGTGACTTTCAAGCGGTTTCGACATGAATTGGCTCAACACACTAACAGAGTATGCCAAGTCAGGTCTGGTTGTTGTAAGATATATCAAGCTGCCAACCAGCTGTCTGTACATTGTGGCATCAACCTCCTTAGTGCCATCATCACTGCTCAATTTCAGATTCTGCTGCAAAGGTGTCGTTGCTGCTCTACACTGATCCATACCAAACTTTTCCAACAGATTTCTGGCATACTTCCCTTGGGTAAGAAATGTTTGCCCAGTATCTCTACATACTTCTAATCCCAGACAATAGTGAAGGCTTCCGAGATCCTTCATCTCAAAAACTTGCGCCATAAGCCTTTTGATTCCTCTGATTAAATCATCTGCATTTCCTGTTATAATCATGTCATCCACATACAAAGAAATCAAAATAATCTGCCCCTGATTATTGTACTTGGTATACAAATTTGGGTCATTTAAACTTCTATGGAAACCATGCTCTACAAAGAAAGAATCTACCTTTTCGTACCAAGACCTGGGTGCTTGCTTTAAGCCATATAAAGCCTTTTTCAATCTGCAAACAAGATGTTCCTGCCCCTGCTTTACAAATCCTTTTGGCTGTACTAAGTAAATTTCCTCTTTTAAATCACCATTTAAAAATGTAGATTTAACATCAAGCTGGTGTAATTCCCAATTACATTTAGTAGCTAAAGCAATAAGCATTCTGATTGTATTTAACTTTGCTACAGGTGCAAAAGTATCATCAAAATCTATACCTTCGTGCTGTGAATATCCTTTTGCAACCAGCCTAGCTTTTAACTTTTCTATACTTCCGTCTGCATTCATTTTTGGTTTAAACAGCCACTTGCATCCTATGGGTGTTTTATTCTTAGGCAGCTCAACTAAATCCCAAGTATCATTTCTAAGAATTGATTCCATCTCTTCATTCATTGCAGCTCTCCATTCCTTAAATTGACTAGCTTCTTTATAATTAAAGGGTTCTACAATGTTCAAAACCTTTGACATCAAAGCATAGTTTCTCAATTTTAATGGTAATTGAGTCTTCCTACCTGACCTCCTTGGTAGGGGACTTACCTCAAATTTGTTTTCTTCTGCTATAATTGGGCTTGCATTATCACCTTCTTGCTGTTCTTCTTTTTGCTCTTCTTTCTGCTCTTCTTTCTGCTCCTGCTCTCTTTCATCCTCGCTGCTTTCCTCCAACAACAATGGAATGTGCCAATCATCACCAACGTCATCTTTCCCTTCCTGTACCTATTCATGAAACACTACATCCCTGCCTGCAAATGTCTTACGAGACTCAAGATTGAACAATTTATATGCTTTAAATTTTGTGCCATAACCAACAAAGATGCATTTCACAGCTGTAGGATCTAATTTCTTCTTATCAGCTTTGGGTATATGGGCAAATGCTTTTGACCCAAATACTCTTAGATGGTTTACTGCTGGTTTAAATCCATATAAAGCTTCAAAAGGAGTTTTGAAGCCAAGATACCTGGTAGGACTTCTGTTCTTCAAATATACAACAGTATTAATAGCCTCTGCCCAAAAGCCATTAGACAGACCCTTACCTTGTAACATGCTCCTTGCGCACTCCACCAAGGTTCTGTTTTTGCGCTCTGCAACTCCATTCTGCTGTGGTGTGTGTGGCATTGTATACTACTGAACAATCCCGTGAGATTTGCAAAATTTCATGAATTCCTTTAGCTTGTATTCTCCCCCTTGATCAGATCGAAGAATTTTTATACTCTTACCAAACTGCTTTTCCACCAAGGTTTTAAATTCTATAAAGCACTCGAAAGTCTGACTTTTCTTGTTCAAAAAAGAAACCCATGAATATCTAGTGCAGTCATCAGTAAATAATAGAAAATAATATGCTCCTCCTAGCGACCTTGTCTGCATAGGTCCGCATACATCAATGTGCACTAGTTCTAAAATGTCTGTTTCCTTCCTCCTATCATGCACAGGAAACTGTTCTCTATGCATTTTTCCTAAGGCACAACCATCACAATTTAACTGAACATTACGAAAGATAGGGAGTCCCTCGACCATACCTTTCTTCTGCAATAACATGAGGTCCTACAAATTCAAATGACCGAACCTCTGATGCCAAAGTTGTTCAGCTGTCGACCCTCCTACAACCATGGCTTGCTTTGGTATGCTTTTTGCATCCAGTCTGTATAGGCTTCCAACTCGCATGCCTGTTGCAACTATTTCATTCCTGCAATCCTTTATCACACAGTGAGTCTTGAAGAACTCGACTTGCATATCTTGATCAACCATCATGGATACAGATATCAGATTTTTCTTAATTCCAGGTACATATAAAACATTTGTAAGGTGACTAATTTTTCCATTTGGTAACTTAACTGAAATCACCCCATGACCTTTAATCTCATATCCACTATCATCTCCTAGATATATTTTTGATCCATTTATACTTTCTTCAAGACTATCAAAAAATTCCTTTTTACCTGTCATGTGAGAGGATGCTCCGGAATCGACATACCAAATGTCATCTTCATTAGATTCTGAAAGGGCACAGTCAACTGTGAACAGTTGAAATTCATGACTGAAGTCTTCTTCTTCAACAAAGTATCCTCTGTGCTTTGCATTTGCCTGCCTCCTCTTTGCATCATTAGCCTGCTTCTTATAACATTCAATCTGGATATGACCCTTCTTTCCACAATAATAACATTTTTTTTCAGAATTATTTGCAAGCATACCTTTATGAGAATGCATATTCTTATGTGATGTTCCTCCTTTCTGCTTTGATTGCTGCTGTGACTGCTTTCCTTTGGATGATCGTTGTTTTGCCATCAACGCAAGATCATCACTCTGGGGGTTCAAGTTCTGCCACCGCTCCTCCTCTTGCTGCAAGATCCCAGTGAGATCATCAAATGAGGGCGCTTTCTCCCTTGCCGATACTCCAGTGATGAACGTTTGAAAATCATCACGCATCCCGTTCATTGTGATTGCAACAAGATCTTCATCAGACACCACCACTCCGATGGCCCCCAATCCATCTTTCACATCTTTAATTTGCACAAAAAATGCAGTAGAAGTCTCCCTTTCGTCCATCCTCATTGAAAATAGCTTGCTTTTAAGTGCCAAGACTCTGCCTGTATTCTGGGTCTCATACAGACTTTTGATTTTCGTCCAGATGTCCGCGGACGTTTTACAGTCTCTAATGTGTGCAATAACATTGTCTTTCACAGACATCTTCAACAAGACTTTGGCCTTGTTCTCTCGTTTTTCCCAATCTTGCTCCTGTGGCCCTCCATTCAGCTTCTGCTCATCGCCTGCAACTATGGACCAAGCATTCGTACCCTCGAGCAAGGTCTGGATCTTAAACTTCCAATTTGTGAAGTTAGATCCATTAAGCTTACCAGACTTGTTAAGGTAAGATTCTATCGTATTACTCATTTTGAATCTACCCAACAACAAAAAAACAATACCTGTCAGATCGATCTGTCACCTCTGCCACCGATCTACAGTGTCTGGAAATCCCGCTCCAACGAGCAAATTCGGTGTCTTCAATACAGCCAAAGAATCGATCTGATCAAAATTGATCCGATCTGCCTCTCCCGGATAGATCTGCAACTTCACCGATCTGCACCCCTTGCAAACCGCCAAACGAAGTTGAGGCTTCCCACAAATCCCCTTGAAGGAAGGTTGGCGCGTCCTCAATCAACGAGCGAAAAATCCTCTTTGTGTTGGCGCGATCCCGAGCGAAAAATCCGCGCCAATTAAAAATCGGTTAGAGTATTTTTGCTGGTGCGATTTCCTCCTTAAATTCCATGCCAATTGGACGTTCTGGCGCTCTGGCACGATTAATCCCAACAAATCCGCGCTAATTCCCCCTCCTGGTGCTTCTGTCAGTGCAAAAAGCGCGCCAATATCCTCTCCACTCAGAAAAAAAAAAAATATCTGAGTCCGAGCCAGGTGTTCTGCAGTCCACCTGCTCAATTGAGCACAGAGCTCTTGTGTACACGCGGCCACCAAGGCACTTCAAGCCACACAGGCAATTCAGCCACATAGGCAATTCTACCAAACAGGTAAGCTAGCTACAAAGGCACTTCAGCCATAAGGTGACAAAAGATCAGGCTTACCCAATCTGAGTTCTGATACCAAGATAAAATGTGAACAGAATTGAAAAGAAAGAGATGTAGCTCTCAGGTGTGGCCTGCACCTGGAGACTACACTCACCAAAACAGAGAGATCACTCTCGTACACTCTATTATTCATCAATGAAATATTACATCATTAAATACAATACTAGGAATTAGGAAGTTGCACCCAAACCCCTAAACTTTAGGAACTAATCCTAAACTATGGAGAACGTTACAACAATGTAACCATTTTCTCAATTAATACAAAATAATATTAATTATTTTTAACTTGTTATCCTCCTCAAGCTTGTCAAAAATAAAGAGGTACTTGCCAGAAATGGTGGGGGAAAAGAGAGAAAAATGAGCCTGTTTGTCATACTTTGTAACCACTCTTGAACACGACACTTTTATTCACCTGGGTTGGTAAATCCTTTGCCTAACAGTTGATCAAACCACATTGAAAGTCTTCAGCCAGTTTCTGGGTATTAACTTTGGGTCAATTGTCACCAAGCCATCTGTCGTGTCGTTATGTGTTCAAGAGGTCACTGCCAATAAGCCATTCATCTGCAAAATATTTGTCATCCATCTTGACCATCCCTGAGTCAGTTCTTGCAACTAAATTTCTTCAACTCGATCTATGATTTCGTGTTGTGGGCTCGCCTATGACGAATCGCTTTCTATCGACATCAACTCATTATCTAGAAAGATGATCTAGGAATTGTTAGTACCTTGAGATCTGCATGCCTCAATGGTAGGTTTCTTGCCTTTGACGATAGTTTACATCATTGACTTTCGATCAAAGGATTCTGTGACATGTTCGACATAAACACATTTATTCGCATCTCATGGATTGTACTGGGTACTTTGAGAGCCATTGACATCACTGGTGGTTTCTCTCACACTTGTTAACAGTTTACATCATTGACTGGTAATCAAGTGGTTTCTACCATGTTCGACATCAACACATTCATTCACATGGATAGAATCGTACTGTTTCGGGAAGTAGAAATGAAGACCCTGGATCGAGTTTCCACAATCCAGGTTGTGAGGAATTTTGTATTCATTATATAATGGACTATTCATAAACAGATGGCTCATCCATACTGTGTCCACATGAGTCTTTACTTGTGATGTTTTACAACATCATTCCTATATCCGAGCAGTAATTAGTTTTTCTGGTCAGTTTTGATCTGAGTATGGGAATGCCTACCTCAGCGATGATATGATCTCATATATATATATCTTGCATTGAATGTTTTTACAGGTTCCAACCGAGCTCTCCACAAGATGATCCTCGAAATGATAAAGTACTTCACTCTTCCTAAATGATAAGAAATCCTCATATACTATAGACTTCGCACTTTAGGGGGCAATCTGTTACACAAAAATATCGTCACCATGATTATTTGTAGTCAGTATGGGTCTATCATCACTTGTACTATCCTCCTAAGAAAGTCTCAGACCTCAGCTCTTCAAATCAAGCTTTGAAAATGAGAGAAAGACATTAAAAATCAATGTAACTCTGGTTCCGCACTTTCTCTCACTGCCACCTGCGGTCCCGCACCTTCTGTGTACAAAAACTGCGGACCTGCCCGCTCTGTCCCTAACGGTGTAGGTGCGGACCCCTGTGAAAGTCAAAAGGCACAAGTTTTATCTTAAAAGACTCACTTTGGGTTAATTCTAGAAGTTTCTAGAAGGAATTTTGACGTGGATTGTTCGCTCTGAGGTGGTTCATGCATCCCAAAAGAGAAGGAGCTAATCCCTTGATGAGAGGAGCTATCCCTTTGAAGGAGGGCTTTATCCCTTTGAAGGAGCACCTAGTAACCTCCCTCCATTGCACTATAAATATAGGCATTGGGCTGGTTGCTAGCGAGGTTAGAAGCTAAACATTTTTGAGGGTAAATGCTGGTTAAATCAAGACTTCCTAGTTGAGCTTAAGAGGAGAGATCACATACCTTTTTGGCGTCATTGGGGAGTGAGTGAAACTTGTCAAAGTAGAGGAGACTTCTTGCTAGGCCCTGGGAGGAGCTTGTACAGTGTCAAGGCAAAGGTTGTAAAGTTCTTCTTCTTTTGAATTAATACAATCAAACTCATTTTTCTCAACAAGTATCTCATGTTATTTGTTTCATGGACTCCTTGACTTTC
The DNA here is from genome assembly GCA_031772625.1 of Pinus tabuliformis. Lineage (NCBI taxonomy): Eukaryota > Viridiplantae > Streptophyta > Pinopsida > Pinales > Pinaceae > Pinus > Pinus tabuliformis. The sequence continues at coordinate 1,886,056,311 of CM062818.1, read as the reverse complement.
ATGTTAAATATGTTTTATGCAATTGGCTTTTCAAGTGCTATTTAATTTGTTTGCCTTGTTTGTGTTTGCAGATTCGCGACAAAGGAGCTCATTTGGATCGAAGGAGCGAGGGCATCCACAAGCTTGCATTGGACCTAAGGTAGGCCCTAAAAACACTTGTTTTCTATTGTTTATCAAAGCATATTTAGAGAAAGATAGTGTCTGGTTGGTTTGCTTGTCATTAGGTCTTCTTTAGATTCTAGGGAGGTCTATCTTCTCCGCAAGATCGACTTATTCCGTGTGACACTTCTACCTATTTAGTGACATAATCAATACATAGCAGAATATACCTCTTTTGCTTTGAAGGTGGGCTGATTGGTCCAAAAAAATCTAGTGCCCACTTTTCAAATGGTTGAATTAGTACCTGTGGTTGTAATGGCATTTCATTTGAAAGCATGGGTTTGCCCATTCTTTGACAACTATCACATCTTTTAACATATTCCTTGGTATCACTGAAAATGGAAGGCTAATAATACCCTAGAAGTAAGACTTTATAAGTAGTTCTTTTGTCAAAAAAATTCCCCCCACATGGTTCATCATGGCAAGTTTTAAGTATTTCTGGTATTTCATCCTCCTGAACACATCTTCTGATGATGAGACAAATGAAATGGCATTTTACCTGTAGTTAAATAGTTAGCAATATCTACATACCAAGGGGATTTAGTAGATACTGCAAAAATATATTCATTGGGAAATTTATCCTCTAGAGGTTGATCATTATTATCATTTTGAATTCTAGATAAAAAATCAGCAATTGTGTTTTGTTTTCCAGGCCTATCTAGAATGGCAATGTTAAATTCTTGTAATAATAAGAGCCATCTGGTTCTTCTCCCATTAGTGATTGTATTATTCATTAGGTAGCTATTGGGAGAATGGTATGTGGGAATTAAAGTTTCATAGCCAGTTATATAATGTTTGAATTTGTTAATGGCATGAACTATAGCTAAAAACTCCTTCTCAGTTATAGTATAATTTAACTCTGCAAGAGTTAAACTAATTTATTAGTATAATATATTGCATAAGGAGTAACATCTCCTTTCCCTAAAATAGTTCCTAAGTTTGAATCTGAAGCATCACTTGAGATATGGAAAGGTAATTTCCAATCAAGTCCTTTTAAAATAGGTGCTTTAGAAATTTTCTTTTTCAAAGTTTGAAAGGCAGTTTGACATTCAGAATCCCATTTGAATTCACAGTCCTTGGTAAGAATTTTAAAAAGTGGAGATGCCAATTTTGCGAATTTTTCTATAAATCTTCTATAGTATCCAATAAAACCAAGAAAACTTCTAACATCTTGTTGGCAGTTTGGCATTGATAATTTATAAATGACTTCAACTTTAGATGAGTCCACCTTAATTCCATTTCCTGAAATTTGGTGACCTAAAACAATTCCTTCGTTAAACATCATGTCACATGGAATGAGTCGATCTTGCAGACAAGATAGACCTCCCTAGTATCTAAAGATATCTAGTGACAAGCAAGCCAATCAAAAACTATCTTTCTCTAAATATGCAATTATAAATAAAGGAAAACAAGTGTTTTAGGCCTACCTTGGGTCCAATGCAAGTTTGTGGAAGCCTCGCTTCTTTGATCCAAATGAGCTCCCTTGTCGCGAATCTGCAAACACAAAAATCAAACAAATTAAATAGCACCTGAAAAGCCAATATCATAAAGCATACTTATCATGATGATCAAGGAATTCATGAAACAAATGACATAAGACAATTTGTTGAGAAAAATGAATCTAATTGTATTAATTCAAATCAAGAAGAACTTTACAACCTGTGCCTTGATGCTTTACAAGCTCCTCCCAGGGTCCAACAGGAAGTCTCCTCTACTTTGACAAGTTTCACTCTCTTCCCAATGAAGCCAAAAAGGTATGTGATCTCTCCTCTCAAGCTTAACTAGGAAGTCTCAATTCCACCAGCATTTACCCTCAAAAATATTCAGCTTCTATCCTCTCTAGCAACCAGCCCAATGCCTTAATTTATAGTGCAATGGAGGGAAGTTACTAGGTCCTCCTTCAAAGGGATAAAGTCCTCCTCCAAAGGGATAGCTCCTCTCGTCAAGGGATTAGCTCCTTCTATTTTGGGATGCATGAACCACCTAAGAGCGACCAATCCACGTCAAAATTCCTTCTAGAATCATCTATAATTAACCCAAAGTGAGTTTTTAGAATAAACTTGCACCTTTTTTACTTTCATAGGGGTCCGCACCCACTCCTTTAGGGACAGAGCGGGCAGGTCCGCAGGTAATGTGAAAAGGGGGTGCGGGACCGCAGGCAATAGTGAGAGAAAGCGCGAAACCAGAGCTTTGTTGATTTTCAATGTCTTTCTCTCATTTTCAAAGCTTGACTTGAAGAGTTGAGGTCTGATACTTGCTTAGGAGGATAGTACAAGTGATGATAGACCCATATTGACTGAAAATAGTCATGGTGATGATATTTTTGTGTAACAGATTGCCCCCTAAAGTGTGAAGTCTGTAGTAGATGAGGATTTCATTTATCATTTAGGAAGAGTGAAGTACTTTATCATTTCGAGGGATCATCTTGTGGAGAGCCCAGTTGGAACTTGTAAAAACATTCAATGCAAAATATATATATATGAGATCATATCATCGTTGAGGTAGGCATTCCCATACTCAGATCAAAACTGACTAGAAAACTAACTACTTCTCTGATATAGGAATGACCTTGTAATACACCACAAGTATAGACACATGTAGACACAGTCTGGACGCAGCCATCTGTTTATGGATAGTCCACAATATAATGAATACAAAATTCCTCGTAGCCTGGATGGTGGAAACTAGATCCAGGGTCTTCATTTCTACTTCCCTGTTACACTAAAAAATGTCACCATGACTATTTTGCAGTTAGTATGGCTCCATCCACTGTCATACTATCCTCCTTGGCAAGTCTCATGCCTTTGCTCTGCATGTCAAACTCCAGAAAGAAGAGAAAAGTCATTTAAAGTCAATTATCTCTGGTACGCAGTTTCTCTTAGCCTTACCTGCGGGTACGCAGCCCAAGTTCACAATGCCTGCGTACAAGTACGCTCTGTATGTAAAGGGATGGGTGCGTACTCCTGTAAAGGTCAAAAGGCACAAGTTTCATCTTAAAAAAGTTACTTGTGGTCATTTCTAGAGCATTCTAGAAGCTTGTTTGACGTGTATGAAGCGCCTCCAGATGGTTCATGTACCCAAAGAAAGAGGGACTTATCCCATGAATAGGGGAGCCTATCCCATTGAAAGACGGGTTTATCCCATCCGTGGTGGAGCTAATTAACTTCCTCTAGAATACTATAAATATAGGCATTGGGCCAGAGGGAGGGAGGTTGAAAGCTGAACATTCCTAAGGGTATATGCTGCTGGAATTAGGACTTCCTTGTGAGAGCTTGTAAGGAGATTACCATCTTTACTTGTTTCCATTGGGAGGTGGGTGAGCTGATCAGAGTAAAGGAGGACTCTTGTGGACCCTGGGAGGAGCTTGCACAACACCAAGGCTCAGGTTGTAATGGTTCCTTTTGTTACCTTTAATACAAATTAGTCCATTCTTCTCAATAAATTGTTGTTTATGAGTTGTTTCATATACTCCTTGGTCTATATGTTGAATATTCTTTGTTTTATGTTATAATCAGGCGCTATTTAATGGTTTGACTGTTGGTGAATGCAGGTTTCGAAGAGAAGGAGGAGCTCATCCGGATCAATGAAGCTGCACTACTACAACAGCGTTTGTTTAAAGGTAAGATCTAAACACTTGATTTCTCATATTGTAATGCATATTTAGAGAAGGATTGTTCTCTTTTGTCTTGTTTGTCATTAGAAAGTCTTAGAATTCTAGGAAGGTCAGTTGTGTCCGCACTATTGACTGATTCCGTGTGACAAAATGGCGACTCCACTGGGGACACCATGGATTTGTTTGAGTTCTTTTTGATTTCATCTTTTGATCTGAGAAACACTGCATGTTTCCTGGTTTTTGGCTGTTGAACTGTGTGTTTGGGTAGGTTAGCTTAGGGTTCATTTAGTTTTTTCTTTTTCTTAGTTTTGGTCGAAGTACGCAGGCTCTGAGTTCAGCACAGTGCGTACTTGTACGCACTGTTACTGTGTGCACAGAGCGTACCCGCACCTGTCTTAACAGGTTGCCTGCGTACCCTGTTAAAATTAAGAAAAATTTTTAATTTTTGCTTTTTGCTCTTTAGATTTTGCTTTTATAGGTTTTTCCTGCCCAGATCCATTGGTTTGCTGTTAAAGATCTTCACCTGAACTTGTTTCGTTAGTATCGAGAGTTTTTGGTGGAATTCATAGAGTTTTTGCCTTAGGGTTTGATTTTTAACTGGTCCTGTAGTGACTTTGGCGTTAGAGGTTGTCAAACTTTGGATCTCCCTGGTTTTGTTCATCCCTCTTAGAAGTCGGACCTGTCATAGAGATCACCCTTGTGAGAGATCTACCTTTGTATCTTCTCTTTGCAAATCTCAAAAAGTTTGTCGATTTAAAGCTTTGAATTTCATTTTTGTGAAAAAGAACAAAAAGATTTCGATTTTGTTTTTTGATTAGTTTATGATTCTGCATAGACTGATCCTTAGTTGCTTTTGTCTAAGTAAAACATCCGGGAATCATCTTTGTAGGCTTTTGTCCTCTTTATTTTTTCTTTTAGGTGAATTTCCCTTTAGTTTACTTTTGAGTGAATTTGATTTGATTTCCTTAGATTTTTTATAATTGATTTTTGATAAATAGTTTTATATGCTTGATTAATATAGGAAAAATACAAAATTCTTTTGGAATCAAATTTGCTTTAGGAGCATTTGTAGTCTTTTGAAGAAAAGGAATTTTCGTGAATAATTAGTGGTCATGAGTGCATGTTTTGAAAAGATGAAGGAGAATTGTTTCTTTGATTGTCTTTGTTAAGAAAGTTGTTTTTTACAAAATTGCTTTCTCTCAACTCTCTTAGCTAAAAGATTCATTGAAAAAGGAAAGTAGTGTAAATCATCTTAGGTGCATCTTTGTAGTGGTTGTGAGTCGAGTCTACACACCACCAGTTTCATCTCCACTACCTTTTGTCTTAAGGAAGCCATAAAATTAACGCTTAAAGTAAAATCAACGTAGTAACTTTTATTTACTAGGGCTCTGAAACACCAATATAGATCAGGCTAGTGTCTTGGAGTAGGAGAGTAATAAACTCTCCAAGACAACAAAACCAAACAAGTAGCTTATCTTGTGATAGAATAAATCCAGCTGTTTCATTTACACTCTGGGAAAGCTCCTCTTAAAGGAGAAGCACGAGCTCGTGTCCAAACCAGTGAGGGGATCAATCCTCCCTCGTTGGGAACGACGCCAGACACGCACGTATTACAGACGGTAAACCTCGGATTAACCATTGTCGAGGAGCCAGGGGTCACTTGTCGGTAAACCTTGGATTATTGTCAAGGAGCCGGCAAGGGGATTGAGCTTGATACTCTACCCTTGCGTGCTGTTGGAGTTTAGACTGTTCCCCCAGGTGTACTTGTTGCTGTTGGTAACCTTAGTGACCATAATCTTTAGGATTCTATCGAGGTGACGGTGGAGGGAAGATCCCACTGTACCTAGAGCAGACGTCGGCTAGACTCACTTGGATTTTCCGGGGGGTTCACTTCACTCGAGACGGTTAAAGTGGAGGAACTTGTGCCGGTCTATTCATTAAGCAGGTTGCCGGGGTAACTGTTGCACCCACCACTTCTGTACTGAATCCGGTGATGTTGGACTTCATCACCAACTAGCGCTTTCGGTCCGGAAGGCTACTGTTTGTGCTTGGTTTGACGCCCTAGATTCTTTAGGCGTGTGATTCAAATTTGTTTGGTTCTTTAGAGACTTTAGGCGGTTTGCTTTGAGATTTTACTTTGTTTGCGTGTGCAGTAGTTAAAAATCTTTAACTGTGGTGGAATTACTGAGACAGTCCCGTAGACTTCGGGGCCAGTCTCCTGAGACTGTTTCTGTGGCCGAATTGTTGAGGCGATCCCGTAGACTTCGGGGTGAACCTCCTCGAGATGACCCAAGTGTCTTAGAAGGTTTGAAAGTCCTTGTAACCCCTCCTAGTGGCAGTAGAGTAGGTTCACCTGAAGAAGGAGAATCTTCCTTGGTAGTCCATCCAGATTACCAAAGTCTAGAGACAGGTTATAATCCTGACGCTGTTGCAGTTTCTGAGCTTACTGGTAGTTTTTCATCTGCTAGTGACATAGGCGAAGAACCTAAAATATCTGAACCTGTTACTCCAACTTCTAGTGTTCCTGATTCACCTAGGGTTGAAAGAGTCATAACCGAAAATCTTCCTTCTGGATTGATTGCTATTGAAGAACTTGCTCCAGAAGAAGAAGTAGGCCCTGTTCTTGAAGATCAACCTACCATTGATCTAAGAGAGCGTGAATCTATCTTTTACAGCCCTCCTAGAAGTACTACTTGGTATCTTTCGTTAACTAATTATCTAGACAACTTAAGTACTGGTTTTTCTCCACCTCGTACTCCTTTTCCATCTAGAGGTATATATAGTCCTATAAATATGTCTGGTCAGTTGTCCATGTTTCTCAATCATCTGAATCATTTTTACATGGCGGTCCTTCTGTTCCTATTGGGTATCAGTCACTTTCTGGTATTTTTTCAGGAGCATCTCCTCAACCCATTGAACATGGGTTATTAGCTGGAAACAATGGTAATAAGCCGTTGGGTGTAGGGGATATCTATATGATGTCAGGTTCAACTCCTAGTTCTCAACCTCAAGGTGGGCAGTTACTACCTAGGGGGAAACCTCAAGTAATGCCTGGGGGGCAACCTCAGGGTACACAAATTGTGTCTAGGGGACAAACTCAAGGACAGTATATACCTGTGGTACAATACTTACCTTAAGGTCAACTCCAGTCTCAATATGTACCCCAAGGTCAACCCCAGTATCAGTACTTACCTCAAGGGTATCAACCCCAAGGTCAGTACTCGAGTCAAGGTCAACCCCAGTATCAGTATTTACCTCAAGAGTATCAACCCCAGGGTCAGTACTCGACTCAAGGTTATCTACCACCTCAAGGTCAAACTTATGTTCAAAATATAGGAAACGTACCTGTCAATTATCAATCCTACCCTCAACCTGGTTATGGATCTCAGTATCCTCAACCTGTTACGGGTCAATACCCCGGAATGATGGTGTGGGATCCATCGCAAGGTCAACAGGTGATGCAGCCAAGTATACAGTTGTTACCTCAAATTGGACAACCCATAGTTTCTGGTACACCCCAGCAACCACAACCTGTCCAGTCAACTATTCAAACTCCTGTAACTTCGGTAGTTACTCAGTCGCCAATTGCACCTAGTACTCCATCTCAAACAACTGCTGCAACTACTGCACCATCTGTCCAGTCTACCGCACTTACTTCTGGAGTATCGACAGCTCCGGTTTCTACTGTCTCTGCAACCACCCCTCAGACATCTTTACCGTTGTCTGGATCTACGATTCAAACCACAGTTCAGATGCCTGTAGGGCAGCCTGGTTTAAGTACTGTTGTAACAAGTCAACCTCAATTTACGTACCAACAGTACCAGGGGCAGTATCAACTTGGTCCTGCTGTCCAACAACCGGTTTACCAGTATCAACCGTATCCTGGGTATACTTATCAACAACCTCAACAGCCCCAGTACGGTCCGGTTAATCCTGGTTTTCCAGGAGGATATAATATCCCGAATGCAATTCCTATTCCTAGTTATCCTGGATATCCTCCTCCTGGAACTGGTATTGTGGCCCAGAGTTTTAGAGATCCTAACTGGCAATTGTCGTTTATTGCAACTTTGGATTTACCCGACTTGACGCGCCTAACGAACGATCCAATCAATTATCTTCCGTTCTGGCCGCCAATGCCAAATAAGTTGCCCAGTGATATACCTAAGTTCGAAGGTAAGCCCGGAGAGGATCCGTCAAATCATGTGATGACTTACCACCTCTGGTGTGCTTCAAATTCTATCTTGGATGATTCGATCCGTTTACGTCTTTTCCAGCGTACGCTCATTGGTCTCGCGGCCAAGTGGTACATTGAGTTACCACAGGCCTCTTTTTATAATTTTAGCCAGTTAGCTACCTCGTTCCTTACTCATTTTCAGTTGCCGGTCAGATACGATAACGGTACTGAGTTATTAACTTCATTAAAACAATCGATGTCCACTTATATTTCTGACCATATTCATGAATGGCGACGTCGAAGACGTTTGGTGAAAGTTTATATCCCAGACCAAATCTTAGCTGAATGGTTTGTAAAATCATTATTACCGAAGATTACTGAAGACATAGCTAAGGCCGGAGTAGTCACTGAGGAGCAAGTCATTGCTCAAGCCCAGTACCTTGACTTAGTTTACACTCAGTCGGGTACGTTGCACGAGAAGATCCCAGATCTTCCTAAGTCGAATCAAATTGTTGCTGCTCCTTCAGGGTCTCATGCTGCTGATGGCATGATTGGTACGGTAAATATGAAAAGCAAGAAGAAATCCTCAAAGAATTCTTCTCCAATTATAACCTTACCAGACTCCCCGACAGGAGAGTCTTCTCCTGAAATTACCGCCGACGTTCACGCTGTAGAGTCATCTACGGCTAAATCCAAAAACGGTAGTAAAAAGAAAGGTAAGAAGAAAGAGAAAGCAGATAAGGCTCCAAAGGAGAAAAAAGAGAAGTCGGAATCTAATGACGAGAAGCGCAAACCTCGATATCCTTGTTTAATTTGTGAAGAAGATCATTTCACAAGAGATTGCCCTCATCGGGCAGAGGTTGTGAAAATCGTTAAAGGTTCCCCAACTCCTGCTGTTTTGAAAGATCCATTTCTAAAGCAGGAGAGTAAGATGATAGGTTCTTCCTCGAGTGCTAGTGAAGAATGAATATTGATGATGTCTCATGTACGGATTGCGACTCGGTCGCAGGATTATGGTAGTAAGAGTCCTGTTGATGGTAAAGAAGCAGAATATTCTCATTCTAATCCATCAACCTCAGCTCCTGATTCTGATCCACTACAGATCGAGAAACCTAACCCAGACTTAGTAATCAAACCGCCCGCCAAGGGTATACTTCGAAAGTCTGCTTTCAATCCACATGCGAGAGCAGCTCAGAATTATAACATTGTTGAGGATTTAGCTGTTTCACCCTCAGTAATGTCGGCTTTGGAAGTGCTGCAATCATGTCCAGCACAACGCAAATTACTTTTGTCAGCTATAGGCGATGTTGATATTCAGGACCCGAACCTGATAATCTTCGATCTAGAAAATAGTACACCGCGTCTCCCTCATCAAATGGCTTTCCAGATACCAGTGATAGTCAAAAACAGGCCCATTCATCGGGCTGTAATTGATGAAGGAGCTTCTACGTGTATTATGTCGATTCAGTGTTGGAGATCGCTTGGTTCTCCTGCATTGAACCAATCCCCGACGATTCTTAAGGCCTTCGATGCCCGTGGGTTCCATCCGTTTGGCATTCTTCAGGATTTGCCTATAGGGGTTGAAGGAAAAACCGTTAGTATGGATGTGGAAGTGGTTGATGCCCCTCTAGACTACAACCTTCTTTTGGGTCGCAGTTGGTCTTACGCTATGACAGAAATCGTGTCATCGGTCTTCAGAGTTATAAAATTTCCACACAATGGTAAGATCGTGACCATAGACCAGCTGGCTTACTTTTCATCCGACCCAGCCTCTTCTGAGAGTATCCAGCATGTCGGTAAAATGACTATCCCTTACAAGGATATTGGTGTAGGTTTAGTTAAAGATTCCGGTTTACTGGGAACTTTTCCTTTTCCTCCACTCAATGCAGACCCTTCATTTGCTTTTATTCATATGATTACTTCAGACACTATTATTTACGATGATCCTTGGATTATCCCATCTGAATCTAAGATAGACTCATTCGGTGATGCTATGCCTTTGAGTCCATATGAAATTGCTTATGAAGCAGTGCAGTCTTTTTCCGACACGAGTTCAACCCAAATTGACCAAATGAATGTGGTCGGTGAAGAATCACTTTTCACGGCGATGCCTACATTCGAAGCAAGCGGCAAGACAACAACAATTTTCGTATTCAATCACATTATTGCTAGGTTTGGTGTCCCGCAAGCGATAATCACTGACCATGGGCGCCATTTTCGAAACGTTATGATGACAGAACTTACAAGCCAGCTTGGTTTACGTCATGATAGTTCTACTCCTTATTATCCCCAAGCAAATGGTTTGGTTGAGTCTATCAACAAAGTTCTAGTCATCATGATCTGACGGATCATTGGTATCCATCGGTCGAATTGGCACAACATGTTATTTTCGGCGCTATGGGCATACCGAACCTCAGTGAAAACATCAATAGGGTTCACTCCTTTCCAACTAGTTTATGGTTTGGAAGCTGTGTTACCCATTGAATGCGAGATCTCGTCACTGCAAATGGCCATCGAATTACTCCCAGCTACTTCCGAAGAGGAGAAGCGTCTGTTATACTTAGCTAAATTAGATGAGACTCAACGTGAAGCTGCTTTAGCAATCGAGACTCACGCAAAGCGAATGAAAGCTCAGTATGACCGGAATGTGACCCCTCGAAGTTTTTCGGAAGGAGACCTAGTGTTGTTATATGAACAAGCTAATGATAAGCTAGGCGCTGGAAAATTCGTTCCTATGTGGCATGGGCCCTACATTGTTAAGCGAAAGCTAGCAAAAGGGGCCTATGAGCTGGTAGACTTTGATGGGGACTCTTTGGGTAAACCCAGAAATGGACTTTACCTAAAGAGGTATTATGCTTAAATCATGGGTTTGGAGATCTTAGTTAGTTTAGTTTTCTTTTCTAGCCAGTATGTGTGCTTAGTTTAGACTGTGTGCTTAGTTTAGACAGTGTGCTTTAATCTAGAAGAGTGTGTTTTCGTCATTATTCTGGCTTATCTTGGTTTTTCTCTTGATATTGCAGATGTCGACGCCTCTCCAAACATACATTGGATGTGCTGATGGTGCTTGTCGTAGTACACGGAATATCTCTTCCGCAGCTTGGGTTATCTATTCGCCCTCTGACGAGTTAGTTTCTATGCATGGGGTGAGCCTCGGTCAAACAACAAACAACATTGCAGAATACAGTGCAGTGATTGAATTATTATCTGAGTCTATTTCATTTGGGATTCAGAGTTTGATAGTGAGGTTAGATTCTGAACTCGTTGTATTACAGCTTAATAGAGTCTATGCCATTAGAAATCCGGTGTTGCTGAGATTGTTTTTGAGGGTGCGTCTCTTGGAACGTGAATTTGATTACATTGAATATCAACATATTCCAAGGTCTTTAAACACATTAGCAGATGCAATGGCGTCTCGAATGTTAAATAGACATTTGTAAACAATCATAAATGCAAATTTATAAACATTTCATCATACATGTTAAACAAAATAAGTCGGTAATAATGATATATATATAGATAGGAGTGTGTCAAAAAATATACATCGTCTTCGATCATAGATTTAAAACACCTTATGATCGGCAAAATGATAAGTACAAAAAGTCAAAATGTCACATGTGACTACAAAAGGTGACCATCCAGTCACTGGTGGTGCTCTCTGTAAGACACCACTGCACGGGCTACCCTACATAAAAATCTCCTAAAAGACCCCGGGACTGCGACTACATAACGCTGCAGTCTGATAGGAATATCATCTATGGTCGTCTCCGGTATGTCCACCGTCAGACGCTCTAGATCCTGCTCCAACTCAGCTAGCATCTCTGCGGCCGCATCCTGTGGGGCTGGAGCCGGTACAGCTGGATGTCTCCTCTCAAAAGCCCGGAGATTGGCTGGGCACCGTGGGCCTACATCTGCATTTTGAACATTTTTACTGTTAGTTTGAGACGATATATAAAAAAAAAAAAAAAATAGATAATTTAAAAAACTTGTGAAAAATGAAATACCTCTGTCATCCCATTGTTCTCCCGGTGGAAGAACCATGTCCGGATCATTTCGAAAATCCATTCCGGCATAAGCAAAATCCTGAATAGCAAAGACCTGGCCCCAAGGATAATTTTAGGGGCGAATGTTCGCCCTTTGGCGAAATTAAGGGTTTTTAAATTTTTAGTGGGCGAATATTTTGTATCATAGTACATTTTTACAAATCACCTCAAATAGCCCACCTTATTTTAAGGGAGAGGGTAAAAAAGGTAAATTTAGCCCTTGAAATTAGGACTTACAACCTTCCATTCGCCCATTTTCAAGAATAGGTTTTATTTAAGTGAATCCTATGGGCCAAATACCATATTTATAAAAGAGGTATGGTAAATTAATAAAAATATAAATAAATGAGAGGTATGGTAAATAAATAAAACATTTTTTTATATTTACTCCATAAGTCACCTTATATACATGTAAGGGTGTAAACAAATAAAAATATAAGTAAAGTGGAGGTATGGTAAATAAATAAAACGTCTTTTTATACTTACTCAAAAGGTATGGTAAATAAATAAAAATATAAATAAACTAGACGTATCGTAAATAAATAGAACCTCTTTCTATATTTAGTCCATAACCCTCGTTCTATTTATGAAGGCTCAAGAAAGAGGTTTTATTTAAGTGAATCCTATGGGCCAAATACCATATTTGTAAAAGAGGTATGGTAAATTAATAAAAATATAAATAAACGAGAGGTATGGTAAACAAATAAAACATTTTTTTATATTTACTCCATAAGTCACCTTATATTTACGAACACTCAAAAAATGGGTTATATTTAGGTGAAACCTATGGCCAAAATACTATGGGACAAATACCATCGACTAGATTGTTATTAATACCATGCAAAAAACCATTATTAACCCTAATATTAGAATTAATAAAAATAAAAATGGCACATGGTATTGACCCATGGTACTCACCAAAATGGCACATGGTATTGACCCATGGTATTCACCTGGAATGTAGCCTATTTAAATGGGGGAATTAAACCAGCATGTAGCCTATGCTAAGATTCACTAGGACTTTACAAAGTTTTATTATTTAGTGAAATACTCGCCAAGATCTTACAAGATTTTACAATTGAGTAAAATATTCGCCATGACTGGTGAGAGATTCGCCAAAAAATTATATATACATATTATATTATTGATAAAATCGCCTTCCATTTTTCCTATATACCATGGAGATTCGCCCATTTATTATATTTATAAATTTAGAGGGGGTTCTTAAAATTTTCCCTGCCTGGCCCTCTAGCCAGTGAAAGTAACCATCAGGAAATCGAACCACTGTCGTGCCCTCATCAGGATGTCGGGCCATCACTGTAACCCATCTCGTCAACTTAGGCTCCCGAGGAGCCCCAACTGGAACAGTAAGCTGCTGAGGGATCAACATAGGAACTCTCTCTAGGGCAAAGCTCACAACCAAAGGTCCATACCCAAAGGTCTTTAGTTTCCCAGTCTTTACCCTAGTTAGTTGGGCCTTCATGTTGGCCAACACAGCTTCGCACCAGTTGAAAATGGTGCCTTGGTAGCAATCTATTGCTATCTGCATTTGGGACCCGGTGGCAATGTGCAAGGCGGCTGCGCCGCAGAGTCTGGTAACTGTAAAGGAAATTACCATAAGTTCAGGCAGGGATATATACTTGATTTCTATCCCTTTCTCCTGGTTCTGGTTGTTGCACCACTCTAGCCGGAGGCTAGCAAGGGATTGGCCACCCGGCCTAGTCCCGGAGAGAGTCAGATGCTCGCCCCTGTTGGGAAAACCAGTGAGAAAATATATATCAGAGGGCTCTATCTCGAGCCGGTGCTCTCCGATGTAAAAGCATTGTTCCTGGACGTTCCACCTTTCAACCAGCCACTCTAAGAATGCCACCTGTGCCCTCATGCCAGCTATGGCCCAGTATTTGTATAGCCCGCATGCCTTCAAAGCATCAATGGAGGGTTGATGATTTATTCCGGCTAAATCAACATCCTCGTGCTCTCTTTCACGCCAATCAAGCATGGTGTGCTCCCTACACATCATTAAACATCGGTTAGAATTCATAAAATGTAAAAATTTTGGTTTATTTTGGAAGTATGGGGGTTTCAATTTGCGTTTTACGGGGTACGCACCCCAGCCTTTAGGAACAGAGCGCCCGTACGCACCTTCCCTTAAGGCCGGGTGTGTACACCCCGTAATTTTCTCATTGAGAAAATATCGGGGTACGCAGGTCAGTAGTGCATGACCTGCGTACCCCGAAGTGCGCATCTTGAAACCCCAAGACCCCCAAAAAATGAAATAAAAGCTTAAAAATGAATTTTAAACGGATGGAAAGCAAGAGAGGGGTGTTGTAGAATACCTGGTGAAACGGCGTTCGATTCTGACGGTCGGATTCTCCGCAATCTTCACGGGAAATTTCTTGCCAAAAGCCCTTTTCTCAACCTCAACAGTAAAATGGTAAAAATGACATGGTAAGAAGTCTTTTTATAGGTTTTTTGGATAAATGAGTGCTAAATTTGTTTATTTTTCACCGTAAAAGGATATTTTTCAATGTATTTTTGCCCATCTTAAACAGGTATGAGTAATGTGTTGTTTTTGTGTAGGATAAAAGGAATTTAGGGTAAATTATCATTTTTCACGTCAGAGTCATCTTTTAAGCCCTTTTCTGACTCCTAAAACATGAAAAGATTGCCGAGTGTTTCTTTTACACTCGTTAAATTGGAATTAAAAGACGATCTTCTTGTAGCTCTTTTCCGATCGTAAAAACGCGAAAAGATTGCCGGGTTTTTTGTCGTTTCGAACTCGATACTGGAAATAAAATGATGTGTTTTTGATCGCTTTTTACTTTTCAGGTCAACAACACTAAACATGAAAGTACTCCTTGGTCGCAAGATCAAGCGGTTCTCTCAGGTATGATTTTATACTTTTTCGGGCTTAAGAGACACAAACTTACGAAAAAGTTCACATTGGAGTCTCCTTTAGTTTTTTCAGACTCTCTAAAATTGAAAAACACCGAGTTTCTCCTATACTGGACTCGTTAAAATTTCACAGTAAAGGGCCTGTTCGATTACAAACAGGAACGGACCACTCCTTCTTAGGGTCCGAATCTAAACTAAGTTGGACTCATCCGAAGGATGAGCTTATAATCAAGCATATGTTATCCTCCTCAAGATTGTAAAAAATAAAGAGGTACTTGCCAGAAATGGTGGGGGAAAAGAGAGAAGAATGAACCTATTTGTTATCCTTTGCTACAAAAGAACCTTATCACCGCTCTTGAACACGACACTTTTCATTCACCTGGGTTGGGAAATCCTTTTCCTTAAAGTTGATTAAACCACTTTGAAAGTCTTCAACCGTTTTGGGTATTAACTTTGGGTCAATCACCAAGCCATCTGTCGTGTCATTATGTGTTCAAGAGGTCTCTGCAAATAAACCATTCATACGCAAAACACATGTCATCCATTTGACCATCCCTAAGTCAGTCCTTACAGCAACATTTCTTCAACTCGAACAATGATTTCGTGTTGTAGGCTTTCCTACAACGGGTCGCTTTCTATCGACATCATCACATTATCTAGAAAGATGACTTAGAAATCGTCAGTACCTTGAAGTCTGCATGCATCAATGGCAGGTTTCTCGCCTTTGACGACAATTTACATCATTGACTTTCGATCAAGGGATTTCGTGACATGTTCGACATCAACCCATTCATTCACATTTCATGGATTGTACTGGGTACTTTGAGAACTATTGACATCACTGGTGGTCTCTCTCACACTTGTTAACGGTTTACATCATCGACTGGTAATCAAGTGGTTTCTACCATGCTCGACATCAACTCATTTATTCGCATGGTTAGGATCGTACCAATTTGAGAAGTAGAGATGAAGACCCTGGATCTAGTTTCCGCCATCCAGGCTGCGAGGAGTTTTGTATTCATTATATAGTAGACTTATTATAAACAGATGGCTGCGTCCATACTGTGTCTACAGAATTCTATGATTGTGATGTACTGCAAAATCATTCTTGTATCAGAGCAGTAGTTAGATTGTTAGTTAAAGTTTTCAATCTGAGTATGGGAATGCCTACCTCAGTGATGATATAATTTTATATATGTCTTTTGTGTTGAATAATTGCAGGTTCTGACCAGGCTCTCCGCAAGATACTCCTTGAAATGATAAAGTACTTCACCCTTCCTAGATCATATGAAACCCTAATCTACTACAGGCTTTGCACTTTAGGGGGCAATCTGTTACACTAAAAAATGTCACCATGACTATTTTGCAGTTAGTATGGCTCCATCCACTGTCATACTATCCTCATTGGCAAGTCTCATGCCTCTGCTATGCATGTCAAACTCCAGAAAGAAGAGAAAAGTCATTTAAAGTCAATTATCTCTGGTACGCTGTTTCTCTTAGCCTTACCTGCGGGTACGCAACCCAAGTTCACAATGCCTGCATACAAGTACGCTCTGTATGTAAAGGGATGGGTGCGTACTCCTGTAAAGGTCAAAAGGCGCAAGTTTCATCTTAAAAAAGTTACTTGTGGTCATTTCTAGAGCATTCTAGAAGCTTGTTTGACGTGTATGAAGCGCCTCCAGATGGTTCATGTACCCAAAGAAAGAGGGACTTATCCCATGAAGAGGGGAGCCTATCCCATTGAAAGAGGGGCTTATCCCATCCATGGTGGAGCTAATTAACTTCCTCTAGAATACTATAAATACAGGCATTGGGCCAGAGGGAGGGAGGTTGAAAGCTGAACATTCCTAAGGGTAGATGCTGCTGGAATTAGGACTTCCTTGTGAGAGCTTGTAAGGAGAGATTACCATCTTTACTTGTTTCCATTGGGAGGTGGGTGAGCTGATCAGAGTAAAGGAGGACTCTTGTGGACCCTGGGAGGAGCTTGCACAACACCAAGGCTCAGGTTGTAATGGTTCCTTTTGTTACCTTTAATACAAATTAGTCCATTCTTCTCAATAACTTGTTGTTTATGAGTTGTTTCATATACTCCTTGGTCTATATGTTGAATATGCTTTGTTTTATGTTATAATCAGGTGCTATTTAATGGTTTGACTGTTGGTGAATTCAGGTTTCGAAGAGAAGGAGGAGCTCATCCGGATCAACGAAGCTGGACTACTACAACAGCGTTTGGTTAAAGGTAAGAGCTAAACACTTGATTTCTCATATTGTAATGCATATTTAGAGAAGGATTGTTCTCTTTTGTCTTGTTTGTCATTAGAAAGTCTTAGACTTCTAGGAAGGTCGGTTGTGTCCGCACTATTGACTGATTCTGTGTGACATTCCCGAAACAGTACGATTCTATCCATGCGAATGAATGTGTTGAAGTTGAACATGGTAGAAACCACTTGATTACTAGTCAATGATTTAAATTGTTAACAAGTGTGAAAGAAACCACCAGTAATGTCAATGGCTCTCAAAGTACTCAGTACAATCCATGAAATGTGAATAGATGTGTTGATGTCGAACATGTCACAGAATCCTTTGATCGAAGGTCAATGATGCAACCTATCGTCGAAGGCGAGAAACCTACCATTGAGGCATGAAGATCCCAAGGTACTGACGATTTCTAGATCATATTTCTAGATAATGAGCTGGAGTCGATAGAAAGCGATTCGTCGTAGGCAAGCCCACAACATGAAATCATAGATCAAGTTGAAGAAATTTAGTTGCAAGGACTGACTCAGGGATGGTCAAGATGAATGACAGATATTTTGCAGATGAATGGCTTATTGGCACTGACCTCTTGAACACATAACAACACAGCAGATGGTTTGGTGACAATTGACCCAAAGTTAATACCCAGAAACCAGCTGAAGACTTTCAATGTGGTTTGATCAATTGTTAGGCAAAGGATTTCCCAACCCAGGTGAATGAAAGTGTCATGTTCAAGAGTGGTTACAAAGTATGACAAACAGGCTCATTTTTCTCTCTTTTGCCCCACCATTTCTGGCAAGTACCTCTTTATTTTTGACAAGCTTGAGGAGGATAAAATTTGCTTGATTATAAGCTCATCCTTCGGGTGAGTCCAACTTAGTTTAAATTCGAACCCTAAGAAGGAGTGGTCCATTCCTATTTGTAATTGAACAGGTCCTTTACTGTTAAATTTTAACGAGTCCAGTATAGGAGAAACTCGAAGTTTTTCAATTTTAGAGAGTCTAAAAAAACTTAA
This sequence comes from Pinus tabuliformis, assembly GCA_031772625.1. Taxonomy (NCBI): domain Eukaryota; kingdom Viridiplantae; phylum Streptophyta; class Pinopsida; order Pinales; family Pinaceae; genus Pinus; species Pinus tabuliformis. Next base: position 1,886,038,159 of record CM062818.1, on the reverse strand, counting down.
GAAGACTCCAGGGTTGACCTTTTTCATAAATTTGTGTCTCCCAAGCCCAAAAAAGTATAAAATAATACTTGAGAGAACCGCTTGATCTTTACGACCAAGGAGTACTTTTCGTAATTAGTGCCCCTGATCCAAAAAAGTAAAAAAATGATCAATGACACGTCGTTTTATAACCAATATCGAATTTGAAACAATAAAAATCTGGCAATCGTTTCACGTTTTTATGGTCAGGAAAAGAGCTGTAAGTGGACCATCTTTTTAGTTATGTTTTAACAAGTTTAAAAAGAAAAACTCGGCGATCTTTTCATGTTTTAGGAGTCAGAAAAAAGCTTAAAGGTGACTCTAATGTTTTTCGTCGAAAATGACCGATTTCGCCTAAAAAATCTGTTATCCTGAACAAAAACTCAAATATTACTCATCCCTGTTTAAAATGGATAAAAATATTGCAAAAGTTACCTTTCCAAAGTGAAACATAAACAAATTTACAATTCATTTATTCAAGAAACTTATAAAAAGGGCTTTCGTCAATTCATTTTTACCGTTTGAGATTTGGGTGAGAAAAAAGTGCTTTTGGTCAGAAACTTCCTGTGAAGATTGCGGAAAATCCATTCGTCGGAATCAAGTGCCATCTCCTCCAGGTAATCCACATCATCCTACTCTTCAATTTCATCTGTTTCAATTTGTTTTTTAGGGTTTTATTTCACTTTTAAGAGGATTTTAAGGCTAGAAACTCGCGCGCGGGGGCCCGTAGGCATAACACAGGCAGCCTGCGGACCTCGACTTTTTCTCAATGGGGAAAAAGTTAGGGGTCCGCACCTGCCATGAAGGCAAGGTGCAGACCCACGCACTATCTCTAAGAGAGAGGGTGCGGTCCCCACAGCAAGGGTTTTTAACCCTAAATTTCTCAAAATTCACCCAAACAATTTATTTTTTTGCATTCTAATTCGCCTTTTTGTTGCATGTAGAGTATACATCATGCTTGATTGGCAAGAATGGGAGCATGAGGACATAGATCTTGCCGCGTTAAATCACCAACCTTCGATCAATGCATTGAGGGCATGCGGCTTGTACAAATTCTGGGCCATACCTGGCATGAGGGCCCAGGTGGACTTCTTGCAGTGGCTGGTAGACAGGTGGAGCATACAGGACCAGTGCTTCTTCATTGGTGGTCACTAGCTCGAAATGGAGCTGGCAGACATATACTTTTTGACCGGTTTGCCTAAGAGAGGTGAAGACTTGACTCTATTCGGGACTAGGCTAGGTGGCCAGTCTGTCGATAGCCTCCGACTACAGTTCTGTGACAACCAAACTAGAGACAAAGGGATAGACATCAAAACCATATCCCATCCTGAACTCATGGTGATTGCATTTACTGTTACCAGGCTCTGTGGGAGCGCTGCACTACATATAGCCATTAGATCCCAGATGCGGATGGCAGTTGACTGCTTTCGAGGCACCATCTTCAACTGGTGCGATGCTGTGTTGGCTAATGTAAAAGGCCAACTGACCAGAGCCAAGAATGGACAACTGAAGACCTTTGGATATGGTGCTTTAGTTGTGAGCTTTGGTTTGGAGAGGGTCCCAATGTTGGTCCCGCAGCACCTCACTATTGGAGCTGGACTTCCTCGAGAGCCCAAACTGATGCGATGGGTTGCAGTTATAGCCCATCATCCTGATGAGGGGACAGAGGCTGCTTGATTCAAACCTGAGTATTTCCATTGGTTGGAAAACTAGGTTTTTTCTATTCAGGACTTTCGTTACGCTGGGGTAGATTTTCGCGGTGACCCAGACATGGCTCTTCCACCAGGAGAGCAATGGGATGACTCAGGTAAAGTCATTTTCAACATTTTCCTATTTTATTTTATTTTTTGTTTTTATATCGTCCCAAAACTGATAGTAAAAGTTTCAAATGTAGATGTGGGTCCACAGCGACCAGCTGCTCTCTGGCCTTACGAGAGGAAACAACCAGCTGCAACAGCACTATCCCCACAAGACGAATCAGCAGAGACCTTGGCCGAATTGGAGAGCCATCTAGAGCGTTTAACAGGAGACATTCCAGAGACCGGCATAGATGACATTCCTCGTCGACTACAACGCTATGTGATTGGGGTCCCAGGACCTTTTAGGAGGTTCCTTTGTAAGGTGGCCCGTACAGTGGTTTCTTATCGAGATCATCACCAGTGATAGGATGATCGCCTATTGTAGACACATATGACATTTTTTTGATTTTTGTACTTATCATTTTTGCCAATCATAAGGTGTTTTTCAACCTATGATCGAGGACGATGTATATTTTGACACACTCCTATATTATACTATATCACTATTACCGGCTTATCTTGTAAAACATGTTTATGGAATGTTTTTAAATTTACATGTATGATTATTGCAAATGTCTACTTAACATTTGAGAAGAAATTGCATCTGCTAATGCATTTAAAGATCTTGGAATATGCTGATATTCAATATAATCAAATTCACGTTCTAAGACATGCACTCTCAAAAATAATCTCACTAACACTAGATTTCTAATGGCATATACTCTATTAAGCTGTAATACAATGAGTTCAGAATCTAACCTCACTATCAAACTCCGAATCCCAAATGAAATAGATTCAGATAATAACTCAATCACTGCACTATACTCGGCAATGTTGTTCGTTGTTTGACCCAGGCTTACCCCATGCATAGACACCAACTCGTGAGAGGGCGAATAGATAACCCAAGTTGCGGAAGAAATGTTTCATGTATTACAACAAGCACCATCAGCAAAACCAATGTATGATTGGAGAGGCATCGACATCTGCAATATCAAGAGTAAAACCAAGATAAGCAGGAATAATGACGAAAAACACTCTCTAAGCTAAGCACACTTTTTAAACTAAAATACACCAGCTAGAAAGAAAACTAACCTAACTAAAAATCTCCACACCCATTTTTAAGCATAATACCTCTTTAGGTAATGACCATTTCTGGGTTTACCTAAAGAGTCCCTGTTAAAGTCTACCAATTCATAGGCCCCTTTTGCCAGCTTTCGCTTGACAACATAGGTACCATGCCACATAGGAATGAATTTTCTAGTGCCTAATTTATCATTAGCTTGATCGTACAATAAGACTAGGTCGCCTTCCGAAAAATTTTGAGGGGTCACATTTCAATCATACTGAGCTTTAATACGTTTTGCATGAGTTTCGATCGCTAATGCAGAATCACGTCGATTCTCATCTGGCTGAGCCAAGTATAACAAATGTCTTTCCTCTTCAGAAGTGGCTGGAAGTAACTCAATGACCATTTGCAATGACAGGATTTCGCATTCAATGGGTAACACAGCTTCGAGACCATAAACTATTTGGAAAGGAGTGAACCCTGTTGACGTTTTTACTGAGGTTTGATACGTCCAAAGCGCTGAAAATAGCATGTTATGCCAATTCGACCGATGAATCCCAATGATTCATTGGATCATGATGACTAAAAATTTGTTGATGGATTCAACCAGACCATTAGCTTGTGGATAATAAGGAGTTGAACTATCGTGACGCAAGCCAAGCTGGCCTGTAAGTTCAGTCATCATAACGTTTCGAAAATGATGCCCATGATCAGTGATAATCGCTTGTGGAACACCAAACCTAGCAATTATATGATTTAACACGAAAATCACAGCTATTTTGCCATCTGCCTCAAATGTAGGCATCGCCTCGGCCCACTTGGTAAAATAATCTACCGCAAGGATAATATACGCATGCCCCTCGGCCGAGTGAGGGTTACATGTAATAAAATCGATACCCCATTTTGCAAACGGGCCGACGACAATTATAGGGTGGAGAGGAGCAGGTGGAGCGCGCATCTTTCGATCAAAAATTTGGGAGTTGTGGAATTTTCGGACCGCGTTAATACAATATTTAAACAAAGACGGCCAGAAGTAGCCAGCGCATAATATCTTTTGGGTTGTGGCATACCCAGACATATGACCGCCACACGCTCTAGAGTGACAGTCATTTAGAACCCTTTCAGCTTCCTCATGTGTTAAACAATGTCAAAAAAAAGAGTCCGCCCCAAGGAAAATTTTAAGGATGGAAATTTCCGCCCCACGGCGATAAAGAGTATCTCCAATAATTCTGAATTGTTGGGACTGGAATCATATTTTTCGACGTTCTAACATTGAAATTTCTGGCCGAAAGGATTGGGTCTGGAGATAAATGATGATATCTCCATACCATGGATCTAAAGTGCTAATTAGAAACAAGGATTCGTCCGCAATGGGCTCCTCCGCCATAGTTTCCGTGTCAGCACGCGGGAAGTCACACATTAACTCCGCAAAAACTAAAGATTTCTTCGACTTAGACTTTTCAAATTCCAAGTCGAACTCCTGCAGGATCACAATCCATTTGGAGTACTTGCCCCCTAGCAATTGCTTGGTCAAAATATAGATCATAGGGTTGCAATCAGAAATTACTGTAGTTTTACGTAGTAAAATGTAATGACGAAAACATTGGACAGCTTGAATAGCTGCCAATGCCAATTTCTCCACATGTGAGTATTTTAGCTCAGTTGGATTTAAAGTTCGACTAAGGTAATATATCACATGTTCAGTACCGAATTCATCTTCCTGAACTAACACCATTCCAATGGTGGAATGGGAAGTGGCGAGATACAAGAAGTAGTCCTGGTTGTAGTTGGGAGGATGCAATAACGGTGCATGGGTCAACGCGTGTTTTAGTGCATCAAAAGATTTCTGAGCTATCTCATCCCAATAGAATGGAGTATTCTGTTTGAACAACTGGGTAAAACCCTTTGTAACCTCGGCGTAGTTAGGAATGAATCGTCGTAAAAAGTTTTCTTTCCCTTGCAAACTTTGGAGTTGGTGAAGACTCGAAGGAGGAGGCAATTTAACAATAGCTTCAGCCTTCGAGGGGTCGACGCGAATGTCGGCTTTCGAAACAAAAAACCCCAGTAACCGACCCGTTTCTATGCAGAAAACACACTTGTGTGGATTCAACCTAATCCGATAATGCCTACACCTCATAAAGATTGCTCGCAAATGGATGAGATGATTAGCTCGATGTAATGAATGAGCAGGAAAATCATCGAGATAGGGTTGCACAATGTGCTTGATGTCATGAAACACATAAGACATGGCCCTTTGAAAAGTTGCCCCGGAATTCTTGAGCCCAAAAGGTAATTTGCAATAAGAAAATGTCCCCCATGGACAAATGAAAGCCGTTTTTGGTTGAACGGCAGGTAGAATATTGATTTGATTGTATCCGGAAAAACCATCCATGAAGGAAAATATTTCACTGCGGGCACAATCATCAATGATTTGATCGATATAGGGAGTTGGGTAATTGTCCTTTGGACAGGCTCGATTAATGTCCCTATAATCGATACATATTCTTATTGTCCCTTGCTTTTTGTTAACAGGAACAATATTCGATACCCAATCCGTTAACGGAATCGAATAAATGAAACCTGCTTTGAGTAATTTTTCAACTTCTGCTTTAATAGCAGCAGCTTTTCTCGGGTGAATCTGACACAAACGTTGCCGGACGGGTTTAGCATCTGGGTAAGTCTTGATTTCATGAACAATAATTGCGGGGTCAATTCCTAGCATTTCCTCATATGACCAGGCAAACATGTTGCAGAATTCTTGAAATAGGGCCTTATATATTTGAATTTCATCTTCCATACACGAGGCACCTATATGAATGTTTTCAACAATTCCAGGCTTAACCGAAATATCAATAGGAATAGTTCGAGAAATTTTTCCCAAATTTAACTCGGAATCAGGATTTTTCATTGGATTCTGAGGTTCCTTGACATATTCAGTCGTAAAAATGGATGAGAAATCATTTTCAAAACGATCATTCTCGAGTAAAAACGTAAATCTATGATGAAGATCTTCCCATGGTAAATCATCGACACATAGGATTTCACAAATTTGCTCATCAGAGTGAACAAGTCCGGAAAACGTTGTTGAATCCGAGTTTGATGTGAAAAGTGATTCCTCAAGGACCACATTCATTAAGTCAATTTTGGTTGAAGATGGGTCGGAAAACGACTACATGGCCTGATATGCAATTTCATATGGACTCAAAGGCATAACATCACCAAATGAGTCTATCTCAGATTCAGAAGGTATGATCCAAGGATCATCATAAACAATGGTGTCTGATGAAATCATATGAATGGTTGCAAAAGAAGATGATGCATTGATAGGAGTAAAAGGAAAAGTTCCCAGTAAACCAACATCTTTAACTAGTCCTACTCCAACAACCTTATACGGGATAGTCGTTTTACCGACATACTGAATGCTTTCAGAAGAGGCTGGGTCAGATGAAAAGTAAGCCAGCTGGTCTATTGTTACAATCTTTCCATTATGAGGAAACTTTATAACCCGAAAGACCGATCAAACGAGAGCTGTGATAGCGTAAGACCAACTACGACCCTAGAGAAGGTTGTAATCTAGAGGGGCATCAACCACCTCCACATCTAGATTAACAGTTTTGCCTTCTACCCCTATAGGTAAATCCTGTAGAATGCTAAAAGGATGAAACCCACGGCCATGAAAGCCCTTTAGAATCATTGGGGATTGATTTAGTGAAGGAGAACCAAGCGATCTCCAACACTGTATCGACATAATACACGTTGAGGCTCCCTCATCAATCACAGTCCTATGAATAGGTCTGTTTTTTACTATCACTTGGATCTAGAAAGCCATTTGATGAGGTAAGCGCGGTGTACTATTTTCTAGATCGAAAATTATTAGGTTTGAGTCCTGAACGTCAATAGCTCCTATAGCCGACAAAAGTAATTTACGCTGTGCTGGACATGATTGCAGCACTTCCAAAGCTGACATTGCTGAAGGTGAAACAACTAAATCTTCAACAATGTTATAGTTCTGAGCCGCTCTCGAATGTGGATTGAAAGATGACTTTCGAAGTATACCCTTAGCGGGCGGTTTGATTACTAAGTCTGGATTAGGTTTCTCGATCTGTAGTGGATCGAAACCGGGAGTTGAGGTTGATGGGTTAGAATGAGAAGATTCTGCTTCTTTACCATCAATAGGACTTTTACTACCATAATCATGCGATCGAGTCGCAATCCTAACATGGGACATCATCAGTATGGGTTCTTCATTGGCATTTGAGGAAGAACCTATCATCTTACTGTCTTGACTTGGAAAAGGATCCTTCAAACAGTAGGCGTTTGGGAACCTTTGACAATTTTCACAACCTCTGCACGATGAGGGAAGTCTCTTGTAAAATGTTCTTCGTCACAAACGAGACAAGGATAACGAGGTTTGCGTTTCTCATCATTTGATTCCGCTTTTTCTGGTTTCTCTTTCGAATTTTTATCTGTTTTATTTTTCTTCTTCCCTTTCTTCTTACCACCAGATTTTGATTTGGTTGTAGATGACTCTACAACATGAATATCGACAGAAATATTTGCGGAAGAATCTCCTGTCGGGGGATCTGGCAAGGTTTTGATAGGAGAATAATTCTTAGAAGACTTCTTCTTACTTTTGGTATTAACCGTACCAATCATACCGTCAGCGGCATGAGACCCCGAAGGAGCTGCAGCGATTTGATTTTGCTTAGGAAGATTGGGGATTTTCTCGTGTAATGTACCTGACTGAGTATAAACTAAGTCAAGGTACTGTGCTTGAGAAATTACTTGCTCCTCAGTAATGACTCTGGCCTTAGCTACATCCTCAGTGATCTTTGGCAATAAAGATTTTACAAACCATTCAGCTAAGATCTGATCCAGAATAAAAGCCTTCACTAAATGTCGTCGACGTCTCCATTCATGAATGTGATCTAAAATGTAATTGGACGTCGACTGCTTTAACGAAGTTAATAATTCTGTGCCATTGTCATATTTGACTGGCAACTGAAAATGAGTTAAAAACGAAGTAGCTAACTGACTAAAGTTATAAAAAGTGGCTCGCGGTAACTCAATGTACCACTTGGCTGCAAGACCAATTAGAGTGCACTAGAAAAGCCTTAAATGGATTGAATCATCTGAAATGGAATTAAATGCACACCAGAAGTGATAAGTCATCACATGGTTCTATGGGTCCTCTCCTGATTTGCCTTCAAACTTAGGAATATCACTAGGCAACTTATTCGGCATTGGTGGCCAAAACGAAAGATAGTTAATGGGATCGTTCTTTAGGCGCGACAAGTTAGGCAAGTCCAAAGTTGCGATAAACGGTAACTAATGATTAGGGTCCCTAAAACTCTGGGTCACGAGACCAGCCCCAGGAGGAGGATATCTAGGATAACTAGGAATTGGGATTGCATTTGGGATATTATGTCCTCCCGGAAAACCAGGATTAACCGGACCATACTGGGGTTGTTAAGGTTGTTGATATGTATACCCAGGGTACGGTTGATACTGATAGACTGGTTGCTGCACAGCAGGACTGAATTGGTACTGTCCCTGGTACGGTTGATAAGTAAATTGAGGTTGACTTGTGACAACCGTACTTGAACCAGGTTGTCCTACAGGCATCTGAACCGAAGTTTGAATTGTGGATCTAGACTGAGGTAAAGATGTCTGAGGAGTTGATACAGGAACAATAGAAACCGGAGCTGTCGATACTCCAGAAGTAGGTGGGGTAGATTGAACAGATGTTGCAGCAGTCGCAGTAGCCGTTTGAGGTGGAGTACAAGGCGTACTAGGCCCAGGTTGAGAAACCACAGAAGGTACAGAAGTTTGAATAGTTGACTGGATAGGTTGCTGGGGTGAACTAGAAACTAAGGTTTGTCCAGTTTGAGATGACAACTGTACATTCGGTTGCAAGACCTATTGAGTTTGCGATGGATTCCACACTAAGTTCATTCCGGGGTACGGACCCATAATAGGTTGAGAATATTGAGGACCATAACCCGGTTGAGGGTAGGGTTGATAATTTAGAGGTACATTTCCAGTTCCTTGAACATATGATTGACCGAAAGGTGGTTGGAAACCTTGGTTCGAGTACTGACCTTAGGGTTGATAACCCTGAGGCACGTACTGATACTGGGGTTGACCTTGAGGTACATATTGATATTGGGGTTGACCTTGAGGTACATATTGAGCTTGGGGTTGACCTTGAGGAACGTATTGTCCCGTAGGTATGTACTATCCTTGAGGTTGCCCCCCAGGTGCAAATTGGCTACCTTGAGGTTGCCCCCCAGGTGATAGTTGAGGATTTTGAGGCTGCCCCCAAGGCGGTAACTGGCCACCTTGAGGTTGAGAATTAGGAATAGTACCTGACATCATGAGAATATCTTCTACACTCAACGGCTTAGTTCCATTATTTCCAGTTAATAACCCTTGTTCAATAGGTTGAGGAGATGCTCCCACAAAAGTACCAGAAAGTGACTGATACCCAAAGGGAACAGAAGGACCACCGTACAAAAAGGTTTTCAAAGATTGAGAAAACATGAATGACTGTCTTGACATATTTAACAGAGGATAGTAACCTCTAGGTGTTGGGTGATAAAGAATACGAGGTGGTGAAAAACTTAGTCCCGGGGTTTCCAAAAAGTTAGTCAATGAAAGATACCAAGCATTGCTCCTAGGCGGACTGTAAAATATTGATTCACGCTCCCTAAGTTCTATAACAGGTTGATTTTCAGGGATAGGGATGCCTACTTCTTCTGGAGTAGCAAGTTCTTCAATAGCTATAAGTCCAGAAGCAAGATTTTGGGTAATTATTCTTTCTACCCTGGGTGAACCAGGACCACTAGAAGTTGGAGAGGTAAATCCCGATGTCGAGGTAGCAGCAAATTCACTTTCAGGTTCAGATATTTCAGGTTCCTCACCTATATCACTAGTAGATGAAAAGCTACCAGTAATTTCAGAAACAAACACCGATTGTGGATTATAATCTGCTACCAAAGCTTGAAAATCAGGATGTACCACCAAAGAAGACTCTCCTTCTTCGGGTGACCCAACTCTACTGTCTCTAGGAGTTACCAGGGCTCGTAGCCCTTCAGGCTGGCTCGGTGAAAACTCAGGAGGTTGGCCCCGAAGTCTACGGGACTTCCTCGGTAATTCAGCCACGATTAAATATTTTAACTACTTCACACACAAACAAAGTAAAATCTGAATGAAAACCACCTAAAGCCTCTAAAGAACCAAACAAATTTGAATCACACGCCTAAAGAATCTAGGAGATCAAACCACACACAAACAGTAACTTTCTGTATTGAAAACACTAGTTGGTGATGAAACCCAATGTCGCAGAGTTCAATACAGAAATGGCGGTTGGAACAGTTACCCCGACAACCTGCTTAATGAATAGACTGGCACAAGTTCCTCCACTAAACCGTCTCGAGTGAAGAGAACCCCCCAGAAAATCCAAGTGAGTCTAGCCGACGTCTGCTCCAGGTACAGTGGGATCTTCCCAACATTGTCACCTTAGGAAGAATCCTATAGAATATGGTCACTAAGGTTACCAAAGGAAACAAATATACCTGGGGGAACAGTCTACGATCCGATATGCACGCAAGGGCAGAGTAACAAGCTCAATCCCTTTGAAGGCTCCTTGACATAATCCAAGGTTTACCAACAAGTGACCCCAGGCTCCTCGACAATGGTTAATCCGAGGTTTACCGTTTTTAATACGTGAATATCTGGCGTCGTTCCCAATGAGGAAGGATTGATTCCCACGCTGGTTCGGACACGATCTCGTGCTTCTCCTTTAAGAGGAGCTTTCCCGGAGCATAAATGCAACAATTGGATTTTTCTCCTACCGCAAGATACAACTACTTGTTTGTTTCACTGTCTTGGAGAGTTAATTACTCCCTACTCCAAGACACTAGCCTAAACTATGTTGGTGTATCAGAGCCTTAGAAACAAAAATATTACTAGATAGATTTTACTTTAAGCGTTATTTTTATTGGTTTTTGTTTAAGTCAAGAGGTGTAGAGATGAAACTCGTGGTGTGAAGACTCGACTCGAAATCACTAAAAAATGTACTTAAGATGATTAAGCAATCTTTTCCCTTCAATGAACTTCTAGCTAGGAAAGAGTTTCAGAATGCATATACTTGTAAACACAAATCTTTCTTAACAAACAAATTAAAAGAAGAGCTTTTTGTCTTTTCCAATGCACTCAAAACGAGACAACTAGTTATTTTCACAAAAAATTCCCTTTTCTTTCAAACACTCGAATACTACAAAAACAAACTTTTTCCAAAAGAGATTTTTTATTTTTTATAAAACACTCAAAACTATGGAAATAACTAATCTTGAGATCTATAAACTATAAAAAACTATTTGAAGTCAAAGCTTACAAGATGTCTTTTTCAAGGATTTTTTACTTAGCTATAAGCAAACTAAGGACTAATTTGTCTAGAATCACAAATCAGTCAAAAAACAACCAATTTTTGTTTTCTTTTCTAAAAATGAAATCCAAACTTTTAACACAAGCTTTTTCGAAGTTTCGCAAAGAGAAAACACAAGGTGGATTCCTCAACAAAGGTAGATTTTGGAAATGGTCAGACTCATAAGAAGGCTAGTAAAAACCAAGGTGATCTGAGGCTTCTATGGCTTCTAAGCTCTGAGCTACTACAAGACCAAAATGAAAAACCAAGCCCGGCAACCAAAACTTCTAGGAATTTCACCTAAAACCCTAACACCAACGGAATTAACCTAAGAAAAGCTTCTGACAGGTTATATGCAGGTCTGGGCAGGGGATAATAACATCTAACAAAAACTAAGCTGACTAACAGAGAAAATCTTAGGTTTTCCAAAATTTTGATAGGGTCGGCAGGCCCACAGTTCACAGAAGTGCGGTACCGCTTTGTGCTAAAAGAAAAAGTGCGGATAGGTCCGCACTGTGTTACAAGCCGATGGTGCGGTCCTCTCCCAAAGTTATGAAAAACAAAAAATAGTCCTAGATCTACTAAATCTACCCAATTCCACACACAACAAGCCAAAAACAGAAACAAAAACACAGTTTCTCAGGTCAAAGTAAAAACAAGGAAAAAATCAAGTCCCCAGTGGAGTAGCCATTTTTTCACACGGAATGAGTCGATCTTGTGGACAAGATAGACCTCCCTAGTATCTAAAGATATCTAGTGACAAGAAAGCCAATCAAAAATTATCTTTCTCTAAATATGCAATTATAAACAAAGGCAAACAAGTGTTTTAGGCCTACCTTGGGTCCAATGCAAGTTTGTGGAAGCCTCGCTCCTTTGATCCAAATGAGCTCCCTTGTCACGAATCTGCAAACACAAACAAGCAAACAAATTAAGTAGCACTTGAAAAGCCAATATCATAAAGCATACTTATCATGATGATCAAGGAATTCATGAAACAAATGACATAAGACAATTTGCTGAGAAAAATGAATCTGATTGTATTAATTCAAATCAAGAAGAACTTTACAACCTATGCCTTGATGCTGTACAAGCTCCTCCCAGGGTCCAACAAGAAGTCTCCTCTACTTTGACAAGTTTCAATCTCTTCCTAATGAAGCCAAAAAGGTATGTGATCTCTCCTCTCAAGCTTAACTAGGAAGTCTCAATTCCACCAGCATTTACCCTCAAAAATGTTCAGCTTCTAACCTCTCTAGCAACCAGCCCAATGCCTTAATTTATAGTGCAATGGAGGGAAGTTACTAGGTCCTCCTTCAAAGGGATAAAGTCCTCCTTCAAAGGGATAGCTCCTCTCATCAAGGGATTAGCTCCTTCTCTTTTGGGATGCATGAACCACCTAAGAGCGACCAATACACGTCAAAATTCCTTCTAGAATCATCTAGAATTAACCCAAAGTGAGTTTTTTAGAATAAACTTGCGCCTTTTTGACTTTCACAGGGGTCCGCACCCACTCCTTTAGGGACAGAGCGGGCCGGTCCACAGGTAATGTGAATAGGGGGTGCGGGACCGCAGGCAAATGTGAGAGAAAGTGTGGAACCAGAGATTTGTTGATTTTCAATGTCTTTCTCTCATTTTCAAAGCTTGACTTGAAGATCTGAGGTCTGAGACTTACTTAGGAGGACAGTACAAGTGATGATAGACCCATACTGACTGCAAATAGTCACGGTGATGATATTTTTGTGTAACACATCATGAAACATTTCCCTTGACTTAACAAAATATTTCTTTCATTACATCTCATCAACACTTTTTCTAAATTTCCAAGTGCTTCAGTAAAAGAATCACCATAAACTTTGAAATCATCCGTGTATACTTCCACACAATCATGAATAAGATCAAAGAAAATTCCGTGGACCGTTCTTTGGGATGTTGCCAGAGTGTTGCATAATCCAAAGGGAAGTACTTGGTAAGAAGATGTTTCCCATGGACAGGTGAATGTGGTTTTATCTTGATCTTCAGGTGCTATCTGAATCTGGTTATATCCACTAAAACTGTTCAAAAATTAAAAAAATACTTTTTCCCTGCTAATGTGTCTAATACTTGATCTATGAAAGGTAGTGGAAAGTTTTCTTTTAATGTTTCTTTATTTGATTCCTTGTAATCGATGCATACTCTCCATTTTCCATTTTTCTTTGGAACGATTACTAAGGGTGAAACCCATTGACTGTCTGATATCAGATAAATGAAATTTACATTTAATAGCTTTTGCAATTCCTTCTTAACAATTTCTTTTAGATTTGGGTTCATTCTTTGTTGTGGCTATCTAACTGGTCTTGCACTTTGTTCAATGTAGATATGATGTATGTAAGTTTTAGGATCAATTCCTCTCATATCAGTGTATTTCCATGCAAAAGAAGAATAATTTTTCTGTAAGATTTCTTGAAATTGATTCTATTGTAGTACTTCCAAGTTTTTATTAACATTCAATTTTTTACCTAGAGAGATTTCTATTTAAGAATCCTCAAAATTTTCCAAAGAAAGCAATGATACTTGTGTAGATAAGAGATATTAATTTCAGCTATGGTCATAATGTGAGGAAGATTCATTATTTTCCAATAGATTTAAAATTTGGTATTTCTCTCTTACTTGTTCAGCAGTAAAAACAGGTTGTATATCATCTTCATCGTCTATCCATTCTTCATTTCTTGTTTCTATTATTGTTCTTGCAGGAGGGTATAATGTAAATTTATTTGTATAATTTCCATTTGAAATAAACATGTCACCTGATCGACAACCGATGAAAGCATCAGCTATAGCTAGCCAAGGTCTTCCTAGGATTAATGGATGTCCTCCTAGATTGTTCTTGGGTGTTAAGACCATGAAATCAATAGGATATTCCCAAGAATCTAAGGATACACAAACATCCTCCAATACACCATCATGTTTAATCACAAACCTGTCTCCTAAATGTAATAGCGTTGGTATGTATTGCAAGCTAGGAATATTAAGTGAGTCCATAACTTGTTCTCATTATGTTTATGGCTACTCCTAGATCAATCAGTGTGTTTGGGATTTCAGTTCCATTGATATAAATTTTTACAATGGGGCTTCCTGGATCTAAGTATTTTTGAATTGTCGTTTTCCCCATCATGATGTCCACAATTTTTCCAACTAATTGAATTCTTTTTATGTGCTTTAATTTTCTTCTTGATCTTTGAGTAATTAATTACTTAACTGTTTTCGCAAAAATTGGTATTTATTTTGTGGCTTGTAACAAAGGAATTTTGATACAAACATTTCTTAATTCATCCAACATATCATAATCAGCCAATGTAATTTGTTTTTCTACTCCATCAATTTTCAACCATTCAGGGAAAGGTGGCCTAATTGATACTGAGGGTTGTTCTATGATAGGAATATTTATTTGAACATTTTTTTGTTTGATTATTTTCTTTCTGAGGGAGAGAGGTCTCTCCTTCTTCAGATTGATTTTTATCTTTTTGAAAATGTGGTCTCGTTTCCTGAATAACAACGGGGGGTTTTTTTTGTAACACTCTTCCAAACCTTAATTGGACATTATTTAGATATAGTGGAGTTATTACATAGGTTTCAGGATTTTTCCCTTCCATGTTGTACACAGGTTGTTGTGGTATTTTATTATTAGGGTTCGGAAGTGGTTCAGCAAGTAGTTGATTTGGTTTTTGTGGAAATGGTAGGGAGAGTTGTGGGTTTTGATTTTGAACTTGGATTTGAGGTAATTGATTAGCTTGGGGAATTTGATTAAATTGGGGTATAAATTGTGGTGGAAGATAAGATGGTGAGTATTGTTGATATTGAGCATAAGCCCCATAAGGACTTTGCCATCCTTGATTCCAAGATTGTGATTGTGGCTAAGCCCAAGGCTACCAAGATGGATTCCAATTATTTTGTGAAGACTAAGCATATTGTTGTGGTCTAAAGCCTTGTGTTTGATTTGGTTGAGAGTTTTTCCATGGTATCTTGTCTATAAAGTAGAGAGGGTCTATTTGTTCTGGTATTCCTTCCTCATTAAATACAACCTTGAGACTTGGTAAAGAAGGACATATGTTAGTATCATGATTATCTGAACATATGACACAAGTTTCTATAGCCTTTGAGTCTAAGGGACACTCTCAGTGCATGTTTCTTTTGACATCTAGAACAAAAGATAGATAATGTAGCATTTTCAGATTTTTTCTTATTCTGTATTTTAAGGGTGTCTATTTGTTCACTTAGACTCCCTAAAATATATGTCTTAAATGTATCAATAAAACTTCCAAATTTTACTCTACTGACTATCCTTGCTACAGATTTATTAACTCTCAATAAGAGAGGGTCTCTAGGACTCTTTCCAACTCATGCTTTACCACTTGAGATATGTACACATAAAACACAAATATCTGTAAATGGTAATTGAGAAATATCTTCTTTCCCATTTAAGTTAAGGAGATTGATCCATTCATCTTTAATAGCTTTAAGCAAGAGGCCTTTTAGAGTTTGTTGGGCATGGGATCCCCCGCAACATGTTTTGGGGCTCAAAGCCCAAGTTTTGGTGAATAAGATTGTAAGACTCCGCGAATTGCGGGTGCAGAGTGCAAAGTCTAGGATGAGTCATAGGGTTGTCCACCCTAAAATATTGTAATTTAATGTAAAGTTGTGTCGGCCTACCCATGGTCCACGGACCATGGGATTGTATAAATAGAGCGAGGCTCTAAGTGTAAAGATAGGAAAGGAAAGATAGAACAGCGGAGGCATAATCCAAAGATAGAGTGGAATCCGAAGTGTACTGGGTCATAGTAGTAGGAAGAGGCTCTATAGCTGAGTGCGTGGACCCCTACAGCTGACTGCGCAAGGCAGAGTTGGGTCTGTACTTGGGATTGAAAGTTAATAAAGATAAGTTTACTTTGTGCATCTGTTCTTGAATCCGTATTTTGATGTTATGCATTACTTTTACTCTGTTTATTTACTACATGCAATTGATGAATACTTGTATGAATACTTATACATGAAAATAATCTAAGTAATCAGCTAACAAAGCCTAATTAAGGAAAACTTGGGTAAATAACATGGGTCACACTTCGGCTAGAACGGTGCGAAGATAGTATTGTAGGGCGTGGGGTGTCCACATGTGCACGTAGCATAGTAAGTGCAAAGGTTGGACCACGTACCAATCATCTCATATCAGACATCCCCAGGGTGTAGAACGCTGGTTCTAGCACCCTCCCATACTACTTCGGGTGAGACCTCAGTCTGCGCTCTACGGACTGTTGCCCAAAGGGCCAGTAGTACTAGGATTTACTTGGCTAAATCACTTATGAACCTAGTTCAGGCCCCACTAAGATAAAAAATGGTTATGTTGCTTGGACTGGGATCTCCATAAGGGATGTATGATGTCGTGCCACTGGAACCCAACAAAGAAGGAAATTGAAGAGTGGTTGGACAATAAGATTCACGAGTTCACGACATAGGAAAATAGAACTCCGCAAGTAGTTGAGGAAAAGTGGTTGGAGCGCTACGTGTATACAAAAATCCATGAGATTTTCTTTGCATCCTTTCCTTCTGAGCTGTATGAGTGGATCGCGAAGTTGGCCAATAGCCAGGGAAGGTGTAGGCTTGACCGACCAATAGTTTGGACTCCAGAATTAGTGCGTATACTAGAAGCATCAGAAGATAAGATCGCACGAGCTATGTGTTAGAGTCGGTCTGGTCAGCCCTCTGTCAGAGATCAAAACTCTTTGTAAATTTCAATTTTAGGTGTCCCACTCCATTCACTCAGCTGCATTTTGCTAAGGGAATACCATGATCTAACGGAGAAAGTCATGCTAATCATTTCCCTTCATGTCCGGCTCCTACTGGCTCAGGTCTTTTGCCAATAATCACCAAAGTCCATGACAGTCAAGGTCTGATCCCTTACAGGACAA
Source organism: Pinus tabuliformis (assembly GCA_031772625.1). NCBI lineage: Eukaryota > Viridiplantae > Streptophyta > Pinopsida > Pinales > Pinaceae > Pinus > Pinus tabuliformis. Next base: position 1,886,020,912 of record CM062818.1, on the reverse strand, counting down.
AAGTCATTTTCTATGTTTGGGTCTAGGAATTCATCAATTTGGTCTTTGAAACATGTCTAGAAAAGCCATGTAGGCTAGAGGGATGGCCCTTACATAGCTATGGTTCATAGAGCTTCATCGTCACGTGGATAGACTTCGACTCTTCTTCAAAACTCTGTTTTGAAGAAAAGTCAAACAAGGTCATTTATGACAAAATTTTCCAAAAAATCGCCAGTTGACTTTTTAGAGGCAGTCATGGTTGGCATGGCCAAATGCTCTGTCATACAGTCCCTACAAAGATGTGCCGAAAATTTCATCATTTGAGCCAAAATGTCAAAGGGAAAGTGAAAATCAGTGTGTTCTAAAGTCAATGAAAAAGTGCAAAACACAACATTAGAAAAATGGGTTTTCAAGGAAGCAAAAATTAAACCCATCTCTTCCAAGCCTATATATACTTGTTTTTTCCCAAATCAAAGGCATTGTGCTATTACAAGAGTTGGAGAAGACATTGCAAAGGTCTGAGTGTGAGATTGGAGAGTTTGAGTGAGTGGGAGCAGGTTTTAGAGCGTGCGGCGCACATACCCAGGAGCGCGGCACACTCACTGGGCGCGACACACATGCAGCCAGCCCACAGTTGAATCTTTGCATAGGTGCGACGCATATAAAGCGCGCGGTGCACTGGGAATTTCCCGTGGCGCACACAGTCCAACGGCCGAGAAGTAGCGCCTAACCACTCCAAATTTTGGTGAAGGCTATCAAATCGAGAGGTAAGCCTTATGACATCACCTGCTCATCAAATTTTTTCAAGGATATGGTGTTTGTGGAGATGTTTGAATTTCACCCAAAAAGCATAAGGTCAACCATAAGAAAATCACCAAGAAAATGATGGCTGGGGTTGTAATATTGTGTTGTTAGTGCCAAGGTTTCATTCCATTCACCTTTTTCCCCTCACCTCTCATTTTTCCCGTCTCCCCTTGATCATTTTTCCTAAAACCCCACCCTAAATCACTACCAAACCCTCTCCCTATTCCTCCACTATTTGATCAACTCAAAATCACCCTAAGACCAACTCATTGTGCAAGTCAAGCTGTGGAAGAGGGGTGCATGGTCAAAAAGTCGAAGAGTCAAACAATTAGGAGTGACTTAGGGTGATTTCAGGGTGTGCGGCACACTCATTGGGCACGGCGCACACAGAGCCATCCACTGTGTAAATCTGCCACTGATGCGGCGCACTCAGAGAGTGCAGCGCACTGGGCATTGTGCGCGGTGCACAGAGATATAAAGCCCAGAAACCAATCAATTTGCATAAAATTTTTTGGATGTTGACCAAATTTGAAAGGTAGGCAACCTACCTCCACTCTTGCATCAAACATGACAGGAGTAGCATGGTTTTACGAGTATAAATCAAATGCAAAAAATTTTATAAAGCAAACAAAGAAGACACAAAGAAATCATGATCCTAGGGTTTATGCTACAGTGACAGTGTTGTCAAGGTGTTTCAAACACTACCCCATCAATGTTATACCCAAATTACTCCCAAATCCCTGACAAATCTCTCCCTTTAACCCCTATTCCCATTTCATCATTCCCCTCCTAATACTCCCGGTTTCATTGTCCCCTTGGTGGCAGATTGACAGAGCAACTACCAGCTTCATTAGAATCAAAGCGCAGCATAAAAATCAGGGTACAAACAACAGTAATGGCATCCGAAGTTTTATCAGAATATGAAGAGGAGACCCACAGTGATACAGCTTCAGGAGAAAGGGCCCACAGGACACATCACTAGAGTGGCAGACATCTTAGAGATGTGTCGAACACCCTCACCGAGTTGCAGGCATGCCCTCTTGCTATGTATTGTTTCCAGCACTTAGCATGTTTTGAATTTTTTCAAAGGGTGGAAAATATCAGAGTTCATCATGAGTTGGCCCGTCTTTTTGCACTTCACCTACATGGAGGACAATCTATCTTGGCTAGGGTCACTTTCACATTGACGCCCGAAACCATATCAGTGGCAACAGGCATACCAAACATTGGAGAGCAGTGGCATAAGAATAAGAAGGTAGAGAGGCATCATTATGAGCCTTACATCAAAGACAGTTGTTTGAGCCACCTCACAAGAGTTTTTCCATTCAGATTTTTGAAAGACGAGTATGCCCCGCTCATGAAATTGATCATGAAGTACTTCAGTTGTGAGGGGAGGTTTTCTCGCCTTTATGCCTATCACATCAGGTTTCTCATGCACTTTACCAGGGTGCAGATGATGAGCCTCCCATTTTTCATCTACGGGAACATAGAGAGGATGAGAAATTTCATGTAGCACAAGACCCCTCGACAGTAGCTCAAGAATGTTTATCACTTTGCCCTTATCCGGATTTTGGTGGACCATCAGTTGGGATTGCAGGGTATTGCTTGGGAGGACTTCATTTCCCATGACTTCTTCAGCACTCCACAGGTAGTATCATAGGCAGAGCATGAGGTAGGTGTTCCTTCACATCAGTATGAGCGCCATGAGACTGCTACCATGCCAATATACATCACCTATCAAAAAGGCAGTAGACCTTTGTTTGCAGCAGCAAAGCGAGTGTTATCTCCACCTGGGGTGGAAGGGGCCTCGCTTCTGACATCAGCATCATAGGAGTAGGGCAGAGGTAAGGAGCCAATGCATGATGAGGGGCCTTCAGGTGAGCCATTAGGTGAATGAGAGACAGAATTCATTCTCCTTCAAGATGATGAGACAGATGCAAAACCTACAAATGCAGAGCTTGGAGAGATCATTCAGGAGCAGCAATCGGTGATTGAGAACTTATCCCTTGACTTGGAGAGGGCTAAGTGGAACATGAAATATCTGGAGCAGAGGAACAAACAACTTGAGGATCGGCTAGCTGAGATAGAGTTGCAACTGATCAAGGAAAACCGGCAACACATCATGGCAGCACAAGGCAGACCTATGGAGCAAAGAGATGAGGACCGGGAGTATGTTTTAGAGAAAGTGAACATCCACTTGGAGCAGTGGTTGGATAAGGCTAACAGGGAAAAAGACATGCTGAGGTGCATGACTCACCACTACATGGCCCGAAACATGAGCTCCAAAGCAAGAATCAGGAGCCTAAAGGCGAAATTGAGCAAAGCAACAAAAGAGGCAAAAGAGGAAAAGGAGAAAGATCGGATTCAAATCTTAGCTGAAGCTTCCTTGGAACAGTATAGCACCCCATAAGGAACCTCTAGCCCAAATTTCAAAAAATTTGGGGAATTTTTGGTCACATGGTAATTTTTTGGGCAAAAAACAGGGATTTCCTCCCTGTGTGGCACGACGCTAAAATTCTAGAGCTCCAAATGAGGAATGGCTTGCATTTTTGGATTCAGCATGGAAAATCACGACTACTGGTGTCTGGGCAAGAAATTTTGACAAGATCTGAGTCTCCTAAAGGTCAAAAAACACCCAAAAATGGCCTCTCTGCCACTTTTTTGACACACATAAAGCAGTGTTGGGAGAATGGAGATTTGGAGGGGCAAATGAGCACCAAATTTGAAAATTCTAGTTGGGTTAGAAAGTAGACAGGACAGGCTTTCCAGAAAGTCCACTTGGGCACATTTTGGACACCTGCAAGTGCCCCATAACAAGCCCCAAAGTAGCACGATGCACAGAGAAAATGGCGCGGAGCACAGAGGAAAAAATTGCCAATTTTCTTTCGTTTCACGAAATTTCGGGTCACGACTTATCCAAGTGGGCCCGCTCATCTACACTTTAGTTTTTTGGCACCAAAGGCGGCATTTAAAGAGTTTTTTCTCCAGATTGGCTTCTATCCAAGTGGCAAAGGAAGGTAAACGGTCACCCAAAGCCAAATGTCATGTGTGCAAAGCTGCACCTGTAGCTGATGGTTGGGTCTCCATCTCCATTTCGCAATGATTCGAGTAAATCCCTAACCCTTGGGCATTCTATCTCTTCCTCACACATTCTATATATTGTATGAAAGTTATTTTCAAAGGGTTGGTTTGCTGGTAACTTCTGGGAGACTGTGGGAAAGAAACTCTGTTTCTTCACTGTGTATTTTTGACAGAGGATTAATGAAAGGCAACAGCTCTATTTCATGAGATTCTTGTGGTTGTGAGTGTAGCAAATGTGTCTCTTATGTTTTCATATGTATTTCGTTATGTCTCGTAATTCATTTCATGTTCATTTCCAGTGAATTTTTCTGAGTGAGATTAGGTAGAATTCAATTTTATTGCTCTACCTGTGCGAAAATTTCATGTTTAGTGTTATTCTTCTGTTGAAAAGGATTCATGTCACTATGCCCTTTTCACTTTCTTCAGCAATCTATTCATGTCACGGTACCTCAAACTAAATTGTTACATTTTCCGCCTACCTTGCCTCACGGAATAATCTATGCCTTTGTATTAAATTCTCTGTTCTTTGCTGAACGCCAGCCCCATAACATCCCAAAAGCTCGGTCATTCATGAAGATTGTTTCCAGAATCCCTATTCACTTACTAGCCTAAGGTAAACATTGTATTGTAAGTCATCTCAGACCGTTTTCGATCATCTATTCGTTGAGCGTGACTCGGAGAGAGCCCTCTCCTACTCTGGTAGGGCTAGCTACCAGACTGAGCGTGGTTTGTGGTTACCCTAATTTTTTTCTTCCTTCAGCCTAAGGCAGATTTAGGTGCTAACATAGTGGCGACTCCACTGGGGAGAAAACTGAAATCAAATCCCCTTGTTTCATTATAATTCTAAGCTTTCGGATGATGAGCTTAGGATTGGAAAGGCTGAGTAAGTTGGTTGTGTCCTGTGATTTTTCTCAATAGCACGCTGGCTTCTAGACGATATACCAGAGCCAATCCAGACCCAGACCCTCCTCACATCTACGAAAATCCCAACTTGATTTCAATACTCCTTCGTCAAGAAAGCACCATAGCTCCCGTGTCCAAGTCTCAATCGTGCCTTGATATTTTTTAGTACCTTGAAGAACTTGAGTTTGACGAACGGTTTGAGATATCATTGTTTGAGTCTAAATTTGAAAGGGCTATTGATTATACTATCCCTAATCCACAATTTCTTGTAGACCTCAAAACTGAAAGAGCTAATAGGTTAATTGATAATTACATTGCAACACAGCCCCAAACTCCAATTTCTAGCCCCTTGCAAACTGTGCACACTCCTCCAACACCTCCAAGGCCAAATCCATCGAGAATGATGGCTGCCTATTTTGCACCCCTTGTCTTACCCCAAGTTCTAGATGATATGCCAATGGATTATCAAAGTAAAATCCTATTTTTTGATGGCACCCCTGACAGCATTACTGCTCAGCAACATGTAGACAAAATGGCAGATTTCTATGAACTTCATGAGATTGATGCAGAGAACGTGGCAATGAGGCTCTTTGTACAGACATTTGTAGGTGATGTGAGGAAATGGTTCAAAGGTTTGACAGCTGCAAGTATCACTACCTTGGCTGAACTACAAAGACAATTTTTGAACCGGTGGGAAGTGAAAAAGAATCCCCTTCAATTTTTGGCCGAATATGAACAAATCAAACAGAATGCCGGTGAGTTGATCCAAGATTATTGTGTTAGATTTAATGCAGTCTATAACGAAATTCCAGATCATCTAAAGCCACGTATGGGACTAGCAATGATGAAGTTTCCAGATGGTTTTGATGCTGACAAGGCGTACCAATTAAGAGAGAGAGAACCGGCCACAATGGAAGATATGCAGAAAATTTTGGTCAGTGTTGAAGCAAATCTGCTGTCCAAAAGAGCTAGAGCGAAAGCGGAAAAGAAAATCACAGTAAAAGAAGAGTCTTCTTCAATGGATCAACTTCTCAAAAAGGTAGAGCAGATGCTTGAAAGGGTAAAACTTGACAAGCCTGAGCCACAAGTTAGGAATCCTAACTTCCGTGGCCAGCAGCAGCCACAATATAGAATAAGACAGAGATATCAGCGAACTCAAGAGCAGACAGCACAATAGCCGGTACAAACACCTTTGCAGTAGAATTTTGTGCATGGACCGGAGTCAGATGAGGATGGAAATGTAATAGGTGAAGAAAACCATGTCTTTACTCCAGATGAGCTGCCTACTTACATTACCAAAGAAGAAGAATTTGCAGTGAATTCAGCTGCACACCAAGACACGAATTTCATTCTAGCTAGCGACACTGTTTTGGAAGGAGAATCAGAAGAATATCAAAGGGGATATATGAATGCTTTTTCCGCACAACAGTAGTGATATTCACTTAGAAACAGAGATGTGCCGGCCAAACCAGTTCAGAAAAAGAAGGAGGTTGAAACAGCAAAAAATGATTCATCAGCGACACAAAGAAAAGGAAAGGAGGTGGTTGGTCTGGAGAGCAACAAGCCAAAATCAGCAGAACAATCACAGCAACAAGCCACATCAAAAGAAAAGGAAAGGAAAGAGATCCCAGTCAAAAAGGTAGAAAAGACTCCCGCTTTTAGCTTAGAGAATGAGATTTCTAAGTTAAAGGTATCCATCCCCTTGACTGAAATAATGAAGAACAACAGTTATAGAGGATAGATTTCTAAAATGTTGAATTTGGACCCAATGTCTGACATGGTAAATGTAGAATATGATTATACCGAAATGATTTTTGTACCAGCATCCAATGGTGAGTCTCCTGATAGCGATGTGCCACCCTTCTATATCAGTTTACGATTGCATGATTTTGTGTTACACAATGCCATGTTTGATTCCGGAGCTTCTCACAATCTCATGCCCAAGGCTATCATGGACAAGCTTGGTCTGGACATCACCCGGCAATATCATGATCTCTATTCATTCGATTCCAGCAGAGTAAGATGCATAGGACTCATCAAAGACTTGGTTGTGAGTTTGGATCCGCTTCCTATGAAAAATGTTTTGATGGATGTGGTGGTAGCGGATATTCCTCCAAGGTTTGGCATGCTTCTTTCTAGGTCTTGGGTAGCGAAATTGAAAGGGACACTACAGCTAGATTTCTCCTATGAAACAATCCCAGTGTTTGGACAAATGAGGAAGTTATATCGGGAACAAAAAATGAAATATATGATCACCAGCAAGGAGAAACCTATAAATCATCCTATTAACTATGTACATACAGATTTAGAGTCTTTTGTTTTGTTTTCAGATAGTTTAAATGATATAGATAGTCAGATAGTAGAAGAAGATGACATTCCAGAGATAACAAAAAATTTCAGAGAACTTTTGAAGAAAGAAGGACAAGAAAAGCACCAAAATGTTGGGCAATCCGCTAAAAGTAATGGACAGCAAGCAGACAAGGCACGACAAACACATTTCCAGCACTTACAAGAGGAGGAAGAAGGCTTGTGGACCATGGATTTCGATGGAGCAGTAGGAAATGACGGTGCTAGAATCGGAATTTGGGTACGCAGCCCTTTCTTCGCCCCAAACAAAGTGCCTAGCAGCGTGAGGGTTTGCTCTTACAAGCTGGCCTTTGAGTGTTCAAACAATGAAGCTAAGTATGAAGCTCTGATTGCTGGCCTAAAGATTCTTAGAAAGCTGAATGCAAAAAGGATTTCGGTATATGGTGACTCCGAATTGGTAATAAAGCAGGTCAGAGGTGAGTATCAAGCAAAACATCCTAGGATGCGGGCCTATCGTAATGCAGTTTTAGACATCTTGAAGTTATTTTCAGAATACACCTTGACATGTGTGCCTTGTATACAAAATAGTATTGCTGATGCTCTTGCCAAGACAGCAAGCAGTTTGAAGATCCCCATGAACTCCAGCAATAAATTTGAAATCCATGTCAAGCATCGTCCAACCATTCCAGACAATCAGCGATATTGGCAAGTGTTTCAAGATGATGAGGAGATTAAGGATTTTCTGCTAAGAAAAGGCAAGTTCAAAGAAACCTCAATTGATGTAGAAAACGATGAGGGAAAAGGGAATGGTACAGATGAAGTGTAGATAAATGAAATGGACGTATTGTAGCTGAGGAATAACATCATTCCTAAAGGCTGGATACCTCTAGAGGAACTTTTTGATTAGGATGATCTAGCCCACAAGCCAACATTGCAGCCAACAGAGAAGGGTGTAGAAGAAGTCAACATCGGTACAACTGCCCATCCAAAGTTGGTAAAATTGTCCAAAGCATTACCGCCAAAGGTCAAGGACAAATACATCAGTTTGATGGCGTCATTTGAAGATGTGTTTTCTTGGGACTATTCTGATTTAAAGACCTATGATACAAATATTATTCAGCACACAATACCCATCAAGCCCAATCAAAAACCATTTAGACAGAAGCTGAGAAGGATAAACCCAAAGTTGCTGCCATCTATCAAAAAGGAGGTAAACAGGTTGTACAAGTCAGGTATCATTGTGCCCATCAGGTTTTCAGATTGGATATCTAACTTAGTGCCTGTACGCAAGAAGACCGGTGAGATCCGCCTATGCATTGATTTCAGAAATCTAAATAAAGTCTCATTGAAGGACAACTATCCACTGCCCAAGATGGACCATATACTTCAGTGAGTAGTGGGGGCATCTCGTATGTCACTGCTTGATGGTTATTCCAGATATAACCAAATTTCTATCCATGAAGATGATAGAGACAAGACAACATTCACCACTCCATGGGGAACCTTTCACTACGCCAAAATGCCCTTTGGTTTAAAGAATGCAGGTGCCACATTTCAGCGGGCAATGGACTTGGCTTTTGCAAATGAGAAGGATGTGTTTTTGGTGGTGTACTTGGATGATTTGACGGTATTTTCCAAATCTGATGAAGAGCACATGCATCACCTAAAAATTGTCTTTCAAAAGTGCAGGAAATATGGTCTATCGCTGGATCCTAAGACAAGTTTGTTCGCCATGGAGGAAGGCAAATTACTTGGGCACATCATTTCAAAGGATGGCATTCATATAGACCCAGCACGTGTGCAAGCAATTCAGTAAATTGATCTACCTAGGAACAAAAAAGAGATACAACCATTCAATGGTAAGATGAATTTTCTGCGTCGCTTTGTGCCTAATCTTGCAGAACACTTAAGAGAAATTACCAACATGCTTAAGAAGGACAGCTAGGTGAAATGGATAGAGGAGGCTGTAAAATCTTTCAACTTGGTCAAATTGGCCCTTTCTTCAGCTCCAGTTCTAGTCAGCCCAGACTACACTCAGGATTTCATATTGTTTTCATTTGCTTCTGAGCACACTATGGCAGCGGTATTATTGCAGAAGAGGGATGATCATGAAAGACCCATTGCATTCTTCAGTAGAGCTATAAGGGATGCAGCTTTAAAGTACAACATCATTGAGAAGCAAGCCCTAGCATTGGTGAAAGCATTGAAGGATTTCCGGGTATATATCTTACATTCTCACATTCTAGCCTATGTTCCTAATACAGTTGTAAAAGATGTTTTAGTGCAGACCGATCCGGAAGGAAGAAGAGGAAAATGGATTGCAGCCTTGCTGGAATATGATGTGGAAATAAAGCCCACAAAGCTGGTCAAAGGACAGGGGTTGGCGAAACTAATGGCCGAATCAAACTTGCATGCCTTGGACATAAATCTGATCACTGCCATGTCCGATGAGAATGAGGAAATATCATCCATTCAGGTATCCGAAATGTTTGCTTTGTCCCCATGGTATTCAGATATAATATATGCGCTGAAAAATCTGTCGCCACCACCCAGCATGACTAGAAACAAAGCGAGAACACTCAAATTGAAGGCTGCCAAGTTTTGTATTTTGAATTCTGCACTGTATTGGAAAGATCCCGGTGGCATTTTGTTAAATTGTTTAGTAGAAGAGGAGGCAAAGAAATTCATGGAGGATTTCCATGGAGGATAGTGTGGTGGTCACCTTTTTTGGAAGTCAACAGCGAACAAAATTTTGAGAGTAGGGTACTACTGGCCTACTTTGTTTGCTGATGTGTATAAGATGGTCAAGCGCTATCATAAACGTCAGATTTTCAAGGGAAAGAAGAAGTTACAACCTTTGCCACTTAAGCCTATTGAGGTGAGCGCTCCCTTCCAACAGTGGGGGTTGGATTTCATTGGGGAAATTCATCCCACCTCTTCCGGACAGCATAGATGGATCCTTACAGTGATAGACTATTTCACAAAATGGATTGAGGCAGCTCCTATCAGACAAGCCACTGACACGGTAATCATTTCATTTCTCGAAAATAACATCTTGTCTCGCTTTGGTTGTCCAAAAAAATTAATCATCGATAATGCAGCAGCTTTCAAATCGAAAAGTATGGTAGAATTTTCTCATAAATATCACATAAATTTGGGTCATTCAACTGCCTATCATCCGCAAGTCAATGGATTGGCGGAATCCTCCAATAAATCCTTGGTTAACATCATCAAGAAGCTGCTGGAAATAAATAAAAAGAGCTGGAATAATAGGTTGGTCCATGCGCTTTGGGCAGATCGGATCAGTCAGAAGAAGTCTATTGGCATGTCACTATTGAGCTTGTTTATGGAGTTGACACAGTATTCCCCACCTCTTTTGCTGCCCCGGTGGTCATACTTCTTCAGGAGGCCGGAAGTGAAGAAGATCCCATGCAGAGAAGGTTGAATCAAATGATCCACTTGCAGCAAACAAGAGAAGAAGTTTTCAAGAACACATCCAAGTTGCAGGAGAAGATAAAGAAAATCTATGACAGAAAAGCAAAAGCAGATAAATTTCAGTTGGATGATGTGGTGCTGAAATGGGATGTAAGGAATGAAGAGAAAGGCAAGCACAGAAAGTTCGAAAATCTTTGGAAAGTTCCTTTCAAGATTGCAGCATATAGGGGTGAGAATGCCTTTCTTCTAAAGGAAATGAATGGGGAAGATTGTCCTGGAGGGCCGATCAATGGTCGGCTGCTCAAGCGGTATCACTGCTGACCTATTAACGCTGCTTCCACTGTCATTGTAAATACCATTTTTATTTCAGTTTGGTTTCAGTCTGTAAAGTTAGTCTTTGAGTTATCTCAATGTCGAGTTTGAGTCAATTTCTTGGTCATTTCAGTTTCATAAATAAGTCAGAGTCCTGTGTTGTTTATCGAAATGATGAATCAATAGCCCAATGGACAAAAGGCATTGTCTAGCTCCTCCAGAGATCTGCTGTTCTTGGCACCTCCAAGGAGCTACCATCCCCCATTGGAGCCAATGTTAGAGTCGGTCTGGTCAGCCCTCCATCAGAGATCAAAACTCTTTGTACATTTCAATTTTAGGTGTCCCACTCCATTCACTCAGCTGCATTTCGCAAGGGGCATACCATGATTTGATGGAGAAAGTCATGCTAATCATTTCCCTTCATGTCTGGCTCCTGCTGGCTCAGGTCTTTTGCCAATAATCACCAAAGTCCATGACAGTCAAGGTCTGATCCCTTACAAGACAAAAGTCATTTTCTATGTTTGGGTCTAGGAATTCATCAATTTGGTCTTTGAAACATGTCCAGAAAATCCATGTAGGCCAGATGGATGGCCCTTACACAGCTATGGTTCAGAGAGCTTTATCGTCACGTGGATAGACTTCGACTCTTCTTCAAAAATCTGTTTTGAAGAAAAGCCAAACAAGGCCATTTATGCAAAAAATTTCCAAAAAATCGCCAGTTGACTTTTCAGAGGCAGTTATGGTTGTCATTGCCAAATGCTCTGTCATACAGTCCCTGCAAATATGTGTCAAAAATTTCATCATTTGAGCCAAAATGTAAAAGGGAAAGTGAAAATCAGTGTGTTCTAAAGTCAATGAAAAAGTGCAAAACACAACATTAGAAAAATGGGTTTTCAAGGAAGCAAAAATTAAACCCATCTCTTCCAAGCCTATATATACTTGTTTTTGCCCAAATCAAAGGCATTGTGCTATTACAAGACTTGGAGAAGACATTGCAAAGGTGTGAGTGTGAGATGGGAGAGTTTGAGTGAGTGGGAGCAGGTTTTAGAGCATGCGGCACACATACCCAGGAGTGCGGCGCACTCATAGGGCGCGACGCACATACAGCTAGCCCACAGTTGAAGCTTTGCACAGGCGCGGTGCATATAAAGCATGCGTCGCACTGGGAATTGCGCGCGGCACACACAGTCCATGGGCTGAGAAACAGTGCCAAACCACTCCAAATTTTGGTGAAGGCTATCAAATCGAGAGGTAAGCCTTATGAAATCACCTACTCATCAAATTTTGTCAAGGATATGGTGTTTGTGGAGATGTTTGAATGTCACCAAAAAGCATAAGGTCAACCATAAGAAAATCACCAAGAAAATGATGGTTGGGGTTGTAAAATTGTGTTGTTAGTGCCAAGGTTTCACTCCACTCACCTTTTTCCCCTCACCTCTCATTTTTCCCATCTCCCCTTGATCATTTTTCCTAAAACCCCACCCTAAATCACTACCAAACCCTCTCCCTATTCCTCCACTATTTGATCAACTCAAAATTTCCATAAGACTAGTTCATTATGCAAGTCAAGCTGTGGAAGAGGGGTGCATGGTTGAAGAGTCGAAGAGTCAAACGATTAGGAGTGACTTAGGGTGATTTCAGGGCGCGCGGTGCACTCATTGGGCGTGACGCACACAGAGCCCGTCCACTGTGTAAATCCGCCACTGGCGCGACGCACTCAGAGGGCACAGTGCACTGGGCATTGCGTGTGGTGCACAGAGATATAAAGCCTAGAAACCAATCAATTTGCCTAAAAATTTTTGGATGCCCACCAAATTTGAAAGGTAGGAAACCTACCTCCACTCTTGCATCAAACATGAAAGGAGTAGCATGGTTTCAGGAGTATAAATCAAATGCAAAAACTTTTATAAAGCAAACAAAGAAGACACAAAGAAATCATGATCCTAGGGTTTATGCTACAGTGACAGTGCTATCAAGGTGTTTCAAACCCTACCCCATCAACGCTATACCCAAATTACTCCCAAATCCCTGACAAATCTCTCCCTTTAACCCCTATTCTCATTTCACCATTCCCTGTTTCATTGTCCCCTTAGTGGCAGATTGACAGAGCAACTACCAACTTCATTGGAATCAAAGCGCAGCATAAAACTCAGGGTACAAACAACAGTAATGGCATCCGAAGTTTCATCAGAATATGAGGAGGAGACCCATAGTGATACAGCTTCAGGAGAAAGGGCCCACAGGAGACATCACCAGAGTGGCAGACATCTTAGAGATGAGCCGAACACCCTCACTGAGTTGCAGGCATGCCCTCTTGCTATGTCTTGTTTCTAGCACTTAGCATGTTTTAAATTTTGTCAGAGGGTGGAAAATATAAGAGTTCATAATGAGTTGGCCCGTCTTTTTGTGCTTCACCTACATGGAGGACAGTCTATCTTGGCTGGGGTCACTTTCACATTGACACCTGAAACCATATCAGTGGCAACAGCCATACCAAACATTGGAGAGCAGTGGCATAAGAAGAAGAAGGTAGAGAGGCATCATTATGAGCCTTACATCAAACACAGCTGTTTGAGACACCTCACGAGAGTTTTTCCATTCAAATTTTTGAAAGACGAGTATGGCCCGCTCATGAAATTGATCATGAAGTACTTCAGTTGTGAGGGGAGGTTTTCTTGCCTTTATTCCTATCACATCAGGTTGCTCATGAACTTTACCAGGGTGTAGATGATGAGCCTCTCATTTTTCATCTACGGGAACATAGAGAGGATGAGAAATTTCATGCAACACAAGACCCCTCGACAGCAGCTCAACAGTGTTTATCACTTTGCCCTTATCCGGATTTTGGTGGACCATCAGTTGGGATTGCAGGGTATTGCTTGGGAGGACTTCATTTCCCATGACTTCTTCAGCGCTCCACAGGTAGTATCAGAGGTAGAGCATGAGGTAGGTGGTCCTTCACATCAGTATGAGCGCCATGAGACTGCTACCATGCCAATATACATCACCTATCAGAAAGGTAGTAGACCTTTGTTTGCAGCAGCAAAGCGAGTGTTATCTCCACCCGGGGTGGAAGGGGCCTTGCTTCCGACATCAGCATCACAGGAGTAGGGTAGAGGTAAGGAGCCAGTGCATGATGAGGGGCCTTCAGGTGAGCCATCAGGTGAACGAGAGACAGAATTCGTTCTCCTTCAGGATGATGAGACAGATGCAGAACCTACAAATGCAGAGCTTGGAGAGATCATTCAGGAGCAGCAATCGGTGATTGAGAACTTATCCCTTGACTTGGAGAGGGCTAAGTGGAACATGAAATATCTGGAGCAGAGGAACAAACAACTTGAGGATCGGCTAGCTGAGATAGAGTTGCAACTGATCAAGGAAAACCGGCAACACATCATGGCAGCACCAGGCATACCTATGGAGCAAAGAGATGAGGACCGGGAGTATGTTTTAGAGAAAGTGAACATCCACTTGGAACAGTGGTTGGATAAGGCTAACAGGGAAAAAGACATGCTGAGGTGCATGACTCACCACTACATGGCCTGAAACATGAGCTCCAAAGAAAGAATCAGGAGCCTAAAGGCGAAATTGAGCAAAGCAACAAAAGAGGCAAAAGAGGCAAAGGAGCAAGATCAGCTTCGAATCTTGGCTGAGGCTTCCTTAGCTCAGCATAGCACCCCATAGGGAACCTCCAGCCCAAATTTCAAAAAAATTGGGGAATTTTTGGTCACATGGTAATTTTTTGGGCAAAAAAACAGGAATTTCCTCCCTGTGCGCCGCGCCACTAGCGCGATGTTAAAATTCTAGAGCTTCAAATGAGGAATGGCTTTCATTTTTGGATTCGACATGGAAAATCACGACTACTGGTGTCTGGGAAAGAAATTTTGACAAGATCTAAGTCTTCTAAAGGTCAAAAAACACCCAAAAATGGCCTCTCTGCCACTTTTTTGACACACAGAAAGCAGTCTTGGGAGAATGGAGATTTAGAGGGGCAAATGAGCACCAAATTTGAAAATTCTAGTTGGGTTAGAAAGTAGACAGGACAAGCCTTCCAGAAATCCCACTTGGGCACATTTTGGACACCTAAAAGTGCCCCAAAATAGGCCCCAAAGTAGCGTGACACACAGAGAAAATGGCATGGCGCACAGAGGAAAAAATTGCCAATTTGCTTCCGTTTCGTGAAATTTCGGGTCGCGACTTCTCCAAGTGGGCCCACTCATCTACACTTCGGTTTTTTGGCACCAAAGGCAGCATTTAAAGAGTTTTTTCTCCAGATTGGCTTCTATCCAAGTGGCAAAGGAAGGCAAACAGTCACCCAAAGCCAAATGTCATGTGTGCAACGCTGCACCTGTAGCTGATGGTTGGCTCTCCATCTCCATTTCGCAATGATTCGAGTAACTCCCCAACCATTGGGCGTTCTATCTCTTCCTCACACATTCTATATATTGTATGCAAGTTATTTTCAAAGGGTTGGTTGGCTGGTAACGTCTGGGATACTGTGGGAAAGAAACTCTGTTTCTTCACTATGTATTTTTGACAGAGGATTAATGAAAGGCAGCGGCTCTGTTTCATGAGATTCTTGTGGTTGTGAGTGTAGCAAATGTGTCTCTTATGTTTTCATATGTATTTCATTATGTCTCATAATTCATTTCATGTTCATTTCCAGTGAAGTTTTCTGAGTGAGATTAGGTAGAATTCAATTTTATTGCTCTGGCTATGGGAAAATTTCATGTTCAGTGTTATTCTTCTATTGAAAAGGATTCATGTCACTATGCCCTTTTCACTTTCTTCAACAATCTATTCATGTCACGGTACGTCAAACTAAATTGTTTTTATTTTCCACCTACCTTGCCTCACGGAATAATCTGTGCCTTTGTATTAAATTCTCTGTTCTTTGCTCAATGCCAGCCCCATAACAACCCAGAATCTCGGTCATTCATGAAGATTGTTTCCAGAATCCATATTGACTTACTAGCCTAAGGTAAACATTGTATTGTAAGTCATCTCAGACCATTTTCGGTCATCTATTCACTGAGTGTGACTTGGAGAGAGCCCTCTCCTGCTCTGGTAGGGCTAGCTACCAGACTGAGCGTGGTTTGTGGTTACCCTAATTTTTGCCTTCCTTCAGCCTAAGGCAGATTTAGGTGCTAACGCTATGGACCATTGGATCGATTGAATAATAGGGGTATTTATCACTGAGTTTGTGGTAGACACAACCGTGGGCTATAGCGAGGCAAAGCGACGCTCTCAAGGGACTGTGATGTAAGTATATTAAGTCTTTGAATACTTTGATTAAGATGCTACTGTGTGAAAAAAGGGTCATGCGAATACATTAATGTTTGGGACTACGCAGAGCGAAAATATCCACAAAAGTAGCAAAGAATTAGAGAACAGTCCCATAATTTCACCCTCGCGAGAGAGCGAGGAAGATTTCACTAAGGTTTCTCCCAGAAGCGCAGTCAGTTTGATAAAGCAACGCATTCTACGATTACAACCTCCACCCACACCGCCACCCGCTTCACCTCCCTCACCTCCATCTCCACCCACTCCACCTCCACCACTTCCACAGTGCAGTATGGCAAGTACGATCAAACTACCAGTATTCATAGGAGTAGGGAATGAAGATCCAGACCAATTCTGGTTCATGGTAAGAGAAATATGGGAAGCACAAGGTGTCACGGATGACAATATTAAGAAGGCTAAATTGGTGAGAGTGCTGCAGGATCGTGCATTAACATGGTATATCAAGCACTCTAACGACCACCCAAACACAGCGATAATAGAGATCCAAAACACAGTGAACAAGGAATTTAGCAGTCCAATTTCAGAAACATAATCAATCATCATGTTTAAAGAAATCATGATGCTTTCGAGCAAGACTCCCTAGGATCTGGATCAACGGCTGAAGAGTACGATCCGCGAAGCCAATATGATGTTTACAGATGGACAACATCACACATGGTTTGTAGCATTTCTGACACCACGCTTGAGGACGGCACTGTCACAGCAGAAACTTTCTACCCAGGCCAAAACGTTGGAAATGGGGGTGAGATTACTTGAGACCCCGATACAAGACCCTGGGTTGGGAGTTCAACAAATCCAAGCGCAACTACAGAATCTGTATTTGGAAATGCAAAGTCTGAAGCAGGATAGGGCACCACGGCCAGAGGCACGCAAGGAAGTATGGTGCATAAAATGCAAAGGCCAGGGCCATGACAAGGATCACTATCTAGTATTTGCAAACTACTTGGCAGGAGGAGGGCCAATGCTGTTGAGACCAGAGGCACAGGCAGGGCCGAGTGCGGCACCCACTTTATGGTGCGCGATCTATTAGATAGGAGGGAAACACATGATGAATAATTGTCATTTGTTGCAGAAATATACACAGACACCCCAACAATTGTTTTGTAATTTTTGCAGGTCATTAGGCCACGATCAAAGGACTTGCCACAGTTACAAGCTAATGATGGATCGGAGCCCTGCCTATAGGATGTAGACCGAAACACGAGCCATCGACCCAGATGCAGGGATGGCATGCACTCGATTTTAGGGTCGAGGTCAAGGATGAGGTGGAATGGGACCAGGAAGGGGCCGCAGACAATTAATTTGTTACAATTGCAGAGGACCAGGGCACTATGCCTGTGACTGTACTAACCCGACAAGGATATCCTATTCATATTGTGCTTAGTTTTATCATGAAATAGTAGACTATCCTACATTGATCATGAGGATGCGCGAAAATGGCGTATTCTAGCCTCCCCCAACTCAGAATATACAAATAATGAGGTCTGAACCATGTGAAGAGGACCCAAATGTAAACATGATGCTCAGAAGTGGTATGGCCATAGGAGAGGATACGGGGAAGTAGCTAGAGGAAAGTACGTGGGTTCACAAGGCTCCAGAAAAGGAACCCAAGTTTGACTTAGAACACACAAAGGAGACATTCATGGAAGCTAAGAAGAACTTCACGGAGGCCTCCACTTCAGGTAGTAATGATCAACCAGAGCCAGGAATGGATCCTTCAATGCTCACTACCTTTCTGGAGACGTGCATGAAACTTATGTGTGACAACAAGGTAGTGAAAGGATTATAGGAACTAATCACCAGATGCATGGGGTCAGGAGAACCGTGCATAATCCGAAATTGGGGAAGCATGCATTACGCACTGGAAGGGAAATGAGGTTGACTCCACAGATTGGTGAGTATGAAATGGATCAGGTAATCCTAGATCTAGGTTCGGACGCGAATGTATTGCCGAAGAAAACATGGGAACGCATGGGTAGGCCCACATTACAATGGTCCCCTATTCAACTATGAATGGTGAACCAACAGAATATTTTTCCCATGGGGAGGTTGCAAGGGGTAACAGTTGATAATGACGGTGCGAGCGCGCAGGCGGATTTTGAGGTAATAGAGATTTTTGATGACAACAATCCCTATCCTGTGTTGTTAGGAATAGACTGGGCCACCGATATGAACGGAGTCATCAACCTGAAGAAGCGCAAAATGATCTTCGAGAAAAAGTCACTACGCGTAGTAGTCCCATTGGACCTAGCTGAAGGAGCACGCTACACTGAAATAATGCGTGACGATGATAGCGATGATGATCTTGATTGTATTTACAAGATAACTACGTGAGACCAAGATTGGGTGAATCCGACTGCAAATGGGAGGATCTCATGGGAGCGCAGAAGCTCTTGCACTTCAGATACGGACGAAGAAGTAGAGTGATGGCAGAATCAGTTGCACGAAGTGATGACATTGAATTGAAACATGATGACTAGATCATTGCGTTGCATGACAACAGAGGCAAGAGAGCTACCAATAAGAGAGCTGCCAACATATGATGGATTGACATTAGTGGATGAATTCCTGAGAAAATTTGAAAGCACAGTACCGGAACTATAGCAGTTTGACGCGTTGAAGTGGGCACTGCGCGCAACACCCACATGATGGTGGGGTACACATTAAGAAAATTTTGAGGATTGGCGTGGATGTAGAAGGATGATGTGCCTACGATTTGGGAAATTGCAACTACGATTGGAAGAAAAATATGATGGACGAGATGACCCACGCATGCACCTCGTGAAATGGACCAAGGTCTATGGGGAAGAACCACAGCCTGAATGGGTACACTTATTCTACGATACCCTGGACATCATACCCATGAACTGGTATATTGAGATAGAACTCTGACATGGTACAGACGAATGGGATGTCTTGCACAAGGGATTCTTGTTAACATTCATATTTGAAGATTGTTGGTCAGATATTGTGGACGAAGTGCTATAAGTAGTAAAAGCCGCTATCTTCAAAATACCACAGGTGCCAATGAAACTACTTCAGCCAGAATGGGTAGTACAATTAAGCAGTGCCCTAGAATGTTATAACGTGTAGGTAGAGGAGGATGAGGAGACCCCCGAAATATTAATATTCCAGAAACTAAAGGCTATCACAAAATTTGAGGACCATCAGTTGAGGATCTTGACATCATTGCGTCACTAAAAACAAAGCAAGTAAACATTGGCACAGAAGCAGAGCTGAAGTATACGACAATTGGGGACTATTGGGACGACACTACCGTAGATAAGGTCGTTGAGTTACTCCGTGAATACCAAGACTTATTCCTGACCAAAATCATGGACTTGAAAGGGATCATTGGTGACTTAGTGATGATGAAGATGACTCTGAAACCAGACGCAAAGCCAGTTAAGCAGCGACCTTACCGCTTGAACCCAAAGTATAAAGAAAAGGTCTGCGACGAATTAGACAAAATGCTCACATCCAGAATTATTGAACCAGTGGAAGAATGCGATTGGGTGAGTCCTATGGTAGTACAGGAGAAAAAAAAAGGGCAAAATAAGAATATGCGTGGACCTCAGGAAGCTTAACGACACCTGTGTTCATGATCCATTCCCAACACCATTCATAGATGAAGTATTGGAGAATGTTGGTGGTCAGGAAGCTTACTCAATCACGGATGGATTCTCAGGGTACCATCAAATTAAGATCATGCCAGAAGATAGGAGCAAAACAACCTTCATAACAGAATGGGGTTGCTTTTAGTACACCATTATGCCCTTTGGACTGAAGAACACGCCAGCAATATTTTCGCGTATAGTGGTGGAAGCATTCAAAGAATACATCCACAAGTTCTTGGAGGTCTATCTGGATGATTTGACTGTCTTTGGATTAGTTAAACACCATGTAGTGAGCTTACTTTTGATGCTAGATACTTGCTACTAACACTAGATTGCGTTGAACCTTAAAAAGTGCACCTTCCTCGTTCCCTTTGGAAACCTGCTAGGTCATGTGGTCTGCAAATAAGGCCTAATGGTGGACCCTATGAAGATTGTTGTTATTCTGAATCTGGAAGCACCGCGCAGTGTCAAACAATTATGCGCTACTTTGGGGCACACTCGCTACTATAGAAAGTTTATCAAGAGTTATGCCGAAATAATCATGCCGATGGAAAAGCTATTGAAAAAAGATGTGACATATTGCTAGAATGATGATTGCATGAAGAGTTTGGATGTCCTGAAGGGGAAACTAGCCTCTGTGCCAATTTTGGTCTTCCAAAAATGGGACGTGGAATTTCATGTACATGTTGATGCAACGTGTCTCGCGTTGGGAGTTGTACTCACATAGGAGGGCATGGAGGGTGCAGATCACATGATCGTGTTTGCAAGTTGAAGATTGTCAAAAGTAGAAAAGAACTACTCTACCACCGAACGCGAGGGGTTGGCAATGGTGTACATGCTCCAGAAATACCGACACTACTTACTTGGTGGACATTTCAAGATGTATACTGACCATTCCGCATTGAAATTTTGGTGAACAAGCCTATGTTGGGGGGGTGAATATGTAGATGGATTTTACTATTTCAAGAATATGATTTTGAGGTCATAGTCAAGCCGGGATGCTTAAACGCAGGACTAGACCACTTGTCAAGAATTTAGATGGGTGAGGAACCAACAAATTTGGAGGAGGGACTACCTGATGCACAGCTCTTTCCAGTATGCATCGCGGACGGACACTTCAAAGATATAATCCATTTTCTAACAACAAGGGTTGCACTGGAGGCGTACTTAATCCAACAGAAGAAGGAAGTGGTGGTGCGTGTGGCGAACTTCTCTATCATCACAGGGCACCTCTACAAGATGGGCAACGATGATATATTGCAAAGATACGTACCTGAATTTGAACGAGGTTAGATCCTTGTGGAAGCACATGGGGGTACTGTAGGAGGACACTATGTAGGATGTGCAACTGTACAAAATATTCTTCGCACAGGTTTATGGTTTTCGACCCTACACCAAGATTCGAAAGCGCATTGTAAGGATTGTGATATATGTCAAAGGATGGGAAAACCATCACGAAGGGACGAGATGCCACTAAATCCCCAAATGACACTGTAGCCATTTGACAAATGGGCAATTGAATTTGTGGGCCTAATCAAACCTCAGGGAAAGATGGGTGCGCCCTATATCATCACTGCAATAGATTACCTAACACGATGGGCGGAAGCACAACCGGTCAAGGACTGCATGGCTACCACGACTGCAAAGTTTTTGTTCGAAAACATGCTGACACAATTTGGCTGCCTAAAAATTTTAATGAGCGATCATGGAACACATTTCTTGAATGAAACCATCAGCGTGCTCACAGAAGAGTTCCAGGTTTATCACTAAAAAAGTACACAATACCACCCATAGGCTAATGGAATAGTAGAAGCATTCAATAAAATACTAGAGACTATGCTGACCAAAGTATGTAACGCATAGAGATATCACTGGGACTTGCACGTACCCGCTGTGTTATGGGCGTATAGGACAACGTGCAAGAAATTGACAGGATAGACACCATTCTTGTTGGTCTATGGTACAAAAGTAGTCATGCCATTGGAATACATTGTACTTAGTCTTCGAATAGCCATGCTCACAGGCATGACAGACCGTGAAGCTCTGGAAGAAAGGCTCGTGCAATTAGAAGAACTTGAGGAAGAACAATTTCTGGCCGAATTTCACCAGCAGGTACAAAAGTACGGTGAAAAAGCCTGACACGACCGCCATATCAAGTTGTGCACCTTCAAGGTAAATGACTTAATGCTATTTTATGATAGAAAGTTTGAAAAATTTCCGAGAAAGTTCAGAATGCACTGGTTGGGACCATATGTGGTAAAAGAGGTCACAAATGGAGGCGCGGTCCAGTTGGTCAAACTTACTGGAGAACCCTTTCCACGAAAAGTAAATGGTAGTTGCTTGAAGCCCTACACCGGTGGACCAGCTATTTGACTAACTGATTGAAGCACAGTCTTCACAACCCAGGGAGCCGAACAAGGGTGTGGGACTATAAACATGTGCAACAGATGCTGGTATAGCTATAAGGGAATACTTCAGACATGGCGGCTCCGAAGAACAGATGACACAGGTTTAGCCAACAACAGAACAAGTGCGCTGTAGCCCTTCGCGCAGCATAAGCACAGTTGGAGGGGCTCTGTGCCAAGATCGTCGCACCAGCAGAGTGACTCGTGGTGAGTCACGATGAGTGTGTTGGGGGTCTATTGGGCATGGGATCCCCCGCAACATGTTTTGGGGCTCAAAGCCCATGTTTTGGTAAATAATATTGTAAGACTCCGCAAATTACGGGAGTGGAGCACGAAGTCTAGGATGAGTCATAGGGTTGTCCACCCTAAAATATTGTAATTTAATGTAAATTTGTGTCAGCCTACCCATGGTCCGTGGACCATGGGATTGTATAAATAGAGCAAGGCTCTATGTGTAAATATGGGAAAGAAAAGATAGAATAGTAGAGGCATGGTCTGAAGATAGAGTGGAATCCGAAGTGTACTGGGTCATAGTAGTAGGAAGAGGCTCTACAGTTGAGTGGGCAGAGGCATAGAAGAGTCCGCAACTGAGTGCGCGAACCCCTGCAGCTGAGTGTGCAGGGAGGAGTTGGGTCTGTACTTGTGATTGAAAGTTAATAAAGAGAAGTTTACTTTGTGCATCTATTCTTGAATTCGTATTTTGATGTTATGTATTACTTTTACTATGTTTATTTACTGCCCACAATTGATGAATATTTGTATGAATGCTTATACCTGAAAATAATCTAAGTAATCAACTAACAGAGCCTAATTAAGGAATACATGGGTAAATAACATGGGCCGCATTGCAACTAGAATGGTACAAAGACAGTATCGCAGGGCATAGGGTGTCCGCAAGTGTGTGTAGCATAGTAAGTGTGAAGGTTGGACCACGTATCAATCATCTCATATCAAACATCCCCAGGGTACAGAAACCTGGTTCTAGCACCCTCCCATACTACTTTGGGTGAGACCTCAGTCCGCACTCCATGGACTATTGCCAAAAGGGCCAATAGTACTGAGATTTTCTTTGTTAAATCACTTCTGAACCTGGGTCATGCCCCACTAAGCCAATAGAGTTTTCTCATCCAAGTTTTCCATTTTTCCTCTTTTAATATTATAGAAAAATATCTCTACTAAGTCTTCTTGATTTTCATCTTCCTTTCATGTCATTTTGAAGACTTCATCTTTAAGGTTACTAGGCATAAAATAATGTTTATATTTTCCTAGGAAAGCCTCTTTCATTTGTTCCCATGTTCTTATAGAATGCTGGTGGGCTCCAGTATTGTAGCAATAATGCTACAACTCATGGAGCTTCCTTCTTTAATTTTATCAACCCGGTAGTTCGTAACAAACTTGGAAGCGACGGTGTTGTATGCACGAGTACTAGCTCTTGCCGCAGCTATCACTTGGTCAGCTGGCACAAGTCCGCTAGGGGATCAAGCCAACTTCTATGAGCTCTTAGAAGAAGCTTTTTAACTGATGGACGAAAGCTAACTCAAAGGAAGCTAACCTACTTGCAGAAAGGAACTGAAAGCCAACAAGAAACGCAAACCCTAGCAATACCTAATTCTACCAGCTAGTCCTACTGATGCAAAGATGGGAATGCAAAATACTGAAAGAGATGCCATTACTTCTATGAAGGTGAGATGCATGTGTCTAGACTACTTCTACCCGAAGAAAACATCTTTTTGTATTTTTGAATAAGTTATTTAGAATTATCATGCATGTGCTTGTAATTGGATTTTTACTGTGCAGAGGCGGATCATGGAGGAGAAATGCTTGGAAGAGGTCGGGAAGGTTCAGAGAGGGTCTAAGGAGTCCCTAACATCCTTCCAAAGAGTTTCACAAAGTTTGGCTGCCAAGAGACCGCGTTTATGAGCTTCTACAGCAAGTCTGCAGGGGTTCTACAGGATGTTTCAGAATTTCTACAGGATGTTCAGTAATTCCTACAGGATGTTCTACGATTGGATTTTGGATGATGGGTGAGTGGAAAAGGCTACATGGATGGATAGGGAGGTAGGATAGGGGTTTGTAATGACTTAGTGACAGAGAGATGAGGTGATGAGAGGGTGTGTGAAGCTAGTTTGTCTTAAAGAGGGCAGAGGGAATGGAAGGCCAAAAAGATAAGATGACGTGGGTAGTGGAGTAAGTGTGAGACGAGGGGTCTAATTTGGAGATGAGCCGTTGGCCTGGACGAAGCTTAGGAGGACAAGAGAATTCTGGAGATGTACTGCACAATATAAACTGAACCAGATCATCCACGTCCTGCACATAATCAAAATATTACTAATCTATCCTAACTGTTTAATGAAACCAATGAACAACAACGTTATCTCTAAAGAGAACCATGTGTGGTACTGAAGCAAAGAAACATTTCAAAAGGTCTGAATGCATGGATAACTTCTACAACTAAAAATATTGCACCAAAGATTGCATGAGTACGCAAACCAATGTTTTTGGTGGGTAGCACTGTCTGCAATTCCAGCCCCTAGAAAGAGGTGAAAAAGGGAGTGTAGGAAACCCTTTTCTGGAACTTTTATTAATTCAAATCTCTTCACTCTATTCTAAACATATGAAGAAACGCTATCTTCTAACAATGACCTACTTAACCACACCAAGAACTCTAACTCAACAAATTGCGTTTCAAATGCATGTAAAGAAAACCATATTGCTGAGGGAAAAGATATCAATACAAAAGAAGGAGGCCCTAGGCTCTCAGGTTGGGCCCAACCCCGAGAGCTATGGCTCTTTTAGAAACTCAGAACTGAGATCAAATCTGACTGCTTCTCATTAAACAATAGTAGTCATAAGTCAAAAGGTATGCCAATGATGGCTACAAAAGAGCAAAAACAGAGCTGGCAGCTCGTAGTGCAGAATGTGCAACAGTTTCAAAAGTCCTTTTCGAAGGCTGAAGCCTTATCATTTATACATCACGAGGCCCCAAGCTGGCCTCCTAAATCTAGGGGACTTGGCTGACCAAACTGGGAGTGAACAACTGCTTCCTCAAAATCCGTTTGGCTGCCTTCTAGATCCGGTTGTGGTGGCTGTTGGAGCTCGGAGTTGGGGGTGAAAATCTCGAGGAAGGCCATTTAATGCTGTGTACAACCCTCCTACGAATCCTCAACCCCATCTTGGCTGTCTCCTAGCCCTTATCTGCTCGGTTTTGCTCCAACATGTGTCAAAAAACCTGAAATGAGCACGTGTTAGCCACCTAGGAATAGTGACTGCCCTTATTCGTACAAATGACATAAACATACTAAAAAATGATGCATAAGTTATGAAAAATGAAGGATTGAGCAAGTGTAGTTAGGCCAAATGAGCCCAAAATGTTACCAAATTTGGGGCTCATCATCACCCCCCAGCTAAAATGATTGCTCATCCTTGAGCAACTAATCCAGCTCCTCGTCCTACATTGCTTTCACCGCCACCCTCACATCCCAGGCTTCTGAAGTAGTATCCTCCTCACTGGCATGGAACCCAGCCTTTCTTTCCACCTCTTCCCATTGCTTATGCTCATCTTTCTTTGTGCTACCTTCCATCAATCCTAAAAGCAAAGGTGGGCTGAGCTTGAGGCTAATCCAGCTGGCTTGGAGGTTCTGTATGGACTTCTTGTAGAGGGGCACCCGTACTAGAGCTTCCCTCATTCGAGTTGGAGTGTGATACTCCCTGATTTTGAGGCTGTGGGACAATGTGTTCCATCGGCGGGTGCAAGCATGAACACAGTTGTCCCCTAATAGTCTCTCCATATCCTCGAAATGTGCTATAGCCTAGGCCTGCTGATCCATGTATTTCAATAAAGCTTGAGGGTTGGTGGATAAGTGTTGGTGGGCCGATATTAATGCAATTGGATCCCCTGGCTCTGCTCTAATCAGCAGTGGGTCATGTAACTCTCAGTTCATGACCTCTTTGACCTCTGCTTCTCTCTTGTCTTCATGGTTCAACCATGAGGCAAATGCCATCAACTGCATATCCCCTACGACTGTGTTGGGATCCCATGAAGTCACATTAGGAAGGGCAAAATTATGGAGATAAAACTCTGATAGTTTGGCCTTGTCCTCTGATGAACTTCTATTGCATAACTCTGTGAACTGCTGAGGGTCTTGGATTTGGGAGATACCCCTCTATGCCAATGCATTAATTTGGAATTGCAGCCACTGGTCCCGTAGGTATAGGCCATAAGATTCGGCCGGTTGTCTACATTGTAGAGCATCCATGCCCCAACTGGCCATGCAGGCCAGTTGTGCCTCCTTTTGCTGCAACTGCTGTTTGAGAGCTTGTATCTCGATTTGTGCTTGCAGTTCCCTTTCCTGTAGATGCGAGGTTAACTCCCCAAGACCAACTTGCAGTCCTTCTTTTCCCTGAGGTTCTACTGTAGTGTCCCCTGACGAAGTGCCCTTTTCTTTCTTCAGTTCCTGTAGCTGCAGTTCAAGTTTCTCGTTCTCTTCCTGTAGGAACACCCGTTGGCAGTTTGCCACGTGTTTGGCCATAGCTAACTCTCTTCATGCCTCCTTGAGTTGTTCCTCCAAGGGGCCTATATCTGCCACTCCTTTTGATTTAGCTATCTTCATCCACGTGTGGGTCCTCACTCTCTCTTACTCCAACGCAAAGAAAAGCGGCACTGTGAATTTCTGTGGAATAATTTTTCCAGCTTCCAGAAAGTTATAATACGAGCTCAAGCTTGGCTGGGGACTCGGTTCTGGAATATGCTCTTTCTCTTCTTCCCTCGGTGGCTCTACTCCGTCTTCCCTAAGTGGTGATGTGGCTGCCTCTCCCTCCATTTTCTCTGTCTCCTTGAGCCAGGCCAATGTTTCCTGTAGAACGACCTCAGCATCCTGTAGCGGGGTTTTTGCAGCCAACCTGTCCATTCTCTCCTTCCAAGAAGTCATCTTCGGGCTCCCCCGCTCATAAGTGACTGATATTTTTGAGGGGGACCTCTCCCTTGGTGAGGTAGGGGTGTCTTCTATAGTAATTGGGCTGCTGGATGGAGGTTGGGGCCTGCCTGTTTTGATCCTCACACTTCTCCTTGCTTTGAAATACAGAGGGATCTCCCTCTTTCATTTTTCCCTCGGCTTGGGAGGGGTACTAAGGGTGGCCAGCATAGCTGCTGCCTCCATTGCAAGGATTTCGGCTGTCTTCTCCTTTGGTTTCCCTTTCTCAGGACTTCCTGTAGAAGGTCCTGTAGCGGCTGATTTCTGGCTTCCTGTAGAAGCCGTTTTTGGTTTTCCTGTAGAAACAGGTGGCACCGTTTTAGCCTGTTTGGCTGAGGATGCTTTTCCCTTTGGCTTTGCTAAGGCTGCTTTCGAGGTGCCTTCACTGACGTGGACTTGTTCAGTCCTGTCCACCCTACTTTGTAACCTTTTCTCCCTGGGTGTCAATGTGGATTTGTCATCCTCTTTTTCGGCAACCTGGTGTTTCTCTTGTTTCCCCTTTTGTTCTTTCTTCGGTGCTTTGACCGTGGTTTTCTGGCCTTTCCCTTCCTTCTCTGTGTGTATTGGTTCCTTCTCCTCGCTGCTGGAGGAGGTGAGCTCCTCGGTCAACATTTTGATGTCGCCATCCTTAGTCAAATTCCGGAAGGCTTCCCATGAGAGAGGGACGGTGTATGTGTGGAGTGCATCCTCCACGAGGAGCTTAATGAGCCCATGATGGGCTACCTGGTCTAGCGTGCCCTCTTGTAACTTGGTGGCACATTCAGTCATGGACTACAGGAGGAAGTAAGGAATACTTAGCTTGTTTTTTGAAGGTTGGTCCATTTGGTGCCTCAGTTCTGTGAGCAGCCGGAAATGGTACCCATATACGATGCTGAATCGTCCTTCACACGTGATATATTTCATGATTTGGAGGCTGACCTCACTCCAAAGCGGCTGTAGGCTAGCTCTGCGAACCCCGTTCTTATCCTCTGAGAATTGCTCCTCCGGCAGAAAGAACTCCTTTTTAGCCTTCTAGCCTATTTTTCTCTCCTCCTTATCCCACGGTACCCCCATTGGGAGATCAGTGACTCTACTGATGAACTGTGGGGTGAGTCTGAGATTCAAACCCCTGAAATTGACAACGGCCAGCGTTTTTGATTTTGGCTTCAAAGCTCGCAGGAATTCCTCTGCCACCTCATCATCATAACCTTGAAGCTTGTCGCAGAACGACATCCATCCTGCTCACGAAAATAGGTCTACCACCTCAGGGTTCTCCCGTAGCTTCTTTGAGTTTGTCGATTCCTTCCTAATGAACCCACCCGGCATGATGAAAGCTTGCTGTTGTTAGTCGGAGGTGGCTGGCGTGTATCAAAAGATGGGCCTTTGGGATTTCTTAAGACAGAGCACAGAATTACGCCTCTGTCAAGCACACAGTTCGTGAATTCTCGGCTATCTGTAGGTGAGCCTTGATAGGGGCTCAATTATAACCCAAATCCTATAGAAAACCCTACACATACACTGCGACGACAATTTTCATGCAAAAGGAAGATGACATTTGCAAATTCATGCCCATACTGTAGTTTTAATTTTTTAGGACGTTGACTTCACCACCCTTCGAACCAATTGCATGGGAGGAACAGGTTCAGGCTTACCTTTCCCAATTCACCACCTTTGACGTGAATAGATTGATTTCCTCCGTAGCGGTGAGCTTCCTGTAGCGCAGCTTCCTGTAGAAGTCGCGCACAGGTTCCGGAGAGCGCGTCAGTGGTTCTACGCCTTCTGTGAAACCACCAGACATTTGAACAAGCTGAGGACTCGGAGTAACAAGCTTCAGGGAATTCCGGACGCTTACTCGACTACAAAGTGGTTGATGATGAATGAGTGGAGTGACAATCTAGCCGGTGGATTTGAATCCCTGCGGAACTCGTGGTGTGGGGGTGAGCTGTCCCTGCCAGACTATTGGACGACGTCACCTATTCATTTCACTGCAAGTCTACCTGACTGCCGCATCATTCCCTACATATCTACCACCGTCATTTCCGTTAGATCGCCACTTCTCCCCAACTGGACGCTTCCCATGTGTCAATTTCCTGTTTTTCTTGCCACGACCAACACTTTCCAAATCTAACGAGACCATCGGACTGGTCGTGGTGGCTAGTTGAATGGCTACCCGACTGGCTCAACCCATTCATTTCCATACTCGCAAACATTTTAGAGTATTGTTCATGTAATTTGACAAAAAAAGGGTGAGGCACTTACCTGTGCAGCCGCGACGTTATTTTCAGGTTTCAGGACGAAGGTGATGGATCCGCTTGCTGCTGCTTCATGCACAGACACGCGGGTTCCTTCTTTGCAGACTGCTGCTGGTTACGAAACTTATTACCTGGCTGCGGATGGTGCATGTGCCTGTTCTATGCATTGCAGGTGCCTTGATGGTGTACGCTCTAGCTGGATGAACTGCTACGGGATTCCTGTAGGATGTCTTGTAGCAGTTTATCCTCCTCGGGTGCATGCCGAAACGGTGAAGATGATGGCATCACGGTCACGGTCGCAGGGTCCTTGGATGGCTTTGATAAGTAGCGCATGGGGTCTCTGCGTCCTTTATTCCATTTGAGAATTGCTGCCTCTGAGAATTTAACATTCTGATTTGACTGTGCAGGTATTTCCATTGCATGGCAACAGGGGTGGTAGAAGGAGGCGACAACAATGGGTGATGGAGAAAAACATTAGCTTGCATGCCTCCGTGTCGGACCTCGGGCTTCAGATCTTCCCACACAGTCGGTCCTGGGCCGTCCAAAGATTCTACAGGAAGTTTCCTGTAGAAATACAGAACTTCCTGTAGAAAGTCCTGTAGCTTCCTGTAGAAGGCTAAACTGTGATCAAATCATGCCCAGACCTTGGAAGAGATGAGTGTTTTTGGAGGGAATGCTGGTGAGGTCACCTGGTAGCATAATAGGGACCCTTGTCCTTGAGTTGAGGTACCTCTTTTCGTGCATGGAATACCTGCAACCTGCATGAACTATCAAATCTTGAACCTGTTTTCCCTGTTTCTTTGTTTTTTCTTTTTTGAAAGACAGCAGGGGCGCCTCCATGAGGTTTTCGCCCTTACCATCTGCCTTAAGCGCCTCAGAAAGGTTTTCACCCAAGGGTCTTTTTCAAACATTTTCAGGAAGACAGCAGGGACACCTCAATGAGGTTTTCACCCCTACCATCTGCCTTGGGAGCCTCAGAAAGGTTTTCACCCAAGGATCTTTATTTATTTTTTTTTATTTTTTTTTTTGAGATCTTCAGGGGATGCCTAAAATAGAGGTAGAACCCTTCTCTATGACCAACACTGATTTTTCCACAGTTTTGATGAATTCTTGCCTTGAAAGAGGTTTTCTGTAGATCTTTAGTCCATGCCCATTGACAAGCATGGGGATGGCCTCCTCATCGATAGTCCGAATAAGAACAAACCCGTTGTCATTACATTTTTCCACTGCATATGGTCCTAGCCATCTGGTTCTCAGCTTCCCCTTGAAATCCTTATGCCTGGAACCATACAACAGCGCCCAATCTCCTGGCTGAAATTGCTTGTCATTGAGGTGTTGGTCATGCCACACCTTCCTCTGAAGTTGAACCACTTCTGAGTGAAGAAGGGCCTGCATTCGGTGCTCGTCCAATCCATTCAGCTGCAATAACCTTTCTTGTTGGGCATGGCTGAGATCTAGGTCCAGCTGGGCTGCCATCCTCAAGGTGTTGTACTCGAACTCAATGGACAGCAAAGCTCTCTTCCCATAGACTAGCTCATAAGGTGTGAAGCCAGTTGTGGTCTTCCAAGTGGTGTTGTAAGCCCACGTGGCCTCAACCAGGCGATCTGCCCAATCTTTTCTACTGCTGCTCACCACCTTAGTCAAGATCCCTTCCAATGCTCTATTGGTGATTTCCACCGGCCCATTTTCTTGAGGATGATAGGGGGTGGAAGTCCTATGCTTGATTTTGTGATGAGCGAGTAGGTCTTCAATTAAGTTGGAGGTGAACTGGATTCCTTGATCGGTGACTAGCTCTCTTGGGTAGCCAAATTTGTAGAAGATGTTTTCTCTTAAGAACTCGGCCACCTTTTCTTCTGTCGCTGCTTTGATTGCCTTGGTTTCTGCCCACTTTGTCAGGTAGTCTGTGCACACAATGATGTAAGACCTTTGCCTCGAAGGAGGATTGATTGGACCCACAAAATCCATACCCCACTTCTCAAATGGCTCAAGAGTCACTTGAGGATGGAGAGGAATTTCGTCCCTTGGAGTCGGTTTCCCCATCCTTTGGCATCGGTCACATTGGCTGATATACCTTCTAACATCTTGATGAAGCGTGGGCCAATAGTACCCTGCCTGTAGGATTTTGAAGGCAGTCCTTTTGGCTGCAAAATGTCCTCCACAAGGCCCATCGTGATAGGTGAGGAGGATATCAAAGACTTCCTCCTCCCTTACACAACGCCTTAAGATCTGATCGGGGCCAAGCTTGAACAGGTTGCCCCCGATCCAAGTGAATGAGGCACTCTTCCTTATGATTTTTCTCTTCTCTCTTGAGGATAGGTGTGGAGGGAACTGTGTTGAGACAAGGTAGTTTGCTATATCAGCAAACCATGGAGAGA
The DNA here is from genome assembly GCA_031772625.1 of Pinus tabuliformis. Taxonomy (NCBI): domain Eukaryota; kingdom Viridiplantae; phylum Streptophyta; class Pinopsida; order Pinales; family Pinaceae; genus Pinus; species Pinus tabuliformis. The sequence goes on along the minus strand of CM062818.1, from coordinate 1,885,989,189 downwards.
GTACAGAAATAGAAAATAGATGTTCATCTGGCATCGGGTCATCCACTGTTCCATCCTCACCTGCAGGTAAATCCAGTCTAGACAAAAAGTCAGCAACAACATTTTCTTTACCTGGTTTGTCAACGATAGTCAAATCAAACTGCTGCAACAAAAGTAACCATCTAATAATACGAGCATTCACATCTAGTTTATTCATTAAATATCTAATTGCAGCATGATCAGTATGTACAAATGTTTGATAGCCAGTGATATAATGTCGGAACTTGTTCAGTGCATGGACCACGGCCATAAATTCTTTCTCAGTTATAGTGTAATTCAGTTCCGCCTTGGATAAGTTTTTGCTGACAAAGTATATGGCGTATGGAATTTTTTGTTCAACTTGTCCTAAGGCTGCCCCTATGGCTCTGTTCGAGGCGTCAGTGTGGATGTGGAAAGGTAGGGCCCAATTTGGACCTCTCAGGATTGGGGCAGACACCAACTTATCCTTTAATTCATTTAGAGCCTTCTGACAATCGTCAGTCCATTGAAACTCAACATCTTTTGCCAAGAGGCTAAACAATGGCGAGGCTAGCTTGCTGAAGTCTTTAATGAATCTCCTATAATACCCTGCTAAACCTAAGAAACTTCGAACATCTCTTACCTTCTGAGGAGGTGGAACCTTCTCGATGAGAGAAATTTTGTTAGGATCCACCTGTAACCCTTGGCAAGAAATGGTATGTCCTAGCACGGTCCCTTCAGTCATCAAGAATTCACACTTTTCAGGACTAAGGGACAGGTTCATCTCAATGCACCTGGTTAGGACTTTTCCTAGATTGGATAATGCTTCCTGGAAGTTGGACCCATAAGGAGTGAAGTCATCCATATAGATTTCCACCGAATCATGGACCAGCTCAGAAAAGATGCTCAAGACGGCTCTCTGGAAGGTGGCAGGAGCATTGCATAGTCCAAAGGGAATAACGCGGTAAGCAAAGGTACCCCAAGGACAAGTGAAGGTGGTATTATCTTGGTCTTCCGGGCTGATTTGGATCTGGTTGTACCCGCTAAACCCATCTAGGAAAGAGAAAAACTTCTTTCCTGCCAGTCCATCCAACACTTGATCTATGAAGGGTAGAGGAAAATGGTCTTTCTTGGTAGCTTTGTTCAGTTCTCGGTAGTCCACACAGATTCTCCACTTCCCATTTTTCTTGGGAACCAACACCAGAGGGGACACCCATTCACTATCCAAGATGGGGTAAATGAATCCGGCATCCAACAGTTTTTGCAATTCTTCCTTGACGATATCCTTAAGGGCTGGATTCATTCTCCTTTGGGGTTGCCTAACCGGTTTATAATCTTCTTTGATGTAGATGTGATGGGTACAGACCGAAGGATGGACTCCTTTCATCTCCTTATAGCTCCAAGCAAAAGCATCTAGATGACTGGCCAACAGACTACATAGCTCCTTTTCTTGGGAAGGATATAGGGAGGAGCTGATCTTTAACGTTCTCTCAGGGCCGAACTCCACATTTTTGACTCTGGGAGCGACTGGGTTGGTCACACAAAGGTCCACTAAGGTGTTGGCTTGGGCATCCTCCACCAATTCCTCTAAGGACAATGCACTGGGAGGTGGATTCTGGATCAAGGTCTCAATCAAATCATCCTCGATTGGGGGGCCTCCCCTAGTGGTGTCTAGGGTGCACAAAGGTGCTAAGTACACCTCATCCTCTTCTCCTTCCTCCACCCAAAGTGGTAAGTCATGCTCTAATAAGGGTTGGGCAGGAGGGTACAGGACTAGCTGCTTGGACATAGGACCATTCTTGATGGTCATGTTTCCTGCACGGCAGCTTATGTAAGCATCTACAGTGGCTAACCAAGGCCTTCCCAAAATAAGGGGGTATCCAGTAAGCTTTGCCTTTGGTTGCAGAACCAAGAAGTATGCAGGGTACTCCCAAGAGTCAACAGAGACCAAGACATCCTCTACAATCCCTTCGGGAGTCACGGTGGAGCGATCTGCTAGTTGCAGGACTGTCGAGGTCTTTCTCAAGGAACCTTGAAGGTTGAGTTTGAGCATGGTATCTCTGGTCATCACATTGATGGCAGCCCCCAGATCAATCAATGTGTGTGGTATGATGGTGCCATTGATGTGGACATAAACTAAAGGACTCCCAGGATCCAAGTACTTTGGGCAGATGACTTGCCCCAACGTAAGATCAGACAGTTGTCCTATGACATTAATGGTCGAAGCATCTCTTTTTCACCTGCCTGGGTGTCTGAAACAATTTTCCTTAACCAGTTTGTTGTATATCGGTACATCTTTGATGGCTTGGAGAAGTGGTATTCTCACACACAACTGTTTGAGTTCTCCCAGAAGCTCATCCTCCTCTAGGTTGGGTTGTGTGGTGGCCGTTAGTCTCTCAGGAAAGGGTGGATTGGCTTTTGGTTCACTTTCCTGTTTATCTTCCTCGTCCTCTGGGGGAGGAGGTTGGCGATCCGGAAGAGTCTTTCCAGATTGCAGGTTGATCTCTTGGATCTCCACAGCATAGATAGGGCATGATGCTTCCCCAGTATATACCTACTGGGCCTGTCGGTTGTTGGGGTTCGGGTTCGGTTGAGCAGGCATTTGGGGTTGCCTTGGAGGCGCAGGAGGTAATGGTTGTGGTTGAGCTGGTGGTGGAGGCAGAATGGCGGGAGGAGTATTGTACTGGGGCCTCCACCCCAGTTGAGGTGCATTCCACTGAGGCTATGGCTAGGCATGTGAGTGAAACGAATGAGTAGTGGGCTGAGTATGGTACTGAGGCGGGTAAGAGCATGGAGGAGGCACAGACCAGGAAGGATGAGCAGGGGGACCCCAGGAAGGCATAGGAGCAAATTGGTTGGGGCTATAATAAGCTTGGGGTGTCCCTTGCGTCCCCTATTGGTAAGGTCTAGGTCCATGTGGCCTCCTTTGGTTGAGGAAATAGAGAGGTTCAGTGGGTGCTTCTGTCCCTTGGTACATGGCTTTAAGCCCAGGTAAGGTTGGACATTGGTTTGTGGGGTGGTCCTCCTCACAAACAAAACATACCTCAACTGAATGTAATGGGCACTCGTTCTTAGGGTGCTTCCTTGTACACCTAGGGCAGAAGATAGCCAAAGCCCTCTCAGCTTCCTCTTTCTTCTGCTAGATGCGGAATGTATCAAGTTGCATGGCAATGCTCTGTCTCACCTCACTCTTGAGGTCCTCTAATTGATTTGCAAACTCATGTTTGGAGAAAGGAATACTAGCTGAGAGGAGGTTCCCTCTACCTCTTTTCCAGGCTGCCCTAGAGTGGTTTCTAAACACAGTCTTTATATCCTCATAAGGTAGTTGGTAAATATCTCCTCCAGCTAGCATGTGAAGGGTATCTAAGAGGTCTTCAGGGACTCCTCAGAGCAGAACCAACTTGAGAGATTCAGGGTCAAGTGTGCACCTGGCCCGTTTATAGCTAAGTTGGAACCTTTCCTCGTAATCTTCTAAGGACTCATCATTCCCCATGGTCATCCAAAAGATTTCTCCCTTGGCTTCCTTGGACCTACAGTAGTCCCGATATTTGGTATTGAAAGCTTGCTGCATCTGAGCCCAAGTGGTGACACTGTTCCCAGGTAAGCCCATGAACCAGCGTAATGCTGCATCCTTAAGGGTTGAGGGGAAGAGTTTCAGTTTCTGCTCATCTTCAGTATAGTCATAGGTTTGAGAAAGGACAGCAAACTCAAACAGGAAGGTATCAGGGTCTTCAGTAGTCAGTTCATGGAAGTGCGGTAAAGCAGAAGGGCTTATGTTCTTCATTTTCATGTCTCCATTGGTCTCTCGGATGGGGAAGGCACCTTCTATTCTCTCATCCTCTCCCCTATGGTCAGCCATGGCTTCAGATGGAGTGTTCTCTAACTCTTCTTCTATTATAGGATCTTCGTATATCTCAAGAGGTTCGCCTATAGGTTCTTCTGGATCACTGTCACCAAAGAAGAGAGAAGGGTGACTCAGTGATGTGGTGGGGGTGTTGGGTAAGAATTTGCCTGTTCTATCTCGATTTCTACGAGGCATGAAATGGAAAGACTTTGATTGCTTTTGTTTTTCTGGTACCTGCAAAACTGAAATAGATTGAACTGCAACTAACTATCTTGCTGAAATGAAAATGCGGAATTGAAATGAAAGCATGAAAGAACTAATCTATTTTGCTCAAATGAAATTGCAGGAATGAAATGCTAGGCTACACTTGCGGAATTGAAATGCTAATCTACGCTTGCAGAAATGAAATTGCGGAACTGAAATGTTAATCTATGAAAGCAGGAAATGTCTATGCTACTTTTGCAGAATGGAAATGAAATAAACTACTTAGTAGAAGGCGGGAGTTGGAAAATAGAAGAAAAGCAACAATCACTAATACTTTGACGCTTCCCCGGTAGCGGCGCCAAAAAGATGGTGGGCTCCAGTATTGTAGCAATAATGCTACAACTCCTGGAGCTTCCTTCTTTAATTTTATCAACCCGATAGTTCGTAACAAACTTGGAAGCGACGGTGTTGTATGCACAAGTACTAGCTCTTGCCGCAGCTGTCACTTGGTCAGCTGGCACAAGTCCGCTAGGGGCTCAAGCCAACTTCTATGAGCTCTTAGAAGAAGCTTTTTAACTGATGGACGAAAGCTAACTCAAAGGAAGCTAACCTACTTGCAAAAAGGAACTGAAATCCAACAAGAAACGCAAACCCTAACAAACCCTAATTCTACCAGCTAGTCCTACTGATGCAAAGATGGGAATGCAACATACTGAAAGAGATGCCATTACTTCTATGAAGGTGAGATGCATGTGTCGAGACTACTTCTACCTGAAGAAAACATCTTTTTGTATTTTTGAATAAGTTATTTAGAATTATCATGCATGTGCTTGTAACTGGCTTTTTACTGTGCAGAGGCGGATCATGGAGGAGAAATGCTTGGAAGAGGTCAGGAAGGTTCAGAGGGGGTCTAAGGAGTCCCTAACATCCTTCCAGAGAGTTTCACAAAGTTTGGCTGCCAAGAGACTGCGTTTATGAGCTTCTACAGGAAGTCTGCAGGGGTTCTACAGGATGTTTCAGAATTTCTACAGGATGTTCAGTAATTCCTACAGGATGTTCTACAAATGGATTTTGGATGATGGGTGAGTGGAAAAGGTTGCATGGATGGATAGGGAAGTAGGAGAGGGGTTTGTAATGACTTAGTGACAGAGAGATGAGGTGATGAGAGGGTGTGTGAAGCTAGTTTGTCTTAAAGAGGGCAGAGGGAATGGAAGGCCAAAAAGATAAGATGACGTGGGTAGTGGAGTAAGTGTGAGATGAGGGGTCTAATTTGGAGATGAGCCGTTGGCCTGGATGAAGCTTAGGAGGACAAGAGAATGCTGGAGATGCACTGCACAATATAAACTGAACCAGATCATCCACGTCCTGCACATAATCAAAATATTACTAATCTATCCTAACTGTTTAATGAAACCAATGAACAGCAACATTATCTCTAAAGAGAACCATGTGTGGTACTGAAGCAAAGAAACATTTCAAAAGGTCTAAATGCATGGATAACTTCTACAACCGAAAATATTGCACCAAATATTGCATGAGTACGCAAACCAATGTTTTTGGTGGGTAGCACTGTCTGCAATTCTAGCCCCTAGAAAGAGGTGAAAAAAAGAGTGCAGGAAACCCTTTTCTGGAACTTTTATTAATTCAAATCTCTTCACTCTATTCTAAACATCTGAAGCAACACTATCTTCTAACAATGACCTACTTAACCACACCAAGAACTCTAACTCAACAAACTACGTTTCAAATGCATGTAAAGAAAACCATATTGCTGAGAGAAAAGATATCAATACAAAAGAAGGAGGCCCTAGGCTCTCAGGTTGGGCCCAACCCCGAGAGCTATGGCTCCTTTAGAAACTCAGAACTGAGATCAAATCTGACTGCTTCTCATTAAACAATAGTAGTCATAAGTCAAAAGGTATGCCAATGATGGCTACAAAAGAGCAAAAATAGAGTTGGCAGCTCGTAGTGCAGAATGTGCAACAGTTTCAAAAGTCCTTTTCGAAGGCTGAAGCCTCATCATTTATACATCACGAGGCCCCAAGCTGGCCTCCTAAATCTAGGGGACTTGGCTGACCAAACTGGGAGTGAACAGCTGCTTCCTCAAAATCCGTTTGGCTGCCTTCTAGATCCGGTTGTGGTGGCTGTTGGAGCTCGGAGTTGGGGGTGAAAATCCTAAGGAAGGCCATTTAATGCTGTGGACAACCCTCCTACGAATCCTCAACCCCATCTTGGCTATCTCCTAGCCCTTATCTGCTCGGTTTTGCTCCAACATGTGTCAAAAAACCTGAAATGAGCACGTGTTAGCCACCTAGGAATAGTGACTGCCCTTATTCGTACAAATGACATAAACATACTAAAAAATGATGCATAAGTTATGAAAAAAGAAGGATTGAGCAAGGGTAGTGAGGCCAAATGAGCCCAAAATGTTACCAAATTTGGGGCTCATCAAATGCGTCCCTAGACTCATGAACCATTTTAATGTTGAACCCTTTAAGGTAGCATGGAAAAGTTTTAGTTTTTGAGCATCATGCAGATAGTCATATGATCTGCATAATACTTCAAATTCAAAGAAAAACATCTCTAGGTCTTCATTTCTTTTTCTTTGGAAATTAGGAAGAACTGAGGGTGATATATTATTCATTGTGAGAGTTGTATGTTTATCGAGAATGCGAAATCCAAAAATATCTTGGTTTCCTCTACCTCTACTGCCTCCTCTATTCCTATCTCCACCTCCTCCAATCCTATTTTCCTCAGCATTGACATTGTGTAGCTCTCCTTCCCCTTCCTCAACCATAACAGATTCTTCAGAATCAATATAGGGTTCTTCTATTTCTTCTGGTTCTTCTATCAATGGTTGTTAAAAATAAGTTTCATGTTCCTCTTCTTCACTAGGAATTTCTAATTCTTCTCCCAACATTTGTTCACCAATGGAGGATAGAAAAAATACTCCTGTAGTTTGGGATATAGGATTTTCTTCAATTACAACTTTAGTAGATGAAGTAGGTGAAGTTTTGGATTGGATTTTTGATATTGAGACTTCAGGAAGTCTTTGTCAACCTGTAAATGGAATCCAGGTTTGAGTAGGAGGTGTGGAATTTCGAAATCAACATGAAGTGAGTGGATTTGTGGGAATTGAACTTCTTCCTCGTCTGACAAGTCTAGCTCTAGAGTCTCTATCCCTATGCATATCATGTTAATGATTTTCTTTTTAACTTCTATTTGTACTTCCCTAACAACAACGCCAAAATGTTTAGCCAATTTAATGTCCTTAAATTGTCAACATAAATTATAGACCAAGGTAGGTATACTGATGAAGCAAAAGTGCATTATATGTGCTAGAAGTTAATTGATGTTGTTAAGATATTTATGTTCTTGTTAAAGTATAAATTTAGAGTTAATATGGAGAGGGTATTAGTTATTATATTAAGAGTTGTGTCTTAAAGTTGTTAGCTACTTATCTTAGAAATTAGTTTGTATTGAATCAATTTATGGATGGTTTAAGTGTGATTCTAAGATTTTACTCTTGTTACACTATTTTAGATTTTATCTTTGAATTTTACACTGCAGCCAAGCCTAAATTACTATTTGTTAAAGAGATCTACTCTATTAGATTGTAAATAAATGATGTCTGGATTTAATTGTCAAGAAAATGATTGAGACTCTTTTACTTATGCAACTTCATACAAACAAGTCATAAATCTAATAAACTAAAAAGAAACTATGCTATGAAAATGAAACATTTGACTACACTAGGTAGAAATCAAGGAAAATGATTAAACTATACCAGATAAATTGCAAATGAAATAACATAATTAAGCTAGGTATAAATAAAAGGAAATTGCTTATGTAGACAACAATTGGATTATGAATTCCATCATATTTCATTTGAAACACAGAATAGAGCATCTATGATAAATAAATTAAGGAAATCTATGTGCAACTGGTTAAAGACCTGTACTGGTCGTAGGAGCCCTCCACGAAACAATTGACAATATCTAATCAACGCAGTATGGAAAACATAAACCTAGTCTATTACTCACAAACGAGTGTACCAAGATGTTCTTAAAGTTTACATGTTTTAGCACGCACCCAAAACACAGAGTGACCATTGCTTTTATAATGCTTCTTTGTAAAACAGTACGAGATTTTCAAGCCTATATATCTTTATTCTGATCCTACTAAATCAAACTATATCGTTAAATAATCAATTTTCTATTTGCAAAAGAAAATCGATAAGGTTTCGAGAAAACTCAGTCTTTGTCTCGGCGATAATCTTGCAGTTGACTTTGATGTGGACCGTGTTGTCATGCGATCTTCTTGAAGGATTGGCTCTAGAGAATAGGAAAGAATCAACAAGGGAATCATTCTTCATCCATCCATATCTTCCTTGGCTAAGATGGAGCATATGAACCCTATTAACAAAGGAGATAGCTGCAGAAATCTGGATCAGCTGCAGAAACAGGCCAATTTCGTGGCCAAATGCATACTTTAACAAAACAATAAGGTATATAGGAAAATATGAAGAAGAATACATTTAAATTCTTACCTTTACCAAAACCTTGTGTCTATTGCATTATTTAGGTGATAGGTATAGGAAAAATGGAAGAATTATAGGCAGAAAGGGTGTCAAGATAAGACAGTCCTTGGACTCTACAAGTCAAGTTGTTTTGAGACCCGCCCATGGTTCGTGGACCATGTTATTGTAATGAAGAAGAATATAAAAGGGTTGTGTCGTAACATTTTTTGGTTTTGATAAGATAGAAATTTTAAAAAAATGTTAAGTTAGGATATGGACATAATAATAGTGAATAGAATGTTTTTGAAAAAAATATCTTGATGATGATGTCCATATCAAAGAAAATGTTATGTTAGATGTCCTAAAAAATAAATACAAAAAGAAATGTTAGGTTAAAAAAAAAAGAAAACAAATAAACTTTGAAAGTGATCAAGTCTAAATGCTACTACTATTGTTTATGCAAAATAATGGTTGTGTGCATCTTGTTTTAAAAGCCACAACCAATGACAGTCAAATAGTTTAATCTTGAATGCTTCATGCTTTAAATTGTTGGCGTTATGATACAAATTTGGCACTATGACATAGGTGTTGTCCTTGATGGAAACTCACTGAGATGATAGATCATAATTCAGACTCATAGATTGAAGAAAGAGAGCTATATGCAGGTTCCCCATTGACCAAGCTGCGTGTACACGTGGGTTAGCGGACCAAAAGGAGTGTATAGCATACACACACACTTTAATAGAAGGAAAGCCGCTTACATGTTGGAAAACTAAGTTTTGGTCCATGGTATTTTGATCCATGGTATTGGTCCAAGGTATCTGATCCAAAGTGTTGACCCCAAGTATTTGGTCCAAGGTATTGGTCCTAAGTGGTTTTGGTCAATGGTATTGAGTAAGACCTAAGATTATAAAAGGAGGAGAAGATCATTAGGCAAAGGCACACAAGTATTGAATATCTGCTACAAAGCAAGATCTAGAATATAGGTTATTGGGTTATGGTGCATAGCTGGATCTGAATCAAGGATGAACCTTAGCGCTTGATGAAGGATAATATCTAATGATGGGTCAAGATCTTAAGGCTTGAAGTGAAGTATCTTTGTGTGGTTTTGGTATTTTATCTGAATAACTGGCGCATGTTGTAGTTTATAAATATGATGATCTCAGTATAACTGAAGTTTGGAATTGTTGTAATGATTAAATCATCATTTACAGATCTGTACGCAGGTTCACCTTAGAAAAGGAGCATATACATGCTGGTTCTGCATATCAAAACAACGTATACATATTAAACTTGATTTGCAGATCTTTGCGCAGGTTTGCCTTGAGAAAAGTGCATATGCATGCAAGTTCGACACATTGAAGTAGCGTATACCTCATAAAATATGCTTTAGCTACTTCTGTTTGTTGTTGCAGTGTTCTAGGTTCTGGTTACAACATTCTGAAAAGTGATTGATTGATTCAGTAGTGGTTGGTGTAAAGGAGATTGGTTGATGCAGATATATTTGATGTTTGAATGATGTTATTGATGGATCGAGTCTAAAAATTTATGAAATGTGGTCCTTGGAAGAAAAGAGAAGGTTGTAGCCTTCTGTAGGCCAGCACCTACGTACTAGTAAACATATCAACTACTACAAGAGCTAGGGGGTTGCAACTCCCTTCCAAGAGAAGTTGGAGAATGAGAGAAGGTTGTAGCCTTCTGCAAGTAGAAGGCTCTGTACTGGTATAAGACTGCACCAGTAAAAAAATTGTAAAGATAAGTTTCTTATTAAAAAGAAGATAGAGACGATTGTAGCAGTTGGTTTTCGCCCATATTGGGTTTCCACCTTATATCTTGTATTCATGTGTGTGATTGTCTGTTCTGTTTTTACTGCACCTGGTTACTGTTTATATAGTTCTGATGCATTGATTAAAGATCAACATATGATGAATTAACTGAATCATAAGTTTGCAGGATATATGCTAGTTGCCTTCAATACAGTTGCGTATACACACAAGTCCCATTAACTGAAGTAGCGTATATGAAATTGATTATGGAAATGAAATATTATTGACTTTCTAATACTAATTCACCCCCTCCCCTCAATATTATTTCCAACAAGTGGTATCAAAGCAGGTCCTTAAGAAGAAGATTGATTGCTTGAAGGAAGATCTATCATCATGAGTAACTATGAAAAAGAGGGATCCATTAGACCGCTAATATTTGATGGGAGCAACTTTGTTTATTGGAAGGTAAGAACCACAACTGATCTTCAATCTCTTGGAATAGATGTTTGGGAAATCGTGGAAGGAGGATATACATTTCCATCAGCAATTCCTACAAATATGGTAGGTAAAAAGCAATATGAAACCAATGCCAAGGCTATCAATACATTATTGGGGAGTCTATCACAATCAGAATTTGTCAAAGTTATGTAGCTCAAAACTGCCAAAGAAATATGGGACAAGATTGTTCTAAGCTATGAAGGAGACAATCAAGTAAAACATGCAAAACTACAAACTCTCAGAATTCAATATGAAACTTTCAAAATGCACAATGATGAAAGTATAGCTAGTTACTTCTTACGTATAGATGAGAATGTTAATTGCATGAAGAATTTGGGTGAAGAGATAAAAGAAGTTACTTTAGTTGAAAAGGTTTTAAGATCCTTGTCTACTATGTTTGAATCAAAAGTATCTGCCATAGAAGAAAAGCGGGATCTTTCATATGATTACTATGACACAGCTGCACGTAATCTTAACTGCTTTCAAAATGAGAAAAGGAGGCCCATCATATATGAGAGAAGCCACATTCAAAGCTTTAGGAAGAGAAGAACTCAATGAATCAGGACATATTTCAGAAGGAGAGGAAGAAGCAAACTTTGTCAAGAACATTCAATGGGGTTTCAGAAGATTCAGAGGTAAACTACCTTTCAAATGTTTTGCTTGTGGAAGAGTCAATCATTATGCTTCCAAATGTCCTCATAAAGATAATCTTGATAAAGGTAAGGAGTTAGAAAAATCGAATAGAAAACAAAGTGTAAGTAAGAAGAGCTACTATACGCATGAAGATAGTGATGGTTTATCAAATAGTGATGAAGATGAAAATAGTAATGACTAGAGACTTCTGATGGCTTTTGAAAATGATGATTTCTTGGATGCTTTAGATGAAGATGACCTTTATGAAGAAATCTCTAAACTCAAAATCTGTTTAGAAGAAAAGAATATGATTATAGATACTCTGACATTCCAACTTGCTGAAAGAGAAAAACACAATGAAAAACTAGAATGTGAAATTGTGGGTCTAAGAAAGGATATTGAGAAAAGAAAACAAAAGTTCTCAATGTGAGATTTGCTAAAGGATCAGAAACCTTAAATAAAATTATCAAAGTGCAGTGTTCTCCTCTGATAAAGACAGGTCTTGGATATATTGAAGAAGTATCCCAAGCATAGAAACTGTCAACCTCCACTAAAAGCTATCTTGATGTAGCAAAGAGCAATGAATAGTTTGACAATCGGCAACAAAGGCATAAAGCAGATCACCAGGTAAATCAGGCTAAATTTACTTCAAGGATGAATAGAAGCTACAACCAGCCTCAGGTAAATCATACTCAATCTGTTTCAAGAATGAATATCAATAGCAACTACAATCACTAGGTCAGTAGATTCGATAATCGTAGGAACTTCTTTAATGGCCAATGTTTTTCATGTCAAAACTTTGGACACAAAGCTATTCAATGTGTTTCTTACAAGACCATCATGACTAGAGAAGCATGAAATCAAAAGAATGTGACAGGGATAATGAAACAAACCTACAATAACTTTTCTCTTCTTGAAAATGAAATAGAATGCTCTATCTACAACAACTTCGATCATGAAGAATCTGAATGTAGGAGTAAATTCTGGCAAACATCTCAGAAGGAGAAAACTTCATTAAATCCCAAAATATGGAGAAAGAAAGAACCATAAACACAAAGATGTGGTATAGCCTTGTATGAAGAAGGATAAGAAAATCAGTGGTACATCAACAATGGATGCTCGAAACACATGACAGGTGATAAAGAAAAACTTTAGTCATATAATTCCATAGAAAAAGAAAAGAAGGTCTCATTTGAAAATGACACTCCTACTGTCATAAAAGGCAAAGGTTTTGTTCTCTTAAAAGAAAAAGTTAAAGTTGGGAATGTTATGTATGTTGATGGTCTAAAGCATAACCTGTTGAGTGTCAGTCAAATGTGTGATCAAGGAAATGAAGTAGTATTTCGATCAAATGGATATGTTGTTCATGAGCTTGATACAGGAGAAACCATGATCAAAGTTATAAGAACTCCAAACAACTTATACATACTCAAGGGAGGACAAAAACAATGCTGTCTAAGAAAAAATGATGAGCATTGGGTATGGCACAGAAGATTGGGGCATCTAAGCTTCTCTCAAATAAGAAAAGCATGCAGATTCCAGGTTGTATGTGATCTTCCTGATATCAGCATCCCAGAAAATACAACATGCAAATCATGTCAATTTGGTAAGCAAACCATAGCGCACTTCCCTGAAAAGGAAGGATCAATTAGTAAGCCTCTTGAACTTGTTCATACTGATTTATGTGGACCATCAAGGAAAAAGTCACGTCGTGGAGAGGAATACTTTATATTGTTCATTGCTGATTTTTTCAGAATGTGTTAGATAGGGCTTCTAAAACATAAAGATGAGGCAGTTGAAAAATTCAAAGCTTTCAAAGCCTTGGTTAAAAATGAATCAGATTGCAAAATAAAATGCCTTAGATCTGATCGAGGAAGGGAATTTACCTCGGATGAATTCTTTGACTTTTGTGAAGAAAATGGAATAAAAAGGGAATTCTCCACTGCAAGGACTCCTCAGCAAAATGGAGTGGTAGAAAGGATGAGTAGAACTGTTCAACAAATGGCTCATGCTATGCTAGATGTGTCTGGAACTCTTGCAACCTTCTGGGGTGAAGTTGCATTTGCCGTCATCACTATTCTCAACCAAGCAAATGTTTGGGTGAACAGCACTCAAAATCCACATGAACTTTGGTATGGTAAGACTCCTACTGTAAAATACTTCAAAGTTTTTGGAAGAAAATGTTACATCAAAAGGATTGATGAAAAACTTGGCAAGTTTGAACCCAGGGCAGATGAAGGCATTCTCCTTGGTTACTCTTCCTGAAGTAAAGGATATAAGTGTTATAATAAAAGACTTGGGAAAATTATTGAAAGTATCGATGTTGTGGTTGATGAAGCATGCAAAAATCCAAAGCAGGCCGAAGATTGTGGAGAAGATGAGGATTATTGTCCCACATCAAATTAAACTAATTCTAAAGAAGAAACCAATGAAGCACCAGAAGAACAGATAATGGCAGAAGAAAAGACTCCATCTAGATATGTTCAGAAAAATCATCCAGAGACTCTAATTTTGGGACAGAAAGAGGCAAGTGTGCAGACAAGATGAACTATTACAGAAGCTTCAAGCTATCTAGCATATCTTTCCTCCATCGAACCTCAAAATGTAAAAGAAGCATGCAAAGATGAATGTTGGGTCAAGGCCATGAATGAAGAACTTGAGCAAATTGAAAAGAATAATACTTGGGAATTAGTTCCTAGACCCCATGATAAGAATATCATAGGAACCAAATGGATATTCAAAAACAAGCTGAATGAAAATGGAGAAGTTATTAGAAACAAGGCCAAAATTGTTTGTAAAGGATATGCTCAACAAGAAGGTATATATTTTGAAGAAACTTTTGCACCTATTGCTAGAATTGAAGCCATAACATTGTTCCTTGCTCTTTCTAGTTTTTAGAAATTCAAAGTATACCAAATGGATGTAAAATCTTCCTTTCTTAATGGAGACTTAGAAGAAGAAGTATATATTGAGCAACCAGATAGATTCACCCTTGGAAATGATGCAAAACTTGTATGCAGACTCAGAAAGGCTCTCTATGGTCTAAAACAAGCTCCAAGAGCCTGGTATTACCGTCTTGACAAATACCTCCATCAACAAGGTTTCTCAAAAGGATCAGCTGATAGAAATCTATATACAAAGATTGATAATAATAAATTGCTAATACTTGTTGTCTATGTTGATGATATCATTTTTGGTAGTAATGAAGAAGCCATGAGTCAGAATTTTCCTTCGACAATGCAGCAAGAATTTGAAATGTCCCTACTTGGTGAGCTTACATATTTTCTTCGTCTACAAGTTCAACAAAATAAAGATGGTATTTTTCTGTCACAAACCAAATATCTCAAGCAAATCTTGAAAAAATATGGCATGGAAGATTCTAAACCAGTATGCACCCCAATGGTAACAGGATGCAGTCTCAGCTCAAATGATGAATCAGTAACAATACATCAACCAACCTATAGATCCATGATTGGAAGTCTACTTTATTTAAGAGGTACATGACCATACATCATGCATGCAGTGGGAATAGTTAGAAGATTCCAAGAAAATCCAAAGGAATCACACCTCCAGGCAGTCAAAAGGATTTTCAAATATCTTCAAGGAACACATAATTTTGGTTTATGGTATCTTAGAGATATAAATCTTACACTTCATGCATATACAAATGCAGATTGGGCAAGAAGTGTTGATGATAGAAAACGCACCAGTGGTGGTGCATTCTATATGGGTTGCAGATTAGTGTCTTGGTTTAGCAAGAAACAAAGTTCAATTGCATTATCGACAATTGAAGCAGAATATGTGGTTGCTGCATCTTGCTACACACAACTCCTTTGGATGATGCAAACATTGCAAGACATTCAAATCACATGTACTCCACCCATCTCCATTCTATGTGATAATACAAGTGCCATCAATATTTCAAAGAATCGAGTCATGCATTCCAAGACTAAGCACATACCCATCAAATATCATTTTCCACATGAACAAGTGCTTCAACAAAAGGTAGAATTGGAGTATGTTCCCTCCAAAGAACAGGTTGTTGATATATTCACCAAACCACTACCCAAAGAGACATTTGAATATCTCAGACAAAAGCTGGGAGTAGTTGATGCATCATCTTGTTGTTAAAACTTATTTGTTTCAGAGAAAAGTGGTTATACGCGAGTTTCATAAAGCGTAGCCGCGTACATATGCCAGTTTCTGTGGATACAGTCGCGTATATGTTGGTTTGAAGAAAAGCAGTGGACCAAACTCAGGATGAAAGGAGTTTGATATGGGTCTAACAGTGATCATCTGGCACAGATTCAAGGGGAGCATATACTTCTCATAATGCATTGTTGGCATTATCTTAGAAGATCTTGGTACAAATTCACAGTTGTTTTTTATTCAAGTGGAACAGGTTCAGGGGGAGATCATGGTTGTTGGTCTGGATGCTGATTGACAGATGCTGTTGATGATAGTTGTTGATGACTATCATGGTCTTGTTTCAGATATTTTGTCTCTATGTCATGTATATCTTTTAGTGTCAAGGTCACGAAACGACCTATTTTGTTACCCCACTATGCATTGGATGGATGATGTAATGTTCTTGTTTTAACATGTATAAACAATTGATATATCCCCACTTGGTTGGGTGGATGAGTCAAACTTGGTATATCCCCACTTGGTTGGGAGATGGATGTATGTATGAGTCATTAGTGATAGGAAGGTCATTTATGATATATATATAGAGTCATGTTCTTCTTTTTAGAACATCTTTTTGCAGACCTTGTTTATATTCAGGAGGAGCATGGAGCTCAATTAGCACACTTCAACATATCGGTGAAATTCGCATGAACTCAGGGGGAGCATAACCCTTTGCCCTTGATGACAAAGGGTGAGAGTTACTTTGGGTTGCCATCAAGTCCAAAGGGGGAGATTGTTGGCATTATGACACAGATTTGGCACTATGACACAGGTGTTGTCCTTGATGGCAACTCACTCAGATGACAGATCACATTTTAGACTCACAGATTGAGGAAAGAGAGGTATACGTAGGTTCCCCATTGACCAAGCTGCATGTACACATGGGTTAACAGACCAAAAGGAGTGTATAGCGTACACACGCACTTTCACAGAAGAAAAGGTGCGTACATGTTGGAAAACTAAGTTTTGGTCCATGGTATTTTGATCCATGGTATTGGTCCAAGGTATTTGATCTGAAGTGTTGACCCTAGGTATTTGGTCCAAGGTATTGGTCCTAATTGGTTTTGGTCCATGGTATTGAGTAAGACCTAAGATTATAAAAGGAGGAGAAGATCATTAGGCAAAGGCACACAAGTATTGAATATCTAATAAAGAAAAATATCTAGAATATAGGTTATTGGGTTATGTTGCATAGCTGGATCTGAATCAAGGATGAACCTTAGTGCTTGATGAAGGATAAGATCTAATGATGGGTCAAGATCTTAAGGCTTGAAGTGAAGTATCTTTGTGTGGTTTTGATACTTTATCTGAATAACTGGCGCATGTTGTAGTATGTAAATATGATGATCTCAATATAACTAAAGTCTGGAATTTTTGTAATGATTAAATCATCATTTACAGATCTGTACACAGGTTCACTTTAGAAAAGGAGTGTATACACGCTGGTTCTGCATATCAAAACAGCGTATACATCTTAAATTTGATTTGCAGATCTGTACGTAGGTTCGCCCTGAGAAAAGTACGTATGCATGTAGGTTTGACACATTGAAGTAGCGTATACCTCATAAAATATGCTTTAGCTACTTCTGTTTGCTGTTGCAGTGTTCTGGGTTCTGGTTACTATATTCTGGTTACAACATTCTGAAAAGTGATTGATTGATTCAGTTGTGGTTGGTGCAAAGGAGATTGGTTGATGCAAATATATTTGATGTTTGAATGATGTTGTTGATGGATCCAGTCTGAAAATTTATAAAATGTGGTCCTTGGAAGAAAAGATAAGGTTGTAACCTTCTGTAGGCCAATAGCTACGTACTAGTAAACATATCAACTAGTACAAGAGCTAGGGGGTTGTAGCTCCCTTCCAGGAGAATCTGGAGAATGAGAGAAGGTTGTAGCCTTCTGCAGGTAGAAGCCTGCATATTGGTATAAGACTGCACCAGTACAAAAATTGTAAAAAGAAGTTTCTTATTAAAAAGAAGATAGAGATGATTGCAGTAGGTGGCTTTAACCCACATTGGGTTTCCACCTTATATCTTGTATTTATGTGTGTGATTGTTTATTCTGTTTTTATTGCACCTGGTTACTGTTTATATGGTTCTGATGCACTGATTAAAGATCAACATATGATCAATTAACTGAATCATAAGTTTGTAGGATATATGCTAGTTGCCTTAAATACAGTTGTGTATACACAAAAGTTCCATTAACTGAAGTAGCATATATGAATTTGATTATGGAAATGAAATATTATTGACTTGCTAATATTGATTCATCCCCCCCACCCCCCCTCTCAATATTATTTCCAACATAAATTTGATGTTATAGTTAGAGAATAAAGATCTGGCCAAACTATTTAATCTTGGCATATCAGTAGTTAGGTAGAGAATAATAAGGTGCTCATCAGTTTAGTCTGAGCCCTTGGAGGTTATAAGCTTAGAATTAGATAGTTTGCATTTGTAAAATAAAATAAAGGAAAAGGGTTTGCTAGCTTAAATGCACCCATTAAGTGAAGAAAAAATGATAGGATAAGAAAAGGGTAAGTAGAGATATGGTTGCAGAAGTATGATGACTGATTGGGCAAAATGTACATTTATCATGTTTTACTATATGTTTCTATGTCCATGAGGCAATTACACAAAGCAAATGAAGGTCTACAAGATCAATTAATTAACTTCCCATTCATCTCCATTCATCCCTATATTCACTAATTTCCCTTTCCCACCTTCATACATTCATATTCATTCATTTTCCATAAAAACCCCTTTTCCTAAGGTCAAAATCCTCTTATCCTAGGAAAAGTGAAAATCCCATGTTAAATCCCCTTTTACCCAAAAACCCACAAAAAAATGTTTTCCCTAAGTATTTATGCATATATGAAAAGAAAATAACTCATAAAAAGCATAATACTTAGTATATTTCCCCTTTCCACGTGTATTTCCCCTTTTCCACTCATATTTTATATTAACACTAACATAATGTATTAAACCCCTAAAAATTCCCTTTTCCAGTATATATTAAATAACCTGAAACCCTTAGTTTTATTATAAAACTATGTATTTTCATGAAATATCACATCGCAAGCCTTTCAACGTATGCACCCTCTGCCATTGTGATATGCGATGTGCGATAGACCCGGATCCGACGCATATATATATCATAACTCAATGCCATATCATGTCCACCTCCATCGCAAGTCCCGCTAAAGTAATAAACCTCCACCAATTGCGATCTCCGATTGCGATGGGAATCTGGACCCAATGCAATATATATTGTAATTCATTCTCATATGGCATCTGCCTCCATCGCAAGTCCCGCTAAAGCAATAACCCTCTTCTATTGCGATCTCCGATATGTGACGGGAACCCGGACTCGACGCAGTATTAACCATGATATATTTCCATGTCGCGTCCAGCCCCTATCACATTCCTTTGCGATGGGCCTTCCTCCACTAAACCCCGATCGCGACATGTGATATGAAACCGGACCTGATATCAATTATATGCCCAAGTTCATATTATTTCAAGTCCGCCATATGTGTTTTGTGAAGGATTTCTTTGTTAAATCATTTTTTTATGATTTTAATGAAGAACTAAACTAAACCTTTGTTTAACTATAAAACACTGCTAATCTGGGTTTTTAACCATGATAAAGCCATTCCGCCAAAATTAATTGATGGGTCCCTCCATTGCTCTTTCCTCTACCCTCCGTGTTTCTCTTTTGCTCCACCACCGTTTGATCAAATACATTCAAATCCATGACTCTCAGTGATTTCGGGTCATCTCGCTGTACTAGTATTACCTGCCCAAAAAGCGGTATTCCACAAACCTCCCATTGCTACATGTCAAGCTCAGACCATTTCGGGTGACCCCCTCCCAAAACCACCCACACCTTATAAGTGGTGCGATGAAAACAAAAACCGCCTCCCGCATAACCACAAAATAGCCACTATTCATTTTGCGCCATAATTCAAATAGAAGACTGTTTTTCCGTTTAAACGTGAAAATCGCCATTTTGCTATGTTTTCCTTGTTTTCACAGTGAAACCCCATAAATCCTATGCAACCAATAAAACCATCATTTTACCTTTTGATACGCTCTGGACTCCTTCAAATATCCCTTCAACCTTCATAAAGCCATTCAAGACCTTCTCTGTCACCTATGTTTTTCTTAACAGTTTCTATGTTTTGCAGGTAAAATTTCTGTTCCAGGCTTACAAAGAAAAATCCTGTAAACAGTTTGAAGACAAACCTAAAAGGATTTACTATTCAAAAACATAGTAAAAGCCTAAAATGCACAGTAAAGGTAAAAAGGAACACAGTAAAGGTTAATCGGCAGGGTCAAATGATTTTCATAGAGTTTAAAGAGTATCAGATGAAAGATCAAATGAAGAAATAAACCAAGCATAAAGGATTCAAGCAGTTAAGCAGCTTAAAAGGGCAAAATAAAAGACAACAAAGCCAACACAACCTGAATAAAAGGGACAACAAGAAGCAGTTCAACAGCTGCCCCTATCTTCTTGTATGAAGATCTTTCCTTTCCTAGAATAAATCTTAATCAGTTTTAGGATATTTCCTTAGTTTCATTATTGTATAAATAAATCTCTTCTCGAGTTATTATGGGTTCGAAGTTCAAGAATAATTATTCATTACTTGTTAAGTTGTGACTGTTTATTCTACTTTGAACCTGGTTTCACCTGTGAAGGAAGCTTTTATAGACACTTGATGTACTCAGTCTTTCTGGAACCTTAATACAAAGCAGAGGATTCTGAATTTGGTTTTACACAGTTTGTGTTATCCTGTAATTTTTTCCAGTTATCAATCATTATGTCTTTCTTCATATGCTTATGACTTATAGAGATATCTAGGTAGGAATAATTGTGTCTCAATTAATTCCTATAAGCTCCTGAAGTGATCATCTATTAAGAGAATGGATTAATGAACTATCTGTTTAGCTAATCCCCTCTAATCAATAAATCATCAGCATCTTATGTAAGCTTAAGTATATTGCCTTGAACCTTTGGAACGTACTTTAGAAGGTTTTCACACTTATGATTGTTCTATTTTATATTCTGGAAACTATGATAATCATATTATTTTATGTCTTCTTCTCACCACTATTTTTTATCTATATGACTGTGTAAAGAGTTATAGCAGCCATCTGCTGAGATATTAATATAAAACAAAGGATTAGGTATTTCAATTCAAAATTTGTCTTCATTCATTGGTCTTCCAAAACTAAAACCAAAAACCCCAAAACAATTATTTTAGATGCTATGTCATTGGTAGCTGACCTACTACTATCTCAGAGGTACAACATCAGACTGGCGCTGTTGCTGGGGATTCGAATTTCATTTAAGTTTCCCTTGGAACAATGATATTCATTCATTCTTATCCTTTAAAGGTGATTAAAGGGTTTATAAAGGTTAAAATCATTCACCTAGGAAACTACACACTCCCAAGCTGGCACCTTATAAACATACCAAATCTCGTTCAAAAGCTGACATAGTTAAACCTTTGTCAGATCCTGAAAGGCTTATGAGAAAATCTAGTTCTAAAAGGGGACACCAACCATCTTCTTCTTCCCCTTCAGTCCTTCAGTCTAAAGAATTAGAATCATTTGACCCCTATAGTAATATCCCAATTGATCCTGATTACTCCCATTTATCACCTAGGGTTGCTGAACTTCTAGACAAATGAGTTGATTTTAGGTCAGCCTACCTTATTCATTCATTAGAATCTCATCCTATACCCACACTCCCACCAGGATCACCTAAAACTGAATCTGATTTGGGTATTAATCTACCAGAATATAAACCCACAGATTTCCTATTCCCTACCACCTATCATTTTCCTTCCATTTTTTACTGACCTGAAGCTTCTTCTTCTAAACAATCTGAGGAGACCTTCTCTATATATTCCAATCTTCTCTTTGAAACAAAAGAATGATTTCCTTTGCAGGTCCCAAAGTTAGTTCTTAGGACTCCTTTGAAGTCTTTCAGGAGGTCTCCTCCTTCATCTCCTCCTTCACCTCCAACTAGTCCATCAATCCCTGAATCACCATCTTCTTCCTCTACTTCTTCTTCATCCTCTACATCCACACAAACACCTCATACTCCACCTGGACAACGTTATACACCTCAAGCACCTCATACACCTCATACACCACCCACTATCATGGCTTTCTGACCTATTATATAGGCTAGATATGCTGCCTTAGTCTTCCATAATAACCTTGATGCATTCCCAGCTGGATACTTAAAATACCTTCCCAAGTACAATGGAGAAACTGATTCCTCAGCTGAAGACCATCTTCAAGCTTTCCTAGACTTTGCAGACAACATGAATATTGAACAAGAAAACGTTTATATGAGATTGTTTGTACAGTCACATGAGGGAAATGTGAGGATTTGGTTTAGGCAGTTACCAGTAGCTTCCATTAGTAATTAGGAAGAGCTTACAACCATATTTAAAAATCAATGGGGTGTGAAAAAGGATCCTCTTTACTTCCTTAAAGAATTTGAAGAGCTTAAAAGGAACTTCGGTGAACTAGTATCAGATTTTATCAAAAGATTCAATAAACTCTATCAAAAAATGCTTGCTAATTGTAAGCCGCCTATAGCAGCAGCTAAGTCTAGATTCTCTAAAGCTTTTGATGATGACTTTGTTGTTATACTATTTGAGAGAACTTCAAGAACTCTTGAAGATATGAAAACAAATGCTATAGAAGTAGAAGCAAATAGGGAAGCCTCAACTTCCTTAAAACTTAAGGAAGAAAAGGCCCAAAGAAAACTCAAATCTATTCAAGAAGCCTCTAGTTCCTCTAAGGCTAAATCAGAAGACCCAAAAATAGATGAAATAAAATCTTTTCTTAGGAACATATAAAATAGGATTTCAAAGATTGAGACCCAACCTAGGACAATACAACAAATAGTTACTAGACCTCAAAACCAAAATCAAGGTTAGTATAAAAGAAATCCACCACTACAAATTCTTCAGAGACCTAGCAATGATCAATAGGTTCCTACTCCTCTATTGATAGATGACCAACAACCTAATGATAGTACTATGAAAATTACTGAAGATATTAATAGTATGGATTCTTCTTCCAATCAAACAGGCGTCATTCCTCTCTCATAACAAAATCAGGTTCAAGAAGAGTAGGAAACTTCACAAGTCTCTAAATATCATGGCTTTCTCTGAATTTTTAATTGCAGAATTAAATAAGAGGTATGATGTTAGGCCTAGGCCTAGTCCTGGGAGACCTCCAAAGGAAACTCCAATAATTGAACCACGTTCCAAAACTGCTGAAGCTCAAACAACTCTTATTCAGCCCTTAGAACAGTCAATTGATACTACCCAAGCCGGTAAAAACATTTTGACTACCTTTAGTGTTGAAAACGAATTAGAGAGGGTTAAGATCCCAATTCCACTATCAAAACTTTCTAAAAACCTTGGTTATAAAAGCCAAGTCACAAAATGGATACAAAATACCTTGGTTGATGCTAAAGGTGATGTCATAAGTTTGCAAGATGAAAAACCAACAGTAGTTTTTGGCCCTAGTTCAAACATGATAGATGAGATAGTGCCTCCTTTCTATGTAACTCTTAAAACAAATGATTCCATGTTGTATAATTGTATGCTTGATTTAAGAGCATCACACAACCTTATGCCAAAATCTATCATGGACCATTTGAAACTTGACATCACTAAATCCTACATGACTTGTACACCTTTGATTCTAAAAGGGTGCCCTGTTTAGGATTGATCAAGGATCTAGCGGTTACCCTTGCCCAAATTCCAGTGAAAAGTATAGTACTTGATATTGTTGTCACAGATATCCCTCCCAAATTTGGAATGCTCCTTTTTAGGTTTTGATGTGCCAAATTAGGGGGAACTCTACATATGGATATGTCATATGCTACTATTCCTGTTTATGGAGGAGAGAAATTAAGATTATATAGAGAGGTAAGATTTGTACATACTGTTTGTAAGACTAACCAGCCAAGGAATCATCCAATTTATGCAATAGATCAAGACTTTGGTTGTTTTCAACTCACTTCAAACCAACATAAAACTCAAGCTAAAATTTAAGAGGTAGTTGAAAGTCCTCAACCAAACCAAACTAATATTTGAAAAAACTGTTCTTCAATGGCGCTTACACAAAAGATAGGGTAGGAGCTGGAGTAGTTTTAATTTCACTTGAAAAAGAAAATATAACCCAATCATGTAAATTAGACTTTGAAATAATGTGGTTGAATACGAAGCTTTCCTTTTAGGATTGTAATTATCCAAAAGCCTAAAAGTTCAAAACTCAAGTGTATTTACTTAAAACTTATTGTTAAGCATGTAAGAAATGCTTGCTAGAACAAGCACCCTAGACTTATGTCCTACCGAAATGAAGTATGGGATTCAGTTGAAAACTTCCTTGACACTTTTAATTTGACTCATATTCCCAGAGATCAGAATATTCATGCAGATGCCTTAGTTGTTTCTGCTAGCTCTTTTAAAATTCCTGATCATACTAATGTACTCTATCAAATACAAGTCAAATATAGGCCATCTATCCTAGATAATCTGAAACATTGGAAAATATTCGAAGATGATGAACATTTGAAATCATTTTTGTAGGTAATAGATGACTTTTCATTTCTATAAATTGATGAAGATAGAACTGAAATAAATGAAAATGTAGATGGAAATGATACTTCAGATTTCAAAACCTAAATTGTAAGTCATGACATTATTTAATTATCTAATAATTTTATTCCAAAAGGACTCATTCCTTTAGAAAGATTGTTTAATCAAAATGATTTCCTCTGAAACCCTCGGTCCATTTCTTTAGAAGATGACATAGAAGATATTAACATTGGAACTGATGAAGATATCATAAACATCAAAATATGTGCATCTCTAGACCCTAAGATCAAAGATCAATATCTTAAGTTACTACAAAATTATAAGGATGTTTTTGCTTGGACTTATGCTGATCTAAAGACCTATGATACTTCACTAATACAACATAAGATTCCTTTGAAGCCAGAAGAAAAACCTTATCAACAAAAACTTAGAAGGATAATTCTAGCCCTTCTACCAACTGTAGAAAGGGAGATTAAGAAAATGCTAGATGCTCATGTCATCCTCCCTCTTAGATATTCTACTTGGGTTGCAAATCTAGTTCCCGTTAGAAAGAAAAATGGAGAAATAAGACTCTGTGTGGATTTTATAGATTTGAACAAGGCATCATTAAAAGATAATTATCCTTTGCCCAAAATGGATCAGTTACTTCAAATGGTTTCAAGAGCACAAAGACTTTCTATGCTTGATGGTTTTTCAGGTTACGATTAGGTAAATGTTAATACAACAGATAGAGAGAAGACAACATTTACTACACCCTGGGGCACATTCATGTACGCTAGGATGCCATTTGGATTAACCAATGCTGGAGCAACATTTCAGAGAGCTATGGACATAGCTTTTATGGGTCAGTTAAATAAATTTGTGGTTATTTATCTTGATGACATAACTTTTTTTTTCTAAATCTGATTAGAAACATCTAAAGCACTTGATGAAGGTTTTTGACAGGTGTAGAAAATTTGGAATATCATTGAACCCTAAGAAGTCCTTGTTTGCTGTCAAAGAAGGAAAATTGTTGGGGCATATAATTTCAAAGGAGGGAGTAGTAATTGACCCCAAACGAGTATCTACCATTGAAACATTGACCTTACCTAGAAACAAGAAGGAGATTCAAGCTTTTCTAGGCAATATTAATTTCCTAAGGAGGTTTATTACAAATTATGCAGAGATTGTAAAAGATATAACTGACATGCTCCAAAAGGACCATGAAGTCAAATGGACTCCCACTTCTAGGCATGCATTTGAACAAATAAGAAAGGCTATCTCTAAAGCTCCCACCTTAACCAGCCCTGATTATACTAATCCATTTAGTATTTTCTCTTTTGCCTATGAAACAACCCTTGCTGCTATTCTATTACAGAAAAATGAAGATTCCCATGACCAACCCATAGCCTTTTTCAGCAAGGTTATGAGAGATGCTGAGCTTAAGTATGACATCATTGAGAAGCAATCCTATGCCCTCATTCAAGCCTTGAAATCATTCAGGATGTATGTCTTACATTCACCTATTACTGCTTATGTCCCTAAGAGTGTTGTGGAAATTGTCCTAACCCAACCAGACAATGATGGGAAAAGAGGTAGACGGATCACTCAAATTCTAGAGTATGATCTAACTATCAAGACTACCAATCTAGTAAAAGGTAAAGGATTAGCCAAGCTTCTAGCTGAATCCAACTGCAAAGTACTTGGAATAAATTCTATTTTAGAAATACAAGGGAAGAATACACAAGAACCTTCTGTCCTTGCAGAAGGGGAGAATCCACAAGAAAATTCCTTTCATGCAGAAGGGGAGAATCCACAAGAACCTCTACCTTCAGAGAAGATCAGTCCTATACATATTGATGAAAAATTCTTGTTGTCAAACTGGTATCAAGATGTTGTAAATTTCTTAATTCATTTTGAGTGTCCAGCATCATTCTCCAAAACCTAGTGTAAAACTCTTAAGTTAAAATCAGTCAAGTACTGCATTATAAATGAAAATTTATACTGGAAAGATCCACTGAATATTTTTTTATTATGTTTAACAGAATCAAAAATTGAAGGAATCATTGATCAGTTTCATATAGGATTTTGTGGGGGACATTATGCTTGGAGAGCAACTGCGTACAAGATTCTGAGGGGAGGATTTTATTGGCCCACACTATTCTTACAAGTAGGGGCAAAGGTCAGAGGTTGTGTTCCTTCTCAAATGTTTTCTGGTAAAAAAATATTAGCAGCTCTTCCACTTGTTCCATCAATAGTTTCAGCACCTTTTTCTCAATGGGGATTAGATTTGTTGGAGAGATTCACCCCACTTCAAGTAATCAACATAGATGGATCCTGACTGCAACAGATTACTTTACTAAATGGGTGGAAGCAATTCTAGTCAGAAATGCTATTGATTCAGTAGTAATTAAGTTTATTCGGGTGAATATCTTATCTAAATTTGGTTTCCCAACTCAAATTGTCATTGATAATGCATCAACTTTTGCTAGTGTTAAAATGATTAACTTTTGCAAGAAATATCAAATTCTGTTACATCATTCAGCTCCATACTACCCTCAAGGTAATGCCCTTGCAGAGTCATCAAACAAAACTCTGGTAAAGGTAATAAAAAAGACTCTAGCTGATCATAAGAAGAGCAGGGATTCACATATGATTTATGCAGTATGGCCAAATATAATTACTCCAAAGAGATCAACTGGGAAATCTCCATTTTAGTTAGTCTATAGGAAATATGCAATTTTTCCTACCAATTTGGCCTTCCCTGTTTTAAAATTCCTACAGGATTCAATAGATGAACCTGATGATTTTTCAAGAAGAATAAATCAGATTATTAAACTTAATGAAAACAAAGATGAAGTTCAATACAAATTGAATAAGTATCAGAATAAGATGAAGGTCCTGTTTGATAGAAGAGCTAGGGAGAGGGACTTTAAGGAAGTTGATCTAGTTCTAAGATAAGATGTCAAGAGAGAAGAGAAAGGAAAGCATGGAAAATTTGACAATCTATGGTTTGGACCTTTAGCAATTGCTAAAGTGAAGGGTAACAACACTTTTGTGTTGCAGAATCTTGAGGGGCAATATTCCACTTATCCAGTAAATGGAAGGTTTCTCAAACATTACATTCAGTACTAAGAAGTTGAAATAATTTTCATTGTAAATACTAAGGTTTTCTTTTACCTTTCAAGATATTAGTGTGATTTTCTTTATAGCAAGGACTCGATAGCCCGAGGAGAAGGCATATGGATCTGCAGGTTCTCTGCATTCTACAGGAGAAAGTAGTCCCCAGTTGGAGCCAATGTTGCAACTTTTTTTGGTTTTGATAAGATAGAAATTTAAAAAAAATGTTAAGTTAAGATATGGACATAATAATAGTGAATAGAATGTTTTTGGAAAAAAAATATCTTGATGATGATGTCCATATCAAAGAAAATGTTAGGTTAGATGTCCTAAAAAATAAAGACAAAAAGAAAATGTTAGGTTAGAAAGAAAAGAAAACAAATAATCTTTGAAAGTGAGCAAGTCTAAATGCCACTACTATTGTTTCTGTAAAATAATGGTTGTGTGCAGCTTGTTTTAAATGCCACAACCCATGATAGTCAAATAGTTTAATCTTGACTACCTCATGCTTTAAATTTGATGTTATAGTTAGAGAATAAAGATCTGGCCAAACTATTTAATCTTGGCACATCAGTAGTTAGGTAGAGAATAATAAGGTGCTCATTAGTTTAATCTGAGCCCTTGGAGGTTATAAGGTTAGAATTAGATAGTTTGCATTTCTAAAATAAAAGAAAGGAAAAGGGTTTTCTAGCTAAAATTCAACCATTAACTGAAGAAAAAAATAATAGGATAAGCAAAGGGTAAGTAGAGATATGGTTGCAGAAGTATGTTAACTGATTGGGAAAAATGTACATTTATCATGTTTTACTATATGTTTACATGTCGATGAGGCAATTACACAAAGCAAATGAAGGTCTACAAGATCAATTAATTAACTTCCCATACATATCCATTCATCCCTATAATCACTAATTTCCCTTTCCCACCTTCATACATTCATATTAATTCATTTTCCATAAAAACCCATTTTCCTGAGGTCAAAATCCTTTTATCCTAGGAAAAGTGAAAATCCCATGTTAAGTCCCCTTTTACCCAAAAACCCACAAAAAGATGTTTTCCCTAAGTATTTATGCATATATGAAAAGCAAATAGCTCATAAAATCCATAATACTTAATATATTTCCCCTTTCCACGTGTATTTCTCCTTTTCTGCTCATATTTTATATTAACACTAACATAATTTATTAAACCCCTAAAAGGTCCCTTTTCCTGTATATATTAAATCCCTTTATTAAATAACCCGAAACCCTTAGTTTTATTATAAAACTATGTATTTTCATGAAATATCGCATCGCAAGCCTTTCAATGTATATGCACCCTCCGCCATTGCGATATACGATGTGCGATAGACCCAGAGCTGACGCATATATATATATATATATATATATATATATATATATATATATATATATATATATATATATCATAAATGAATGCCATATCGCGTCCAGCTCCATCGCAAGTCCTGCTAAAGGAATAAACCTCCACCAGTTGCGATCTTCGATTGCGATGGGAATCTAGACCTGATGCAATATATATTATAATTCATTCTCATATCGCATCCGCCTCCATCGCAAGTACCATTAAAGCAATAACCCTTTGCCATTGTGATCTCCGATATGTGACAAGAACTGAGACCCAACGCAGTATTAACCATGATATATTTCCGCGTCGCGTCCGGCCCCTATCACATTCCTTTGCGATGGGCCTTCTTCCACTAAACCCCGATTGTGATATGTGATATGAAACCGGACCCAATATCAATTTTCCGCCTGATTTCATATTATTTCAAGTCTGCCATATGTGTTTTGTGAAGGATTTCTTTGCTAAATCATTTTTTTATGATTTTAACGAAGAACTAAACTAAACCTTTGTTTAACTATAAAACACCACTAGTTTGGATTTTTAACCATGATAAAGCCATTCCACCAAAATTAATTGCTGGGTCCCTCCATTGCTCTTTCCTCTACCCTTCACGTTGCTCTTTTGCTCCACCACCGTTCAATCAAATCCATTCAAATCCATGACTCTCAGTGATTTCGGGTTGGCTCTCTATATGAGCATTACCAGCCTAAAAAGCAGTATTCCACAGACCTCCCATTGCTACGTGTAAGGCTCAGATCATTTTGGGTGACCTCCTCCCAAAGCTACCCATGCCTTATAAGTGGTGCGATGAAAACCAAAACCACCTCCAGCATAACGACAAAATAGCCACTATTCATTTTGCGCCATAATTCAAATAGAAGATTGTTCTTCCGTTTAAACGTGAAAATCACCATTTTGCTCTGTTTTGCCTGTTTTCATAGTGAAACCCCCATAAAGCCTCTGCAACCAATAAAACCATCATTTTACCTTCCGATATGCTCTAGACTCCTTCCAATATCCCTTCAACCTCTATAAAGCCATTGAAGACCTTCTCTGTCACCTATGTTTTTCTTAACAGTTTATGTGTTTTTTAGGTAAAACTTATGTTCTAGGCTTACAAAGAAAAATCCTGCAGACAGTTTGAAGACAAACCGAAAAGGATTTACTGTTGAAAAACACAGTAAAAGCCTAAAATGCATAGTAAAGTTAAAAGGGAATAGAGTAAAGGTTAATCAGCAGGGTCAAATGATTTTCACAGAGTTTAAAGAGTATCAGACGAAAGATCAAATGAAGAAATCAACCAAGCATAAAGGATTCAAACAGTCAAGCAGCTTAAAGGGGAAGAATATCAGACAATAAATATAGCACAACCTGAATAAAAGGGACAACAAGAAGTCGTTCAATAGCTACCCGTATCTTCTTGTATGAAGATCTTTCCTTTCCTAGAATAAATCTTAATCAGTTTTAGGATATTTCCTTAGTTTCATTATTGTATAAATAACTCTCTTCTCGAGTTATTATGGGTTCGAAGTTCAAGAGTCATTATTCATTACTTGTTAAGTTGTGACTATTTATTCTACTTTGAACGTCGTTGCACTTGTGAAGGAAGCTTTTGTAGACACTCGATGTACTCAATCTTTCTTGAAACTTAATACAAAGCAGAGGATTCTGAATTTGGTTTTACATAGTTTGTGTTATCCTGTAATTTTTTCCAGTTATCAATCATTATGTTTGTCTTCATATGCTTATGGCTTATAGAGATATCTAGGTAGGAATAATTGTGTCTCAATTAATTCCTATAAGTTCCTGAAGTGATCATATATTAAGAGGATGGATTAATGAACTATCTGTTTAGCTAATCCCCTCTAATCAATAAATCATCAACATATTATGTAAGCATAAGTATATTTCCTTGAACCATTGGAACATAGTTTAGAAGGTTTTCACACTTATGATTGTTCTGTTTTACAGTTTGGAAACTGTGATAATAATATTATTTTATGTTTTCTTCACACCACTATTTTTTATCTATATCATTGTGTAAAGCTTTATAGCAGCCCTCTGCTGAGATATTAATATAACCCAAAGGATTAGGTATTTCAATTCAACATTTGTCTTCATTCATTGGTCTTCCAAAACTAAAACCAAAAACCCCAAAAAAATTATTTTAGATGCTCTAGCATTGGTAGCTAACCCACTACTATCTCAGAGGTACAACAAGATGCATAGAATATTCATAGGAAGGGAATAGAGAAGTGCATGATTTGGGTCTAATTTTATCCATTTTTCACTTGGGCAAAGGGGAAGTCTCCTGCAACTGTGTGCGTGAACACCTTGGTAAGTTTGCAGCTAAGTGCACAGGCCCTTGCAGCTATCTTCGCGGGGTTGGAAGAAGCTATATTTGAATAATTGAAGCAAAATAAAAGAATTATTTTAAAGAACTATCTGTGCATCTGTGTATTACAGTTTTATCTCCGAATTTACTGTAGTTATGATCTGTTGAATGCATTTAATCAAGAAAATCACTTACGAATTCATGAATATGTAGATCTATTTATTCCTATTATGTTATGCATGTTTAGTGCAATTGAAGAAGGACATAAATTTGTTAATTTTTATTTACTGTAAGTTCTAGGTTTCGATGGCTAGGGTTCACGAAGGTAAAGATAAAGCCCTAGATCTATAGAAACACATCACATAGCCCTATGGATGTAGAAAACTTGTTCTAGCATCACCCAATACTTCCTTGGGTGAGATTGAAGCCTACGCTATGCAATTTGTTGCCGAAAGGACAGTAGTGTAGGGTTTTGTTGGTTAGCACAAATAACTTTGAACCTAGGTCTTTGTCCCCTCAAGCCAACAAATCGTTCCATTGTCATGACAAGGATCTATCTGAGGGACGTGTGATGTGAGGTCTATGGACACCAAAAAATAAGGAGATTGATATGTGGATATATCAGAAGTTGAATGAGTTTGGAGCTCAAGAAAATAGGAATCCGCGCCTGTCAAAAGAAGAGTGGTTGTAGAGATATTTATATAAAAATGAACATTAACTTTTCTTTTGCACTTTCCCATATGAATTATATTAATGGTTCGCTAAATTAGTGGATGGTCAACCTACTTGGAAGATGGATAACCCTATTGTGTGGACTCAAGAGTTAGTGAAGTGCTTGGAAGAATTAGAGTACAAGGTTGCAAAGGCTATCGATTACTGGATCGATAGTATTTTGGGTGGATTTATCACTAAGTTCATGATTGATATGTCTTCCAGTTATAGTGAAGTTGAACATTAGTTTTTCAAAGGACCAAGAGGTAAGTATATGAAGTCCCTAAAAACCTAGATTAAAATTTTATTGTGCGAGAAACGGGTGATGCCGCTAAATTGGTGTTTAGAAGAGGCTCGACGGGAGCTACAAAAACTGGGAAACAGTTCAGAAAAGATCTAGATACCATTGCTAAGTACAGTCCTCTATTGGGACGATCTTATAGTGATGAATAAAGTAATAGTCCTAAGACACCCTGAGGTGCACTATAGTCGATAGATCAAGGCACTGCAGGAATGCCACATCCATCCACTCCACCTCCGTCGTCACCTCCACCTCACACACCTATGCCTCCACCTCCACTATTCAGTATGGAAAAGACTATGAAGATGCTTATATTGAAGGCTCTTGGGATAGAAGACCTTGATCAATTTTGGTTTGTAACAAATGTTATGTGCAAGTCATAGAAGATAACATATGACAATCTAAAGAAGGCGAAGTTGGTCACAGCATTGCAAGATAGGGCATTGTCTTAGTACACCAAGTACAGTACGACTAATCCAACTCTGTCATTAAAAGAAATGAAAGATGCGTTGAATAATGAATTCATAAAGCCAAAGTCTCAAGCCTAGTATGTGACTAAGGTCAAGGAAATTAAGAAGAAGGTGAATGAATCTAAATGGGATATTGATCAAAGGCTGAAATGTCTACTACAGTAGGCTATTATACAAATTTATGAGGAGAAACGTAAGGACTAGTATATTTCTATGTTATTGCCTCATTTGAGATTACCCTTGTCACAGCAGAAGATTACATCCCAGGCTAAAGGGCTGGAAATTGCTATGAAGTTGGAGGCTTTGCCTCTTCATGATACAAATCTGGGAGTGTAGTAGATTCAAACACAGTTGGCTTGCCTGCATATGGAGTTGCAGGATCTCAAGAAGGGGAAAGAGGTAAAAAATGAGACTTTCTTGGAAGTATGGTACTTAAAATGCAAAGGGAATGGTCACGATAATGATCAATGCCTAGTATATCAGAACTATTTAATTTCGAGAGTTCATAACCCCCTAAAACTAGAAAAATCATTTGGACCAAGTAACGATGTAGTACCATGGTGCACTATCTGCCAAATAACATGAAAACACTCAACTGAAAATTTCCATTTTTTGCAAAAGTTCATACAGACTCCCCAACAACTATTCTGCAATTTCTGTAAATTTGTAGGCCATGATGAGTGAAATTGCCAAAGTTATGAGATAATGATGGACAAAACTCCGACATATAGAGTATAGGCTGAGATACGTCCTCAGTAGGATCAAGACACACTTGTAGTGCACAGAGGATTCCAGGGATGAGGAAGAAGACAAGGGGGAGGAATTGGAAGAGGTTGTAGACAGATTATTTGTTACAATTGTGGGGAACCAGGCCACTTTGCATGAGATTGTCAGAACCCGACACACACCTCTTGTCTTTATTTCCTAGAATTTGACCACGTGACAGAATATTGTCCTATACTCATCACAAATATGCAAGAAAAGAAGAACTAGTAGCCCATTCAGAATATCCATATGATGAGGTCAGAACCACGCGAAGATGGCCCCAACATTAACATAGTTACGTGAAGCGGTATAGCTACCGAGGAAGATAAACCCATCGGGAAACAACCAGAAGAGAATACATGGGTGTGCAAGGCTATTGACAAGCATACTGAATTTGATTTTCATAGGACGAAAGAAACATTTATGGAGGTGAAAAAGAACTTTGTGGATTGAGGAGCTTCCACATAGAAGACTCAAAGTGCACGAATGAAGAATCCTGAAGAGATCATTTCTGCACAGGAAATAAATCCTTAAATATTGACATCCTTCTTATAGACCTACATGAAGATCTAAAGGGACCAAAAAGTAGTGGAGGGACTGCAAGGGTTAATAGATAACTATGCTAGCAAGGGTAAGTTGCTACTCGAACAAAACACAATGCATAAAGTAGATAAAAGTAAGAAAATGATTGGTTGGGAGATGAGATTGACAGCACAAATTAGAGACTTTGAAATGGACCAAGTGATCTTAGATTTGGGATCCGATGTGAAATTTTTTCCTAAACAGACCTCGAAAAGAATGGGGAAGAAGACACTACAATGGTCCCTAATTAAGCTGGAAATGGCAAACCAACAGAAGCTTATTCCTATGGGGCACCTACATCGAGTAACTGTTAACATTGAAGGAGCACACACTATAGATTATTTTGAGGTAATAGAGATAGTAGATGATAGTAATCCCTACCTGACACTACTTGGAATTGATTGGGTGTTAGATATGAATGTGGTCATCAACTTGAAAAGGCCATTTTGACATTTGAGAAGAAGGAATTGAGAGTCATTGTTCCTGTGGATCTAGCTGAGGGTGCGTGATATATTGAACCAGACTAGGATTACTATGAGGAGGATGATATTGAGCAGACATATAAGCTTACTATGGGGAATGAGGATTGGATCAACCCTATGACAGATGGAAGAATTACTTGGGAAAATGACATATCCTGAGACTCAGATTTAGATGAAGAGCTCGAGCACTAGTAGAATAGATTGTATGAAGTATCAATGTTGTGATGCAACAAAATTACTAAATAACTATGGTGTATTTCCTCTTAGGTACACAACTTACCATATTATGATGGCTTAGAAGATGTAAATTTGTTTCTTGATAAATTTTAAATGGATGTACTAGAGGAGCATGGGTTCCAAGCATTGGACATCATGTTGAGAGCTACGCTTGCCAGATGGTGGGGTACACATAAGAACAATTTTGCAAACTGGAAGGAGTATCGAATTATGATGAAATTGTGATTTAGCTATGCAAATACTCACGTTACTAAAAAATATAACAGGAAGGATGATCCGTGTGAACATATAGCTCATTGGACA
Source organism: Pinus tabuliformis (assembly GCA_031772625.1). Lineage (NCBI taxonomy): Eukaryota > Viridiplantae > Streptophyta > Pinopsida > Pinales > Pinaceae > Pinus > Pinus tabuliformis. The sequence continues at coordinate 1,885,954,255 of CM062818.1, read as the reverse complement.
AAATCATGGGGAGAGGAACCTATTGAGGGACAAAGTCCCCTAGGGTTTTGGGTCAATACCCTAGCAGAGCGGGGGTTATCTACAACCAAAAACAAGCATTCCACACAGTCATGTTACGAAGATAAGAAAACTACATGAAGAGAGGTGCACCTGGGGGTCCTTCGTTCGGGTAGATCCAACCAGGGTCCAAACCCTCTTGGAGTTCCTTTCGATCCTTCAACCTGCAAAATAACCAATTCAAAGAAGCATAACAGTATATGGACCAAGCATCATAAAGAAATCAACTTCATAGCATATTGAAAGGTAGTTAGTTATATAATTGAAACAACTATTCATATGCAAACCATAATAACAACATCATAAGCATGAAGAAGATTGATTTCGAGAACAAGACAAATGTTTCTTTATTGCAGATAACTAAAGTAAAATAAGGAATGATATCACTTGAATCTTCCTCTCACAGGCTCCAAGCACAACCGTCCTCTGGATTCATCCAATCCCAAGTCTTCAAAAGGCTCCTTCCATGACTCACACAAGGATATCTCAACTAATGAAAAGACATCATAACTCAAGGAAACAAGGGTTTCCTATAATGGGGGAAGTGTTGGAAGCACAAGGATCTTTAGACCTGATCAGGGATAATCTCAGTAGAGTCATTTTTGTCACTATTCTCTCCTCCCTTAGGCCTTCCCATTGAAGCATTTTTGTAATTCTCCCAAAGTAGTTTTTTAGTAGGGAATTCGTTGGGAACAGTTGAGTCACGGGCACTAATAGGTAATCAATAGGTAAAATCCATGGTCTCCACCTCAAATTAAGGATATTTAATTTTTTTAAGTGTTTCAAGACATATACGAGGGTTGGGTATACACATACCCACATACACACATGTTTAGCTCAGGGAAATGTCGTATATAGGGAGTAAAACATTGTTTTTTAAGTATTTGGATCAGGTCTGGAAGGAGGGGTTGCCCTAGGCCATGAGTGTAGAATCACAAACATCAAGAGTGAGATTTGGAGCTATAACAAATGCCCTCTAATATATGAGGTCAGAAGGGTTACATGATCGCCGAAATGTATTATGTAAGTACATGGAAAGGAAACCTATCAAAAACTGAGAAGGACTTCACAGAGTTCAGCCTGCCAAGCCACAAAAGGAGATCAAAAAGAAACACTATCTGAGGCAGGCATATCCATGCTCAGAGAAAGTAAAGCATGTCCACATATCAAGTAAAAGTGGATCCACTAAGTATACAAGTATAGAAGACTGGAAAATACATAATGGATCATCTGATCACGATCGAACAAGTACATGTTTGAATATCACATATAAGAATGTCAATGATGGTGAAGGATGAAGCTGATCACTGATATCAAAGACTGATCTCAAAAGTAACAAATGAACATGATGGAGTAAGATGGTACTACACTAAAAACTCAGGTTCCAACATATAGAGTGTCGCCATGAATGACTGCAACATATAAGGTGGAGTGGTATCAACTAGCAGCAACAGGAGCAACTGTCAAGCGAACCAATGAATGTTGATGCAACCCAAGGTCTTCACTGACTGCCATGGTACAATTCTACACCATGGGAATAAATGATCTGAAGTCAACCATGCGAGAAATCATTTGATTACCAGTCATTGATGTATATTGTTAACAACCATAAGACCACTCACCGATAATGATAATGAGCATCAAGGTACCCAGTACAATCTAACAAGTGTGAATAGATGAGCTAGATTCAAACACCTATAAGAATATATCAATCAGGAGACAATGATGGTTTCTCACTGTCGATAGCGAAGGATCTGCCACTAATGACTGCAAACCCCAAGTTACTGCCAAATGGAATCTAGACCTTCGCCCTAGAGAAATGAGTCATAGTTGATGGGGAAAGATCCGCTAGAAGGAAGGCATTAAGGCATCCTTCATCAATCTAGCACGAGTGTAACCCATAGGCCAATAATATGGAAGGAATCAGATGAAAAAGATGTAGTAACCCAATTGAAGCACGTTTCCGGCGTACACAAGATGTGGCTAGCGCACAATAGAAACCCTCTGAACCAACCAATAATAAAAGCTGACACAGAGGCGAGGTATCCACCAATAGGGTCAAATGGAAACCAAGGTACTGCATGAATCCCAATGTGTGATAGTGTAAGTTGATGTCAAACACAAGGGAAACCACTCAGTTAAAGACCCATGATACTGATCGATGCTAAGCACAAGGTGACCTATCAATAATGAAAATAGGTCCAGGGTGCAGCTCTAGGTCTGTCCTCAGAGCAAGGTGTCATCGTCAATAACGATAAGACCCACCAGTAAGAAGTCAATGGAGACCTTCTCAAACCAGCATGAGTAAAGGACCAATATAACTGATGTGATGATAGACAAGACACTAACAACCAGGGATGGCTGATTGAAAAATGAGTCAAGAGACACCCCAGAGAGGCCGACTCTGGCTAACTTCCCTTGAACAAAAGCACGAATCAATGTGACTATGTGGCAGCATATGATGACTCTGTATAAGTTCGTCATGCAGGAGGCATGAATGAACCCTCCATATGATTGGAAAAGATAACCAATCGGGGGGGAACTGACTCAATAACAAGGTTAAAGTGTACCTAAGTCAAACTAAATCCCGCCCAAATGGAGGAGACTTTGTTTTGAGTGCTTTGTTCAAGGGTGACACGATTGACTCTAGCTTCCAACAATAAATGGAAATATTGTCCCGTTCTCACTCTTTTTTGGATATATAATTTTTTTGTCTTTTTCTTTAAGCTGGAAAAATAATAAAAGAATTCTAGAGTATAGTGGAAAGAATGAGTGTCGATGAAATAGATGATCTAGTTCCTGCGATTGGAACAATCCTATGCTCAATGCAGGGAGGTGAAAATTGGTCAAAGCCACTCAAAGGTATGTTCCTTCCATGGGTTAGGGTGTGTCAAGTTGCAGAAGTCAAGGGGATGCAAGTTTGATTTTGCAGACATCATGGTCAAAAGTTGGCTTAAACACGAGTCCAAGTGAAGCCAACTCAAGACCAAAAGGTGCAAATGGTCAAAATGCAATGCAGTAGTACAACTCAACACGAAGGAGCCTCTAGGGTATAAGGACAGAATGAAGCGAGGAATCAAAGAGGAATGAGTCTTCATCACGTAAGTCATGGCAGGACTATAGAGGACTCCTGAGCCTACTCAAATCGAAGCAACATGGGAAACAAATGTCAGTGAGGTTCTAACTACAATGCCCATGAAAAGGATTGCTCTACCATTGTGCCATGATTTAAAAATTGGCAAGTGAAGATGGTTTACGAACCATAACATGATGGGATCGACCCTGTAGCAAGTGTATTGATAAATGGATGCTAGTATGCATAATGCAACGGAAAAATGGCTTCCCTAACCTATATGCTGGTGAGAAAGCGATACCTACCATGACGGGTTAGCAGTCATGGAACCGTCTTGAAACTATCAAAAAAGCGTCGAAAAAGTCCTGAAAATCAAACCATTCTTGACATTCCAAGCTCCCAAGTTAAAAGTTACATGAGGCAAAACAAAATCAAGTTTTGAAAATATTTTACATTCTCAAAGCTTATAAAATAGTTTTTCGACTGACCAGTATCACCGTTTGAGTTGAGAGCACAAGGAGTGAAGAAAAAGAAGCAAGCTTTGCCATTTTCCGAATTCGACTGTTCAAATCTTCCCAAAATCACTAGGTAACCCTTAAACTCCTCTTGCATTCATTTGTGATTGGTTTTAAAATTTTTAAATGAAGCTTCACCGTTGAATTTATGTCAAAAAAATTGTCGCGGCATATACGCAGGTTGGATATATGCAACCCACATATACGCAGGCCCTAGACATGACTGTGTATGAAACAAACCCGCATATACACCGTGAAAACTTCAAAACAAAAATCTAACGGTCCAAAATTGTTTTTTCCCTTAGGATGCCAGTCACATGGAGGGAAAGAAGGCATGCCATAGTGGATGATGAGGTTATGAACGATCCTCAGGCCTTGGATGCCTTAAGAGGATGCGGTTTGCTAAAGTTCTTCAAAATGCCAAACATGAAAACAAACACTCGCTTGCTCGAAATGCTTATTCACTACTGGAGCATCGATGATGACTCATTCATGATCGATAAAACGCCACTCAAGATAGAGATTGTGGATATTTATTTCATCACATGCATTTCCCAGAGGGGAGAGGTAGTACATTCCACAAGTAGATCACGAGGTAGTCTCTCTATCGAGGACTACATGCATATATATTGCTTGGGTCATCCAAAAAAGTTTTGAAGTCAAATTCCAATCAAGCATGTGAGAGTTTATCATTGAGGATCATCATGTTTACTATAACTAGATTGAATGGATCAGCTTCCTTACACTAGGCTTTATGGCTTGCCATGAGCTTAGTGGTAGACTGTCTCACCACAGTTTTTGATTGGCGTACTCCTCTTCTCACTAACTTGAAGAGCCAGCTTACATCTATCAAAAAGGGCCAGACAAAAAACTTTGGGTATGGTACTATTTTGTGCTCTTTCTTCTTTCAGAGGATCCCAACACTCCGCCCTAGAGTATCAGTTTCGATCAGCACCCCACGAGATCCACGGATGGGTAGGTGTGTTGACTTGATGAAATGACTAGGCGGTGGGGACGTTCCACGGACTGCTTTTGATGATGATTTCTTCTCCTGGTGGGAGCAGTAGATCATTGCAATGGATGATTACCCCTATGCCGGCTTGGACTTCCGAAGAGATCCTGATCTAGCTTGACCACCAGCCATGACATGGGGCAATATAGGTAACAAATGTTTTTGATTTTATGATTTTTATGATTGTTATGATTTTTTCAAATATAAAAATGAAGTTTGAAAAATATTTTTGATAGGATTCAAATGACTAATATGATGATCATGTTCCAGATATTGGGCCAGTACGACTAGATGGATTCCCACGACATGGACGTCGCAGCCGAGGTGCCGAAGAGGCGGCTGCCAACACAAAGCGACTCCTACACACAATTTAGCGACACTTGGTGAGATTAACTCACCAAGTACCGATGGAGGCTGTATAGGATCTCCCTATAGATATGCAGCGTCACGTGGTTGGCATGCCACAGGACTAGGTTTAGACTCTTAGGCATGTGGCCAAAGCAGTAGTCACATACCTAGCCGCTCATCCTGAGCCGGGGCATTAGATGTACTAGACATGATTATGGGCATTTTAGTCCCAATTTTTGTATATTATTTTGGAAACACTTATGTACACTTGAGACATTTTATGATATATATCTAAATATATATATATATATAGATATATATATATATATATATATAGATATATATATATATATATATATATATATATATATATATATATATATATATATACAGTTTTGACTTTTTGATGCTTGATTTTATTGTGATGAATGAATGATGTGCCAGTCTAATGCTTGATTAGCAATAGAATCAGCTAACTAATTATGAGATCTTGGAATGTGCAAATAATTAATGTAAATAAATGATCTTTGCAACAACCTCACCCTTAAATACTAGTGATATAAACATGGATCCCTTACCTGATAAATGTTATTCAATTGTGACACTATCAACTATGAATCAAGATAGACTACAAACGAATCGATTCCATAAGAAATTGCTTCAGATAGTAAATTAATAATGACAATATACTCAGCGATATTATTTGAAGTGGGCCCAATGCATACTCCCCTTGACACCATCAACTGACCAGTTGGATAGTATATTACCCAAGTTGTGGAAGCAAGGTTCCGAGTGTGCCGACTAGCACCATCGGCGAATCCAAAATATACCAAGTCATCCGTCAACACCTGCCACAGCAAACAAAAAAGTGTTGATATCAAAAACTCCCGATGAGATATGTACAAAAATACAAAATGTACAAAGAATTTGTTGCCTAGCTGCTACTTAAGCAAAGTACTTCTTAAGGTAGAGCCCGTCAGGGGGCTCTGCCAACTTACTCCTAGAGCTCTTTATAGGTACAGTCATTGAACCAATCAATATGTTACCTTCGGCAGAAAATTGTGTTGGAGCCAAAGGAATCGTACAAACATCGCTAGTAGGGAAATTGGAGGACCTAGACTCAACTTCATGCAAAGGAGGATAGAAATATAAACGATGGTGTAAATCTTCCAATGGTTGATCTATAGCCGTCATTGCTTTGAATATCACTTCATCAGATGGAAAAACAATATCCAAGCAATCCAAAGCATAAGTGGAATCAAGGCTCTGAGAATGAGCCACATCACCATCTAATTCTTTTTCTGAAGAAGGAGTGAGATGGTCCTCTGTAGAGTTATTGATAAATTTATATCCAAGTTCTGCTACAGACGTAGGAGATTTTATTCCACCCACCTTCCCTTCATCTGATGTGGTCGCGGAAGAAGGTAAGGTCCCAAGATCCAAAAAATATTGAGTTTGAACAAACTCTTTCCATATTGGGTCCTTCGAGGATGAAATTGTATCTATTCTAGCTATAGGAGGGGGAAGATCAAAAGTACCCATCAATGAAGAGTACATCCCAACTCCTAGATTCTCCATAGGCAGATGGGGCTTATCCACTAAGGGAATAGTAGAGTCCGAAGTTGCTCGAGGATCAACTGGACAATAATCCAATCGATCAACCTTAACAATTTTCCCCTCATGAGGAAAGAAAATGACATGAAATAGAGTCGAAACAATGGCATCCATTTTGTATACCCAGTTCCTTCTTAAGAGGAGATTGTAATCTAGGTTAGCATCGATGACTTCTACTTCGATATTAACGACCTTTCCTCCAACACATATAGGAAAGGTCGGAATAATCCCGTATGGCCTATGAGAATGACCATCAAACATTGTCAAGAGGGTGGGTGAGGAAACAACTGAAGGTGATCCAATGGCCTTCCAACATGACATAGACATGACACAAGTGGAAGCTCCCTCATCTATAACCGTCCGGAAAATATTAGTTTTCCAGTAAGTAGACTTTATCTGGAAAGTCATATGATGAGGAAGTCTCTTTTTGACATTATGCATATCAAAAGTGAGAGCTAAGGAATTGTTTGGATCCACTGCCCCCATTGCCGAAAGCAAGGCACTTCTATGAGCAGGACACGAATGGAACACCTCTAAAGCAGACATAGTACATGGACTCTGAGCCAGATCCTCAACAGTGGAGTAATTATGGGTTCCCCTAACATTAGGGTTGACAGTCGTGTGTTTAATGGAACCTTTCAGTATCCTAGGTATATTCTCGACAGAGGGTCGCTCAATATGAAGTGGATTGGTAGTTTCGAGAACTGATTTATCCTTGGATGTTTCACCTTCACCATAATCACATGACCATGTGGCCACATGGACGTTAGAACCCATCATGAAAACATTTGATGATTTCTCCCCTTCCTGGTTGCCCTGTGTAGAGGTACTAGGATTTGAATTTGCACCAGCAAGCATTTGCTGCCATTGGGGAAAAGGGTTGGTTAACACAGCTTGAGAGCTAGAAGTCCCTTACTGCCCTAACAAGCACTGAGCGTCTTGAATTTTTGGGCAAAGATGAGTTAAATGGTCTCCACTGCATAACTTTCATGGAAACTTGACTTTCTTTCTAGACTCATTTCCACCACCACCAGCATTATTGCTAGGTTTACATGTGTCAGTCTTCCCATCTTGACTCTTTTTCTTACCTGGTCCTTTCTTTTTTCCATTGGAATTTTGATTTCCTTTGTGGTTTGAAGATTGGATGGCTTTAACTGAAGAGGGTTGAGAAGACGAAGGGTTAGATGATGTGACCTAATTGGTAGGAGCAGATTATAAAGTCAACTGCTTCAATTGGCTCAACAGGTTCATCGCATTTGTGTCTATGGACCCAATGATACCATCCACATGGGCACCTAGCTTCGACTTGGCTATATCAACCTTAGTCCCTGGAGCATTAAGCAAGATTTTTTGTAGAATCCCAGACTAAGAGTAAATCAGTTCTAACTGTTGGGCCCTAAAAATAACTTGCTCTTCAGAATAGACTCCGGACAAAGAGACATCCTTAGATATCTCAAGCTGTAAGGATTTCAAAAACCATTCGAGATGGTATTCAAGAGGAATTTCGGCTTTAATGAGCCTCTTTCTTCGTCTCCATTCTTGAATATGATCAGAAATGTGAGTTGTCATATCCTGACGAAAATTGGCTAGAAGTTCAGTTCCGGCATCATAATGGATGGGCAACTAGAAATGATTTAGGAAAATGTTAGCTAAATTGGCGAAAGATGTAAAGCTGCCCCCTGGCAACTCTATATACCACTTGGCTTCATTTCTAGTTAAGGTGCGTTGAAAAATTCTCAACTTGACCGAGTCATCAATGAGGGAGTTTGATGAGCACCACAAATGGAATGTGGTTACATGGTCACCTGGGTCTTCACCACCCTTCCCCTCGAACTTTGGAATGTCCAATGGGAGTTTGGTTGGGACTGGAGGCCAGGCCAGATTGTATTTGATTGGATCATTTGTCAATTTTGTGAGATCTGGCAAATTCAGCATTGCCAGAAAAAGAAGCCTAGAAGGACCTTGGGGTTCCACCCAGATTGGGTGGAGTTCCCAAAGTTCTAAAAAGATTGACCTGGATTTTGTAAGGCACCAGGCTGCCCGAAGTAACCAGCAGAACTAGCTAAACCAAAAGGCGAACCTTGTGATCCAACAAAACTCGAAGTTTGACCAACTCCAGCCGAGAAACCTCCATAACCAGCGAAGCTCCCCCCTAAAGCATTATAAGGAGTCGATAACCCCTTATAATGATTCCAAGCAGAAGCTAAAGGAGGAATGCTTTGAAACAAACTAACTATGGAGTATGGCCTATTCCCTTGTTGGCCAAAAAATAGATTCCTAGTTCCTATGCCACTAACCGTAAGGTTAGTCCAACCTTGAAAGGGATTGTTGCCTTGTCCTATAGAAGAAAAAGGCATAGATCCTATCGTCGGGTTGGAATGTGGTATATGACCACTTCCAAAAGGAAAACCTTGAAATGAAGCCGACCCACCCATCATGGATGTGGAGGCACTAAATGGAACTGACAGAATACCCTGTGAATGGGTGCCAAATGGGAAAAACCTAGAACTAGATGCATTGTCTTGGAAATTTCCACTCGTAGAAGGAATGGAGGTAGACCCAACTAAGGATGTGCTAGCAAAAGACCCAAATAAAGATGTAGAGGGGATGGAAATAGTTCCTCCCCCTTGTACTGATGTTGGAGTTTGCATGGTTGTAGCACTTGTGGTAGAAGCCATGCTTCCAGTGGTGGTCATCGAACGTAAGGACGTAATATGACCTGGACTTGACGGTCTATGCACTAGAGTCCCAACGTATTATAATATGTCTGGATGACTAGAAGGTAGAGGAAAATTTAGAGCCACTAACGACTCTGGGAGTTCTTCTACCTCAATGTTATATTCTGATTGAAAGAGAACTCGAGAAAGCTGCGGTATTTCTCTCTAGTTCTGCGGAAGTACCAGGCCTATCTTGAACACTAATTCCCCCAAGGGGAGGATTAATCCCCGTTGCGTCAGCTACCATGAGATGAAACCCATAGGCAGTTTTACCTCTGTGCCTTCTAGGAGAAGGCTCTAAACTTGGTGGTGAAAGACCACGAAGTCTTTGAGACCGTCTAGGTGATCGGTCAGCCACTTTGAATTTTTTTATTAAGATCTAATTAAAGAATCATGAAAAGATGAAAGCTAGGCCAACTAAGAGCACAAAGCACACACTAAAAAGTCCCTAAAGATGTCAGTCAGTCGAACAACTTTCAAGTATTTCTGCTCCGGGTGATGAGGACCAGACACCAAAATAGGGGAAAGTGAAGTAAGGGGCCTTCCGAAGATAGTCTGGGATAATGATAGCCCAGTCCTACCAACGAAGGTAACAGAGGAAGTTACACTGACCTCCTAACAATAGCCTATGTTGGTGCAAGCCCCCAAGCTTTGCAAGGTTGCCCTCTAGAAGTACTGCTCAGAGTGATACAACATTGACCTCAGGTGCCACAGGATTCCCCTTCGCATCCACCTGTGTAGATCCCTAGGAGAAGCAACTAAGCTTACCAACTCGTGTTAGAATCCAGGTGAAACAATCTTGAGGTAAGATCTGACAAGTAGGAGAGGGGGTATCTCTCTTCCTTATCTTCAAAAACCGTCGTGCTTAACTCACAGATCCAAAGCTTTCCTGGTCTCCCTAACGCTATTAGATTTGAACTCACTATTCAAACTTCTATGTTTGATAGTTTAAAATGGCCTTGGAGAGTTTTCTCTCCACTCACCTAATCCAAGGCCCTAAAATATCCTAAAACTTTTTGGTGTGTCTAAATTGACAATATAAAAATGTTCTAGTATATTTTAATTAGCGCTTGTTTTTAAATGGGCTATTCTTAAGTTAAGGGATAGGTGGAAATAAAACTTGTGGTGTTTTTCAACGCAAAAGAAATTAATAAAAACCAAACCATATGCAAATGCACTCGTTTTGTTCTTCGATGAAAGAAATTTCTACTAGGTTCTAAGGAACTTTTAAAAAAGCAATAAATTTTTCTTCCTTTCCTGTAACAAGCTTCACACTCACAAAAATTAACAAAACTATGGATGCCCTAAAAGATGCACAAACTATCCTAATGTAATGAGTATATGCTGATGAAAAAACTTAAGACTACTCTAAAGAAAAGAATGAAAGTAACTTGTTTATCGCTTCTAATTAGCCACTTAATATGTTTAGATAGAATATAAGTTGCTAATTCTCATTTTCTTCCAAACACTAAAAGAAAATCTCAAGACAAAAAAAATGCACTTTCACTCGCAAAAATAAACTAAATCAAAACAAGGCCAAAGAAAGCAAAAACCAAGTTTTCAAGAAGTTTTCTTCAAAAGAAAAAACAAAAAGGACTTTTCAAAAGTGCTCCAAATACTATAAGAAACTTTGAGACCGAAGAATAGGCAACAAAAACACTTTGCAAGTTATCAACTCAAAATGGGTGAAAGCTCAACAGAATAGGTGTTTCAAGATGCTCTCAACGACCAAAAATTAGCAAAAAGAGCTTGGTGACAATGATAAAAAGATCAAGAAAGACAACTCTCAAAATCGTCACTCAACAACTTTCAAAAATTGAGAAAAGTAAATGGCCACAAGATGCAGTTTTGACACAAAGCAAGAAGATCACAAATATAAAGTTCTCCACAAAGATTGAAACCAATCTTTTTTCCCTGGAAGACTAGAACAACCAATATTCTCAAAGATAAATCTCGTTTGCTCGAACACAAATGGTGAAACTTGCAACAAAACAAAACAAGACCAAAACTTTCCACAAACGGAGAGAATTCGAAACTAGAAACTTGTTGTAAAAACAGAGACTGACAACCAAATTTGATTGCTCAGGAAACACTCAGACTAGCAAAAAAATTTACTGAACAAGGAATGTTTGCAAAAATCTTGGAAAATTAGGGTATACATGACTGTGTCAATGCACATTTGCATGTATACGCGATTCAACCCAAAGAAACCTACATATATGCGGGTTCAAATGGGGAAACTTGTGTACATATGCCTCTGTAACCTGGAAAAACTGTGTATATAATAGTTCATAGGAAAAATAAAAAAAGAAGGGTTTTAAAAAACTGATCAAACTTAGAGTCTGAGTTCCTATACGAACAAACAACTTAGTTATAGCAAGAAAATCAAAGGCTGAGCCCTGATTGGCTTAAATTAACCCAAACTAGGAACAACAATACTATTGTCCCCAGCGGAGTCACCAATTCTATTGAGGGACAAAGTCCCCTAGGGTCTTGGGTCAATACCCTAGCAGAGCATGGGTTATCTACAATGAAAAACGCATTCCACAATCATGATACTAAGACAAGCAAACTACGTGAAGAGAGGTGCACCTGGGGGTCCTTCGTTCGGGTAGATCCAGCGAGGGTCCAAACCCTCTTGGAGTTCCTTTCGATCCTTCAACCTGAAAAATAACCAATTCAAAGAAGCATAGCAGTATATGGACCAAGTATCATGAAGAAATCAACTTCATAGCATATTGAAAGGTAGTTAGTTATATAATTGAAACAACTATTCATATGCAAACCATAATAACAACGTCATAAGCATGAAGAAGATTGATTTTGAGAACAAGAAAAATGTTTCTTTACTACAGATAACTAAAGTAAAACAAAGAATGATATCACCTGAATCTTCCTCTCACAGGCTCCAAGTGGAACCATCCTCCAGATTCGTCCAATCCCAAGTCTTCAAAAGGCTCTTTCCATGACTCACACAAGGATATCTCAACTAGTTAAAAGACATCATAACTCAAGAAAACAAGAGTTTCCTATAATGGGGGAAGTGTTGGAAGCACAAGGATCTTCAGACCTGATCAGGGATAATCTCAGCAGAGTGATTTTTCTCTCTATTCTCTCCTCCCTTAGGCCTTCCCATTGAAGCCTTTTTATACTTCTCCCAAAGTAGTTTTTTAGTTGGGAATTCATTGGGAACAGTTGGGCCACGGGCATTAATAGGTAATCAACAGGTAAAACCCATGATCTTCGCCCGAAATTAAGGAGATTTATTTTTTTTAAGTGTTTTAAGACATATACGTGGGTTGGGTATACACATACCCGCATACACACGCGTTTAGCTCAGGGAAATGTTGCGTATAGGGAGTAAAACACTATTTTTTAAGTATTTGGATCAGGTCTGGAGGGAGGGGTTTCCCTAGGCCATGAGTGCAGCATCACAAACATCAAGAGTGAGATTTGGAGCTATAATAGAACCACAACCTGAATGGGTACATATATTCTACCATACCTTGGATACTATTTCAATGAATTGGTACTTAGAAGCACAACTGTGACATGGAACCACAGAGTAGGACATTCTGAAGGAAAGCTTTCTACTAACGTTTAGTTTTGAGGATGGATTCAAATGTATGATGAAACATTACAGGAAATGAAGGCTACGATATTCAGAATTCCTATAGAACCTATCTCATGGGTACAACCAGACTCGATTGCGCCATTGTACCATGCTCTGGAGTGTTAGAGTGTTACCGCAGAAGAGGGCTAGGAAGATCCAAGGAATATCAATATCCCCGAGTGAGAGCGACAATGCAAAGTTAATGGGTCTAAGGTAGAGGTTCCTAAAATTTCAAAACAATTGAAGACCAAGCAAGTGAACATTGGGTCGGAATCACAACAAAAGTTCATGAATATAGGTGATTACTGGGAGTAGGATAGAATTGACAAGGTCACAAAGTTGTTATGTGAATATCAACACTTGTTTCCAATAATATTCTCTAATTTAAAAGGGATAGTATGTGATCTGGGTATTATGAATATCAATCAGACGTTAGATGTGAAGCCGATAAAGCAGCGCCCTTACCAATCAATTCCTAAATACAAATAAAAGGTGTGCGAAGAGATAGATAAGATGATCTCAACAAGGATTATTGGGCCTGTAGAAGAATCAGAATGGGTTAGGCCTGGAGTAGTTCAAGAGAAGAATATAAAGGGTGACATCAGGATCTATGTAGATCTAAGGAAATTGAACGATGCTTGTGTACATGATCCATTCCCTATGCCGTTCACTGATGAAGTATTGGAAAATGTTGGTGGTCAAGAAGCATACTCTTTTATAGATGGATTCTCAGGATATCACCAGATAAAGATCACACCAGAAGATCGAAGTAAAACCACCTTCGCCACAGAATGGTGCTCTTTTTAGTATCCAGTTATGCCCTCTGGCCTTAAGAATTCCACTACGATCTTTTCTAGGGTGGTAGTCACTGCCTTTAAGGAATTTATTCACAAGTTTTTGGAGGTATACTATGATGATTGGATTGTGTTTGGGTTAGTTAAAAATCACATTTCAAGTCTTCGTCTAATGTTGGATACTTGTAGGAAGTATCAAATCTTCCTAAATCTAAAGAAATGTATATTTTTCGTACCATATGGGATACGTTTGGGCGATGTTGTTTGTAAGGAATGGTTGATGGTTTACCCTACTAAAATTGTAGTAATTATCAATTTAAAGCCCCCAAGGAATGTAAAATAGTTGCATGCAACATTGGGCCACACTGGATACTATAGAAAATTTATTAAGGCATATGAGGAGATCACTGTGCCCATGGAGAAATTATTGAAGAAAGATGCTACATTTTGCTGGATTGCCATAAAAGATTAGATGTTCTAAAGGAGAAGATGGTTACAACACCCATTCTGGTATTCTCGAACTAGAAGAAATAATTTCATGTACATGTGTATGAATCCTGCATAACGCTAGGAGCAGTTTTAACCCCACGAGGCATAAGAGATATCGACCATTAGATTGCATTTGCGAGTAGAAAATTATCTAAGGCGAAGAAGAATTATTGAACCACGAAGCATGAAGGATGGGTGATGGTATATGAACTCCAGAAGTTCAGGCCTTATTTTTTGGGTGTGCACTTCAAAATGTATACAGACCATTCAACTTTAAAGTACCTAGTGAACAACCATGTGTTCGGGGGGCACTTTTGTAGGTGGTTACTTCTATTTCATGAATAGGACTTCGAAGTAATTGTGAACCCAAGAATATTAAATGTTGGACCTGATCACCTTTCATGAATTGAGAATTGTGAAGAACCCATAAGTCTTGATGAAGGATTGCGCTACACGTAGCTCTTTGCTATGCACATTGTAGATGAACATTTTACAAATATAATCCAATTCATGTCTACAGGTGTAGCTCTCGAAGGATATAAGATGCAACAGAAGAAGGAATTGGTGGTCAAGGCTGTAGATTTTTCCATAATTGTAGGGAACTTGTATAAAATGGGGTCGGATAAAGTCTTGCACAGGTATGTACCTGATTATGAAAGACAAAGTATCCCTGCTTAAGAGAATGGAGGAGTTGCTGGAGGAAATTATACTGGATGAGTGACTGTGCAGAAGATCCTACGAGTTCGGCTATGGTGGCCAAGTGTTCACAAAGATTCCAAGGAATATTGTAAGGCGTGCAATGTCTATTAGAGGATCGGGAAGCCATCGCGAATGGATGAATTTCCTCTGAACCGACAAGTCTCGTTACATGCATTCGATAAATGGGAAATAGTTTTTGTGAGACCTATTCGATCACTAGGAAGGAAGATAGGAGCATGCTACATCATCACAATGACAAAATACTTGACCAGGTGGGCTAAGGCACAACCAGTAAAATATTGCAGTGCAGCAACATTTGCGAAGTTTATATTTGAGTACATTTTGTCTAGGTTTGTCTCTCCTAAGATTTTAATGAGCGATAGGGGTTCGCATTTTCTGAATTAAATGATTACTGATTTGCTATAATAATTCTAGATGTATCATCAGAAGAGCATGTCATAACATCCCCAAGAAAATGGAATAGTTTAATCTTTCAATAAGATCCTGGAGAATGCTTTGATGAAGATCTGTAGCATGAATAAGAATGATTGGGATGTGCGCATACCAGTTGTTCTTTGGGCATATAGAACTACCTGTAAGAAGTTGACTAGATAGACACCATTTCAGCTAGTTTATGGACAAGAAGTGGTAATGCCAATGGAATACATAGTGCCGATTTTTAGGATTGTTGTAGTCACGGAGATGGAAGATCACGATATAATGGAAGAATGCCTTGTGCACATACTCAAGTTAGAAGAAGAATGATTCTTGGTAGGTTTCCATCAGTAGGTACATAAGACTAGAGAAAAGGCATGCCATGATAACCAAATTAAGCAACCAACCTTTAAAAATGAATATTTAGTATTGCTATATGATAACAAGTTTACTAAGTTCCCAGGAAAAATTCAAATGCATCGGCTGGGACCATTAATCATGAAGGATATTACTATGGGGAATAAATCCAACTCGCAAAGTTGAATGAGGAGCTATTGATGGGAAGAATCAATGTGAGCTAGTTGAAGTTGTATATGGGCAATCCCAACCCTGTGTGATGACTATATGGATGCAGGACAGTTTTAGAATTTCTGGAAGTTAGAAGGAAGTACGAGACTATAAACCACTCTAACATGAGAATAGTTTGGCAAAGAGATTGGGTTGCATAATGGTTAGGAGAAAGGCATAGATGGGAGATGTGTTAGCAAGGTGGGTCCCATGTAGGCTAGCTAGAAAGTGACCGTTGAAAACATATAGGTGATTGTATGGCTAATTTTTCCGTTAAAGGGAGTGGGGGAAATAATTTAAGGAGTATATTTTTGGAAATCTATCACCAAAAGAGCATTAATAAGGGATATTTGGAGAGAATCAATGGATTTGAATTTAAAAAGGGATATAAATACAACATCCTGCTCCCCATTCGAACACTTTTCTTCCAAAGAGATTGTCTTGAGATTTTGTGCCTAAGTGTGAACATCAATGATTGTTGTATGTTTGGACGAGATTGGCAAGAAGTAGAGAAGGAGTTTTCGCAGAAGGGGCTTGGGTTTGAGGCATATTTTCCTAAGTGGTAGAAGAAACTATTCTGGGAGAGACTTGACAAGATGATTGCAACACCACCAGTCCCTACCAAAGTGCCTAGGTCATCGAGGCCAAAACCTACTGCCTCCATGGTAGGAGAGAAAAAGTAGAAGAAACCACAGAAAGCACTAACTCAGAAATCACCATGAAAAAACCCAACTAAGATTAGACAGAAGGGTCATATGGATAAGAATAAGTAGCCAATGGAACCCCTAGATCTGGATGAAGAAGAGCTGACTATGGGGGTCAAAAACATCAGCACAGAGGATGCAGAGCCAATTACTCGACTACCACCATATGTACCCCCTAGGAAATCCACTGCCAAAGTGACTAAGGACCCAGACTCATTGAAATACAAGGTATTCATGCCATTTTTGCTAGAGGAAATAGCTGTTGAGGGTGACGTGTTGTGCCAGGTACCATTTTTGAAGATGGAGGATTGGGATTTGGGTGACCATGCGAAGTTTCCACAGTTAGAACCCAATAAATTCTTGAAATTGGTCTACTACGAGGAGGCAAGTGTCACAAGGCTTGAGCGAATGAAGTGGGCAGCCAGAAATTAAGCGCGCAAGATTGCTTAATATGTTGTATGTCCCATGTTGGCTTGTACGGGCCTAACCTAGGTTCAAAGGTGATTTAGCCAAGAAAATCCCACTACTACTGGCCCTTTCGGCAACAGTACGTGAAGTGAAAACTGAGGTATCACTCGAAGTAGTGTGGGAGGGTGCTAGAACTAGGTTTCTGCACCCTAGGGATGTTTGATGAGCTTCTGGGGGTCCACGGTTTGACCCTATGCGCACGTCGCAACCTACGATTCTACTTCCACACAACCCTACTCGGGGCACAACCCGTAATATCAAATTCCCTTACTATTTAATCTATTATTATTTGGTAACTTAACTTCTTTATGTAACACTAATGATTATTACAGCAATTCAGCAATCATATCAGTGCACGCGATGAATAAAATGTTGGCATTATGATATAGGTGATACATGTGTACTTAATGGAAACTCACTCAAATGACAAATCACAGTTTAGACTCACAGAATGAAGAGAAAGAGGTATACGTAGGTTCCCCATTGACCAAGCCGTGTGTACACGTGGGTTCACAGACCAAAAGGCACATATATCATACACACGCACTTTCACGGAATGAAAGTCGCGTACATGTTGGAAAACTTAGTTTTGGTTTGTGGTATTTAGTCCATGGTATTTTGATCCATGGTATTGGTCCAAGGTATCTTGTCCGAAGTGTTGAACCTAGGTATTTGGTCCAAGGTATTGGTTCTAAGTGGTTTTGGTCCATGGTATTGAGTAAGGCCTAAGACTATAAAAGGAGGAGAAGATCATTAGGCAAAGGCACTCATGCATTGAATATCTAATGAAGAGCAAGATCTAGAATACAGGTTATTGGGTTATGTTGCAGAGCTGGATCTGAATCAAGGATGAAGCTTAGCGCTTGAGGAAGGATAATATCTAATGATGGGTCAAGATCTTAAAGCTTGAAGTGAAGTATCTTTGTGTGTTTTGATATTTTATCTGAATAACTGGTGCATGTTGTAGAGTATAAATATGATGATCTGGGTATAACTGAAGTCTGGAATTGTTTTAAAGTTTAAATCATCATTTATAGATCTATACGAAGGTTCACCATAGAAAAGGCACATATACACACTAGTTCTGCATATCAAAATAGTGTATACATCTTTAAATTGATTTGCAGATCTGTACACAGGTTGGCCTTGAGAAAAGTACTTATGCACACAGGTTCGACACGTTGAAGTAGTGTATACCTCATAAAATATGCTTTAGCTACTTTTGTTTGCTTTTGCATTGTTTTAGGTTCTAGTTACTGTATTCTAGTTACAGAATTCTGAAAAGTAATTGATTGATTCAGTTATGGTTGGTGCAAAGGAGATTGATTGATTCAGATGTATTTGATGTTTGAATGATTTTATTGATGGATCTAGTCTGAAAATTTATGAAACATGGTCCCTGGAAGAAAAGAGAAGGTTGTAGCCTTCTGTAGGCCAGCACCTATGTACTAGTAAACATATCAGCTAGTACAAGAGCTAGGGGGTTGTAGCTCCGTTCCAGGAGAAGCTAGAGAAAGAGAGAAGGTTGTAGCCTTTTGAAGGTAGAAGCCTGTGTACTGGTATAAGACTACACTAGTACAAAAAAAAATTGTAAAAAGAGGTTTCTTATTAAAAGGAAGATAGAGACGATTGCAGCAGGTAGTTTTCACTCACATTGGGTTTCCATGTTATATCTTGTGTTCATGTGTGTGTGATTGTCTGTTCTATTTTACTACACCTAGTTACTGTTTATATGGTTCTGATGCACTGAGTAAAAATCAACATATGATAAATTAACTGAATCATAAGTTTGCAGGATATACGCTAGTTGCCTGAAATACAATTGTGTATACACGCAAGTTCCATTAAATGAAGTAGCATATATGAATCTAATTATGGAAATGAAATATTATTGACTTGCTAATACTAATTCACCCCCCCCCCTCAGTATTATTTCCAACAATTAGTATCAGATCAGGGCCTTTAGAAGAAGCTTGATCACTTGAAGGAAGATCTATCATCATGAGTAACTATGAATGAGAGGGATCCATTAGACCACCAATCTTTGATGGAAGCAACTTCATTTATTGGAAGGTAAGGACTATAGCCCATCTTCAATCTCTTGGAACAAATTTCTAGAAAATTGTGGAAGAAGGATATATTTTCCATCATCAATTCCTACAGATACAATAGGTACGAAGCAATATGAAACCAATGCCAAGGCATTCAATACATTATTAGGGAGTCTGTCACAATCAGAATTTGTTAAAGTTATGCAGCTCAAAACCACCAAAGAAATATGGGACAAGATCATTCTAAGCTATGAAGGAGACAATCAGGTAAAGCATGCAAAACTACAATCTCTCAGAATTCAATATGAAACTCTCAAAATGCACAATGATGAAAGTATCACTAGTTACTTCTTACATATAGATGAGATTGTTAATTGCATGAAGAACTTGGGTGAAGAGATAAAAGAAGTTACTTTGGTTGAAAATGTTTTAAGATCCTTGTCTATTAAGTTTGAATCAAAAGTATCTGCCATAGAAGAAAAGCAGGATCTTTAGACTATTACTATGACACAGCTGCATGGAATCTTAACTGCTTTCAAAATGAGAAAAGGAGGTCCATAATATATGAGAGAAGCCACATTCAAAGCTTTAGGAAGAGAAGAATTCCATGAATCAGGACATATTTCAGAAGGAGAAGAAGAAGAAAACTTCGTCAAGAACCTTCAACGGGGTTCCGAGAGATTCAGAGGTAAACTACCTTTCAAATGTTTTTCTTGTGGAAGAGTCGGTCATTATGCTGCCAAATGTCCTCATAAAGATAAGCTTGATAAAGTTAAGGAATCAGCAAAATGGAACAGAAAACAAAGTGTAAGTAAGAAGAGCTACTATACTCATGAAGATAGTGATGGTTTATTAAATAGTGATGAAGATGAAAATAGTAATGACTATAGACTTCTAATGGATTTTGAAGATGATGATTTCTTGGATGCTTTAGATGAACATGACCTTTATGAAGAAATCTATAAACTCAAAGTCTATTTAGAAGAAAATAATATGATTATAGATACTCTGACATTCGAACTTGCTGAAAGAGAAAAACAATGAAAAACTGGAATGTGAAATTGTGGGTCTAAGAAAGGGTATTGAGAAAACAAAATCTCTCAATCGTAGATTTGCTAAAGGATCGGAAACATTAAATGAAATTATCAAAGTGCAGTGTTCTCCTCTGATAAAGATAGGTCTTGGATATACTGAAGAAGCATCTCAATCACTGAAGCCATCAACCTCCACTAAAAGCTATCTCGATGCAACAAAGAGCAGTAAACAGTTTGACAGTTGTCAGCAAAGGCATAAAGAAGACCACCAGGTAAATCAGGATCAATTTACTTCAAGGATGAACAGAAGCTACAAACCTCAGGTAAATCATACTCAATCTGCTTCAAGAACGAATATCAATAGAAACTACAATCACGAGGTTAGTAGATTTGATAATCGCAGGAACTTATTTAATGGCCAATGTTTCTCATGTCATATCTTTGGACACAAATCTCCTCAATGTGTTGCTTACAAGACAATCATGACTAGAGAAACACGAGATCAAAGGAATGCGAGAAGGATCATGAAATGGACTTACAATAACTTTTCTCTTCTTGAAAATGAAATAGAATGCTCTATCTGCAATAACTTCAGTCATGAAGAATCTGAATGCAGGAGAAAATTTCGGCAAACATCCCAGAAGGATCAAACTTCATTAAGTCCCAAAATATGGAAAAAGAAAGGGCCGCGACCAGAAAGAAAACATGACAGATGACAAAGAAAAACTTCAGTCATATAATGCCTTAGAAAAGGAAAACAAGGTCTCATTTGGAAATGACACTCCTACTGTCACAAAAGGTAAAGGCTCTGTTCTCCTAAACAAAAAGGTTAAAGCTGGGAATGTTAAGTATGTTGATGGTCTTAAGCATAACCTGTTAAGTGTCAGTCAAATGCGTGATCAAGGAAATGAAATAGTATTTCGATCAAATGGATGTGTTGTTCATGAGCTTGATACAGAAGAAATATTGATCAAAGGTGTAAGAACTCCAAACAACTTATACATACTCAAGGGAGGACAACAACAATGCTATCTAAGCAAAAATGATGAACACTGGCTATGGCATAGAAGACTAGGGCATCGAAGCTTCCCTAAAATAAGAAAAGCATGCAGATACCAGGTTGTTCGTGATCTTTCGATATCATTATTCTAGAAAATACAATATGAAAATCATGTCAATTTGGTAAGCAAACCAGAGCACATTTCCCTGAAAAGGAAGGATAAGCTAGTAAGCCTCTTGAACTTGTTCATACTGATTTATGTGGACCATCAAGGAAAAAGTCACCTCGTGGAGAAGAATATTTTATATTGTTCATTGATGATTTTTCCATAATGTGTTGGATAGGACTTCTAAAGCATAAAGATGAAGCATTTGAAAAGTTCAAAGCCTTCAAAGCTTTAGTTGAAAATGAATCAGATCACAAAATCAAATGCCTCGGATCAGATCGAGGAGGGGAATTTACCTCGGATGAATTCTTTGACTTTTGTGAATAACATGGAATAAAAAGGGAATTATCCACCACAAGGACACCTCAACAAAATGGAGTGGTAGAAAGGATGAACAGAACTATTCAACAAATGGCTCGTGCTATGCTAGATGAGTTTGGAACTCCTACAACCTTTTGGGGTGAAGTTGCATTTGTTGTCGTCACTATTCTCAACAAAATAAATGTTTGGGTAAAGAGCACTCAAACTCCTCATGAACTTTAGTATGGTAAGACTCCTACTATAAAATACTTCAATGTTTTTGGAAGCAAATGTTACATCGAAAGGACTGATGAAAAACTTGGTAAGTTTGAACCTAGAGGAGATGCAGGTATTCTACTTGGTTACTCTTCCCGAAGTAAAGGATATAAATGTTATAATAAAATACTTGGGAAAATTATTGAGAGTATTGATCTTGTGGTTGATGAAACATGGAAAAATCCAAGGCAAATAAAAACCGAAGAGCATGAAGAAGATGAGGATTATCCTTCCACATCAAATCAGACTAATTCTGAAGAAGAATCCAATGAAGCACCAAAGGAACAGATAACGGCAGAAGAAAAGACTCCATCCAGGTATGTTCAAAAAAATCATCCAGAGACTCAAATTTTGGGACAGAAAGAAGCAGGTGCGCAGACGAGAAGAACTATTACAGAATCCTCAAGCTATCTAGCATTGCTTTCCTCCATCGCACCTCAAAATGTAAATGAAGCCTACAAAGATGAATGTTGGGTCAAGGCCATCAATGAAGAGCTTGAGCATATTGAAAAGAATAATACTTGGGAATATTTTCTAGACCTCATGATAAGAATATCATAGGAACCAAATGGATATTCAAAAACAAGCTGAATGAAAATGGAGAAGTTATTAGAAACAAGGCCAGCCTTGTTTGTAAAGGGTATGCTTAACAAGAAAGTATAGATTTTGATTTTTGCACCTATTGCAAGACTTGAAGCCATAAGAATGTTCGTTGCTCTTTCTAGTTTTTAGAAATTCAAAGTATACCAAATGGATGTAAAATGTGCTTTTCTTAATGAGGACTTATAAGAAGAAGTATATTGAGCAACCAGATGGATTCATTCTTGGAAATGATCCAAAAATTGTATGTAGACTCAGAAAGGCTTTCTATGGTCTAAAACAAGCTCCAAGGGCCTAGTATTACCGTCTTGATAAATATCTTCATCAACAAGGTTTGTCAAAAGGATTAGCTGATAGCAGTCTATATACAAGCATTGACAATAATAAATTGCTAATACTTGTTGTGTATGTTGATGATATCATTTTTGGTAGTAATGAAGAAGCCATGAGTCAAAAATTTGCTTTAGTAATGCAGCAAGAATTTGAAATGTCCCTGCTTGGTGAGCTCACATATTTTCTTGGTCTACAAGTTCAACAAAAGAAAGATGGTATTTTTCTGTCACAAACTAAGTATCTCAAGCAGATATTGAAAAAATACGGCATGGAAGATTCTAAACCAGTGTATACCCCAATGGTAACAAGATGCAGTCTCGGCTCAAATGATGAATTAGCAGCAGTACATCAACCAACCTACATATCCATGATTGGCAATCTGCTTTATCTAACAGGTACCTGACCAGACATCGTGCATGTAGTGGGAATAGTTGGAAGATTCCAAGCCAATCCAAAGGAATCACACCTTCAGGTAGTCAAAAGGATTTTCAAATATCTTCAAGGAACACAAAATTTTGGTCTATGGTATCCCAGAGATACAGATCTTACACTTCATGCATATACAGATGTAGATTGGGGAGGAAGCGTTGATGACAGAAAAAGCACTAGTGGTGGTGCATTCTATATGGGTTCCAGATTAGTGTCTTGTTTCAGCAAGAAACAAAGTTCAATTGCATTATCTACAGCTGAAGCATAATATGTGGTTGCTGCATCTTGCTGCACACAACTCCTTTGGATGATGCAAACATTGCAAGACATTCAGATCACATGTACTCCACCCATCTCCATTCTATGTGATAATACAGGTGCAATCAGTATTTCAAAGAATCCAATGATGCATTCCAAGACCGAGCACATACCCATCAAATATCATTTTCTACATGAACAAGTGCTTAAACAAAAGGTCAAATTGGAGTATGTTCCCTCCAAAGAACAGGTTGCTGATATATTCACCAAACCACTGCCTAGAGAGACATTTGAATATCTCAGGCAGAAGCTGGGAGTAGTTGATGCATCATCTTACGGTTAAAACTTATCTGTTTTAGAGAAAAGTGGTTATACACAAGTTCCATGAAGCATATCTGCATACATACGCTGTTTTCTGTGAATACAGTCGCATATATGTTGGTTTGAAGAAATGGGAGAGACTCAGGATGAAAGGAGTCTGATATAGGTCTGACAGTAATCATCTGGCACAAGTTCAGCAGGATCATATACTTTTAATAATGCATTGTTGGAATTGTCTTAGAAGATCTTAGTACAAATTCACTATTGTTTTTCAGGTAGAATAAGCTCAGGGGAGAACATGGTTGCTGGTTTTGATGATGATTGATAGATGTTGCTGATGATAGTTGTTGATGACTATCATGGTCTTATTTCATATGTTTGGTCTCTATTTTATATGTCATGTATATCTTTCAATGTAAAGGTCATATTTTGTTACCCCACTATTCATGGGATGGATGAGTCAAAATTGGTATATCCCCACTTAGTTGGGAGATGGATCTATGTATGAGTCTTTGGTGATAGGAAGGTCCTTGGTGATGTATGTATAGAGTCATGTTATCTTTTTGCAGACCTTGCTTATGCTTAGGGGGAGCATGGACTCGATCATAGGAGCTCAATCAACACTTCAGCATATCAAAGATTTCAGCTGGTACTCAGGGGGAGCATGACCCTTTGCCCTTGATGACAAAGGGGGAGAGTGATTGATGTTGTTGTTGCCATCAAGTCCAAAGGGGGAGATTGTTGGCATTATGATACAGGTGTTGTACTTGATGGCAACTCACTCAGATGATAGATCATAGTTCAGACTCACAGAATGAAGAAAAAGAGGTATACGCAGGTTCCCCATTGACCAAGCCGCGTGTACACGCGGGTTCGCAGACCAAAAGGCGTGTATAGCGTATACACACACTTTCACGAAATGAAAGTCACGTACATGTTGGAAAACTTAGTTTTGGTCTATGGTATTTTGTCCATGGTATTTTTATTCATGGTATTTGTCCAAGGTATCTTATCCGAAGTGTTGACCCCAGGTATTTGGTCCAAGGTATTCGTTCTAAGTGGTTTTGGTCCATGGTATTGAGTAAGGCCTAAGACTATAAAAGGAGGAGAAGATCATTAGGCAAAGGCACTCATGCATTGAATATCTAATGAAGAGCAAGATATAGAATATAGGTTTATTGGATTATGTTGCAGAGATGGATCTGAATCAAGGATGAAGCTTAGCGCTTGAGGAAGGATAAGATCTAATGACGGGTCAAGATCTTAAAGCTTGAAGTGAAGTATCTTTGTGTGTTTTGATATTTTATCTGAATAACTGGTGCATGTTGTAGACTATAGATATGATGATTTGGGTATAACTAAAGTCTGGAATCATTGTAAAGTTTAAATCATCATTTATAGATCTGTACGTAGGTTCACCTTAGAAAAGGCGCGTATACACACTGGTTCTGCATATCAAAACAGCGTATACATCTTTAAATTTATTTGCTGATCTGTACATAGGGTCGCCTTGAGAAAAGTGTGTATTCATGTAGGTTCGACACGTTGAAGTAGCGTATACCTCATAAAATATGATTTAGCGACTTCTGGTTGCTGTTACAGTGTTCTAGGTTCTGGTTACTATTTCTGGTTACTGTATTTTGGTTACAACATTCTGAAAAGTAATTGATTGATTCAGTTGTGGTTGGTGCAAAGGAGATTGATTGATGCAGATGTATTTGATGTTTGAATAATGTTATTAATGGATCTAGTTTGAAAATTTATGAAACATGGTCCCTGGAAGAAAAGAGAAGGTTGTAGCCTTCTGTAGACCGGCACCTACGTACTAGTAAACATATCAACTAGTACAAGAGCTAGGGGGTTGTAGCTCCCTTACAGGAGAAGCTGGAGAATGAGAGAAGGTTATAGCCTTCTACAGGTAGAAGCCTACGTACTGGTATAAGACTGCATTAGTACAAAAAAAATTGTAAAAAGAAGTTTCCTATTAAAAGGAAGATATAGACGATTGCAGCAAGTGGTTTTCACCCACATTGGGTTTCCACCTTATATCTTGTGTTCATGTGTGTGTGATTGTCTATTTTGTTTTACTACACCTAGTTATTGTTTATATGGTTCTGATGCACTCAGTGAAGAGAAACATATGATAAATTAACTGAATCATAAGTTTGCAGCATATACGTTAGTTGCCTTAAATACAGTTGTGTATACATGCAAGTTCCATTAACTAAAGTAGTGTATATGAATCTGATTATGGAAATGAAATATTATTGACTTTCTAATATTGATTCACCCCCCCCCCCCCCCTCAATATTATTTCCAACATAAAATAGTATAAATGTAAAGAAGGCAATGCACAACAGATACACAGAAATAGGAATCAACTCCTCTTTATTAATCTTCAATCCTGATTACAAACTCAACACCACCCTGCGCACTCAATTGTAGGGGTCCGTGAACTCAACTGCGGACTCTACTAGGCCTTTGCACACTCAGTTGCAGAGCCTCTTCCTACTACTAATACCCAATACACTTAGACTCCTACTCTAAGCTCAAACCATTCGTATTCTTTTCTCTTCTTCCTTCGCTCTCTTTGCAACTTAGAGCCTCGCTCTATTTATTCACTCCCATGATCCATGGACCACGGGTAGGCCAACATGACTTTACATTACATTACATTACTTTAGGGCAGACAACCATATGACTTAACCTATACTTCACGCTCCGTGCCCGCAAATCGCAGAGTCTTATAAAACCTTTGACTAAAACTTGGGCTTTGAGCCCCAAAAAATATTGTGGGGATATTCCATGCCCAACAAGACCCCAACACAATCATCGTGACTCATCCCGAGTCACTCTGCTAGTGCGACAACCTTGGCACGGAGCCCCTCTAACTAGTCCGTACTGCTCGGAGGTCCACGACACACTGTTATGCAGTTTGTTGGACCTACTGCATGCGCTGCTCCGATGCTTCTTTGTGAGGATCCACTACTTGCCTTTTACATATAGTCCCTACATCTGTGCAAGCTTGCCCTCAATGTCAGTCGTAATGGTGAAGACCTCATCAATCAAAGGCTAGACACACACCTTGAGAAGTGCCTCTTTCTATCTGGTGGCATCCACCTGCTCTTTCAGCGCCCTTGTTTACTGCATCTTTGCCAGTCGTTGGGTGAGGATGATTGTCTGTGCAGTTCCCCTAACATTACCATATTTTTCTTGCAGTTTACACACCTTTATTTCCAGGTGTTATATGTTGGGGTCCTCTTGCAATGATGTGAGGACGTCAAAAGCTTGATCCAACATACCGGTACAGTCCTTCACTGCCCATCCAATTTCTTCTAGTCCTGTTTGAATCATGCTAATGTGATGCTCTCTAACTTCCGAAGGAGTGGAAGGCTGCACCTTCATCCATAGCTCAACAATCTGGAGGTTCAGGTCCATCTGCACTCATGTTGTTTCCTCGCACGTGGTAGGTCTGAAGACTGAGCTATTCGATGTTGATCTTCTACTCACTCATCACATAAATTGCGTGACCTTCCCTAGAGCGGAGCTCTACTGTTATGCCATCCTGCAGCTGGTACAGTATGTCTCGCGGAAGGGCATCAAAATTTAGGCCAAGTCCCTTGATCCTGCCCATCGCGGCTCTGTCATCCTCTTTCTCTGTTGTTAGTGCTCCTTCCAGTAGCACTAGGATATTGGCCATCTTTGCACGTAGCAACTGCTCTATTATTGATGTACCTGCTACGTCGTAGATGGCTACGGTCCCTTCCTGTGGAAGCCGCACCTATAGTTCCTGCAGTTGCGCCCTTAGGGCCCCCAACATAATCTGCTGCTCCGACATGGCTTCTTGGAGCGCTTCCTTGGTGACCTCATGAACCGTGTCACCGATGTCATAGAGGTTTCCTTCTATTAGTGTGATTAGTTCGATGGCCACTTTGGATGCCTTGACCTTTTTTCGTGGACCCGATCTCTCTATGATGCGCAACCTTTTCTTCAGCCGGGTGGACATTGTCCCCAGGTCCACGCCTTCTTCTGTGTCCTCTGCTCCCTATCTCGTAGACAAGTTTTGGAGCTCCTCATCCTGCATTATGGTGGCCCATGTTGCCTACACTATTGTTGCTTCTTTGGCAGCCTTTGCCTACTTTGCGGCTGCCCTTGCTGCCTCGCGAATATCCCTTACCTCTGCGGCCACTTGTTCATTGCGCCTTTGTTGGGCCAAATTTATGACACACATAACTTGGTTGCATCCTTCTTCTTCTGTGTTGTTATTCTATCCATCTCTGCCAGATCTGGGGCACGCCACTTGGGGGGGCCATGATTCTAGCACTGAAAAGATTTCATCATCGATAGTGATGAAGGGGAGCTTAGTCCATTGCTTTGCTAGGTCCTTACGCGCCTTGATGTACACATTACGCATGACCGCCTTGAAGTCTGCAAAGCTCTGCAGACTGTTGTAAACTGTGGAGGACAGGTGCAGTCATCTGTTGATCCACATCCAGATGGTCGCCTCCATAAGCACCCAGAAGGTATTGGTCTCAGAAATCCACTTGGTGTCCTTGGTGGCCTAGAGCGACGCATACTTTGCAACCTCTGATAAGTTATGTTCAATACTAGGGAACTGAGTGTCCTTGGGAAGTTCCCCTGTTACCAGTAAAATAGACAAGAGCAACAACGCATAGTGAAATGTCTTGCCCTGCTCCTGGGCTTCCTTGCAGTTAATCAGGAACTCCTTGTAGAGGAACTCAGCCCAGTTGAATTGGATCCCCTCTATGCATTGTTCTGCCAGCGCAACTACCAGCATGGGTACCTCATCTCTGTGGCATTTTCTCATTACCTTCCCAGCCAAGATCTGGGTGGCTACACGCACCCCTTTATCTTTAATGCTGCTGATTACATAACCCCTCTTTTTCTTCTCCAGTTTGTATTTTTTCTTCATGGCCTTTGCAAGCGCCAAATCTTTGCTTTTTCCTGTTATCGTCACGGGGTCCTTTCCCTTACAGGGGAGCTAGGAATCCTATGGATGAGATCCGTTGTGATGGGAATAGGCTCTTCCAGTGATAATTGCCCATCGTGCACTAGGAAAAGGAGTTACCTGATGACGAAAATAGTGATAGGCACACGGTGAAAGTGTGGAATCCACAGTAGATGAAGTAATTTGACCTTCTCCACACCGCAGAGCCATTTCTTCGGCTCTAGTGTTGTGACTGACCCCTATGTACTTTGCTTCATGAGGCTCTCCGTCTCCAAATGTGGGAACTTCTCGCTGTTCGTGAGGTCCTAATATTCAAACTTCATTATGGATACACGACCTAGGTGCGAGCCCTCAAACACAATTACATCAGGGAGGAGCGGGGTCTACAGTGCACTTTTAGTGGCATCCAAGTCCTTGGGTATATTGGTTTTCCCTTTTCACGGAGGAACGTGCTCAAGCAATTTCACTACAGCGCACACCAGATGGATCTCCTCCTCCATGTATTATGCTACCTCTATCTCATCAATGAGAGACTGTAGGTCCTCCTCCTCGTCATCTGTCTCAATGGTGATAGGCTTGCCCTTTTGCTCCATTGAAAGTTTACTGAACTACAGATTCCTTGGAGACATGCGAAATGGTCCTACTACCTGCTTATCTCTCTTGGGCCTCGGTGTTCGAGGCGATTTTTGGATTTCGAAGTGACCCCAGTGTCTCCAGGAACATCATGTATCGTGGGGTTTTGCACGGCCTCATCAGTGGTTCCTTCTGCAGATCACAAACCTCTCCTGGTAGTTGTTATCTCGCTTGAGCTGTCTGTGGTTGTTCGCGAACTTTGGGGCTCAAATCTTGCTCTACGCTCAACACTTTGTGCTCTAATGGACTGCTCAAATCTCAAGTGAACAAGTGTTGTCTCATGGTTAGCCCTTGCAATTTTACAGTGCCTTTTGAATTCAAATCCGATCATCCCCTCCAATTCTGGGCCATGAATGCTTTCTTGGCGGTAGATTGCCCTGAAATCTAGCCCTTAATTCGTGTCTTAAATGCCAGCCACCTACTCCCTTTTACCTTAAATTGGACATCTCGTCATGAACAGTGACACCAATGATTACTTCCTAGCCTACCTGCGTGGCAGTGCAGTCCCCCGTGCGCGGACGTGAACCTTGTGTCATGTTGATTCTGCATGCACCTGCCTCATCGTGCAGCCCCCAAACAAACTCTTTTAGAGTCCTGCGCTCTCTTTTAACTGTCTGGAGCACTGAGACTATGCTCCCTACAGCGAGTCAGATGATCGCACCACCTGTGCGAGACTTCAACTCGCCTTCCAGCATAGTCCGCGGAAACTCCTCAATTATCTGCACGACAGTCGACGCCGGGCATTCTACTATATGCAGTGCACTTCACTGGTTACTGTGTTTGGTGAGGTGCGGTCGTAGCCATGGTAGCAAAGTCATAAAATCTCGGAGATAATCTTCTAATGTAGTGGTACGGTCATCCATATCTTGCTTTGTCATCCTTGGTTTATTGACAAGACATGCTTGCGTGATCTCGTTTTCCAGCCTTTTGATTTCAGCGTCCATCCAAATTCTTTTCTTCCTCAATCATACTCGGTCTTGTTCGAGTTCCCGAAGTCTAAGGTTCCCTCACCGGATGGCTTCCTGAATCCTTGGATGTTTGTCCTCGTGTAGATGTGTGATTTCTTCCTCCTGGCCATCGTGCACTGTCACAACTGTGGGAGCCATTACGTGCGGACTCCTTTTTGTATTCTCTTCAGAAATTACGGTTTTTACTCTGTTTCGCATCTTTGGAATCATCTCCACGTTTAGGGTTTTGCACATGGTCCTATAGGCCCATTGAGCCGCAGGTACACGCAGGTCCCAATCAGTTTGTATTGCTTGGTGTACCTTGTTTAGTACTCTGCACACCCTATCGAATGCCTCGTCGTGGGGAATTGGTAGCGTGTGTCACCTTTCTTACTGTTGTGGTTTGTTCTGATTCTCTAGTCTAGGGGTGGTGTGCGCTTGTGCGGACTGTACAGCATATGTCTGTACCCATCGGGAGAGGTGGGGGCGCAATTTGTTTCGCCCTTGTTGATTAGCTTTCGTTCAGAGCTAGGGTTTTCCAAAATGTAGGCGCATCATCCTTCTGCATCTATGCCAGTCCTCAAAATTTCCTTGATGTATACCCCACCATCATGCAAGTGTTGTGTGCAGTGCCCACTTCATCGCATCAAACCGCTGTTGTTTTGGTACTACGCTTTCAAATTTTCTCAGAAATTCATCCATCACTATTAATCCATCATATGTCGATAGCTCCCTTGCCTCTGTTGTCACAGAATGCAATGATCTAATCATCAGTTGCAATTCATTGTTGTTACTTTGTGCAATTGATTCTGCCATTGCTCTATCTCTTCGTCTAAATCTGAACTGCAGGAGCTTTCATGCTCCCACGAAATCCTTACATCTACAATCGGATTCAAACAATCTTGTTCTCGCGTAGTTATCTTGTAAATACAATTGAGATCATCATCACTATCATCATTGCGCATCAGTTTAGTGTATCGTTCTCCTTCGGCTGGATCTAGCAGTACTACCACGCATAGTGACTTTTTCTCAAAGATCATTTTGCACTTCTTCAGATTTATGACTCTGTTCATATCGGTAGCCTAGTCTATTCCTAGTAGTGAGGGATAGGGATTGTTGTCATCGAAAATCTCTATTACTTCAAAATCGTCTGTGGACTCGCACCTTCAATATCGATTGTTACCCCTTGCAATCTTCCCATGGGAAAAATCTTTTGTTGGTTTGTCATTCATAACTGAATAGGGGACCATTGTAAAGCAGGTCTACCCATGCGTTCCCATGTTTTCTTTGGTAGTACATTCATGTCTAAACCTAGATCCAGGATTACCTGATCCATTTCTTACATACCTATGTGCGCAGTCAACCTCATTTCCCTTCCTGTGTGCAATGCATGCTTTCCAAGTTTCCAGACCACGCATAGTTCTCTTGACCCCGCGCACCTAGTGATAAGTTCTCGTAGTCCTTGGCCTGCCTTGCTATTGCACAGCAGTTTCATGCATGTCTCCAGAAAGCTAGTGAGCATTGAAGGATCCATCCCTAGTTCTAGTTGATCCTTACTACCTGAAGTGGAGGCCTCCATGAAGCTCTTCTTATCTTCCATGAATGTCTCCTTCGTGCTTCTAAATCAAACTCGTGTTCCTTTGTAGGAGCCTTGTGAACCCACGCACTTTCTTCTAGCTACTTCCCTTTATCATCTCCCATGGACATACCGCTCCTGAGCATCATGTTTACATTTGGGTCTTCTTTGCACAGCTCAGACCTCGTCATTTGTAAATTCTAGGTCAGAAGGGGCTGGAGTACCCCCTTTTCACACATCCTCACTATCAGCGAAGGGTAGTCTTCTGCCTCATGATCAAACTCTGTACAATACGAACATGATATTATTGTTGGGTTTGTACAATCATGGGCATAGTGCCCTAGCCCTCTGCAATTGTAACAAATTAGTTGTCCGCGGGCATAGTTCCCTAGCCCTCTGCACAGTCAAAAATAGTTAAAACACATGCATAATAATTCTGCATAAAATTACTCAAAAATACAAAAATATGATTTTTCCATATTTTCCTTCAGAAGTAGCTTAAACACATGTATTTTACCTTTGCAATAGTCAATGGCATCCATTTCAGTAGCTTACATCTCTTTTCTTGCACAAGTAGGGTTAGTCGGTAAAACTAGGGTTTGCTAGGGTTTGCATTTCCTTTCAACTTTCATCCTCTTTCTGCAAGTAGACTAGCCTCTTTTGAGTTAGCTTTCGTCCATCAAAGTTAAAATCTTCTTCTAGGAACTCATAGAATTTGGCTTAAGCTCCTAGCGAACTTGTGCCAGCTGCTCAAGTGACAGCCTGCAGTAAGAGCTAATACTTGTGCATGTAGCACCGTCGCTTCCAAGTTTGTTACGAACTACCACGTTGATAAAAGTAAAGTAGGGAGTCCCAAGAGTTGTAGCATCATTGCTGTAATACTGGTGCTCACCATCTTTTTGGTGCCGTTGCCAGAGAAGTGTCAGAGTATTTTGTGATTACTGCTTTTCTTCTATTTTCTACTGCAACCTTCTACTAAGTAGTTTATTTCAGCAAGAGTAGAGTAGTTGTTTCATTTCAAATCTGCAATTTCAATTCTGCAAAAGTAGATTAGACCATTTCCTGCTTTCATTTCAATTCCACAATTTCATTTCAGTAAGCATAGATTAGCATTTCTTGCTTTCATTTCAATTCCGCAATTTCATTTCAGCAAGCATAGATTAGCATTTCCTACTTTCATTTCAATTCTGCAATTTCATTTCCGCAAAATAGATTATTCCTTTCCTACTTTCATTTCAATTCTCCATTTTCATTTCAGCAAGATATATTTCGTTAGATTTTAAGCTCCTATGGTAGTTTTTTGCAGTGGCATGATCCGGATTATCCACAGTTTCATGTTCATTCTATAGACGTTTCAAACCCCAAAGGGGGTCCATCATCAGGACTAAATTAGATAGAATATGAATGAAAGCTTATTGAGAGAAGAGTCTTTTGACCTGGGTATAAATAAACCTAGATCCCTAATTTTTATAAAGAAGCCGACATTTATATATATGATTTCTTATTTATTTTTATTTTTAATTAATTATTTATTTAGCTTTAATTATTCCCATTGTTTTACCTAGAACCTAAAAATATTTTAATTGATATACTTAATTCATAAATAAGTTTAATTTATTTATTTTATAATTCTTTTTTATTGTTATAATTTAAATTTAATTTATTAATTAATTAATTCTATCCATAATTCTTTTTTATTTATTCTATTTATTGTTATTTACCATTTTTCATTCTTAATCCTATTTAGCCCTAATTTTTTTATTAATCAATTAATTAATTAATTTATAATCTTTATTTTATTTATTTATTTATTAATCAAATGTTAATCTTTGGTTATTATTAATTGTTTTAGTTTAATAAATTGACTAATTTTATTTAATTTCTATTTTTATTTAGAATTAGTTAATATAATTTAAATAATTAAATTAAATTAAATTAATTAATTTTGATTTAATTAATCTAATTAAATTTAACTAAAATTAATTAAGTAATTAATTTATAATTCTTTTTATTGCTTTTATTTTTATTTAATTAATTAATTTAAATTTAATTGATTAATTAATTAATTTTTATTTAATTTTATCCATAATTCATTTTTATTTATTTTATTATTGTTATTTACCATTTTTCATTGTTTAACCTATTATGCCCTAATTGTCTAATTAGTAAATTAATTAATTTATAATCTTTATTTTATTTATTAATTTTCTTGGTTATTATTAATTATTTGAGTAATTTTATTTAATTTCTATTTTTATTTAGAATTAATTAAAATTAATTTAATTAATATAATTAATTAAATTAAAATTAAATTAAATAAAATTAAATTAATTAATTTGATTTAATTAATCTAATTAAATTTAATTAAAATTAATTAATTAAATTTATTAATATGAAAACCCCTGATACTATGCTTCCAAAGGCCTGGAGGGGTTTATTTGTCTGATCAGGGGAAGCCAATTTTCACTAATTTCACTCCCATTGTCCCTGTTGAGGTTCTGAGGAAATTTCATAATTTCGATGGCCTCTCTGATTTTTCTCTTATGATAATTATCCTCTCTTGCAATTATCTTAGCATCTTCCAAACACACATGATGTTTGGTTTTGGACGAGTGTTCTGCAAGGGCTGATGTACGGGATCTCTCATTCTTTATATCAGCCGCGTGCTCTTTTAGTCTTATTTTCAGAGACCGACCTGTTTCCCCAATATAACTCTTGCCACAAGAGCAATCAATCTTGTACACACCCTTGAGTTGTTGACGATCAATGTTATCCTTAACTGACCTCATCATTTGCCTTATAGTTCCACATGTTGTAAATTGAGTGTTTATGTTGTTCTTCCTTAAAAATTTTGCAATCTTATCTGTAATCCCTTTGATGAATGGAAGGTAAACTTTCCCATAATTTTCTTTCTTGCCTTCAGGAGTACGCTTAGAGAGGACCTTATCCTAAGCTCTTCTTATAGCTTTCCTGATACTCCACTCCTTGTATCCAAGGTTTTTGAAGACAAAGGTTAAGTGTTCAATCTCTTCTTTTAGGTGATCAGGGTCAGAAATCCTGAAAGCCCTAATAGCTAGAGTGTTTAAGATGCCAGATTTTTGGGAAGGATGATGGTAAGAGTCAGCATGAAGATAGCTATCAGTATGAGTTTTCTTTCTATAGACCTGGTGTCCCAAAGTACCATCCTCTTTTCTACTGATTAGAACATCTAGAAAGGGGATCTTACCGTTCTCTTCAAGCTCCATAGTAAATTTGATTTCGGAAGATATAGAGTTAAGATGATTGAAAAACTTCTCCAGTTCTGCCTTACCATGAGTCCAATTCAGGTTAGTGTCATCAACAAATTTTTTCCACCAAGCTGGCTTCAAAGGGAATGAGTCAAGGGCTTTTTTTCCAAAGTACTCCATGTATAAGTTGGCGACAATAGGTGAGAGTGGGGAACCCATGGCGACTCCAGATATTTGTTCATAATAGTGATCTTGAAAACTGAAAAAAGTGGACTGTAAACAAATTTCTGCAAGCTTTGTTGTTTTAGGATCGGTGGCCATCTTTATAACATGAACAGCTTCATCTAGAGGAATCTTTGTAAACAAAGAAACCACATCAAAACTTACTAGAATATCATCTTTATCCACCCTTTTATTCTTAATAATCTTTACAAAATCATTCGAGTCTTTTATAAAAGAGTCCGTGTTACCAACCAGAGGTTTTAGGATCTTAACTACATACATAGCTAATTCATAGGTAGGGGAACCAATGGTGTTAACAATTGGTCTAAGAGGGACCCCTTCCTTATGGATTTTGGGTAATCCATAGATTCTAGGAATAACCCCACAGGAGGGAATCAACTTCTTTTTTATTTTATCTTCCAGGTTAGTTTCCATGATGTTCTTAGGAGAGACCGCAAATCCCAATCCTTTGCTAAGGATATTGATTTCTTCAGAAGTGAGCATTATGGATGAGAGATTAACGACTCTCTTATCATGTTTATTTGGAACATTGGGGTTCCCAATAACAGACCTACCATTGTCGGAATTATTAGATTCTGCCCTAAATTGATTATCACCTGTAGCGTTATCATTTTTAATAATTCTACAACCTGCATTAGTTTCAGCATCTAGATTCTTACCTTCTATGCTGCTTCTGTCCTTATATATATTATAATAGTGTGCTGTAGTATTTCCATCCTCCATGATTCTTCTAGCATCAATGCTAATGTTCTTGATTTCAACATCCTTAATAGTCTCATCCCTGCTAATAACGGATTCAATTCCACCTTCAATTATGTTTGCACCGGTTTTATTAAAATTATTGTTGTAACCTGATGTGATAGCGCTATTAGTGTTGCGCTTCTTGTCATCGTTGCTGGAACCAACGCATGAGACAGCGCAGGAGACCACGCTGCTCACCATGTTAGTGCTGTTGTTACAGGCGTATTTCATGTTGCTAGTATTACAGGTATGTTTCAGGTTGCTGGTAGCGTAAGGAACAGTGTGGGAGACGTCCATCATGCGTTCTGGTGGCTCGTAGGGAACAGCGCAGTCGCAGGGATCAGTGCAGGAAACCATTGGTGGCTTGTTGTAGTGAACAGCGCAGGAGACCGGTTTTAGTTAGTTGCAATTTGTTGTTCAGTCAATTTCAGTTTTGCAGGTACAAGCAGAAAAAAGAAACAAAAATCATCCAAAAAAGAGATTTCCTTTCATGCCTCATAGGAATAGAGACAATTTAGGAAAATTCCTACCCAACACCCCCACCACATCACTGAGTCACCCTTCTCTCTTCTTTGGTGGAAGTGATCCAGAAGAACCTATAGGTGAACCTCCAGAGATATACAAAGATCTTATAACAGAAGAAGAGTAAGAAACCATTCCTCTTGAGACCATGGCTGAAAACAGAAATGGTAGAGGAAATGGGGAGAGAGTAGAAGGTGCCTTTCCCATTTGAGAAACCAATGGGGACACAGAAATGAAAAACATAAGTCCCTCAGCCTTACCTCACTTCCATGGATTGACTACTGAAGACCCTGATACCTTCTTGTTTGAGTTTGATGTCCTTTGTCGAACTTATGACTATGCAAAAGACGAGCAAAAGTTGAAACTTTTTCCTTCTACCCTTAAGGATGCAGCACTACGCTGGTTCATGGAGCTACCTGGAAATAGTATCACAACTTGGGCTCAGATGCAACAAGCCTTTAACAACAAATACCAGGACTACTGTAGGTCAAAAGATACAAAGGAAGAAATCTTTTGAATGACAATGGGAAGTGATGAATCTTTAGAAGACTATGAAGAGAGGTTTCAACTCAATTATAAAAGGGCTAGGTGCACACTTGACCCCGAATCTTTGAAGTTGGTTCTGCTAAGGAGTCCCTAAAGACCTTCTAGATACCCTCCATTTGTTGGCCGGGGGATACATCTACCAGCTACCTTATGATGACATAAACATTGTGTTTGGAAACCATTCTAGGGCAGCCAGAAAGAGAGGTAGGGGAAGTCAACTCTTAGCCAGTACCCCCTTATCTAGTTCATTCCTTAAAAACGAGTTTGCAAATCAGATGGAAGATTTCAAAAGCGAGATGAGACAGACCATTGCCATGCAAATGGATACCTTGCGAATCCAAAAGAAGCAAGAGGAAGTCGAGAGGGCTTTGGCCATATTTTGTCCCAGGTGCACCAAAAAGCATCCTAGGAACGAATGTCCATTGCACTCTATAGAAGTGTGTTTTGTCTATGAAGAAGACCATCCTACAAATCAGTGCCCTTCCTTGCCCGGATTTAAAGCTATGTACCAAGGGGCTGAAAGAGCCACTGAACCACTCTACTTCATGAACCAAAGGAGGCCACATGGACCTAGACCTTACCAGCAAGGAATGCAAGGGACATCCCAGACTTATTACAACCCCAATCAAGCCACTTCCATGCCTTCTTGGGGCCCCCTTGCTCATCCTTCCTAGTCCACACCCCCTCCTTGGTCATATCCTCCTCAATACCATACTCAACCAACTGCTCACTCGTTTCATTCTCACACTAAGCCATAACCTCAGTGGAATGCACCTCATCAGGGGTGGAGGCCCCAATACAACTCTCCTCCCACTGTTTTACCTCCACCACTTGCTCAACCACAACCATTACCTCTTGCTCCTCCAAGAGAACCCTAGATACCTGCTCAACCAAACCCGAACGCCAATAAAAGACATGCCCAGTAGGTATATACTGGAGAAACAAAATGCCCTACCTATGCTGTGGAGATTTAGGAGATCAACCTATGATCTGAGAAGGTCCTCCTAGATAGCCAACCTCCTCCTAAGGAGGATGAGGAAGAGAAATAGGAAAGTGAACCCAAAGCCATTCCACCCTTTCCTGAGAGACTAACTGGAACCACGCAACCAAACCCAGAAGAAACTGAACTTATGGGAGAACTTAAACAATTATGTGTGAAAATACCACTTCTCCAGGCCATAAAAGATGTACCAATCTAAAATACATTGATCAAAGAGAAGTGTTTCAGGCACCCAGGCAGGTGCAAGAGAGATGCCCCAATTATCAATGTCATAGGACAACTGTCTAACTTGATGTTGGGATAGGTAATCTATCCAAAATATCTAGAGCCTGGAAGTCCTGTAGTTGATCTCCACATCAATGGCACCATAATCCACCACTCTTTGATTGATCTAGGGGCTGCCATTAACGTAATGACCAAGGACACTATGCTCAAACTCAACCTTCAGAGTTCCCTAAGAAAGACCTCAATAGTACTATAGTTGGCAGATCACTCCACTGTGACTCTTGAGGGGATTGTGGAGGATGTCATGGTCTCCATTGATTCCTAGGAGTACCCTGTTGACTTCTTGGTCGTTCAGCCAAAGGCAAAACTCACTGGGTATCCCCTCATCTTGGGAATGACTTGGTTAGCTACTGCAAACGCTTACATCAGTTGTCGAGCTAGGAGCATGGCCTTCAAGAATGGGCATATTTCCAAACAGCTAGTCCTATATCCTCCTGCCCAACCTCTGCTAGAACAAGACTTACCTCTCTGGTTGGAAGAGGAAGATGAGGATGAAGTCTACTCCGCACCATTGTGCACAGTGGAAGCCACCAGGGGAGGTCCTCAAACCGAGGATGATCTTATTGAGAATTTGATTCAAAATCCACCCCCCAGTGTGCTACCATTAGAAGAGTTGGTGGAAGAAACCCAAGCCAGTGCTTTAGTCGATCTCTGTGTGGCTGAGCTAACCCCTCTCTGAGTTAAGAATGTGGAATTTGGCCCTGAAAGAACCTTGAAGATCAACTCATCCCTATCCCCCTCTCAGGAGAAAGAGCTGTGTAGCTTATTGAATAGCCATTTGAATGCTTTTGCTTGGAGCTATAAGGAGATGAATGGAGTCCACCCTTCAGTCTGTACCCATCACATTTACATTAAAGAGGATTGTAAACTAGTTAGGCAGCCTTAAAGGAGGATGAATCTATCCCTTAAGGACATTTTCAAAGAAGAACTAAAAAATTTGTTGGATGCAGGATTCATCTACCCCATCTCTAATAGTGAGTGCGTTTCTCCTTTGATGCTTGTGCCCAAGAAAAATGGGAAGTGGATAATCTGTGTAGATTATTGAGAACTTAACAAAGCCACCAAGAAGAACCATTTCCCTTTGCCTTTGATAAATAAAGTGTTGGATGGCTTGGCAGGGAAGAAGTTCTTATCCTTCCTAGATGGGTTTAGTGGGTACAATCAGATCCAAATCAGCCCGGAAGACCAAGATAAGACCACTTTCATGTGTCCATGGGGTACCTTTGCCTACCAGGTCCTTCCCTTTGGGTTGTGCAACGCTCCTGCCACTTTCCAGAGAGCAGTACTGAATATATGCGCTGAGCTAGTTCATGATTCAGTGGAAATCTATATGGATGACTTTACCCCTTATGGTTCTAACTTCCAAGAAGCTCTGACTAACCTGAGGAAAGTTTTAGCCAAGTGTATTGAAATGAACCTATCCCTCAGTCTTGATAAATGTGAATTCCTAATGACTGAAGGGACCGTGCTAGGTCATACAATTTCTCAGCAAGGTTTACAGGTGGATCCCAACAAGATTTCTATCATCCAAAGGGTTTTACCTCCTCAAAAAGTAAGAGATGTTTGGAGTTTTCGAGGCTTAGCAGGATATTATAAAGATTCATTAAATATTTCAGCAAGCTAGCCTCTCCATTGTTTGGTCTTTTGGG
The DNA here is from genome assembly GCA_031772625.1 of Pinus tabuliformis. Lineage (NCBI taxonomy): Eukaryota > Viridiplantae > Streptophyta > Pinopsida > Pinales > Pinaceae > Pinus > Pinus tabuliformis. The sequence continues at coordinate 1,885,914,044 of CM062818.1, read as the reverse complement.
AAAAGATGCTAAGTTCATATGGACTGACAATTGTCAAGAGGCTCTAGATGCTTTGAAAGGTAAGCTGATAACTGCCCCAATCTTGAGAGGTCCAAATTGGGCCCTACCTTCCACATTCACACAGGTGCCTCGAATAAAGCCATATGAGCAGCCTTAGGACAAGTTGAAGAGAAGCTACCGTATGCCATATATTTTGTCAGTAAAAACTTGTCCAAGGCAGAGTTAAAATATACTGTAACTGAGAAAGAGCTCCTGGCTGTAGTCCATTCCATAAACAAGTTCAGACAATACATCACTGGCTATCAAACATTCGTGCAAACTGATCATGCTACAATTAGGTATTTAATGAATAAACTTGATGTAAATGCTCGTATCATTAGATGGTTACTTTTATTGCAGCAATTTGATTTGACCATTGTTGATAAGCCAGGTAAGGAAAATTTTGTTGCTGATTTTCTGTCTAGACTAGATTTGCCTACAGGTGAAGAAGGGATGGTGGATGATCAAATGCCAAATGAAAACCTGCTTTTTATTTGAGTACTCCCTCCATGGTTTGCTGATATAGCAAATTATTTGGTTTCAGCACAGTTTTCGCCATACCTGTCCTCAAAAGAGAAGAGCAAGATCATGAGGAAAAGTGCCCCATTCACTTGGATTGGGGGCAATCTTTTTAAACTTGGCCTAGATCAGATTTTGAGGCAGTGTGTCAAAGAGGAGGAAGTTTTTGACATCCTCCTAATCTGTCATGATGGGCCCTATGGAGGCCACTTTACAACAAAGAGAACCGCCTTCAAAATTCTACATCCATGGTACTATTGGCCCACTCTTCATTAAGATGTCAGGAGATACATCAGTCAATGTGATAGATGTCAAAGGATGGGGAAACCTACTCCAAAGGATGAGATGCTCTTGCAGCCTCAAGTTACTTTCGAGCCATTTGAGAGGTGGGGCATGGACTTTGTGGGTCCTATCAACCCTCCTTCAAAATAGAAGTCCTACATCATTGTGTGCACGGATTACCTAACAAAGTGGGCAGAAACAAAGCCAATCAAAGCAGCAACAGAAGAAAAAGTAGTTGAGTTTTTGAGGGAAAATATATTCTACAAGTTTGGCTACCCAAGAGAATTAGTCACAGATCAAGGAAGTTAGTTTACCTCTAACCTAATTGAAGACCTGCTCACTCATCACAATATTAAGCACAAAACTTCCACCCCTTATCATCCGCAAGAAAATGGACAAGTGGAAGTTACTAATAGAGCTTTGGAAGGGATTTTGACTAAGGTAGTGAGAAGCAGTAGAAAAGATTGGGAAGATTGCTTGGTTGAGGCCACCTGGGCCTATAACACTACTTGGAAAACTACCATAGGTTTCACACCCTATGAGATGGCATACAGGAAGAAGGCTTTGCTGTCCATAGAATTTGAATATAACACATTGAGGATGGCAGCTTAGCTAGACCTAGATCTCAGCCATGCACAATAGGAAATATTGCTTTAGCTGAATGAATTAGATGAATAGATAATGTAGGCCCTTCTCCACTTAGAGGTAGTCCAGCTTCAAAGAAAGATATGGCATGAACGACACCTCAAAGAAAAGCAATTTCAGCCAGGAGATTGGGCACTGCTATATGATTCAAAATACAAGGATTTCAAGGGAAAGCTGAGGACAAGATGGCTGGGACCATATACAGTGGAAACATGCAATGACAATGGTTCAGTCCTTATTCGGACCATTGAAGAAGAAGCCATCCCCATGCTCATTAATGGGCATAGATTGAAGATCTACAGGAAGCCCCTTTCTAAGTAGGAGTTCATTGAGACTCTTGGTAAATCAGTATTGGCAGTGGAGTAGGTCCTTGTCTTCACTCCACCTACACCATGAGCAAAAAAAAAAAAAAAAAAAAAAAAAAACACAGAAAAAAAGGAATAAAAGATCCTTGGGTGAAAACCTCTTGGAGGCACCCAGGGAAGACAGTGAGGGTCAAAAGCTCCTGGAGGCGCCCCAGCTATCTCAGAATAAAAATAAAAAATAAAAAATAAAAGAAAAAGAAAAAGAAGAAAAAAGAAAAAAATAAACCTAATTTCTGTTGAATAAATTACAGGTTTCCAGAAGGTCATTACAAGTTTTAGGAGGATCACACAAGACAAAGACAGAGGACATGACCAGGCTACATTCATCCCTCACAATCCATTCCTCCATCACCACTACCCTTTCCCAAGATTTCGTCTCATTTGGTCTGAAATTTGACCTCCTACAGGAAACTCTATATCTTCTGTAGGAGGATCTTGTAGAATCTATAACAAAGCCGAAATCGATCTCAGAAGAGGACCCGAGGGTTGGGAATCTGTTTATGAGGCTTGTGAACATCCCTACCTCCATCCCTCACCATATGTCGCCCTTGTCCATCTCTGTACACCTTCACTGCGCTCGTTTTATGTCCCTGCATAGTCACACACAGAAATTCTATTTCCTTCATGTTGCAAACAAAAAATTTAATGACAAATCAAAGCAGCATCCTTTTTCACTCACCATACCTGATACCTTCCATCTGTGATTCCTTGTCATCTGAGACCCTCTTCAACGTTGTAGCCCTACTCATTTTAGCTTGAATTTTAGAAGGAGAAGCAGCTACAGGATTCCTGTAGCAGCTGATCCCTCTGAAAGACATACTCCAGAGATAGGGATAGCAAAGTATGTCATGTGAAACATGCAAGGATCTCTAGTTGAATGTGTGAACATTAGAAACAGCATGAGGCTGAGCCTGCAGAGTGCAAGCAGCAACAACAATGAAGAAATGGGTTCCAAAATCTGAAATATGCATAACACGGCCGCGACTGCACAAGTAAGTGCCTAAACCTATTCCTCAATTACATGAATCATATTTCAAGGCTGCGTGACTATGGGAATGGTTTGGATTGAATGGAATCGGTGGCCAGTTAACTGGCCACCCTAGTTCAGTTACACATCCTTGTGGAATTCAAATGAGCCCCGTCAAATTCAAAACTGCCGATCAGATACGCAGCCAGCACATGTGGTATGTCCATTCAGGAAGAAATATTCAGGACTGGTAGTGGTGGCGGCGGATAACGGGAGTAAGGGAGGTGATGGCGGTCAAACGGCATGTAGAAACATTATGAACATGACGTAGGATCAACGGTCCAGTTCGGCCACCTCATCTCCTCACCACGAATCACACCAACAGTTAAAAGACAGCTCAGTTAAGACATTCACCACCCTTTGTTCATTTTGCATTCACGACGTTCTCAACTGGAGTACGCACCTACCACTTCCAGAGCAGCTAACCAGTCATCCTCTGTTATTTTTCTGCCTGTTTTTAAAAAATCTCCTGCCTATCAGGCACTACGGGAGCACAATTTCATTCTACAAGAGCCGAGTGACTTCTACGGGAAAGGTAGAGAACAGCTCTGCAGAAAGAAAACCCGAGATTTTCATCGAATTTAAAGCTCAAAATGAGGTATGCTCGGGAAAACTTCTTTGTGCATGATTTGTTTGAGTAAGGTGGTGAACTGAACACGGCATTGGATTGAAAAAGAGAGTAAAAGTCTGCCTGCATATTTCACTGAGTCTACACAGTTTCTTTTTTCTCTCTGCATTCAATATCTCCTCATCCTTTTTCAAATTCTCCTGTAAGAAATATACATGCAGCAGTAGAGGTTAGCCTGTGTGTGTATTAAAAAAAAAAACGAATTTGCATATCTATCCACTTGCTGAGAAAAGAAACTGTGTCCTTATCCTCTGTTCTGTAGAAATATTTTTTTCTTTTTTTTCTTTTCAAAAACAGAAAGTCAAATTTAGGGTGATAACAGCTTAAAATATGGGAATTATTGCCATTTGATGTTGTAAGTTGCACACAGGAAATTGCCTCTTGGTTTCATAAAAAAACCAAATTCAACTATCCTCTGTTTCAATGATTGACTGTGCTTTTATTTTTTCCACCTAAGCATTTTCTTTTCTGGTTAAAATACAAAAAGAGCACTCAACACCATGCCAGGAGGATTCATGAGAAAAGAACCTTTAAACTCTAGCAAATTGTATGAGCACCCTGAGGAGGTGGACCTTTTCACTAGGGCAAACTGGATATCATTTTTTGACAGAATTCAGGGTTATGATGAGGAGGTAACTGAAGAGTTTTTGATGTCCCTAAGACCACATTCGAAGACACATGCCAACTTTAGTTTTAGGGGTTTGACCCTAGAACTTACACTTGATTTCATCAGTAGAATTACTAGCCTCCCATTGGGGCTCCCTTAGAGCAAAGAGGAGAAATCATTGGGACAAGTTTCTAAGAAAACATTTTTTTTGCCTGAGGAGCATCCTATAGAAGATAAAAACGGGGTCAAAAGGACAAGTTTGCCTCCTCTCTGGGGTGAATTCAATTATCAAATAATGAAGTATATCACATGTGAAGGGAGGTTTAGCATCATTTATGGTTATCATTTCAGGTTGCTACATGAATTGAGGTATGGGATGGACTTGCCTCCAGTAAGAAAACTGAGCATCCCATATTTCCTCCTTCAGTCTTTAATTGAATGTGGTACAAAGCTAAATGCAGGGGTCCCAGATCAGTTGGCCCACCATGGGCTCATCAAACTATTGGTGGAAGATGCTTTACACACTTATACTATCCCCATAGCTTGGGAAATCTTCAGAAATATGTCCAGGGATGATAACATCAGAACTTTGGCTGAGAACATCAGCCCATCCAGTAGTGATGAGGGGGAGAAAACTGAAGAAATTGAGAAGAACAATGATGAGGGAGCACAAGACATTCAAGAAGAGGGCAAAACAGAGGAAGAATAGAAGGAAAAAGAGGAATTTGACAAGACTGCTGAGCCTAAGATAGAAAAGGAGACAACAGCAAAAACAGAGAAGGGAAAAAGGACAAAGATTGGAAAGAAAAAGGCCAAGAAAGCCCAAAATAAGATTGCCATAGCCAAGGCAGGCACCCAGCAAGAGAAATAAAAGAGACATCCTGAGATATCAGTGACACAAGCAGAAACAGTGGGCATAGAGATTTCTATAGGAAGAGAAGAAAAAGAATAGCAGAAAGAAAAATCCCCTAAAATGTTGGCAAGGGAAGTAGTAGCTATGCTTGCTGCATTAAGCACACTTCCAAAACAAAAAGGAAAAAGAAAAGGCAAACCTCCATGTACTTTAAAGCCAGAAAAAGCACAAGGATCAAAGTGGGCAAACCCCAGCCACCATCAAAGGAACCAATTGTCATTGAGGACTCACCCACTAAAAAGAAGAAAGAGTCTCCTTCCAGGATATCTATCACCTATGAAAGAGGAAGCCCAAAAACCTCCACATGGAAAGAAATAATTAAGTTGATGGACTCAAAGGCAGTTCTACAGGAAGCTGAGACATCTCTAAAGGAAACTCTAGCCAAGTTAAAAGAAACTGAGAAATTGGAGGAGAAGGCAGCCAAACAGTCACAGGGGGTGAGCAAGGCCAAAGAAATAACTAAACCTACCCCTTAGCCTAATTTGGGCTCATATTACAATCTATTAGAGGGTGGGAAAATCATCCCACAGAAATTTGTTGTACCTTTATTCTTTGAATTGGAGAAAGAGAGGGTCAGAACACACACATGGATGCAAATCACCAAATATAGAGGAGTTGAGGACATAAGCCACATGGTGGACAAGCTAAAGGAATTAAGAGGGGAGTTTGCCATGGTGAGGCATAGAGAAAGTAGCAAAAGATCCCAGCTACAGGAGGAGAATGAGCTACTAAAAAAGCAATTGTAACTATAGGAAGTTCATAAGGGAGATAGGCCATCCATTTTGGCAGGGCAACAGCAACAAGAAGGCCCTCCAACAGACAAGGAAACAACCAAGAAACAACAGAAATAGGGAGAGCTACAAGCTGAGGTTGAGATGTTAACAAAACTACTGCAAGAAAAGGAGTCTCAGGTAGCAAAAGAAATACAGGTTTTAAAATAGCAGTTGCAAGGAAAAGAAGCCCAAATGGCATGCATGGCTAGCTGGGCAATAGATGTCTTGCAATGTAGGCAACTTGCTAAATCCTATGCATTATATCTTAAAGACCAATGGTTGCAATTTCAAATTAACACATGGGCCCAAAGTGGCACCATCCCATTCCAGAATTACAATCAGTTTATATATTTGTGTGACAGTAGCTCAGCTGAGGACAAGGCCAAGTTAGCAGAATTCTATTTACACAACTTGGCACTTCCTAACATGAATCTATGGGACCCAAACACTGCATTAGGAGATCTGCAACTCATGGCCATGGCTTCTTGGTTAAGCCATGAGGAAAAGAGGGTAGTAGAGATTTAGAAGATTATGACCAGGGAACTAAGTGAGCCACTCATGATAAGGGTAGAACTAGAAGATCCCTCAACTCTTATATATTCCCATCGGCACCTTGCAGACAACCCTCACATTGCACCTGACTATGTTGAAAGGCAAGCTCAGGCCATTGCTCACTTTGAAGATATGGAAAGACTGTTTGGTGATAATTGCATTCATGCTTGCACAAGGAGATGGAACACATTGTCCCATAGTCTGAAAATAAGAGAGTACCACTCCCCAACCAGAATGAGGGAGGCTATGAGAAGAGTACCCCTATACAAACAATCAATGCAGAACTTGAAAGCCAATTGGATTGGCCTTAAGTTCAGCCCTCCACTACTGCTAGGGCTGTTAGAAGGGGTCAAGGAAGAAGAGGAACAAAGAAAATGGGAGGAAGTAGACAGAAAGGTAGGTTTTCATGATAGAGAAGAGGACATCACCTCAGAGGCCTGGGATGTCAGAGAGGTAGTCAAAGCAATCAAAGATGATGAACTGGATTAGTTGCTCAGAGGATGAGCAACACATTCAGCAGGGGGGTGATGATGAGCCCCGGAAATGGGTAACTATATGGGCTCATTTTGCCTATTATTCTCATTTAATCCACCATTCTCCATATTTTTATGCACTATTTTGAATATATTTATGTTAATTGAGTGAATGGGAATAGTCACTTTACCACAAAGTCTAATACGTGCTTATTGCAGATTTTTGGACATTTTTGGACCAAGATCAGGCATTTATGAGAAGATTGACAGCCAAATTTGAAGAAACAAGGCTGAGGATTTATAGGAGGGGTGTCTCCTGCACTAAATGACCCCTTCCTCGAGTTCTCCACCATCATCTTGGAGTTCAACAGCCCACCAAAGATGATTTCAAGGGACAACCGAGCAGGTCTAGTGAAGTGGCTGATTAACTGCAGTTTTGGGCAGCCAAGCTTCTAAAGTTAAGGAGGAATGTTGGCAGTCCTCATTTGCATAAGTAGGAAGAATTCAAGCCTTAGTAGTTTAGCCATTTGATAGTATATTTTCGCACTTTAGTGCAGTCCTGTATCAACACATTTTCGAGCTTCTTCTTGCAGACAGTTTTTGTGATGTAACTATTATTTTTTGATCAATGAAGATGAATCCAGCTTTGCACCAGCTCCGATCTTTCTTAAGAGGTTGTATCTCTTGGGGTTGGGCCCAACCCAGGTGTCCAGTACCTCCTTTGTGTACTTTTATGTGTTTTTACTGCATTCATGGAATAATTTCTGTTATATAGGTTAATTCTTGCTTTGTTACTTAGGTTGTTTTCGATGATTAAGATAGTTGTTTTTTCTTCAGGATTGATTTGACAGTTTGGTAACAGAAAAGATCCACAAAAAGGCTACCAAGCAGTCCTTGATCTCATTTCTCCCTCCTTGGGACCATGAACTGAGACCAAGGCACACTTGCTACCACAAAAACACTGTTTTTGCCTTCCAATGCAATTGCTAGTGTTAGATTTTGAGTTGGAAAAGTTGATATCAGCTCTGTTTTCATGCTTAGATCTGTTCTTACTTAGTTTCCATAGATTTCTTGCATGATTTCCTATCTATAAACATCTGTTTATCATATTTCTGGTTTTTAGGTCAGATTAGGTCAAAATAAATAAATCTATGTTTTTCTTAGTCTTTGCTTGGATCAGTTTTGGAAAGTAGTGTGCAGAACACCTGTAAGACACTCCTACCTATCCTTCCTCCATCATAAAACTTGCTCCAGTCCCTCGCTCAAGATTTCTTTCCCTCATTCGCCACACTTTCCCAACTTGCCCTAATTTCTACATTTTTGTGCAACATTGCTTTCTTCATCCTTGAACAAATCCAACCATCATCATCACTCTTGAGCTTCATTTACTAGGTCCTAGATCCCTTAACATCCCTATCCATCCTTCATTTCCACTTTCCCACCATTTTTCCACCATCAACCCTCTAAAAACCACTTTCGGCCTGTTCCTGTAGAACTTCCTGTAGAATTTCCTGTAGATCCCCTGTAGCCTCCTGTAGAAGTTCACGCGAGCGATTTTTCGAGATCTAAGCGTGGTGGAAATCTCCAAAAGGGTTTTAGGGACCCCTTAGGTCCTCTCCACACCTTCCCAACCTCCTACAAATGCCCACTTCATTTCCTTTCGCCAATAAACCTCTGCACAATCAAAAATAGTTAAAACACATGCATAATAATTCTGCATAAAATTACTCAAAAATACAAAAAGATGTTTTTTCCATATTTTCCTTCAGAAGTAGCTTAAGCACATGCATTTTACCTTTGCAATAGTCAATGGCATCCATTTCAATAGCTTACATCTCTTTTCCTACACAAGTAGGGTTAGTCGGTAAAACTAGGGTTTGCTACGGTTTGCATTTCCTTTCAGCTTTCATCTTCTTTCTGCAAGTAGACTAGCCTCTTTTGAGTTCAATTTCATCTATCACAGTTAAAAGCTTCTTCTACGAACTCATAGAAGTTGGCTTAAGCTCCTAGCAAACTTGTGCCAGCTGATCAAGTGACAGCCTACAGTAAGAGCTAATACTTGTGCATATAGCACCGTTACTTCCAAGTTTGTTACGAACTACCAGCTTGATAAAAGTAAAGTAGGGAGTCACAGGAGTTGTAGCATCATTGCTACAATATTGGAGCTCACCACAGTCCATGGAAGTGAGGTAAGGCTGAAGGACTAATGTTTTTCATTTTTGTGTCCCCATCAGTCTCTCGGATAGGAAAGGCACCTTCTATTTTTTCCCCATTTCCTCTAACGTTTCTGTTTTCAGCCATGGTCTCAGGAGGAATGATTTCTTACTCTTTTTCTGCTATAGGATCTTCGTATATCTCTGGAGGTCCACCTATAAGTTCTTCTGGATCACTACCACCAAAGAAGAGAGAAGGGTGACTTAGTGATGTGGTGGGGGTGTTGGGTAGGAATTTTTCGGAATTGTCTCTGTTCCTACGAGGCATGAAAGGAAATATCTTTTTGGATGATTTTTGTTTTTTTTCTGCTTGTACCTACAAAATTGAAATGGATTGAACAAAAAATTGCAACTAACTAAAATGAATCTTGCTGAAATGGAAATTGCAGAATTGAAATGAAAGCAGGAAATGACTAATCTACTTTGCTGGAATGGAAATTGCAAAATTGAAATGAAAGCAGGAAATGCCTAATCTATGCTTGCTGAAATGAAATTGCAGAGCTGAAATGAAAGTAGGAAATGCCTAATCTACGCTTGCTGAAATGAAATTGCAGAATTGAAATAAAGCAACTACTCTACTTTTGCTAAAATAAACTACTTAGCAGAATGTTGCAATAGAAAATAGAAGAAAAGCAGTAATCACAAAATACTTTGACGCTTTCCTGACAACGGCGCCAAAAAGAGTGGTGAGCTCCAGTATTGCAGTAATAATTCTGCAACTCCTGGGGCTTCCTTCTTTACTTTTATCAACCGGATAGTTCGTAACAAACTTGGAAGCAACAATGCCGTATGCACAAGTACTAGCTCTTACTGCAGGCTGTCACTTGATCAGCTGGTGCAAGTTTGCTAGGAGCTTAAGCCAACTTCTATGAGTTCTCAGAAGAAGCTTTAACTGTAATGAAAGGAAACTAACTCTACAGGGGCTATTCTACTTGCAGAAAGAGAAGGAAAACTAAAATGAAATGCAAACCCTAGCAAACCCTAGTTTACCCACTAACCCTACATTTTCAAGAAAAGAGATGGAAGCTACTGAAATGGGTACCATTGACTACTAAAAAGGTAAATTTCATTTATTCACGCTACTTCTGAAGGGAAATGAGAAGAAATCATCTTTTTGTACTTTTTGAGTATTTTTATGTGGAATTATTATGCTGGTGATTTGACTGGTTATGATTGTGCAGAGGGTTGGTGGCAAAGGAAGATGGAGCTAGAATTTGCAGAAGGTGAGGAAGGTGTGGAGAGGTCCTAAGAAGCCCCTAGTACCTTTATGAAGACTTCCATTGTGATCAGACTTTGAAAAACCACTCACAGGAAATTCTACAGGAGGCTGCAGGGGATCTATAGGAGGTTCTACAGGAGGATCTACAGGAGGAGGCCAAAAGTGGTTTTTGGAGGTTTAAAGGTGGAAAAATGATGGGAAAAGGGAAATGAAGGCTAGATGAAGGTGTTGGGGGGTCTATAACTTGTCAAGGAAGATCAGGGATGAAGGAGATGGTTGGATTTGTTCAAGGGGCAAGAAAGCAGCTTTATGAAAAAACACAGAAATTAGGGTACATTGGCAAAATGTTGCAAATGAGTTGGGAAATCTAGGAGAAGTGAGCTAGTGCTAGTTGTTTTATGGAGGGATGGTGAGTTGAGGCGTCCTATAAGAGATCTACACATTCACTTATCAAAACTGACCAAAGAAAGAACTAAAAATAGAGTTTTGTCTAGCTTAACCTAATTTCTGACCTAAAACTAGAAAATGTTGAACAATACCTTATGAACAGAAAAACATGCAAGAGAAATATGGTAAAAGGACATGGAATGATCCAAGAAATTAAATCTAGACCAATATCGACTTTTCCAAATCAAAGTATCACACTAGAAGTTGCATGGAAGAGAAAAAACTATGTTTTTGGTGGCATCAGTAGTGCCTTGACCTCAAACCATGGTCCCAAGAAGGGAGAAAGGAGATCAAGACCTACTTTTGGCCTTTTTGGATCTTTTTCTATCATTGCAGCAACTTACTTAAGTAACTTGAACCAAAAACAACTATTCTAACCATCAAAAGCAACCTAATTTAACAAAGCAAGATGAACCTAAACAACATTAATTATCTCATGAATGAAAGAAAAAGCATATAAATACACAAAGGAGGTGCTAAGAATCTTGGGTTGGGCCCTAACCCAAGAGCTTCAACCCTCTGGAAAATATCAGTGCTGGCTAAAAAATTGTTTCATCTTCATTTACCAAAAAATAGTTGTTAGATCACATAAACTGTCTTCAAAAAGAGCTTGAGAATGAGTTGAGTACAAGGCTGTACAAAAGTGTGAAAATATACTAAGAACTGGCTAACCTACTGAGGCTCGAAACCTTATTATTTATACAAATGGGGACTCCCAACAGTCCTCCTAAAATTAAGGAACTCGACTTCCTAGAACTGAAGATCACAGCAGTCCTACTTGACTTGCTCGACTACCCCTTGGAATCATTAATGTGGGCCTTTGTACTCCGAGCTGCTGATGGAGGATTCAAGGAAAGGGGTCATTAATGCAGGAGACACCCCTCCTACAAGTCCTCTTCCCTGTTTCCTCGAGTTTGGTTTCCATTTTACTCATAAATTTCTGGTCCTTGTCCAAAATTGTCCAAAAAATCTGCAATAAACACTTATTAGACTATATGGCAAAGTGACTAACCCAATTCACTCTATTGACATGAATATATTCAAAAAAATGCACAAAACTACTGAGAATGGTGGATTAAATCAAATTAAGAGGCAGAATGAGCCCATATAGTTACCCATTTCTGGGCCTCATCAGGGAGTAAAGAGGACTCCCAAGCCTACTCAATATAATAGTGTGGGCAACCAATGTCAGTGAGGTTCTAACTACAATGCCCATGTAAAGGATGGCTCTACCATCGCATCATGATTTAAAAATCGGCAAGTGAACATGGTTTTCTAACCAAGACATGATGGGGTTGACCCTATGGCTAATGTATCACTGAATGGAGGCTAGTACGAAAGATGCAATGAAAAAATGGTTTCCCTACCCTATATGTGAGTGAGTGAATGATACTTGCCATGATGGTTCAACGGTCATGGAACTGAAATAGGATCTCGAAGAAGTGTCCAAAATATCCTGAAACAATAACCCATTCTCGACAATCCAAGCCCACAAGTCAAAAAATTCATGAGATGAAAAATCAAGTTTTGAGAAAAAATTTTGAAATTTCAAAGCTATATATTGACTTTTAGACTCACAAATTTTTCATTTGCATTTGGAAAAAAGTTGTGGATCAAAAAGGAGCAAACTTGCCTCTGAAGAATTCGATCGTTCAAATCGCGCCAAAGTTACCAGGTAACCCTCAAACCATACTTGCAATGTTTTGTGATGCTTTTAGAAGTTTTAATTAAGATTTGAATGTGGGAATTCTTGTCAAAAAATCCAACTTTGTGTACATGCGGGTTGGCTGTGACCAACCCGCATATACGATGGCCCTACACGCAACTATGTGTAAAGGGAACCCGCATGTACGCGAGTTGAAATTCAAACTCAAAGTCTAACAGTTGAAACTCATTTCTTTTAAGGATGACCATCATATGGAGAGAGAGAGAGAGCATACCACAATTGACAATGAGGTGATGAACGACCAAACTACACAAGATGCATTCAAAGGGTACAATTTGTTGAAATTCTTCAAAATGCCAAACATGAAAGCTAACACACGTCTGCTTGAATTATTGATCCACTATTGGAGTGTGGAGGATGATGCCTTCATGATAGATCAGATGCCTCTTAGGATTAAGGTGTAAGAAATCTACTTTATTATAGGTCTCTCTTGAAGAGGGGAGGTTGTGCATTCGACTGACAGGACACAGAGTAGTGTTTCAGTAGAAGACTATGTACACATATACTATCCTAGGCATCTGGAAAATATTGGAAGTTAGATTACAATTAAACACGTGGATAGTTTACCTCTTAGGATTTTGCAATTTACCATTGCCAAGGTAAACGGATTAGCTTCACTACATTAGGCTTCACAGGTGTCCATGAGCCTGGCAGTGGAATGCCTAACCACTGTGTTCAAGTGGTGCACACCTCTTCTAACCAAAATGAAGAGCTAGCTGACCTCCATTTAGAAAGGTCAGACTAAAAAGTTTGGATATGGGACCATTTTATGCTCCTTCTTCTTCGAGAAGGTACCTGGGCTACGTCCCAAGGTATCTGTCTCTATCAGCAGCTCGCGAGATCCACGAATGGGTAGATGGGCTGACTTGATGAATTGCCTTGGAGGTGGGGACATGCCGAAGATGACTTTAGATGATGAGTTTTTCCCCTGGTGGGACCAACAGATCATCGCAGTCGACGACTACTCGTACGATGGCCTGGATTTTCGAGGAGATCTAGACTTGGTGTTGCCACCCAACATAGCATGGGGAGACATAGGTAACAATTTTTTAAGTTTTTGTCAATTTTTAAGATTTTTTTTTTTTTTTTTTTTACTTTTTTCTAAAATATGAAATGAACTTAGAAATATTTTTTATGGGACAAAATATTAACAAAATGATCATGTTCCAGATGTGGGTCCAGTGAGACCAAATGGATTCCCGCGGCACAGGTGTCGCGGAAGAGGTGTTGAAGAGGTAGTTGCTGAGACAGAGTGGGTCCTATATGCAGCCCAAAGCAATTGGTGACTCTGCTGGGGATAACAATCTTGTTATTCCTAATTTGGGTTTTTCAGTGTCAATCATGGCTCAGTTCTTGCTTTGCTTGTTATGATAGTATTGTTTGGTCCAGTAGAATCTCAGACCTTAAGTCTGATCTTTTTGATCTAGCTTCATTTTTTATTTTTCTTGGAAAGCTTAGTATACGCACTTTTATCTGTTTAGAGTACCGTACACTTGCATGTTTCTATGAAGTGAACCCGCTTATATGCAAGTTTCCTTTGTCAGAAACGCGTGTACACGCCTATGTGCTTAAACACAGTCGCGACCATTTTTTACAGTGTTTTTTCAAATATCTCTACCCAGAAAGATTTGTTTCTTGGTCTGTTTTGTTTCTGAGTGATCAATTTCTATCTTTAGAATTTAATTATTCAGTGAGCTTACTATTTTGAATTCTCTTCTGCTTTGAAAATTTTTTGGCCTAGGTTTGATTTTGAGTGAGTTTTATGTTTTGTGTTTTGACATGCAAGACTTCTTATAAAGGTTCTTGATTGTTTTGGTCTGCTGGAACAACATATTGTTTTCAATTTTTGTGTCAAGCTTGATTATTGGTTTACTTTCTTTGCTTTCCATCATTTCATGGCCTTACACCTTTTCTTGCTTTTTGAAAGTTTCTTTTTGATGAATTTGAAAGTGTTTCTTTCCTAACTTCTTGGTTAGTTTCTCAAAGCTCTTTGCTACTGTTTGGGTCGATTAGTACAAGTTGAAGCCCTTTTTGTTCAAGTTTTCATTCGTTGTCGAATTGGTAACTTGCAAAGTTTCCTTGTGCTCTTCTTTCGGTCTTTGAGTCTTTGGTGGCATATAGAGTGCTTTCGAAAGGTTGTTTTCATTGCTTATTGAAAAAGAAAAGTCCTTAAAAAACATGGGTTTTGTATTCTTTTTCCAAGTTCGATTTTGGTTTCTTTTGATTTTTTGAAAGTGATTTGTGATATTTTTTATTAGTCCTTCTTGTTTGGAGAAGATTTTTCATTCAAAATTTGCATTCTTTTCAAACATTTAATTTGGATTATTAATAAGCTTGAAACAATTGCTTTCATTCTTTTTAGAGTAATATAGGATCTTTCATTATCATGTACACCTTGCATTGGGGTAGTTTTGCATTATTAAAGAATCAATAGCCTTTTTAGTCTTTGTGAGTGTGAAGTGTGCTTTAAGAAAAGAAAAGAAAAGGTTTTTTTTTTGCTTTATAGAAGTTTCATAGAACCCAAGTAGAAATTTCTTTTCATCAAAGAACAAATAATTGCATTTCATATAAGTTAGTTTTTCATTAATTTCTTTTGCATCATACAAACACCATCAATTTCATTTCACTATTGTCCCTTTGACATAAAAGAACAACCACTTAAAATCAAGCGCTTAATAAAATGAACTAGAACTTTTCGTATTGTCATAAGAATACACCAACAATTTTTAGGTTTATTTAGGGTCTTGGATTAGGCGAGAGGAGAGTAAACTCTCCAAGGCCACTCTAAATTGTAAAATGTAGAAGTTTGATTAAAGAGTGAAATCCAATAGTGTTAGGGAGATCGAGAAATCTCTGTGACTGGGAGTTAAGCACGAGGGTTCATGAAGATAAGGATGATAGATACCCCCTCTCTTACTTGTCGGATCCTACCTCATGACTATTCTGCATGGCTTCTAATACGAGTTGGTGTCTTTAGTTGCCTATCCTAGGGATACACACAGGTGGCTATGAAGGGGAATCCCGTGGCACCTGAGGTTGACGTTGCATCACGTTCAACAGTAATTCTGGAGGGCACCCTTGCGAAGCTTGGGGACTTTCACCAGCAAAGGCTGTTGTCTAGAGGTTAGCGTAACTACTTCTGATACCTTCGCCAGTAAGCCTGGGGCGTAATTACCACAATCTATTTTCGAAAGGCCCTTATTATTAACTTTCTTATATTTTGGTGTCCAGTCCTAATCACCTGGAGCGGAAATACTTGGAAGTTGTTTGATTGCTGATATCTTTTAGGGACATTTTAGTGTGTGTTTTGTGCTCCTAGTCAGCCTAGCTTTTAATTTTCTTGAGTCTTTAAGTAGATTTTATAAAAATAATTCAAAGTGGCTGACCGACCATCTCGACGGTCTGAGAGACTTCGTGGGCTTTCACCTACGAATCCAGAGCCTTCTCCTAGAAGGCTCAGGAGTGATTCTGCTAGTGGTTTTCAACCGGTGGAAGTAGGTGCATCGGAGATTGATCTTCCACTTGGGGGCATTAGTTCACAAGATAGACCTGGTACTACTACATAATTATAGAGGAACACACCAGTTCTTTCTCGAGTAATCTTCCAGTCGTAAGATAGCATTGAAGTAGAAGAGCTTTAAGAGTTGGTTGCAGCTCCAAATTCTCCTCTCCCTCTTGATCATCCAGACATTTTGTTATATGTTGGAACTCCGACTCACAGGCCTTCAAGCCCAAGTACACATACATCTATTCCTTCGATGCCCACTACTGGAAGCATGGCATCCACCACGAGTGTTGCGAACATGCAGACTCCCATATCTGTGCAAGGGGGAGGAACTATTTCCATCTCTTCTAACACTCCCAAAACATCCTTATTTGGGTCTACTTCCATTCCGTCGACGGGTGGAAGTTCTCAAGCTAATACATCCAGTTTTGGATTTTTCCCTTTTGGAATGCCCTCTCAAGGTATTCCTTTAGTTCCGTTGAATACACCATCAACCACCTCCACATCCATGATGAGTGGATTGGCTTCTTTTTAGGGTTTCCCATTTGGAAGTGGTCATATACCAGATTCTAATCCAACAATAGGGTATATGCCTTTTCCTTTTACAAGTCAAGGTAGTAACCCCTTTTAGTGTTGGACAAACCCTACGGTTAGTGGGATAGGAACTGGGAATCAGTTTTTCAAACAACAAGGGAATGTGTCGTATTCCTCAGTCAATTCATTTAAAAGTTTTTCACCCTTTTCTAACACTTGGAACCCTTATTAGGGGCTGTTAGCTGCTTTCCATACTTCGTTAGGGGGTAACTTCACTGGTTATGGAGGAGTTTCGGTAGGAGTTGGTCAAACTTTGAGTTTTGCTAGGCCATAAGGATCACCCTTTGGTTCAGTAGGTTCTACAAGTTACTTCGAGCAACCTGGTGCCTTTCAAAATCCAAGTCATTCTTTTCAGACTTTTAGGAACCTCGCCCATTCAGGATGGAATTCCCAGGGTCCTCCATGACTTCCTTTTCTGGCCATGCTTAATTTGCTCGACTTGACTAAATTGAAGAATCATCCAATTAGGTATAATCCAGCTTGGTCTCCTGTCCCAACTAAAATTCCATCGGATATTCCAAAATTTGAAGGGAAGAATAGTGAAGACCCAGGAAACCATGTGACCACATTTCACTTATGGTGCTCATCCAACTCCCTGATAGATGGTTTAATAAAGTTGAGGTTATTTTAGCACACCCTAACTGGGAATGAGACCAAGTGGTATATAGAGTTGCTAGGGGGCACTTTTACTTCTTTAGCCGATTTCGCTAATATTTTCTTGAACCCTTTTTAGTTGCTTGTTCGCTATGAAGCCGAAACTGAGCTTCTGGCCAATTTTCATCAAGACACAATAACTCACATTTTGGATCATATCTAGGAATCAAGACAGAGAAAAAGGCTTATCAAAGCCGAAATTCCACCAGAGTTTTGTCTCAAATGGTTTCTAAAATCTTTACAACCTAAGATCTCAAAGTATGTTTCTCTTTCCGGTGTTTATTCGGAAGAACAGGCTATTTTTCAAGCCCAGTAGTTAGAAATGATATATTCTTAGTCTGGGACTCTTCAGAAAATCTTACCTGACTCTCCTAGATCCAAGGTTGATTTAGCCAAACCAAAGCCGAGCCCTCACGTCGATGGCATAGTTGGATCAATTGACGCAAATACGATGAACCTTTTGAACCAATTGCAGTAGTTGTCTCTACAAACTACTTCTTCTAATTAGGCAGCATTGTCTACACCTTCACCTTCCCAACCTACCTCCATTAACGCCATCCAAAATTCTGACCCCAAAGGAAATAAACAATCCAATGGGAAGAATAAGGGACGAGGTAAGAAGAAGAAACAGGAAGGGAAGGATAATGCAAACAAACTCGGCAATGGTGCCGGTGAGGGTAGAAAAGATTCTAAGAAAAAGGTAAAATTTCCATGCAAGTTATGCAATGAAGATCATTTGACTCACCTCTGCCCCAAGATTCAGGATGCTCAATGCTTATTAGTGCAGCAAGGGTCCTCTAGCTTCCAAGATGTCTTGATTAACCCTTTTCCCCAAGGGCAACAATTACTTGTTGGCGTGAACTCGAATGCTGGTACCTCCGCAGAGGGCAACTAGGAAGGGGAAAATTCCTCAAATGTTTTTATGATGAACTCTCATGTCGATGTTGCCACATGTGCACGCGATTACGGTGAAATGGAAACATCTAAGGCAAAATCTGTTCCCGAAACCTCAGACCCGCTTCATATTGAGCGACCCTCTGTTGAGTCTATACCTTGGATATAGAAAGGTTCCGCTAAGCGCTCGATAATGCTAGGGCAGCCCAGAACTACTCGATTGTAGAAGATCTGGCTCAAATTCCATGTGCTATGTTTGCATTGGAGGTACTCTAGTCATGTCCTGCTCAAAGAAGTGCTTTGCTTTCGGTAATCGGGGTAGTAGATCCAAAAAATTCTTTAGTGCTCACGTTTGATATGATCAATGTCAAAATAAGACTTCCTCGCCATATGGCTTTCCAGATAATGTCTACTTACCGGAAAACCAATATTTTTTAGACAGTTATAGATGAGTGAGCTTCCACATGCGTAATGTATATGTCATGTTGGAAGGCCATTGGATCACCTTCAGCTGTTCCTTCACCGACTCTCTTAATAGCATTTGATGGTCATTCTCATAGGCCACATGGAATTATCTTGACTTTTCCTATATGTGTTGGAGGAAAGGTCATTAATATTGAGGTAGAAATCGTTGATGCCAACTTGGATTACAACCTCCTCTTGGGAAGAAATTGGATTTATGAGATGGATGCCATAGTTTCATCTCTGTTTCGCATCCTTTGTTTTCCTCATGAGGGGAGAATTGTTAAAATTGATCAATTAGATTATTCTCCAGGTGATTCTCATGCAACTTCGGATTCTACCATTCCATTGGTGGATAATCCTTGTCAACCTATAGAGAATTTAGGAGTAGGGATGTACTCTTCCTTGATGGGTATGTTTGATCTTCCCCTTCCTACAGCTAGAATTAATTCAATTTCATCCTCCAAGGGGCCTTCATGGAAAGAGTTATTTCGAACTTATTATTTTTCAGACCCTTGGACCTTACCTTCATCTACGACCACATTAGATGGAGGCCAGGTTGGTGGAATGGCATTCCCCATGTCTGCAGCAGAGCTTAGTTATCAATCTATCATTAACTCTGCAGACAACCATCCCACTCCTTTTTCAGAAGAGGAGTTAGATGGTGATGTAGCCCCAGCTTGGACCCTTGACTCCACTTCTACTCTGGATTGCTTAGATACATTTTTATCATCTGACGAAGCAATCTTAGAAGCGATGGTGGGTGTAGATTGACCTTGGGAAGATTTACATCATCGATCATATTTTCTTCCACCATTGCAGGAAGTCGAATCCAGGTTCTCCAATCTGCTTACCAGCGATGTTTGTGTAGTTTCAAATCCTTTGGCTCCATCACAATTATTTTTCGAAGGTAATATCTTGATTATCTCAAAAACTATACCTATAAACATCTCTACGAATCCTGATGTTATAGAAAATGTTTTCATCGGAGCCAATTGTTCCCCTAAAGAGATTCAAATTTACACCAACCTTGTTAAGGAGTTTCGAGATGTGTTCGCTTGGTCTTATGAGGAAATGCCTTGTATTGATCCATCCATAGTCCAGCATGAGATCAAAATGTACGAAAACGGCAAGCTGATTCGTCAGAAGGTTCGACCGGTCAATCCTAGGAAAGCAGCAGCTATTAAAGCTGAAGTTGAAAAGCTATTGAAGGTGGGTTTCATATACCCTGTTCCTCTAATGGAGTGGGTTTCTAATCTAGTCCCGATAGATAAAAAACAAGGAATGATCCGAGTGTGCATTGACTTTAGGGATTTGAACAAAGCTTGTCCAAAGGACAATTACCCCACACCGTTTATTGATCAGATAGTTGATGAATGTGTGGGTAATGAAATTTTCTCGTTCATGGATGGATTCTTTGGTTATAATAAAATTTCTATCCATCCAGAGGACTAGCATAAGACAACTTTTATTTGTCCCTGGGGTACCTTTGCATACAAAAAGATGCCTTTTGGTCTCAAAATGTTGGCACTACGTTTCACCGAGCCATGTATTACGCTTTCCATGACATCAAGCATGTCATTGAAGCATACTTGGATGATTTAGCTTCTTGTTCTCGAAAGAGAATTGATCATCCCAACCACCTTCGGTTAGTTTTTGAGAGATGTTGATTTTGCAAAATCCGGTTGAATCCAAATAAGTGCATTTTCACAGTCACATCTGGACGGTTGTTAGGATTCATCGTATCAACAGAAGGGATTCAAGTTGATCCATTCAAGGTTGAGGCAATACTTCAGTTGCCTCCCCCGTCTTCCATCCGACAACTTCAAAGTCTCCAAGGAAATGCAAATTTCTTGAGATGGTTTATAGCAAACTACGCTGAGATAACTAAAGGATTTATGCGTTTGCTGAAGAAAGGAGTTCCATTTTTATGGGACGACTTTGCACAACAATCTTTTCATGCCTTGAAGCAAGCATTAATATCTGCCCCATTGTTGAGTCCACTGGATTATGGCAAAGATTTCCTTTTATATCTTGCAGCAACAAAATCAACCATAGGTATGGTTCTGGTTCAGGAGGATGATGCTCTCACAGAGCATGTGATTTACTACTTGAGTCGAGGCTTGGTAGGTCCTGAACTAGGCTATTCTTCTGTTGGGAAATTGGCCTTGGCAGCTATCCATGCTATCCAACAGCTTCACCATTATATTCTGCTACGCAAAACCTTCGTCTTAGCGGCTGTCAATCCTTTTCAGTTTTTCCTCAGCAGGTGAGTGATTGGGGGCAAATATAATCGATGGATTGTTATTTTACAAGAATTCGATCTCGAGTTCTTGTTAGCCAAGTCTAAGAAGTCATTTGTTTTTGCAGAATTAATTTTTGAGTTTCCTTATGAAGAAGATATTGTTTATGATGAAAGTTTCCCAGACGAACATTTATTCCTCATCTCTTCACAAGATCCCTAGTATGGAGATATCATCATATATCTCCAGACTTCGAAGTTCCCACCTGCTTCCTCCAAGGATGAACATCGAAAATTACGTCACCTTGCTAAGAACTATGTTATCATTGGTGATACATTATATTTTCGAGGGGTTGATTCAATCCTTAGGCATTGTTTAACTTTAGAGGAAGCAGAGTTTGTACTCAATGATTTCCACAGTGGAGCTTGTGGTGGTCATCTATCAGGGCTTGCAACAACCTAGGAAATTTTGCGTGCCAACTACTTTTGGCCTTCAAGTTTTAAAGATTGTATTGAAGCGGTCAAATGTTGCCACCCTTGTCAAGTTTATACTCAGAATATGCTCACGCATCCAGCTCCTCTATTTCCTATATCACTATCGGTCCTTTTACGAAGTGGGGCATTGACTTTACCACTTGTAGTCCACCTTCAACGGTGAATCACAAGTATATCAGAGTGGTCGTAGAATACTTTACGAAGTGGGTTGAGGCCACGCCTACTTATAAAAACGATAGTGAAACAGCAACATTGTTTCTCTTCAATCAGATTATTTCACGTTTTGGTATTCCAAGAGAGATTGTCACTAACCATGGTAGTCACTTCTAGAACCAACTGATGACTGAATTGGCCCTTAAGTTTGGCTTCTAGCAGGAGCATTCATCTCTATATTATCCTCAGGCCAATGGGCAAGTCGAAGCCGTGAATAAGTCCCTCAAGACGATCCTGCAAAGGACAATTGACAAAAATCGCTCCAATTGGCACATCATGTTGTACCTGGCTCTCTGGGCATACCGAACCTTGGTAAAGACTGCCACCAGTTTTACACCTTTTCAGTTAGTTTACGGGCTGGAATCTATTTTTCCTATTGAATGCGAAATTCCATCTCTTAAGTTAGCTATTGAGCTTCTTCCAGAGACCTCTAGTCTCGAAGAGCACCTCGTTCATTTGGAACATCTCGATGAGTAGCGTCGAGATGCCGCCATAATAAATGAGGCCCATAAGAAAAGGGTTAAAACTCAGTATGATAAAGCTGTCCATCCTCGGGTCTTTTCTGAAGGTGACCTTGTCTTGGTCTATGACCAAGATAAAGACGCCTTGGGGGCAGGAAAATTCAAGTCTATGTGGTATGGTCCCTTTATAGTAAAATGAGTTTTAGGAAAAGGGGCTTATGAATTAGTCAATTTTGAAGGGAACAAGTTGGTGGAGCCCCGAAATGGGCTCTACCTCAAGAAGTATTTTGCTTAGGTTACGGACAAGAAATTACTTGTTTGTATATTTTGTATTTTTGTACATATTTGTCAGGCATTTTTGTGATATCTACACGTTTTCGATATGCTTTGGTAGGTGTTGATGGATGACTTGGCCTATTTCGGATTCACCGATGGTGCTAGTCGGCACACTCGGAATTTCGCTTCCATAGCTTGGGTAATTTATTATCCATCTGGTCAATTGGTGGTGTCAAGGGGAGTATGTATTGGTCCTGCTTCAAATAATATTGCCGAATATACTACCATTATTAATTTACTATCCGAAGTTATTTCTTATGGAATTGATTTGTTGGTAATGTATCTTGACTCACAGCTGGTAGTGTCACAATTAAATAACATTTATCGGGTTTGGGATCCTTATTTATATCGCCAATTTTTGAGAGTGAGAGTGTTAAAACTATTATTTGTTTATATTACATATTTGCACATTCCATGATTTGAAAATTCATTAGCAGACTCTATTGCTAATCAAGCATTAGATTGGCATATCAATCATTCATCAAATTAAAAACAAACATCAAAATTTGAAACTGTATATATATCATAAAACTACCCGTGTATAAATAAAGTGTTCAAAAAATAATATACAAAATCGGGACTAAATGCCCATAATCATGTCCAGTCTATCTATCAACCCAGCTCAGGATGAGTGGCTAAGAAGTTAACTACTGCATTGGCCACACGCCGAAGTATGCGGACCCAGTCCTGTGGTACTCCTACCACGCAGCACTGCATATCCTTAGGTAGGTCCTCTATGGCTATCATTGGTACCTGGTGAGTCAATCTCACCAAGTTTCTTTGGACTGCATATAGGACCCTCTCTGTCTCAGCAACTGCCTCTTCGGCACCTCTTCCGCGATACCTGTGCTGCAGGAATCCATTTGGTCTCACTGGACCCACATCTAGAACATGATCATTTTGTTAATATTTTGTCCCATCAAAAATATTTCTAAGTTCGTTTCATATTTAAAAAAAAAAGTAAAAAAAAAAACTTAAAAATTGACAAAAACTTAAAAAATTGTTACCTATGTCTCTCCATGCTACGTTGGGTGGCAACACCAAGTCTGGATCTCCTCGGAAATCCAGGCCAGCATATGGGTAGTCGTCGACTGTGATGATCTGTTGGTCCCACCAGGCGAAAAACTCATCATCAAAAGTCGTCCTCAGCACATCCCCGCCTCCAAGGCATTTCATCAAGTCAGCCCATCTACCCATCCGTGGATCTTGCGGGCTGATGATAAAGACATATACCTTGGGACATAGCCCTGGTACCTTCTCGAAGAAGAAGGAGCATAAAATGGTCACATATCCAAAGTTTTTAATCTGACCTTCTGAATGGAGGTCACCTGGTTCTTCATGTTGGTTAGAAGAGGTGTGCACCAATCAAACACAATGGTTAGGCATTCTACTACCAGGCTCATGGACACCCGTGAAGCTTGATGTAGTGAAGCTAATCTATTTACCCTGGCAATGGTAAATAATAGAATCCTGAGAGATAAACTATCCACGTGTTTAATTGGAATCGAACTTCCAATCTTTTCCGGATGCCCAAGATAGTATATGTGTACATAGTCTTCTACTGAAAGACTACTGCATGTCCTGCTAGTCGAATGTAAAACCTCTACTCTTCAGAAGAGGCCTGTAATAAAGTATATGTCTTCCACCTCAATCCTAAGAGGCATCTGATCTATCATAAAGGCATCATCCTCCACACTCCATTAGTGGATCAATAATTCGAGTAGACGTGTGTTAGCTTTCATGTTCGGCATTTTGAAGAATTTCAACAAACCGCACCCTCTCAATGCATCTAGTGCAGTTTGGTCGTTCATCACCTCATTGTCAATTGTGGTATGCTCTCTCTCTCTCTCTCTCCATGTGATGGTCATCCTTAAAAGAAATGAGTTTCAACCATTAGAATTTGAGTTTGGATTTCAACTAGCATACACACGGGTTCCCTTTACACATAGTCGCATGTAGGGTCGTCATCTACATGGTTTGGTCACAACCAACCTGCGTGTATGCAGAGTTGGATTTTTTGAAAAGAATTCCCACGATCAAATCTTAATTAAAACATCTAGAAAACATCACAAAACATTGCAAGTATGGTTTGAGGGTTACCTGGTAACTTTGGCGTGATTTGAATGGTCAAATTCTTCAGAGGCAGGTTTGCTCCTTTTTGATCCACAACATTTTTCCAAATGAAAATGAAAAATTTGTGAGTCTAAAGGTCAATATATGGCTTTGAAATTTCAAATTTTTTTCTCAAAACTTGATTTTTCATCTCATGAATTTTTTGACTTGTGGGCTTGGATTGTCGAGAATGGGCTATTGTTTCAGGATATTTTGGACACTTCTTCGAGATCCTATTTCAGTTGCATGACTGCTGACCCATCATGGCAGGTATTGTTCACTCACTGGCATATAGGGTAGGGAAACCATTTTTTCATTGCATCTTGCATACTAGCCTCTGTTCAGTGATACATTAGCCATAGGGTTGAACCCATATACTACCATTATTAATTTACTACCCGAAGCTATTTCTTATGGAATTGATTCATTGGTAGTGTATCTTGACTCACAGCTGGTAGTGTCACAATTAAATAACATTTATTGGGTTCAGGATCCTTAGTTATATTGCCAATTTTTGAGAGTGAGAGTGTTGCAACGATCATTTGTTTAGATTACATATTTGCACATTCCATGATCTGATAATTCATTAGTCGACTCTATCACTAATCAAGCATTAGATTGGCATATCAATCATTCATCAAATTAAAAACAAACATCAAAATTTGGAACCGTATATAAATATCATACAATTGCCCGTGTATACAGAAACTGTTCAAAAAATAATATACAAAATCGGGACTAAATGCCCATAATCATGTCCAGTGTATCTATCGATCCAGCTCAGGATGAGCGACTAAGAAGTTAACTACTACATTGGCCACACGTCGAAGTATGCGGACTTAGTCCCATGGTACTCCTACCACGCGGTGCTGCATATCTTCAGGTAGGTCCTCTATGGCTATCATCGGTTCCCGGTGAGTCAATCTCACCAAGTTTCTTTGGACTCCATATAGGACCCTCTCTGATGACAATACAAAAAGTTCTAGTTCATTTTATTAAGCGCTTGATTTTAAGTGGCTGTTCTTTTAAGTCAAAGGGACAATATGGAAATGAAACCGATGATGTTTATATGACGCAAAAGAAATTAATGAAAAACTATATTATATGAAATGCAATCGTTTGTTCTTTTATGAAAAGAAATTTCTACTTGGGTTTTATGAAACTTCTATAAAGCAAATAAGACTTTTTCTTTTCTTTTCTTAAAGCACACTTCACACTCACAATAACTAAAAAGACTATTGATGCTTTAATAATGCAAAACTAGCCTAATGCAAGGTGTTCATGATAATGCAAGATCCTAGATTACTCTAAAAAGAACGAAAGCAATTGTTTAAAACTTATTAATAAGCCAACTTAAGTGTTTGAAAAGAATACAAATTTTCAATGCAAAATCTTCTCCAAACAAGAAGGACAAATAAAAAAGATCACAAATCACTTTCAAAAAATCAAAAGAAACCAAAATCAAACTTGGAAAAAGAATACAAAAACCATTTTTTTTAAGGAATTTTCTTTTTCAAGAAGCAATGAAAACAACCTTTTGAAAGAACTCTATATGCCACCAAAGACTCAAAGACCGAAAGAAGAGGAAAAGGAGACTTTGCAAGTTACCAATTCGAAAATGAATGAAAAAATGAACAAAAAGGGCTTCAACTTGTACTAATCAACCCAAAAAGTAGCAAAGGGCTTTGAGAAACTGACCAAGAAGTCCGGAAAGAAACACTTTCAAATTCATCAAAAAGAAACTTTCAAAAAACAAGAAAAGGTGTAAGGCCACGAAATGATGGAAAGTAAATAAAGTAAACCAATAATCAAGCTTGACACAAAGAATGAAAACAATCTGCTATTCCAGAGGACCAGAACAATCAAGAACCTCTATAAGAAGTCTTTTGTGTCAAAACACAAAACATAAAATTCACTCAAAAGCAAACCTAGGCCAAAAAATTTTCAAAGGAGAAGAGAATTCAAAACAGTAAGCTCACTGAATAATTAAATTCTAAAGATAGAAATTGACCACGCAGAAACCAAATAGACCAAGAAACAAATCTTTCTGGGTAAAGAGTTTTAAAAAAACACTGCACAAAATCATATACATCACTATGTTCAAGCACAAAGGCATGTACATGCGTTTCGGATAAAGGAAATTCGTGTATACGCAGGTTCACTTCATAGAAACATGTGTGTGTACGCTACTATAAACAGACAAAAGTGTGTATACTAAGCTTTGCAAGAAAAATAAAAAGAAGCCAGATCAAAAAGATCAAACTTAAGGTCTAAGATTCCACTGGACCAAACAATACTGTCACAACAAGCAAACGAAGAATTGAGCCCTGATTGACACTGAACAACCCAAACTAGGAATAACAGGATTGTTATCCCCAATGGAGTCACCAATTCTGAGCTGTGTCAGAAGGCCTTTATCCATTAATCAAGGATGCAACCATGGTTCGACGATGCAAGCCAACTATCCCAGACCATCTAGAGAAAATTGAAGGCTGTTCAACAGGCACAAAGAACCATGGGCCTTGTAGTCAAAGGTCCAATGATAGAGAAATTGGTTGAAGAAGTTCACCAGGCCACCGCGTAGGGAACAAGAAATCTTAAAGTGTTGAAGATAAAATTTAGTGGCCTGTAAGCAAAGGTTCAGGCGACACCAGCAGAGTGACTCGGGAAGAGTCACGACTTTGTGTTGGGGGCCTGTTGGGATGAGGTCCCCTTCGTCAAATTTTGTTAAGTTTCATTAAATTTATTGTAAAGTCTCTTCATTTTGAGGAGGGAAGCACAAGTAGCACATATCAATAGGATTAAAAGGGGATTTAGGAAGGTCAAATCCCCTTAGTTTCTTAAAGTCAAGTTGGTTTGAGACAAGCCTGTGGTTCAAGGACCATGGTATTGTAATGAAGAAGAATATAAAAGGGAGGCATAGAAAATTCATAGTAGGGGAATTGAGAAGTTCATTTTTTGGGTCCGATTTCATCTATTCTATACTTGGGCGAAGGGAAAGCCTCCTGCAGCTGTGTGTGCAAAGACCCTGGTAAGTTTGCAGCTGAGTGCGTCGGCCCCTGTAGGTATGTGTGTAGGGTTGGAAGAAGTTGTATTTGAAGATCTAAAGCACAATAAAATACGTATTTTGAAGAACTATCTGTGCATCTGTGTATTATTGTTTTATCTTCGAATTTAGTCTATTTATGATCTATTGAATTCATTTAATTAGGAAATGTAGTTAATGAATTTGTGAAGATGTAGATCTATTTATTTCTATGATGTTATACATGTTTATCGCAATCGATGAAGGACATAAGTCTATTAACTGTTATTTACTATAAGTTCTAGGTTTTGAGGGCTAGGGTTCGCGAAGGTCAAGATAAAGACCTAGATCTGCAGAAACACATCACATAACCCTCTAGATGTAGAAACATGGTTCTAGCATCCCCCAATACTTCCTTGGGTGAGATTGCAACCTACGCTACACAAGTTGTTTCTGAAAGGGCCGGTAGTGTAGGGTTTTTTTGGTTAGCACAACTAACTCTGAACCTGGGTCTAAGCCCCTTGAAGCCAACAATCCACACAATATGCTTGTCGTGGTTCCAACGGGGTTAGTTGTCATCTTATTTTGAGAGCCACTCGTGCAATTTGTTGGTGAATGATGAGAAAAATACCTCGTGTTGTTATGTGAAGGTATACTTTTGCAACCACCTTTCTATTGACAAGTGCAGATTTCTATTTTCTTATGCAACAAATTCATGATCCTTCCGACTGACCCAATTCTGAATTTCCTTTCTAGCCGGATTCCACATCACACTTTTCTCAGATCAATCCTGGTCCTGGAAACAAAACCATTTGTTGGCTTAAGTGGTCCAGACGAAGGTATAGAGTTAGCTGCTAATCAAAAATACCCTTTACCACAAATGGTTCCATTGCCAAGACTTTTGAGGATAGATTCGGGTGTTAATTTTATGGTGTATTTACTTTCTGCAATTTTCTTTATAATGTTTACTTTTCTTGCACAGTAGAAGATTAGAATGAATGTTGTTACAGTAATTATAGTTGCAGATGTATAAATGCGCTATGCTATCTTACTTAGTATTAAGTTGAATCTGATTCATTCATGAAAGGAAGGCATTTCGTAGATCTAATCTCTATCTACCATGCATAAAACAATGATCTACAACTATAATTACTGTAACAACATTCATACATTCATTCTAATCTTCTACTTCACAACAAAAGTAAACATTAGAAAGAAAATTGCAGAAAGTAAATACACCATACAATTAACACCCGAATATGTCTTTAAAACTCTTCTTTATTTATTCAGATCTTCAATTACAATACTTGTCTTCCTTGTGCACCCAGCTGCAAGGGCCTGCGCACACAGTTCCAGACATACCAAGGTCTCTGCGCACATAGCTACAGTAGCATTCCCCTTCCCCTTAACCCATAAAGACAAAATCTAAGTCAGAAAATGACTTTAACTTAACTTAACTCTTATTTACATGACTGCCCTTCTCTTTTTATCACACTCATATATATATATTTTTTCCATTACAATACCATGGTGTTACAGATCCATTTGGGCACATCACTCCCATCATTTAGATCAGTACTATTGGGGCTCATATAACCCCTAGACAAGTCAACACTTTGAATGCCTCCTTCCCTGAGAGTTTCTTGGCCTGAATCCCTCTAGAAATGCCTCCTTGAGGGACCAACACAGCCTTGGACAGGGGTAAGTGTGCTTCAGTGCAGGTAGGCCCATGTCAAGGTGCTTTCCAGAGCACTTAGGCCCACTTTGACCTGCACTGGGTGAGATTGAGTGAAATTCACATAGGGTTCTGGGAATATTCTTATCTTCTAGAGCCATCTAGAAGATTCCCACACTTATCATCTCCTATGAGCTCGAAAATGGATGAGGAATGAGTTAAGTAACCTCCTATCCTCTCATCCCTTCCTCCATGGAAACTAACTCTAAGTTTGGAAGGCCATTCAATACCCTCATTTATGACCAAACCACCATCATTTGCCTATAAATTGAGCACTCATCTAAGTGATCAGGGGCTGGAATTTGAGAATTTGTAAGGAGATACTGTTGGTGTGAGGTTTGAGATTGTAAACAAGTATTGTTATGCTACCGAAGTGTTGCGGTTTTCATGTGATGTTGGTTGGAACCCAAGCTGGAAGAGTGACAATGGATTGGACTTCATGGTTGTAATTATTCCTTCTACTTAATAAAATTGTTTATACCTTTACCCATATTCTTGTATTCATGTATGATGATTATATGTGCAAATGCTTCGATTCCATTTTCTTATAGTAGATGGATCTCTTACTTTGATTGGTTTTTGTCTTCTTTTTATGATTGCAGGTACTTGTCGAGCGGATTAAGTTTTAGAAGGAGCAACAGAAGCTAAACAAAGGAGACAAAGGGAAGCGAAAGATAACAAGTAGGTCCCTTGTATTATTTATCTTCTATATAAAAAGGTTAAGCACTCTAAATATGTTGTTCTAGGTGTAGCTACCCACCTAGGGAAATTATGCTTATCTGTAGATGCAAAATTCCACATAACAAATTCACGACTCCACTGGGGAATGATCATCATTCCGGGTAGTTTACCCACATCCTGGTACACCCTAGTAGACCTTACTTACTTCCATTGATCTCGTTTCAGATTTGTTGAATTTTTTTGGTCACAATTTGCATTAGAATGCCTACTTTAGGAATGTGCTCGAATAAGTGCACCCTTGGTCAGGGTACAGTGCACTTACCAGTGCACCCTTGGCTTAAAGACGGTGCATTTTAGTGCATTGTCTCCCATTCAGACCTACACTGATCCACCTTAGGTCAAATTTCCACCTTTAGATTGGGTTTTTTCTAAAATTTCCTTCTATTTCTCCTTTCTGAATGATCAATGAATGTTATGTCTCTGAAATCAACATTGTATTTCCTTTGCTAGCCCTACTTTGACTTGATTGATTAATGTTTCTTAAATGATTTATTTGTCATTATCGATTCACTGTCAAATTTATATTATAGTCGATTAATCTTTGCTCAAAAGAAAGTGTCGTAAAAGTCTTCATTTCTTTCGAAAAGGAGCTGTCGTAAAGTCTTCGTTCTTGCAAAAAGATTGATTGATTGTATGTGCATTAGTTTCCTTTTGTTCATCTAAACATTAAGGGAATTGAAAAGAAAAACCTGCATCATGCATATTAAAGTTTGTGAATGCTTGATAGGAATAGTTAGGGAAATTGCATTGGGTGTGCTCTTTTCTCTTTATCAAAGATCTGATTGCTCTATCCCTACTAGCTAAGGTTTTCATTGTTCAAATCAAATGAAAAGTTTGTTTCTCATGATAGTTGCATTCTAGGAATTGCAAACATACATCACATGGTGAACCTTGAAAGACAAATTCTAAAGAAGATCAGCTTAAAATTTATCCAATTAACCTAATGGAGCATTGTCACATAACGTAAAACATTTAGGGTTCTAGGCTAGAGACGTGTTCCGACGTCGTAAAACATAGCATCTATCACTAACTTGTCTGCAATACATTCCAAGTCTGATACCTCATTCCATGTATGTGAGTATATCATAACTCATCCATGTACCTTTGGGTATATAGGTTGGTGTTACAGTACATAAAGTATATGGGAATTCTCTCACTGTGCAGTTTCGCATTAGATAGCACTAACACGGGTTGGACCTCCATGTACTTTCAGGTATATATGGGAGGACTACATTAGGTTATCCATCCTTAGGTAACAAGGTCGGCCGTCTTGTACATTGTGATACACCGAACACAACATTTGGGGAGATTTCCTGCTTGTACTTCTCAGTTCCCCAGGAGGTATTCTGCAGTTCACAGTTCCTTGGTAATCCTTTTGCCTAGATTATCTCTCTTTTGTTTTTTTATGTTATTTTGATTAAAATAAAATTAATTGATCGTGGATAACATCCTCCACATCAATCCTTAGTTGATATTAGGTTGAAACATATGGCAACAACTCTGGAGTCCACCGATCAAGGAATTCCTTTCGATGGGAATCCTAGTCCTTTTCCTCCATTAAGAAATATTGGTGCTCCTTATATGGCTACATTGTCCCTTCCGCGATTTACCATTGGCTTGCAAGTATGGTCATTTTCAACCTCCTTGGTTCAAAATGTCATGATTTCTCCACAATTGATTACTCCTCCAACTGGAAAAAATCAACCTCCAGTTGATCCTAAATTGACCCTTTGCCTTCTGTGGAGTACTAAAGAAGGTATGTTTTTGGTGATTACTTTAGCATCTTTTCATTAAAACTTACAAACCTTTTGCATCATGAACTAGGTAGATGATAAGGAATTGTAACAAAATCTGTAAGATTAATGTGCAAAACGAAAACACTGACAATTGTCATTTTCTTATGCAGGAAGAAGGAAAAACGAAAGACTGTCGTTCCAAAGGAAAGGACAAGGCCAGGGTAACCGCTGTCCCTTTGACATGCAAACAAGGCAAACCAAATCAAAGCGTATTCGCCAAGGAAAGGAAATGGAGATATCGGCTCGGTGCGAGAAAGTAAAGAGATAACTGAGAGCCAACGGTTCGGCGAATCCCTCAGGATCCTTTGATCCTGAGGGATTGCTACTTTAACTATTTTTGCACCTAGACATCTCCGCCTTCGCCATTATAAAAAGGGGCAGCACTGTTAGCCCGGGGGATAGTCTGTTATGTTTTTATGTAATTTCTCTTAAAGTTGAGACTTTGATCATCGACTCTCATTGAGAAGTGATCCACTGTAATTCTATTTTATGCATTAATACAAACTTGGTTGCTATTTCATCTCTGATCCTAAAATAACTTCAAGCGGTGTACCCCTGGAGGCTAAGGGCCCGGCCCTGGAGGAACACTTTCTCCTGTACTATTACTTTTGGTTTATGCGTGGTGTGCTCATCAGCTTTATTTGGTAATCTGATATGTTCTGTTATTTTATGTCACAGCTCTATTACATCTGATCTGTTAAGTGATATCATTTTCTAAGACAGAGGCTTTATAACTCTGCAACGCAATGCTATTTCCTTAAGTACTGATATAACTGGCTTTTACAGGATACCGTTGATGTTCAATTATAGAATGTTTGTATTGTAACACTTGACTATTGGTATTACTACATTCATCTTAGAGATTATATTTCCTTGCGATTGTTGAATCTATGGACGTTGTTGTTCCATTCTAAAATGTAGTCGTATTATTTATAACTAAGACTAACAATTGGAATACCAAGATCAGATTACTGTTAAGGTGTGCCGTGTGTTAAGTTACTGTTTGACTTTCCAGCATTGTCCCATGTTCCATCATTAGTCAATGATGTTCTATTTCTGTGTGTTGTTTGATTCATCCTTAAAGGTAGAGGATTGCCATTTGATTTCTGTAGGACACGATTGTTGCATTTGATCTTGTAGACTAAGGTGTTGCTACTTATTAAACTTAATAGCTGCTACAGTTTCTTGGTTGCTGTTCCATTTCCTAGTTGTTGTTCCATTTCTTATTTGTTGTTCCATTTCCTGTCATTTGCGTTATTGTTGCTTTGGTGCGACGAACACTCTGAGACTGTAGTGGGCAGTGACATTTATTGTCTGGCTCCCAGATCGAGGACCTGTTCTCCGGTTTCCTTTGGTCCCATCAGTTTACAAAGGGACGAGTTATTGTTACTGAACACTTGACTGATAAAATGCTCAGTTTTCTGAATGTGTGATTTAGTCTTTAACAATAGTTTGCTGTAAGTAGATCTCATTTTGAGCATCCATTTACTCTTGTATTTTGAGCACTTTGCTACTAGCATTACTTTGGAAAATTATAGCCTCAGACTGAGAAAATCTTTGAAATAAAAAAACGTTCCTAGATTGACAAATTAATGTGAGGTAATTAGATGTGAAAGAGACACTTTTTATGACTCGACACCTTCTCCCTCAGTTTTTTCTTCCTCCCCTTCTTCCTTTTCGCTTGGTGAAAGTATTGACACTAGTAACCAGGTGGCTAAGAAGAAGAAGAAAAGGAAGAAGAAGAAGAAGAAGAAGAAGAAGTAGATTCAACATGGGGGCAACCAAGAAACCATTTCTTCCAATGCAACTTCTGATGAGAAACCATCCAATAAGCCTCACAAACTTTGATATCCTTGAAAAATTTGTATGGGAGACCGTCTTCTTCAAAATTGTCTTGATATTCTTCAGATCTTAGAAGAATGGTCTTCTCGTTCACATTGTCCTGTGTCATCAACTTCTGGAGATCATGCTAGTGACACACCATCAACTAGTGGTAGTAAAGTTCATGGAAAGAAGGGTAAAGTTAAGTTTCCCTATAGGTTATGTGAAGGGAATCACCCCATTCACCTTTTCCCCTATCTGGATGAAGCCAAAAAAGTGTTGGATAACTGTCCTGCTTCTCCGCAGCGACTTTCATCTGGTTACAGGAGACTCTCCCTTAATCCTTAACTAGTTGATAAATTGACTGACCCAAATCAACCGTTGGTCAAACTCACTCTCTCTGAATGTGAGTCCCATGAGTCTATACCTCACCAATCACAGGTCGAGGAAACAGTTGACCCGATTCTGCCTTTAGTTAATCGTACCTTTTCTGTAGAGAGTGATCATGATACCACTCAAGATCTTTTTGTTTCTTAAGATTCTAGTGAGCTTGGGGGCAATCCTCCTATTCCATCAAGACAGGAGGAAAATCCTCCTGCTCTCGTAACTCAAGGGGTTAATTCTCCTGTTTCTATGCTACCCCCTCCAAGTAATCTGGTCACTTCCTTCAATTGGAATCGACTGATAGGATGCCGTCTTCCTTCTTATGTGCCTTTCCAGATCATAGTACAGGTTTGTCATATGATTTTACCTGGAACTATTATAAATGAAGGTGCATCTATGAGTATCCTTTCCTCGACTTCTTGGCAAGCGCTCAGTTTTCCACCACTTGTGCCCGTTACCTAGAATCTGTTGGCTTTTAACAGAGGAAGCAATCAACCATTAGGGATCCTTCCTCAGTTGCCTATTACTTTGGGAGGAAAAATTGTTTATCTCAATGTGATGGTAGTCCCAGGCCCTTTAGATTACAATTTACTTCTTGGGTGCAACTATGTTTATGACATGGGAGCTATTGTTTCAAAACTCTTTCGAGTGATGTGTTTCCTGCATGAAGGCAGAATTATCACCGTTGATCAACTTTCATTTCCCGGTCCAATTATGGCTTCCAGTCAACCATCTTCCCTAAATGGCCCTTTTGTCCCCATGGTATCTTCCCCACCATGGGTCAATTATGTGGAAACCCATTCCATGCCTATATCAGTAGACGATCAATTCCATGATGTTGTGCATTCTGTACTGGGGGCATTGGAACCAGGTCTCTTTGTTCTCCCAACAGATGAGAACCTCTTGGAAACCATGACCTCTTATGGGTCATGATCATCAAGGAATATGAGGATAGTTCTTGGTCTTGTGTCAACCTCATTAAAAAATGAAATAGGTCCATGAGGATAGTTCCTGGTCTTGCGTCAACCTCATTAAAAAATGAAATAGGTCCATGAGGATAGTTCCTGGTGTTGTGTCAACCTCATTAAAAAATGAAACAGGTCCATGAGGGTAGTTCCTTGTCTTGTGTCAAGCTCATTAAAAAATGAAACAAGGAATATGAGGATAGTTCATTGTCCTATGTCAACCTCGTTAAAAAATGAAACCAAGGATACGAGTATAGTTCCTTGTCTTGTGTCAAACTCGTTAAAAAATGAAACAAGGAATATGAGCATAGTTCCTTGTCTTGTGTCAAGTTCATTAAAAAATGAAACAAGGAATAAGAGGATAGTTCTTTTACTATGTGAACCTCATTAAAAAATGAAACAGGGCCCAGAGTATAGTTCCTTGTCTTGTTTCAAGCTCGTTAAAAAATGAAACAAGGAATCTGAGCAAAATTCCTTGTCTTATGTCAAGCTCATTAAAAAATGAAACAAGATCCCCTGGAGCAAAGTTCCAATTTGGGTATTTGATTAGATCTCGTAAAATCCTAGTCAAGTCTTTCACTTGATCTCATAAATGAACCTTCATTCCATCCACCATATAGCCATGATTAGTCTACTTAGGTGAATGAAATGAAGCTTGGGGGACATGAACTTAGAATTGGGTCATCATGTTGGGGGCATGTAAATGAATCCAAGCATAGTTTTTCATTTCAAGCTTGTGTAAACATGAAACTGAATCCAAGCATAGTTCCCTATGGTTCAAGCTTGTGTAAAAATGAACCCATCTCCATTTTAACCCTCGTGATTTTCATTCTATCAACCTCTTCTATCAGATTAGCCTTGGTTTTTCTCCTTCCATCATCACTATCTGCTTGGATGATCATACGCTTTCACTTGGTTGTTTTACCCTTTTTGAGGAATAGTTGCAATGAGTGGTCGTATTAGCCAGTCTCTTCACATAATCAACATGTTTTGAAAAGTTCCAACATCATCGGAACTAGTTGCTATCTTAGACACCACTCGTTCCTCTAAGTGGAGTCTTCATTAACATCCTTTTAGACTCTTGAAATATGAAAAGATTGCCGAGCGCTTGTCCTTTTCAGCTCGTAAACAGATTGGAAACAACATCTACTCAGTATAAGTTTAACCCTTTTCCAGACTAAGATATATTACTTACGAAAAAGGAATACATTGATCGAACATGGTCAATAGGTTCTCTCTTGTATTATTTTATGCTTTTTCAGACTTGAGAGAAAAATATACAAAAAAGAACTTGTGGAGTTTTCTTTTTGTCCCTTTTCAAACTCTCTAAACATGAAAAGGACTGAGTTATCATTGTTTTCAGACTCGTTAAAACATCAAATAGTGACAAACTTGTCCATCATGAAAAGACCGAGCTTCACCTTTGCTAGGCTCGTTAAAACATCACATAGTGATAGATTCACCCGAAGGGTGGAATTATACAACAAGCATATGTTATCATCCTCAAACTTGATAAAAATAAAGAGGTACTAGTAAGCAATGACTGGGGAAAATGGGAAAAGGGGTAAACCACTTTATGGTAGCAGGTCGCTCTTGAACATGACACTTTCACTTCATCATTGTCACTATTTGGTTTGGGTAATCTACTTGATGGTCATCATACCTTGGTTTATCATACCAACCATTAATTTTGTTTTGGGTCAATGTTGCCGATCCATTCAGTGTCACTGACATGTTCAAGAGAAGTCACTCAGTTTGAAATTCATCCTTTGCAATACTCGTAAACCTTCATTTTCATGACCGCCATTCCTAAACCTTGTGTTGTCAGTCACATTCTGTCTCCAAAAATAATTACACTCGTTTCGTTTCTTTGATGTGGGATACATCAAGGCCCTCCTGTGATGACTCACTTCTTGTCGACATCAACACATTAACCAAGAAGTTGGCTTAGAAAGACCCCTTCAGTACCTTGAGACTTGCATACATCAATGACAAGTTTCTTGCTTCCGACGATAGGTTGACATCACTGGCCTTAGACCGAAAGACTTTGTATAGTGTTCGACATCAAAACATCCATCCACACCATGTAGAATGTACTGCAGTACCTTGAGGATCATTATCATTATTGGTGATTTCTCTCACGTCTGTTAACGACTTACATCATTGGCTGGTAATTAGATGGTGTCTTCCCATGTTTGACTTCAGATCATATATTTGCATGGTAAACTCATACTTGAGTGAACGATTGAACGAGATAGAAGACCCTGGATCTAGTTTCATCCATTTGGGCTGTGATTTCAGGAAATGTACCAAATCATCTGTATAATGGGTTTACATTGATCGTCATCCTATCAGGGGTCTATATCTGTAGATGATTATCTATGTACTTGTAATGAAAGTTTATATGCTAAGCATGCATATGCCTTCCCTCAACAATTTATGAGAAAAAAATCAAAATATCATGATATTATGTATTGTAATTGATGTAGGTCACCATCCACTTCGGAACCTCCTCTTCACATTGTAAAGCATATCACTCAACATTAATATTTTTGACTTCATGCTCTACGGGGCAGTTGTTACACATACATTTGGGCACATCACTCCCATCATTCAAATCAGAGGTATTGGGGCTCATCAAACCCTAATTTAGTTTCTACTTGCCCTAGACAAGTCAGTACTATTGGGGCTCATCAAACCTTAATTCAGTTGCTACTTGCCCTAGACAAGTCAACACTTTGAATGCCTCCTTCCCTAAGAGTTTCTTGGCCTGAATCCCTCCAGAATGCCTCCTTGAGGGACCAATGCAACCTTAGACAGGGGTAAGTGCACTTTAGTGCAAGTAGGTCCATGTTAAGGTCCTTTCCAGAGCACTTAGGCCCACTTTGACCTGTGTTGGGCAAGATTGAGTGAAATTCACATAGGATTCTGGGAATATTCTTATCTTCTGGATCCATCTAGAATATTCCCACACTTATCATCTCCTATGAGCTCGAAAATGGATTAGGAATGAGTTAAGTAATGTCCTATCCTCTCATCCCTTCCTCCATGGAAACTAACTCTAAGTTTGAAAGGCCATTCAATACCCTCATTTATGACCAAACCACCATCATTTGCCTATAAATTGAGCACTCATCTAAGTGATCAGGGGCTGGAATTTGCGAATTTGTAAGGAGACACTATTGGTGTGAGGTTTGAGATTGTAAACAAGTATTGTTATGCTACCGAAGTGTTGTGCTTTTGATGTGATGTTGGTTGGAACCCAAGCTGGAAGAGTGACAATGGATAGGACTTCATGGTTGTAATTCTTCCTTCTACTTAATAAATTTGTTTACACCTTTTCGCATATTCTTGTATTTATTTATGATGATTATATGTGTAAATTATTTTGATTCCATTTACTTATAGTAGATAGATCTCTTTCTTTGATTTTTTTTTGTCTACTGTTTATGATTGCTAGTACTTGTCGAGCGGATTGAGTTCGAGAAGGAGCGACGAGAGCCAAACAAAGGAGACAAAGGGAAGCGAAAGATAACAAGTAGGTCCCTTGTCTTATTTATCCTCTATAGACAAAGGCTAAGCCCTTTAAATCTGTTGTTCCAGATGTAGCTACCAACCTAGGGAAATTGTGTTTATCCTTAGATTTAAAATTCCACATAACACATGGTCCAAAAACCGTGGGTAGAGATTAAAATATTCAACTTAATCCCATCCCTTTATAAAATGAGGGGCTTTGAACTACCCTAAAGCCCCTATGATGCCTAAGACTCTACATGAGACTTTACAAAACTTAGTCAAAATTTGGACCTACGCAACTTTGTAGGCCTAATCAATCCAACATGAAACAATATTGGTGTGCAATTATTATCACTGCAACTGAGTATTTGACCAGATGGGCCGAAGCAAACTTAGTAAAGGATTGTAGTGCAAACATGGCTATGCAGTTCATCTTTGAGTA
The DNA here is from genome assembly GCA_031772625.1 of Pinus tabuliformis. Classification (NCBI taxonomy): domain Eukaryota; kingdom Viridiplantae; phylum Streptophyta; class Pinopsida; order Pinales; family Pinaceae; genus Pinus; species Pinus tabuliformis. The sequence continues at coordinate 1,885,875,223 of CM062818.1, read as the reverse complement.
TACCTTGTCAAGATTTAGATGCACAAAGGTCTTGATGAGTGACCAAGGATCGTACTTCCTAAACAACACTATTGAAGCATTGATGGAGGAATTTCAGATACATCATCAGAAGAGCACACCTTATCACCCTCAAGCAAATGGAATGGTTGAAGCTTTAAACAAAAATTTGGAAAACGCTCTGACTAAGGTATGTAATGCCAACTGGAATGATTGGGATGTGCGCATACCACCAATTTTGTGCGCACACAGGATTGTGTACAAGAAGTTTATAGGACATACCCCTTTTAGACTAGTATATGGAAAGGAAGTCATGGTACCTATGGAATACGTAGTGTCAAGTCTTAGAATTTCCATAGTCACAAACATGGTGGAAAACACCATTCTGAAGGAAAGATTAGAACAACTTCTAGCACTTGAAGAAGATCGCTTGATCGCAAGATTTCAGCAACAAGTGCGGAAAGCTCGAGAAAAAGCATGGCATAATCGACACATCAAGAAGAAGGCTTTCTGGAATGGGGACTTAGTGTTGTTGTATGATGGTAAGTTTTTGAAGTTCCCGAGGAAGTTCAAGATGCACTAGCTAGGACCATACATAGTCTGGGATATCTTAGATGGTGGTGCAATTCAGCATGCGAAGCTGAATGAAGAACTCTTTCTTAGACAAATGGTTTGGATTACAGCACATAGAATGCTGTGAAGTTTATTTTTGAATATATATTGTCTATATTTGTATGTCCAAAGATATTGATGAGTGACCAAGGTTCACATTTCTTGAGCAAGAATATTGAAGCATTGACTGAGGAATTTCAAGTTTACCACCAAAAGAGTCCTCCTTATCACCGTCAAGCCAATGGAACTGTGCAAGCATTCAATAAGATTTTGGAAGATCCACTAACCAAGGTATGTAATGTAACTAGAGATGACTGGGACTTTAGGATTCCAGAAGTATTATGGGCTTATATGACTATAATGAGCCTCGTCATTGGGTAATTATATGGGCCTTAATTCACCTCCTAGCTTAGTCAAACCAACTATTCTCTTAACTTATTGCATACTTTTGATTATATTTTGTTTATGAGATAGTTAGAGTTGGATATTTTTCTTTGTGGTCTAATGTGCATTTAATGCAAGATTAAAGGATAAAAGAAAGGAATTTTGGCAGAGATATTGGTAAAAAATGGAATGGGACAAGGGAGAGGAATTATAGGAGGTAAATCCTCCTCATTTACTACCCCTCCATTTGAATATTCCTCCATCAGCTCAGAGTGCAAACAACCAAATCATGAGGACTAGAAGGCAGCCGAGCAAGTGAAAGACAAAGCACCAGTTTATCTCGAGTTTGGGAGTTGAGCCTTCTTAATATAAAGGAAGTTGTTGGAGACTTCAGATGTATAAGTAGAGAGGCCTAGGACCTCAGTAGGATTCAGATTTTTTATTGTAAAACTCTACTCTATTTTCAAGCTGCAAGACTTGTGACAGTTTTTTATGTAATCCATTGTTTTGATAATAAGAATGAGTTTTGTTTTGAGCCAGTACTGAGTTAACTCAGAGGGATGAAGCTCTTAGGTTAGGGCCCAACCCTAGCAGCCAAGGCTCCTCTTTATTGTACATGTATGCTAGCATTGATTCATAGTTTAATTCTTCATTGGCTTAGTAGCTGCATTTCCATTACAGTGGTGTAGATTAGATTGGTTGTATGATAGTTGCTTCCATTTGTGCTTTCTTCCAATTAGAAGGTTAGCAATAAGAAAAAGGATCACAATAAGGTTGTCAGCATATGTCTCAGCCTCACTTCCTCCCTCTGGGACCATGACTTGAGGAAGAGACCCTTCAGCAAGCCCAAAAACACAGATTTCTAGTTCTTGCATGAGCTTTGGAGTTTGTTGTCTTTGATTCAGTATATGGTTCATGTTGCAAGGAATATTTCATTATCATATTTTTCCATTTCCATTTCTACAATAAGATCTCACTCATGCTTTCATTCCCTTCAACACTTTCTTCCTGCATAATATAGGCAATTGATTCATGCTTTTCTAGTTTATGAAAATGTATCTTGTTGCATAGTTCTTGGAAAACACACATGTTTTAAGAAAAGCAGGTACTTTAGGAGGAGACCTAGACTTCATCACCAGAAGCCACCTTCCACTTCATCCACCTTAGCCATCTCTTGTTCCATCATCACCCTCACTAGTTTTTTTTGTCATTTTTTCATTGAAATTCCCCTAGATACGTTGAGTTAATCTAGCCATCTATTATCTTGGATATTGACTCCTCAGTGTTGCTAGACCTTCTAAGACCCCATCCCACTCATCACACACCTTTTCCAAGCTTCCCAACACCTCGCAATTAGATCTCCGCTGTATCCTATAGGTTTCCTGTAATTCCTACAAGATCATCCTGTAGGTTTCTAGTACATCTTGTAGGTTTTCGTGAAACGGCCTGTTCTAAGGCCAAATTGGTGGGGAACCTCTAGGAAGTCACAAAAAGCCTCATAGGACCCTTCCACACCATCCAACCAGTCCATAAGCCTTTTATCCATCCTCAATCACCTTCCATCCACTTGTCACATCCACAAGAACAATTAATTTGCATACTTGATTTTTCCTAAAAAACAAAAAAAATAAAAACCGATTTAGTTTAGTTTTCTTGCTTACACATTAGTATGGTTTGATGCTCTTTAATTTTGCAACTTAGATAACAGCATTAGGTTAGTGAAGATTTAGCAATTCTGCGTAGCATAACTATTTAAATGGTTAATTAGGATATGGTGTGATTTAGCATTACATGTTGTTTTCTTCATTACTGCAGTAGAGTAGATCTCTTAGAGTAGATTTTCTCTTCTTCCATCAAAGAATCAAGCTTCTTCTGACTCTATAAAAGTTTAGCTTGGAACCCCTGGGGTCTCTCGCCGGACGAACAATGACAATAGGCAGGACCTTCACTTTTACTTGTGCATATAGCACTGTCACCTCCAAGTTTGTACGAACCCCAAGTTGATAAGTAAAGTTGGTAGCCCAGGAGTTGCAACATCCTTGCTATAATAATAGCGCTCATCACTTTTCGGTGCCATTGTTGGGGAGGTGTCTGAGTAGAATTTGATTATTACTTTCTTTTCTTGTATTTCTTGTCTTCAATTTTCTACCATTATTTTATTTCTGCAAAAGTAATCTAGTAGCTTCCTTTCATTCATTTTTCATTATCTTGTTTCCTTTCCATTCTGTAAGTATGATTTCAATTCAGCAAGTAGCTGTTTCATTCTGTCAGTGATTTTCATTCAATCAGCAATTTCATTTCTCCAAAGTACTTTCCAGCTTAAAAAAATTACAAAACCAAACCAAAAACATTTCCTTTCAAGCCTCGTAGGAATAGGGACAAATTAGGGAAATTTTTGCCAAATACCCCCACTGCATCCAACAACCAATCTTCTTTGTTCTTCAGTGGCTGTGAACTGGAGGAATATTTAGGTGAGCAACCTGATATATTTGAATAACCTACAGGGGAAGAATAAGAAGAGGAACCCATTCCTACTGAGCCAATGGCTGAAAACCGAAATGATAGAGGGAATAGAGAGAGGGTGCCTTCCCCATCAAGGAAACCAACGAGGACACTAAGATGAAGAATATAAGCCCCTCTGCACTACCTCATTTCCATGGCCTGACCACAGAGGACCCCGACACTTTCTTATTTGATTTTTTTGTTATAGAATGAACCTATGACTCTACAGATGATGAGTAAAATTTAAAACTATTTCCATCTACCCTCAAGGATGCAGCATTGGGCTGGTTTGTGGGCTTACCTAGAGATAGCATCACAACTTGAGCTTAGGTGCAACAATATTTTAGCAACAAATACCAGGACTACTATAGGTCAAATGATACTAAAGAAGAAATTTTCAGGATGACCATAGGTGAGGATGAATCCTTAAAAGACTACGAAGAAATATTCCAGCTCAGTTACAAAAGGGCCAGGTGCACACTTGACCCTAAGTCACTGAAGCTGGTCCAACTCAGGGGAGTAAGAGAAGACCTTCTGGATACCTTACACTTGTTAGCAAGAGGAGATATCTACCAATTACCCTATGAGTATATCAAGACCATCTTTAGAAACCATTTTATGGTAGCCAGGAAAAAGGCTAGGGGTAGTCAACCTATGACTAGTACATCATCCTCCAACTCATCCATCAAGGGTGAAATTGGAAATATGCTATAAGATTTCAAAAGTGAAATGCTGCAAACCGTTGCCTTGCAAATGGACACCATCAACATCAAAAGCAAGCAAGAAGAAGCAGAGAGAGCCTTGGCCAACTTTTGTCCTAGATGCACCAGGAGGCATCCTAAGAATGAATGTCCATTGAACTGTATTGAAATTTTCTCGATCTGTGAAGAAAACCACTCCACAGAAAAGTGCCATTATTTACCTAGACTAAAATTTGTATATCAAGGAGTTGAAGGGGTCATTGAGCAAGTTTCCTACATTAACTAAAGGAGACCTCCTAGGACTAGACCATACCAGCAGGGCATGCAAGGGTCATCCCATGCATATTACAACCCCAACCAAACCACAACTATACCTTCTTTGGGACCCCCTACTCATCCTTCATGGTCTACACCCCCTCCTTGGTCCTATGCATCTTAGTATCATTCCCAGCTAGCCAGCCAGTCATTTCAACCTTACGCTCTGCCACAACCACAGTGGAATACACCACTCCATGGGCGGAGGCCCCAATACAGTAATTCTCCAACTCTATTTCCTCCACCACTTGTCGAACCAAAACTCCTGCACTTTGCTCCACCCAAGCAACCCTAGATGCCTGCCCAGCCAAATCCGAACCAGAACAATAGGCAAGCTCAACAAATATATAGTGGAGAGATATCATATCCAGCTTATGTTGTGGAAATTCACGAGATTAACCTAATATCTGGGAGAGTTATACCAGGTAACCAACCTCCCCCTCCACATAGGGAGGTTGATGAAGAAAGATAGGAAAGCAACCGTAAAGTAAATCCACCCTTTCTTGAGAGATTAGCCCAACCACTCATGCCTACCCCAGAAGAAATTGAACTTCTGGGAGAATTGAAAAATCTATGTGTAAAGATCCCCCTTCTCCAGACAATAAAAGATGTTCTAATTTACAATAAGTTTATTAAGGAGAAATGATTCAAGCATCTAGGAAGAAGAAAAAGGGATTCCCCTACCGTTAATGTCATTGGGTAACTGTTTGATTTAATGCTGGGGTAGGCAATGTGTCCAAAATATTTGCACCCTGGAAACCCTGTAGTAGATGTGCACATCAATGGCACCATTGTCCCACACACTCTGATCGATCTTGGGGCTACCATTAATGTGATGACCAAGGACACCATGCTGAAGCTTAACCTCCAAGGGTCATTGAGGAAGACCACAACAGTGATGCAACTTGTAGACTGTTCCACAATCACTGCTGAGGGAATTGTGGAGGATGTGATGGCCTCCATTGACTTTTGGGAGTACCCTATAGAATTTCTAGTTCTCTAGCCTAAGGCTAAGCTTACAAGTTATCCTCTCATCCTTGGGAGGCCATGGTTGGCCACAATCGATGCTTACATTAGCTATAGAGCTGGGAATATGACCATCAAGAATGGGCATATGTCCAAGCAGTTAGACCTATACCCTCTTAGTCAACCTTTTCTAAAACGTGATTTACCTTTATGGTTGGAGTGCTATAGGATAAAATGCATGGTGTATGGAGAATGGAGATACCCTCAAAGGTCTTCCCAAGACCTTCAGCAAACTTTAAGATTATTTGCAACCGTCACAAAGTTACATGCATGTTCATAAACAATAACTAACTATCAAAGTAGGAGAATTAGATTACCTCAAGCCTCTATGTAGATTTGTTGGAGAGCACAATGCAGTTAGGCGGAAGTCCCCTGAGCTGACTCCAGATCAAGTCCTACACATAGAAGAGACAAGCATAATCACAGCATACAAATCTCATAACTAATACATGAATACATAAAAGAACATCTAGTTACATATAACTAAGCTACTGATGCTAAAAGGTATTAGACAAACAACTGAGTGAATGATAGTGTTACAGGGAAAAGTGTCTACACAAAACTGCTTATCCCACTAAGGTGTGATAGCTACCTTAGAAACAAACAAAGTAAAGCTACTTTCATTTTTCCTTTATGAAGTATAGATGAGAGAAGAACAAAGAAGACCAACCTCTATCTTGCGCTAATCTCCTAGTTCGATTCCTCTCTCTCTTGATAGTCTTTCGCTACTTGTTCCCTTGCACGCCCAGCTTCACAAAGTACCTGTAAGATCACAGTAGCATAGCACTATACAAGAACATGGATCTATAATCATAAACAATCTAGGATCATATGTAAATTGACCATACAAATGCAGCAAACATGAATGACACAAGAGTATGGAGGAAAAATTGAGTAGCTTTTATTGATAAACACGAAAGAGCCAAGGGGAGTTACAACCAGTTGTTCTGACCAAACATCATCCTCTCAGCAAGGAAGCCCTTCTTCACCTCATACAAAGCTTAGATCACCCAACAATCTGATGTTGTCTCAAGAAACCAACAACAATTCCTTACAATAGACGAAATTCCAGCCTCTAGATCTCTGGGATGAGAGATCCATATATAGATATCTGTAAGGGAGATGAGTCAGCTTGTGATTTGATTAGTGTCTTCCCTCTAATAGTTCTTGCTTCCACTTGGAGATTGATGATCTCTTACTCATCCTTGGTCGAATTCAGAGAGGCAAGTGTCACAGGAGAAGTTTCTGGAAGTTTCCATGCCTCTCCACCTCGCGGAACGACACTGCCATTTGTCACTTCTCGCCCATCGCACCCCATAGAAGGGCTTTTTGAAATGCAACGCACCCACACAGTGTGTTTAGGTAAGATGCAATGCACTTTGCCTATGGAGCAACTGAAATGATCCTGTTTTGACCAGTTCTGAGCAGTTTTTCATGGAGAACTTTTGGGAGAAGCTGTAATCAGTTGACCTTGTTCCTTTAGGGGTTAGTGTTATAGACATTTTTGTGCCTTACAGCATGAAGCATGAAATGTCCATAATCAAAGGGATCCAAAGTCCCTAAACATGTTGTTCTTACCCCTAGAGGAACAAGGTCAGCAAACCACAGCACTTCAAATCAGTTCTCCACCTGAAAACGCTCAAAAACAAGGCAATTCTGGATCATGTCAACTGCTACACTGGCTACCTACACTGAATGTCAACTGCTACACTGGCTACCTGCACTGAATGTCAACTGCTACACTGGCTACCTGCGCTGAATGTCAACTCCAACACTAGCTACCTGTGCTGAACGTGTTTGGACAAGTGGCAGGCTCATTTCTCAAGGTGTCAATGCCCAGGAAGCTTCCAAAATGACACTTGGATCAGGGAATTCGCCCAGTGATGAGTAAGAGGTTCTTAAACTCCAAGTGGAAGCAAGGATCTCCAAGTGGACTCAAGAACTGAAGTATAACTGAAGTGGGAGAGGACACTAGTCAGCTTGAAGCCAGCCTCAAGCTGACTCATCCTTTCTCCAAATCTCCTATATATAGAGCTCTCTCATGAGGTCTAAGGGGGCTGGAATTTTGTGCAAAGCAAGGAAGTGCTGTTGGTTTACAGTTAGAGCTATTGGGTGATTGCTTTTATAGAGGTGAAGAGGAGATTTCTTGCTGCTGGGGAGGTGCTGCTGGATTGGAGCCATTGATGGTTGTAACCTTCTCAGAACCTTTTACTTCTATCAATAAAGCTTTGAATGTTCTCCTATATACTTGTATTGCATTGATGTATTGTATTTACTTGTATATCTGATTCACTCTAATCCATGCATCAGTTATGAGTACATGTTTCTTGTAGTTTCCATCTCTTGTTTTGTGCAGGATCTTTGTGTAGCTGGGCCGGCAAGGGAACAAGGAGCTGGGAGCAAGGGACGAAGAGAGAAGACAAGATCGACAAAAGCGAAGGATATCGGTTGGTCAATCTTTTCTTCCTTCTCTGTACTTTCATAAAGGAAAATATCAAAGCTTTACTTTCAGTTGTTGCTAAGGAACTATCACCCTTAGAGTCGGGATAGGGTCATTCCGAGTCGGATACTTTTCCCCACAACAGTTAGAAAAACACTTTTAGGGACTTAGGAGCCCTTTATTTATGGACATTTCATGCTTGGGGTTGTAGTGCCCAAAAATGTCTATAACAGTTGCCCCCTAAAGCATGAGGTCGTTAATCTTTTGATGTCGGGTGAAATGCTTTATTATGAGGATCCGAAGTTCTTTCAAGCTGGGAGGAGACCTGTAATAAGATACAATAAAATGCATTATCTTCATAATATTTTCATGATCTAGCTGAGGCAGGCATTCCCATGCTCAGCTTTATAAATTCATTTTCATGTACATAGGACAGACAATCGTTTGAGTGTAGACTGATGATTCTAGTAGAGCCATCATCCCTTTGATTGGATGATTATTCGTGCAGCAATGATGTACATTTGATATCTTTATTTCCCTGAATATATATTGCAGCCCGGATGGATGAAACTAGATCTAGGGGTCTTTAATCTTGTTCGATCTTCACTCGAAGTACAAGTCTATCCATGTGAGAGATGTTCTGGAGTCGAACATGGAAAGACATCGCCTGATTACCAGCCAATGATGTAAGTTGTTAACAGGCACGAGAGGAATCACTGATAATGATAATGACCCTCAAGGTACTGTAGTACAATTCACGTGGTGTGAATAAAGGACCTGGCATCGAACACAACGCAAAATCTTTCGGTCGAAGGCCATTGATGTGAACCTGTTGCCGAAAGTGAGAAACTTGACATTGAGGCATGCAAGCTTCAAAGTACTGAATGGGGTGTTCCTAGATCGACTTCTTGGATAATGAGCTGATGTCGACAAGAAGCAATCCGTCACAGGAGGGCCTTAATGAATCCCACATCAATGACACGGAACGGATAAAATGATTTTAATGGAGGTGAAAATGATCTGATGACATACGGTTCAGGGTGGCGGTCATGAAAGAATGGAGTATGAATGTATTGTAGCGGGTGAGACACATGTGAATTCTATGAATGACTTCTCTTGAACATATCGGCGACACTGACATGATGGACTGGTAGCATTACCCCAAATGTGGATGGTGTGATGGGACCATGGCGATGTGACCGGTGAATGAAACAACCCAACCCAACCTGGATGTGGAGTGAAAGTGTCATGTTCAAGAGCGACTTGCTACCAACAAAGTTTCTTCAAGTTTTCTTCCCAATTTTCCCCAATCATTGTTGACCAATACCTCTTTATTTTTGTCAAGCTTGAGGAGGATAACATATGCTTGTTCTATAATTTTCCCTTCGGGCAAATCCATCGCTATGTTTTAACGAGCCTAGCGATAGTGAAACTCGTTCTTGTCTGCTATGGACAAGTTTGTCGCTATTAAGTTTTAACGAGTTTAACAACAAAGATAACTCGATCCTTTTCAATTTTAGAGAGTCTGAAAAGGAACGTAAAGGAAACTCCAAAATTCCTTTTTCGTCATCTAATCCCTTAAGTCTGAAAAAGTATAAAACAATACAGAAGGGATGAATTTTCGATACTTTTAACGAGCCAAACAAAACAAGCGCTCGATCTTTTTGTGTAATAATCCCTCAGGTCCAAAAAGATTAAAATTTAGAGGATGGATAGCACTTCCGATCCCTTTAACGAGCTGGAGAGGCCAATGGCTCGACAATCTTTTCATATTTTACGAGTCAGTTGAAAAGAGCTTAAAGGAGACTCGTCTTTTGAGGAACGAGTGATAAAATTGGGTAGCAGCTGATTCCAGGTAAGGTTTGGAATGTTCCAATCACGACAGTGTTACAAGGATGGCTAGTGAGATCACTCTTCGCAGCTGTTCCTCAAAAGGGGTAAACAATCAAATGGAGGTGAATGATCGGCCAATACAGAGTGGAGGTGATGATGAGAACACGACCAAGGATTTTAAAGGCTAAAGTACTACATTCACGATTGTTATTTACCGGGAAATAGTTCATTTTTTAATGAGCTTAAACGCAGGGGGAAACATTTGCTCATGGCTTATGTTTATTTTTTAACGACCTTGAACTATGTGCTAAAATTTCTCAAATAATCCAGTCGTATAATAAGAATGTCCCATTTAAAAATGACAATTTTTAGAGTTTTGCCCCACATCCTTTCTTTATGCAAGTTATGAAACGACCAATCCTACGAGTTTAAAGGGTTAGAGGACCTACAAATTTAAAAAATAAATAGTCGCTCTTCGCTTGCATGCCAAAAGGTTTGCATGCCCCTGGATATAAAATAATGTTTCAAGGCCACCTTTTGTTCAAACCGACAAAACATTTGTTTTATCAGGAAAGGTATACCTCTTTCAGGTTACCCAAAGATTGTTCTATTCACAGCGCAAACAAAACACTTCTTCGGCGATGTCTACCGAAATAGACAAAGGTGAGTGGAGGAGGCTACTCCACTCACGTAACTTTGACAAGAGAATCTTGTTCCAGAATAACTCCCCCTTCCAATCACGGACGGGAGTACAGACCAGTCATATATCTCTCGTGGAAACCTACCCTATACCCGAAGTTTTCCTGCCGAAGCAGACTAGGGTGCATGCCCCCTGGGTTTCAGTCATGTCCCCCGAATCACTCGCGCTCATCAGGTGGGCGGACTGGGGATTGATGAGACATTCCTTGTGTGAAAAGACCATTTAGGGATGGTATATGACTATTTGCTATGCGTGATCCGGGAAATGAAAGCTGGTCCACGAGCTTGACCACTCTTCCTTCGTGCGGAAAACACATTACTCTAAAGAGTGAGGAGACAATGGCTCCCATGCAATAAATATAGTCTCGTCCAAGGAGTAGATTATAATCCAGGGGTCCTTGAACTACCATTACGTTCATGTGAACGGTTTTTCCTCTCAATGTTATGGGCACATTGGGAAGGATCCCTAACGGTCGACTGGTTCCTTTGTCAAAGCTTGTTAGATTTCTCATCTCAGGCAAAAGCGATGGCGAACCAAGTGCTTTCCAAGCAGTAGAGGAAAGGATACTCACAGAAGCCCCTTCATCTATGATGGTACCGGCCATAACCATTCTATGTACTTGAGCAATAATTCGGAATGGTACACTAGCCGGTAAACGGGGTCTGCCTAGTTGATTCTAGTCGAAGGAAACAACTAGGTTGCTTGGAGGTGGGACCGAATAGACGGCCGGGTACGACTCTGACGAACTTCCTTCCTGCGGTAAAGGAACAGGTAAATTGCCCCCATGTTCATCGGAGTCTGTGCTTACGAAAATAATTTGGATGGTGTCATCCTTATTCTCTTCTGTGACTGTATCATCTGAAGATGGAACCTCTGAAGGCAAGACCAGGTCAACTGCCGCCTCGACCTTTTGACTTTTGTCTGGTATGGATTCAGATGGTTTGTCTTCAATGATAGATGCTTCGGCCGACCACCTGGGCGGGTCAGCCGGTTTTTCAACTAGTGACGGACTCGGAAAGAGTTTTTTATATCCAGGAGGAAGTCGTAACGGTGAAACCGGACGATCGTCCAAAACTCTTTTAGCTTCGTCTAATAAGGGACAACGGTGGATGGCATGATCGCCTTCGCACAGTTTACAAGGAAATCTGTATTTTCCTTTTTGTCCTGGGGCTTCACTTTCACTAGTCGACGGTGTGTTTTCAACATGATCATCAGAGGTTGACAACATCGGCTTGCGCAAACGAGGAGACTAGTCCCTTAAGATCCGAGGGATGCAAGGACAATCTCTATGATAGTGGTCTCCTTTGCAAATGACACATGGTGATTTAGGCCTGGTCGGTGCAGTATGTGGATTTTCACTAGACGACGCTTGGTTGCCCCCTTTTGCTTTTGGCTCCTTCTTCTTCTTCTCTTTCTTCTCCTTTTCCTTCTTCTTCTTAGGTACTTGACTTTTGGCTTTACCAACCCCATCAAGCGAAGAAGAAGGAGGAGAGGAAGAATTGGAGGAAGTAGAAGGTTGGTGGGTAACTCTGGATTCGTCTAGTTGCTGACTCGACTGTTCAGGAATTGCGGTGTTCTGAACGACAGAGGTTGAGAAGAGCCATACAGACAAGCCGATTGTCAATCCTGGAAGCGACAATGTGGCCATATGGGGTGCACCAACATCTCCCCAAGAGGAGAAGGGACTAGGATTTCCTCCAAGGGGAATTCCTTGGTTGGTGGGTTCCATTTTCTCAACCTAAGATCAACGTAGGAAAGGGTGATGATTATTCCATTTAAAATAAATTTGAGACGCTTTGACACAACTTGTTTTTTCAATTTTTAAGAGTCGAGAAAAAACAAAAGATGACTCTAGTTGCCTTCGATTTTTAATGAGCCTGAAGTGACAAGTGCTTAGATGGACCTTTTCCATTAAGGAGTATGAAAAGGAATGAAAGGGACTGCTCTAGAAATCTAGGTAGAGGGATTACCAAACCAATCGCAAAACTGCAGAACAATTTTTATGGTATGGTAGTAAATCTTCCCGAATGCTGTGGTCAGTGCATTGCGATCGATAGGGCGGCAGACACGGCTTCCTATGGATAAAGGATTAAGCCTATTGTGGTCTCCCAGAATATACTCGACGGTACATGGGAGCACAAGTCCGTACTGGCACTTATCGTCTCAAAGTGGAGGAATCACCCAACCATCAGTGAGAACAACAGTTACCAGGCTTTACGACGCCGGAATACGTCTCTAGCCTAGACTTCTAAATGTTGTGCGTTAGGTTCCAAAGCGTTGTTAGATTCATTGAATTTATTTTATAGTTGATCTTGTTTATGAAGTTTGCCTTTCAGGTTCACCGCGAGATGTGTAATTCCTAAAATGCAATCTAAGATGATAAACAGTCTTTTATCTTCTTTGTGCAATGAAAATCCTAGCTACTAAGGAAGGCGAGACAGTATTCTTTCACAAAGAGCAAAGAGCACACTATAAATGCACTTTCCGAAATCAAACCAATCAAACAGTCTAAATGCAAATGCACATGCATTTATTTGTTTTCGGCTTTCTTAGTATGTGAATGGAGAAAAGAAAGCTAATGCACAAATATGAATTACTTTTCAAGCAACAATTATCTACAAGTTTCTTTTCGAAATCAAAAAATGGAGGCAATCACAACACTTTACGATTTGGAAATGAATACTTGCTTTCGACACTAGAAAAATTACAAATTCAGACCAAATACAATAGTAATAGGATAATCGACTATCTACAGCAAGCAAACTCTTTCCTATGACTGAAAACGACACTTGCGACGCTTTTAAATCAAAGGATGACACTATGATTACGTTACTTTTGCAAAGGAGAACTGAAAATGACTCAACAAATACACAAAAACATTTACAGTTCTTTCGTACAAAGGAGGCGGAATAACAGCAAGGAAAAGGGGTTTCAAACAGAGATATATTGATCACAGGCAGCAAAATTCATGAATAGAACTAGAAAGAATGAATCACAGGAACCAAAACTGGACAATGCCTAGTCTGATCAGCGCACCTGTAACACAGGGAATTTGAAATGCAGCGCACCTACTACACTCGGGAAGTGCGCTGAATTTCAGATTCACAGAACAATACCTGCGCTGGGCTAGAGACGAGACTTGGCTTGGGTTCCGGGTCACAGTTTGCAGTTTAGTTCATGGGTTTTGGCTGAGCAAATGGTAATCAGTAATGCAACAATCAGGGGTAGATCTAAAGAGGATCTAAGAGCTATCACAAGGGCAATCAGAGAGTTTGTAAATCAGTTGTTTAATTTATAAACAAATCTCGAAGATTGACTGAAGCGACATTTATCTACTTTGCATTTGCATAGAAAATGCAGTTCAAAAGCTACCTGGCTCGACTTCAGGCTCTGTCTGTAAGTTTATAAAATAGACAACAAGGAATATAAACAAACAAACTAATTCGTCCCCAGCGGAGTCGCCATTTTGTTACAGGGAAAAGTGTCTACACAGAACTGCTTATCCCACTAAGGTGTGATAGCTACCTTAGAAACAAACAAAGTAAAGCTACTTTTGTTTTTCCTTTATGAAGTATAGATGAGAGAAGAACAAAGAAGACCAACCTCTGTCTTGTGCTAATCTCCTAGTTCGATTCCTCTCTCTCTTGATAGTCTTTCGCTACTTGTTCCCTTGCACGCCGAGCTTCACAAAGTACCTGTAAGATCACAGTAGCATAGCACTATAAAAGAACATGGATCTATAATCATAAACAATCTAGGATCATATGTAAATTGACCATAAAAATGCAACAAACATGAATGACACAAGAGTATGGAGGAAAACTTGAATAGCTTTTATTGATAAATAAGAAAGAGCCAAGGGGAGTTACAACTAGTTGTTCTAACCCAACATCATCCTCTCAGCAAGGAAGCCCCTATTCACCTCATACAAAGCTTAGATCACCCAACAATCTGATGTTGTCTGAAGAAACCAACAACAATTCCTTACAATATACGAAATTCCAACCTCTGGATCTCTGGGATGAGGGATCCATATATAGATATCTGTAAGGGAGATGAGTCAGCTTGTGATTTGATTAGTGTCTTCCCTCTGATAGTTCTTGCTTCCACTTGGATATTGATGATCTCTTACTCATCCTTGGTCGAATTCAAAGAGGCAAGTGTCACAGGAGAAGTTTCTGGAAGTTTCCATGCCTCTCCACCTCACGGAATGACACTGCCATTTGTCACTTCTTGCCCATCGCACCCCATAAAAGGGCTTTTTGAAATGCAACGCACCCACACAGTGTGTTTAGGTGAGATGCAATGCACTTTGCCTATGGAGCAGCTGAAATGATCTTGTTTTGACCAGTTCTGAGTAGGTTTTCATGGAGAACTTCTGGGAGAAGCTGTAATCAGTTGACCTTGTTCCTTTAGGGGTTAGAACAACACTTTTAGGGACTTAGGAGCCCTTGATTTATGGACATTTCATGCTTGGGGTTGTAGTGCCCAAAAATGTCTATAACAGATAGTGACAACACCGTGGAGTAGATAGTAGAACTGCAGTTCTATATTAATGTTGGAAGAGTGATTACAGCCATCGATTGCATTAGCCTTCCTTTACCCCTCCAGCTTCTCTCTCTCTCTCCCTTCTTGCCAACTTCTTATGATTTGAGACAATGCTCAACAATCAAGTATGCTATCCTTTCAAATGCTCTGACCTCTATCACCATAGCCCTAACTTTTCTTATGTAGCAATTGAGTTAGGGTTGCCAAGTTCCTCCTTGAGTTCCCTAGGGAGAAAGCAATGAAATTTCCATGATTTTTAGCTCTTTCCCATTTGCCTCCTTCTTTCGGATTAGAAATCCTCCAAATAGGTAAATTTTGGATGTTTCCTTGCTTTTCTTGAGTAATTTTAGGAACAAATATCTAGATATTTATGAGTCAATTCGTTCCTTTGACCCTTAGAACTTCATCAAGTTTCACTAATGCTGTTCCCATACTAGCAACTTGAGTTAGTATGGTCACTAACGCACCCTTAGGCTTGCAGACAAGCTTTATAAAGCAGGATGTCAGTGCATAGCCAGTGTTAGTGTGGAATCAAGGCTTTTGATTGTGGTCTTTGCTTCAGCTATCATGTCTTTCCCCTCTGAGTTGATGAGGAGGTCAATTTGTTGTCTAACATGGACGAGGAGGAAGAAGATGAGGTTTATTCCACTCAACTTTATGCTTTGGAAGTGAACATGGGAGGAGGACAACAAGATGAGGATGACTTGATTGAGCACCTACTCCAAAGTCCAACTCCTGTTTCATTACCACTAGAAGAAGAAGTAAGGGAAACCCAAAACAATCATCCAATTGACTTATGCTTGGCCGATTCCAACCCACTCCATGTCAAAACCATATAATTCGGCCTAGAGAAAACCTTCAAAATTAATCCATCCCTTTCTATTCTCGAAGAGGAGAAGCTATGCAACATGTTAAAAGAAAACTTAGAAACCTTTGCATGGAGTTACAAGGAAATGAAGGGAGTACACCCCTCAGTGTGTACTCACCATGTATACATCAAAGAAGGTTGCAAGCCGATTCAGCAACCATGAAGGAGGATGAATCTAGCTCTTAAAGATATAGTCAAAGAAGAACTGCAAAAACTGCTAGATGCAGGATTCATTTACCCTATCTTCGACAGTGGGTGGGTCTACCCTTTAGTGTTAGTTCCCAAGAAAAATGGTAAGTGGAGGATTTTTGTCGATTACACGGAGTTGAACAAAGCCACAAAGAAGGATCATTTTCCTCTACCCTTCATTTACCAAGTGCTAGACAGCCTGGTAGGGAAAAAGTTTTATTCTTTCCTAGATGGATTCAGCAGGTATGACCAAATCCAAATCTACCCAAAAGACCAGGATAAGACAACATTCACCTATTGTCAAGGTAATTTTTCCTATAGGGTCCTTCCTTTTGGCCTATGAAATGCTCCTGCCAATTTCTAGAGAGACGTCTTAAGTATTTTCACCGAATTAGTCCATGATGCAGTGGAAATTTATATGGATGATTTTACACCCTATGACTATGATTTTCAAGAAGCACTGACTAACCTAGGCAAAGTACTAAACAAATGCATTGAAATGAACCAGTCTCTCAGTCCTGAAAAATGTGAATTCTTAATGACTAAAGGGATTGTTATAGGTCATTCAATATCTCAGCAAGTACTGCAGGTGGACCCGAACAAAATAGCCATCATTGAAAGGGTCCCAGCTCCTCAAAAGTAGAGAGATGTTAGGAGTTTCTTAGGGTTAGCTGGATACTACCGAAGGTTCATAAAGGACTTCAGTAAGTTGGCCTCTCCTTTATTTGGGTTGTTGGCCAAATATTCTGATTTTATATGGTCAGAAATATATCAAGAGGCCTTAGACATTCTAAAGGGTAAGTTAACCACTGCACCAATTCTCCAAGGCCCAAACTGGGGCCTCCCCTTTCATATTCATGTGTTGAGGCCTCACAGAAAGCCATACGAGCAGCCCTAGCTCAGGTAGAGGAAAAACTACCTTATGCCATCTATTTTATCAGTAAGAACTTGTCAAAGGCTGAGCTAAATTATATAGTGAATGAAAAGGAACCCCTGGCTGTTGTGCATTCATTAAACAAATTCAGGCATTACATTACAGGCTATCAATCATTTGTGCATACTGACCATGCTGCAATCAAATATTTAATGAACAAACCAAATTTGAATGATCGAATTATAAGATGGTTGCTTTTATTATAGAAGGTTGATCTAACCATTGTTGATAAGCCTAGTAAGGAAAATGTGGTTGCAGACTCTTTATCTAGGGTAAATGTGACTAGAGGTGAAGAAGGAATGGTGGATGACCAATTACCAGATGAGCACTTGTTTTCTATTTCAATTCTCTCTCCATGGTTTGCTGATATAGCAAACTATTTGGTATTAGCATAGTTCCCACCAAACTTTCCCTCCAAAGAAAAGAGCAATATAGTGAGGAAAAGCGCCCCCTTCACCTGGATTGGGGACAATCTTTTCAAACTTGGCCTAGATCAAATCTTGAGAAGGTATGTAAGGGAAGAGGAAGGTTTTGACATCCTTTGGACTTGTCATGATGGGCCTTGTGGAGGTCACTTTGCAACAAAGAGGACAACATCCAAAGTGTTACAAGCAGGCTATTATTGGCCCACTCTTCCTCACAATGTGAAAAAGTACACTAGTTAGTGTGATCGGTGCCAGAGGATGGGAAGATGAAATGCCCCTACAACCTCAAGTGACTTTCGAGCCATTTGACAAGTGGGGCATGGACTTCATTGGGCCTATCAACCCTCCTTCAAAGTAAAAACAATAAATTATTGTGTGCATTGATTATCTGACTAAGTGGGCTGAAACCAATGAAATTAGGGCAGCCACAGAAGAGAAGGTGGCTGAGCTCCTAAGGGATAATGTACTCTACAAATTTGGATACCCTAGATAGCTATTCACGGACCAAGGAAGCTATTTTACCTCCAACATGATTGAAGAACTGCTTAGCCATCACAAAATCAAGCATAGGACCTCCACTCCCTATCATCCACAAGCTAATGGGCAAGTGGAGGTGACCAACAGGGCAGTGGAGGGCATCTCAACCAAGGTAGTGAGCAGCAACAGGAAGGATTGGGCAGAAAGACTAGTTGAGGCCACCTAGGCCTATAATACCATATGGAAGACCACCACTAGATTTACACCCTATGAGCTGGTCTATGGGAAGAATGCCTTGCTCTCCATTGCATTTGAATATAACACATTAAGGATGGTATCGCAACTAGATTTGGATCTCAGTCATGCACAGAAAGAGAGATTGTTCCAATTGAATGGGTTGGATGAATTCATAATGCAAGCCCTCCTACATACATAAATAGTTCAACTTTAGAGGAAGATCTGGAATGATAAACATATTAAGGAGAAGCAATTTCAGGAGGGCGATTGGGAATTGTTATATGATTCTAGGTATAAAGACTTCAAGGGCAAGCTAAGGACAAGATGGCTCAGACCTTATGTTGTGGAAAGATGTCATGATAATGGTTCAGTGCAAATCAGAACTATAGATGAAGAAGCCATTCCGTTGCTTGTTAATGGGCACCGATTGAAAATGTACAAGAGACCTTTATCAAAACAAGAGTTCATTGACAATATCAATAAAACAATGATGATGGTGGAGCAAGTTCCAGCTCCTCCCTCATCAAGTCACTAAAAAAGAAAAAAAGAAAAAAGAATAAGGACTCAGGTGAAAACCTCCATGAGGCACCTAAGTCCCATCTTTGGGTTGAAAACCTTGTGAGGTGGCCCAATGATGAAAAAAAAATAGAAAAAAGAATAAGAAGATCCCTGGGTGAAAACCTTCCTTGAGGCACCCATGGCAAACAACTAGGGTGAAAACCTCTCTGAGGCAGCCTAGTTGTTTTTCAAAAAAGAGAAGAAAAAAAGAGAGAAAAATATATAATTTTTATTTGCAGGTGGGTGAGAAAGACAGTTAAGGAGCAAAACAAGGATCCAAAGGAACCATGCTGTTGGGTAGTGGAGGCCCTGCGTAACAGTTTTGGGGCTCAAGGCCCACAATTTTGGGTAAGAGTATGGTAAAAGCTTCGCGAGGTGTGCGGAGCATGAATTGTAATGAGTCAAGTCAAAAGGGTTGTCCACCCAAAAATAATGTAAGAAAATAGAAAGTGATTCGGCCTACCCATGGTCCGCGGACCATGGAAATGTATAAATAGAGCAAGGCCCTATAGTTAGAAGGTAGTTCTTTAGTGTGTATCTAAATGTTATGGGTTTATGAAGGTAATATTCTCTCTCTGCATCTGTAAGTCCGAGTCAAGGGTGTTGGTAGGTAGATAGAGGCTCTGTAGCTGTGTGCACAGAGGCCTGGTAGAGTCCACAGCTGTGTGCATGGACCCCTGTAGCTGAGTGCACAGGGCGGATCTGGTTGTATTGACAAAAGATATTAATAAAGATAAGTTGTTTCTGAAATATCATGGATCTATTGTATTCTGGTTTATACATCTGTTATATGAGTTTATGTCTTTAAGAATTATGAATGCGCGCACTGGGTTTTATTGTTAAATGTTTGCTTAAAGACTATAAAAAGAAGACTAGATCTGTAATAATTTCATTAATAATAAAGTTCATCTACGTAGATCTACGCGAGAGCCTGATAGAAGTAAATAATGGTGTGAAGCTACAAAATGGTTCATGACCCCTCCAAACCACATCAAGACATCCCAAGGGTGCGAAAAGCTGGTTCCAGCACCCTCCTATACTACTTCGGGTGAGACATTAGTCTGTGTTCTACGGATTGTTGCCGAAAGGTCCGGTAGTGCGAGACATGTTCAGCTAAAACACTTTTAAACTTGGGTCAGGCCCCAACAAGCCAACAAATAGTTCCGTTGCTGGGACCAAGATCTTCCTAAGGGATGTCTGATGTTGGAACACTGGAACCCTACGAAGAAAGAGCTTGAATATTGGTTAGATCAGAAGATTCATGAGTTCGTGGTTCAGGAAAATAGAAATCCACGGATATCTGAGGAAAGGTGGTTGGATTGCTACATATACACAAAAATCCACAAGATCTTGTTCATGTCTTTCTTGACAGAGCTGTACAAGTGGATCGCAAGGCTAGCTGATAGTCAGGGAAGGTGCAGAGTGGATCATCCCATCGTGTGGACACCAGAGTTGGTGCATAGGCTGGAGGCATCTGAAGATAAAATTGCATGGGCAGTAGATCACTGCCTGGATCAAATAATAGGAGGGTTTATCACTGAATTCGCAATAGAAACAACTGTGAGTTACAGTGAGGTAGAAAGGCGCTTTCTCCAAGGATCGCAGGGTAAGTACATCAAATTGTTGAATACTTGGATTAAAATGTTGTTATGTGAAAAATGGGTTATGCGCATCCATTGATGTCTGGGGTAACAAGGAGCAGAAGAGGCTAATGAGGGATAGAAGGATTAGAAAACAGTGCTCTAATTTCACTTTCGCGAGAAAGCGAGGAGGAGATCGCAGGGTTCTCTCCGAGAAGCGCAGTCCAGTTGATAAAGAAGCGCATTCCACTGATACCACTACTGTCCATGCCATCACCTACTTCACCTACATCCAACCCATATTCACCTACCCCACCGCCGCCACCACCGATTTGGGATGGCGAGTGCGATCAAGCTGCCGATATTTAGAGGCGTAGGAAATGAGGAACCAAATCAGCTCTCATTCTTGGTAAAAGCTGTATGGGAAGCCCAAGGTGTAACAGATGAGAACATAAAAAAGGCATCTCTGGTTAGCGCGTTTCAGGACCACACGTTGACGTGGTAATAAAGTACTCGAGTGATCACCTGAATGTGGGAATAGCGGTGATCTAGGATGCATTGAACAAAGAATTTAGCCGGCCAAAATCCGAAACGCAATTGATCATCACGTTCAAGGAGATCGCGATGATACCTGGTGAAACCCCATGGGATCTAGATTAGAGATTGAAGAGTGCAATCCGCGAGGCTAACATGACACTGACGGATGTGCAACACTGCGCATGGTTTGTGGCATCTTTGACACCACATCTGAGGATGGAGCTATCACAACAAAAGATATCAACCCAAGCTGAAGCATTAGAGACAACGATGAGGTTGCATGAAATTCCAATATAGGATCTGGGGTTGGGAGTTCACCAAATCCATGTGCAATTACAAAACCTAACCTTAGAGATGCAAATTCTGAAACAAGATAAGGCACCCTGGTCAAAGGCGCGCATAGAGGTGTGGTGCATAAAATGTAAAGGCCAGGACCATGATAAGGATCATTGTTCGATATTCACGAACTATCTGATAGGAGGGGGCTAATGCCAATAAGACGAGAGGAACAAGTGGGGTCAAGCACGACACCTGCACTCTAGTGCATGATCTTCCAAGTGGGAGAAAAGCACACCATGGGCAACTTTCATCTATTGTAGAAATTTATACAACCCCCTCAGCAGCTATTTTGCAAATTTTATAGATCGATGGGCCATGACAAATGAAACTGTCGAAGTTATGAGTTTCTGATGGATTGGACACCTACTTATAGGATGCAAACTGAGGTGCCAGGTTAGGATCCAACTACAACAATAGTGTGGGGCGGATTCCAGGGATGCTGATGGGGATGAGGAGGAATGGGACCCAGACAAGGGTGGGGACAATTAATCTACTACAATTGTGGAGGACCTGGGCACTACATACGTGATTTCACGAACCCAACCAGAACATGTTGCCTGTACTATTACCAATTTGATCATGAAGTAGTAGATTGCCCCACTCTAATTGCACAGATGCAGGAATAAGGGGTGCTTTAGGCTACTCCCACTCAGAATTTCCAAATGATGAAAGCTGAACCGCGCGAGGAGGATCCTAACGTGAACACGATGCTCAGAAGTGGTTCAACTACCAGAGAAGATAAGGGAAACAACTTGAGGAGGATGCATGGGTTCACAAGGCCCCTACAAAGCAACCTGAATTTGATTTGGAATGAGTGAAGGAAACCTTTATGGAAGCAAAGAAGAGCTTCACGGAGGCTTCTACTTCAAGTAGTAAGGATCAACCTGAGCCAGAGATGGATACGTCTATGCTAACTACCTTTTTAGAAACATGCATGAAGCTACTATGGGAAACTAAAGCGGTGAAAGGATTGTAAGAGTTGATAACTAGGTGCACAGGATCGGGTGAACCATGCATGGTTCGGAAACTAGGAAAATATGCTTTGCGCACCGGTCGAGAAATGCGCTTGATAACCCAGATTGCTGACTAGGAGATGGATCAAGTCGTTTTTGACTTGGGGTCAGACGTGAATGTCCTACCTAAATATACACGGGAACCCATGGGCAGGCCCACATTACAGTGGTCTCCTATCCAATTATGGATGGCGAACCAACAGAAGATCTTGCCTATGGGGAGACTGCAAGGAGTTACAGTAGACATCGAAGGTGTAAGCTTACAAACCAATTTTGAGGTAATAGAAATTATGGATGACAGTAACCCATATCATGCATTGTTAGGGATAGACTGGGACATGGATATGAATGGATTCATCAACCTAAAGAAACAAAAAATGATATTCGAGAAAAATTCTGTCTACATAGTGGTTCTGCTGGACCCAACCGAAGGAGTGCACTACACTGAGCCTGTGTGTGATGAGGACAGTGACGATGAACTGGACTGTATCTACCAGATCATAGCACAAGAATAGGACTGGGTGAATCCGACAGCGGGCGAGAAAATCTCATGGGAACATGACAGTTCCTGCACATCGAACTCAAAGGAAGAGATTGAGTGATGGCAGCTCTGATTGCATGAGATAACAATGCTAAATTGCAATATGATGGTTAGATCACTACGCCGTGTAACGATAGAAGCAAGGGAGTGGTCAACTGATGAAGGTATAATGGAAATGGAGGTACCAGTTAACCAATGTGAAACGGCGAGTGCAAGACAAAAGCTACAAGGTGCGCAAGAGGGGGCACCATGCACGACAACTGCTCAAAGGTGGAGTACATGCCAAAAGACTAGGCGAAAATGGAATGGAAATAGGAGGCAAGTGCGTGCATGGTTTGGAGAAAAAAATGGGGTGAGCATCTATCCATAGTGTAGGGTGTAGGTGTATGTTGTGCAGACACCCAACCGAATAAAAATCACAAATATGAATTCACCACAGCGATCTAGTCCACTAGCTTTCCACGACAAAGTCAGCAGGAAAACAGGGGGAAGCACGAACAACGTCTGCCCGATAAAATGACCCACTGGGAAGCTATGGATACCAGGGATTTGATGGGCCTATAATAGGAGGGAGGTGAAGGTGAGCTTGTTAATAGTAAGACAGGAGGAAGCCCAGAATAGGCGCAGTAGCAACAGGCCTCACGACATCAATGAAGTATGGGCGCGGCTGAGAAAGAAAAGCACGCTAGTAGGGGACGGAATCAGCAAGATGGAAAGTGGCGATGCACACGTGGGCCGCGTGAATCTACACATTAGGGAACCAGGCCTGGCCAGGTCTACTGCAGGACTAGAATGAGTCGCGACCCTGCTATCATGGCTGCGATCGCACCCATGGAAGAATATACCCCACATAAAAGCACATGAAGAGATAACGAATACAAAGGCACTCGAAAGGTGCCCGCATCCAGGGCTAGTAGGAAATATGGGATCTTGCACCTGGGGTGTGACCACCTGACTAGCTATGGAAAGCACAATCTCAGCTCCCCAAGTAGTTGAAAGAAGGAGTGGGACTATAAACAAGTCTGCGGGAGGCTAGCGTGGAAAGCAGGTTCCGTGCAGAGTCATTTGGTCCGCAAAATCATGGCTGTGCCACAGGGGTTGCGCTGCTACGTGGAGAGGTTGAGAGGTAACCATTAACCCTACTATTCCTGACAAGAAATTTGAGGTACGATAGGGAGGAGCAGATGGCGGGCCATTAAGATAGGAGTTCCAAGCTAGATATGAAGAGATCTGTCGCCTAGATGTTATTGATGAACTGGAAGTGGAGGGAAGGGATCCATTCAAAATTACATGTTCCAATAAAAACCTGTGGCCAACACTGGGATATCTGAGATTTGAACCAGTAAAGACCAGCAAACACTCGGCTACCAGGCATCCCATGAGTACCATGGTAAGAACCCAAACACAGTTTGTGGAAGAGCTATATCCAACCCAAGAGGAGCTAGATGAAGTAGTTGTGGCTCTCGAGGTTCCAAAGTCTCCACGCACACCGCGGAATTGGAAAAACAAGAAGATGATGGGGCCAGTCAGGGTATCACTAAGATTCAGTAAGTTATCAGTAGTTGAAAAGGGCAAAGCGATCACCACCGAACTCGAGGAGCTCAACAAAGATTTGCAAGCCTTGATTGCTCAGATTGAAGCACAGAATGAGGACGAAGAGGATGCTTTCCAAATCCCTTCATGACCCCCATATTTCTCTCCATGGAACGGGACGGCTAAGATAACAAAGGACCTAGATGCTGTGAAGAGTACACTCCAGACCTCGCTTCTTCCGGATGAGATAAGGTTTGATGGTTTACTGCTGGGTTGAGTACTGAGTATCAAGTTCGAAGAGTGGGATCTTGCAGACAATGAAAAGTTCCCCCAATTGGCCGAAGACAAGCTACTACCGCGGAAGTGGTTACTGGATGTGGAAGTGGTTAATCTGAGGTGGATACCCCACTATCACCACGCGGCCATCACCATTTTTGTTATCTAACAATTACTATGTCTAGTACATCATGGGTATCTCTCGTTGGAGGAGATGATTCCTATCACAACTGATTTAGTAGACCGGATTACCCACCTGCCTATTAAAGGGAATGACCCCACAAACATAGCCGGAACAAGTAGCAATGTGGGTCTCACAGAAGCAATGAAGGCTAAATATAAGTTGGAGAAGCGAAAGCATGGGTATGTAATAGAAAGCATCAAAGACCGAGGGGTGTGAGTTGCCACCCAGCTACTAGCCAGTAAACTAATGAGGAAATGCCGTGCAGATGAGGTGCTAACTCCTGTCATTGTGCTTATGGAGCAGTGTGTAGAAGGGGTTCAGTTCAACTGGGTGAAGTTGTTATGCGATGAATTTTTGACAAATTGTAAGGAAGCACAGGAAAAAGGTAAGATGTTTCACTATGCACGGTTGCTACTATCAATCCTTCTGGTTGTAGGAGAACTGCCACAGGGTAGCCAGTTTCCTAGCATTGAGAACAACCTACCTGAAGTGGTGCGGTATACCTCACTCTGGGATATAAAGGACGTCACAAGGGTTCGTGAGATTAAGGTCTTTTGGATCTTCATGGAAGCGAGTATCTGAACATGGATCACTCGCAGACCACAGATGTTCACAATAGTATACAACAATTTGCAAAGCACGGCCAAGTTCAAAGCGAACATGCATAACCTATATATCTGGGTGCGGAAGGATCCAAATCGAACATGGGTCAAGCTTCCGTTCATTGAAATGAACGATGCAATTTATGAGGTATTGGCAACATGGCCTCCGGAGTGGTGCACCTTGGACAAGGCCGCTTTAGACAGAATGGCATCATAGCAGTGAAAGAAGGAAATCTAGCTGCGACTCACTAAATTGGCGGAAAGGACACGTTAGGGACAAAAGGCAGCTTTGCAGCAGGAGGCAACCAAGGAAGTCATAGCCGAGGAGATCATGGAAGATCAGGAAATGTCCTCGGAACAGGACATGCAGAGGGAAACAGAGACACAGGAATGCACAGACCGTCCCACAGAATCGACCCAAGCCAAGAGGTCGCACAGCAAGGAATCACCACATACACGCAAAAAGTCAAAGACAACAAAGACTTTGGAGAAAGAGTTTCTTGACAACAGCAAACCGGTGCACAATGTCACTACAGGTGTGTTGGAGGAACTAATGACAGAGCAGATAATTGTGTTGGGGGAGATCAAAGTGTAGTTGCAGGCATTACAGGTGTGACCCCCGGGCAGGATGATCCTAAACCTAGCAGAGGACACAGTCGCAGCCGAGCAGATGGTGTGCACCCACACAATGAACACTTTAGCGTTGCCAGCAGGCGTTGTCCTAACCGAAACCAAAGGTAACATCCGTGGTTGGGGGTTGAATATGGCCCCCCTTCCTAGAGAAACCCTATACCAACTACAAGATGGGGTAATCGTTGAACTTCGTGCCAGGGATGGCCACGCCCTCCAAACATTAATGGAGCACAAGGAAAATCTAGAGCAGGTTAGTCTACAGTGTGATGACTTGGTCGCACATAACCAGGAAGTGAAACAGGCCATGGCGGAGGCTTGCAGCATGGTACTGGAGCTAGCTATCCCAGTGGAACTTCCAACAGCTGACAAGATGCATCACATGGCCGCAAGATTCCGTACGGCCCAAGAGGAGGCCACGAAGGCTCAGTGGGAATTAAATTTACAAATTACAGAGCTAATATTTAAGGCACAGCCACCCACACCACCAAAAGTTCAAGAGAAACGCTACAGTGCAATCCAAGCAGGGTTGGAAGTGATAAAGCGCGCTATCCAAGATTCCTTAGGCTTGTTAAATCAGTCCCTCCTTATGCTCACATCCCTTAAGGAAGACCCAACACTACAGCAAGTTGAGACAGAAGCGCGAGAGTTCTAGTAGGGTTATGATATAGTTCGGGGGACTGCGCAGACAGTCGGTATGACACAACAATTGGCCAAAATGAGGGAGGCCCAGGCTCTCAAGGCACAAGTTGATGCCGCTCGACAAAAGGAAGCAATGTTTAAAGAACGCATCCAGCCCTGGCTTGATGAGGCATTCATGGTCTCCACCACCATCGAGGGAAAGTTAGCACACATGCAAGTAGTCTATGAACTTGGACAAGCAACTGCAACGGCTATAGATGCAACAATGGCTCTGGTGGAACAGGTATAATAGATGGCAGAAGATTTTGTTGCAAGTGTAAGCGAAGCATAGAAATTGTTGAATGACCTCCACGCGAAGATCACCACACCAGCCGAGTGACTTGGGATGAGTCATGATGATTGTGTTGGCGGCCTGTTGGGTCGCAGAGGCCCCATGTAATGGTTTTTGGGCTCAAAGCCCACAATTTTGGGTAAGATTATGGTAAAAGCTCCGCGAGGTGTGCAGAGCACGAACTGTAATGAGTCCAGTAAAAAGGGTTATCCACCCAAAAATAATGTAAGAAAATAGAAAGTTAGTCGGCCTACCCATGGTCCGTGGACAATGGAAATGTATAAATAGAGCAAGGCCCTATAGTTAGAAGGTAGTTCTTTAGTGTGGATCTGAATGTTATGGGTTTATGAAGGAAATATTCTCTCTCTACATCTATAAGTCCAAGTCAAGGGTTTTGGCAAGTAGATAGAGGCTCTGTAGCTATGTGTGCAGAGGCCTGGTAGAGTCCACAGCTATGTGCAGACCCCTGCAGCTGAGGGCGCAGGGTGGATCTGGTTGTACTGATGGAAGATATTAATAAAGATAAGTTGTTTCTGAAATATCGCGGATCTATTGTATTCTAGTTTATACATCTGTTATATGATTTTATATCTTTAATAATTATGAATGTGCACACCAAGTTTTATTGTTAAATTTTTGCTTAAATATTGTAAAAAGAAGATTAGATCTGTAATAATTTCATTAATAAGAAAGTGCGTCTACAGGGATCTACGCGAGAGCCCGATAGCAGTACAAAGTGGCGTGAAGCTGCAGAATGGTTCGCAACTCCTCCAGATCACATCAAGACATCCCAAGGGTGTGGAAACCTATTTCCAGCACCCTCCCATACTATCTCGGGTGAGACTCCAGTCCGCGCTCCGTGGATTGTTGCCGAAAGGGCCAGTAGTGCGGGATTTTGTTCGGATAAATCACTTCTAAACCTGGGTCACGCCCTAACAAGGAAATACCTGCCTCACACATATTCATCTCCTCCACTCCTTACTGTTAACACCCAGGTTGTTCCCTATGACTCCCAAGGGAATACGGCCAGGGTAACGACTAACCAATCTTTGGATTACAGTGCCTAGCCACACTGTAATCAGAGAGGGCTCTCTCTTTATAATTTGTCTCTGTTCTGAAATGATTTTAGGCTAGCTATTATGCTCAGGTTTTGGTTTATGTTTTGGTTGAAGGATTTCTTTCTGTATCTGAAATGTGCAATCTACAAATGATATTATTTCATTGGGCAATGGAGTCTTTGGCTACAAGTGTCTAGGAGCCTTGAGATGATTTGCTGAAGTTACAGGGCCAGTTGGATACTTCATATAACAAAATTTAAATTATGATAGTGACATGTGAACAACCAGTGAAAAGCATTCATGAATTTTTCACTAAGCTGGGTGTGAGAAAGAGATAGTTGCCTCAGGAGCAAACTTGAATTCCTGAAATATCTATCACAGAGAAAGATATAGCTTGAAAGTGTAGCAATTAAGAATTACACCTTATTTACTCTATCTGAAGAAAAAATACATAACAACTTAGATTGAGTTCAAGGTAATCTGCGATTAAATCCTGGAACTATTCTTTTACTTTGCCATTAAGTGTAAAACATGCAAACATGAAAGAGAACAAAAGACTCGAAAAACATTTAACGCAGAGGTTTAAAGAAGACTTATTGTGCTATGAAACATGCGGGAATCCTGTAACATTCAGCCAGCCATCACAGTGCGTCAAGGAACACAAAGCTTTGGAAATTCCATCCAACTTTTGTATTATTTCTCTGAGAATTACACAGCAACTGTAGTATAGAAATGAAATCAACAACAACCCTTGCAATCTCATGCGAAGGGGACTTTATAGGAATTCTTATACAAAATATCTCAGGCATTGAGTCATCTGAGAGAGAAAATATCTTCATAAATTCGCACAGAAAGTAGAAAATAAGTTATTACAACTTTGAATGCAGCATAAATGCTCTTTAAGTTTGTCAGAGGATAATTTTGACCTTTGGAGCTCAGGGAGTCGGTTGAGCCGCTCTGCTTTAATGCTGGAGAACGCGTCTTTATGTTTGCTGCGCTGTATTTTCTCGGGTTTGCCACCTGTGACTGTGATTGCTGCTGTGGCGACCGAATAACCCTGCTGAGTTGGCTCAGCCGTTTATCTTTGCTCTGTATGCTTATCTATCAAAATTCTGCCCGTGTATGACTTACTTATAAACTGGAAAAAATTAACATTTACAGGTTCTGGCCTGATAATATTATCTGTGTCAAATTCTTCCAGACTTCCTGTGTGGGCAATTGGTGCTTCACAATTGCCTCTATGGTTTCATCTGCTTCTGTATACTTAAAAAAATTTGGAGGGACATCAAACAGATGATTGATCTCATTCATAATAAAAAATAGGTTGTCCACCCTATTGTATAGAGTTTGCCCTGATGCTGGCCCTGATTCTGCTGAAGTGCTGGGCTGTCTTGCAATTTGTCCTGCAGCATAGGCATCAACCCTCTTAGTGTAGTTTTCAAGGGTAAGCAGTCTTCCTACACTGCTTAATATGCTGGGGAGGCCTCTGTTCTGTAATGCCTGAAATCTGTCCATGAACTTGTTGATTTCAGTCTGCATATCCTGGGTTCTTCTTTCCAATGTTCCAACCAGGTTTCGCAGTGTCAGGACCCTTTTAACCATTGAGATTGTCTCAGTCCTGTGAGCAATTCCCATGGTGGCTAGCTGAGAACTTGTCCTGTTATTTAAAATATTGATCATTCTGGTGGCAGCATCAGGCATGTTGCCAAGGCTTGCTCTAGCTCTGTGTATTTCCCTGTTTGCCTTTGCAATGAGTACTGATTGTTCATCTATAGTCTCAATGTACTGCCACTGATTGGTGATAGACTGGCCAATATTGGCCCAAAGGACTGCTTTCAGCTCTGCTGTCACCTTTTCTAGTGTGAGCTCCTTCTCAAGCTCAGTTATCCTCTTCTTTAGAGCTTTTATTTCTCGTTCATTTTCAGCTGCATTCTGTTTGCTCTTATCATATCTCTCATTTACTTTAGCCAAAGATTCTTTGGCTGAATTGAGCTCCAACATTTGAGCTTCCAGGACTTGAATTTCATTTTGTAGCTTCTGCATATCCAGACTATGAGTCTGCTCTGTTGTTGGTGCAGTTGTTGATGTAGTTGGTGCTATAGGCCCTGTTTGCTGAGAAGGAGGTGCAGTTATTGGAGGAGCTTCCTCAAGATTGATTATTTCAGGAGGAGGCTGGGAGGTTTGACCCTCTTCTTTTTGCTTCAATGTTGCCTGTAGTGCTGCCTTTGCAGCTTCTGATTCTCCTAGTTTGTCTTGAGTTCGGATTAGCTCCTTGTATAGAGATATCAACAGGGTTGTGGCCTCTTGATCATGCCTTTGCTGGGCCACCTCATCTGTTTGAGGGTGGATTGTGGCAGGGAGTTTGATCTTTCTCCTCAAGGCTGCCATGTCAGCATCCCTCAACTTCAATACCTCTTGTATCCCTTTGATATCTTTGGGATCATGTCCAATCTCAATGATTATGTCTTCCAAGGACCTTATTCTGTTGTCCTTTGCCTGGGATGATGCCCTCTCCAACTCCAGTTGAGAGGCTGTATTGTTAAGGCTATTTTGTAGCCTATGATTATCCAAGGTTTGGTCTTCCAGGGAAGCATAGACCATCTCACCCGTTTGCTTGTGCAGTTCTATCTTGTCCATTGGGTGGATATCCTTGGCAAGGACTTCCAAGTTAGTCCTCAAATAATCAGAGGCAGATTGGGGCTGTACTGCTGTTGGCATGAAATGACTCATGATCATTTTGCCTTCCTGCACATCATATGCAGCCATGAGTCTTTGCTGATTGGTGAGAGCCAAGTTTAGCAGATGGTTGTACAGCTGTCTCTTGATGGGCTCATTTCTCATCTTAATATCGATGAATTGTTGTTTAATACTAGGCCCACCTTCCCTTTGCTGCCTAGAGGAACTCACTTCTCCTCCCATTGCTCTATCCTGTTCCTGTTGAAAGGAGCTTGCTGATGTTTCCCTACTGGGTGGGCCCATACCCAAAGGCTGCCTTATTGGCATCTCTTCCTCTGAAAGAGGATTGATTCTTTGCCTCTTCTCTCCATGAGTTGCTGATGTTGTAAGGGGAGTTTCTCTGTTCCTTTTCCTGCTTGTGTCCTCCTTTTGTGGAGTCTGGAGGATTGTTGCATCAGGTGAAACCTCTTGCCCTGGAGGTATATTTTGTTCAGTGGTCTTGGGGTTTTCCACTGTTTCTTCTTGCTGGGCAGGCTGTTCCTGCCTTTGTTCTTGTTGTTGTTGCTGCTCCTCTTGCTGCTGCCCTTCTTGCTGCTGTTCCATCTCTTCTTGTTGCTCCAGCAATGTTTCCACTTGTTCTTTTGTCAAAGGAGGTGGCTGTTCCACCTGCTTTTCTTTGCCTTTGCTGGTTGTCTGTGCAGTATTCCCGGCAGCTTGATGTTGCGTTGTTGAGGACGAGGCAGCTGCTCCAAGTTGTTTTTTGTATGAGAGGGGAACCTGTCCACAAGTTTCTAAGTCAGCTTCCTTTTGAATATTTCTAGCCTCTCTCTCTAGCAGCTCCTCACTAGTAATTTCTTCTTCTAGGGTACCTTCTTCCCAGCTCAATTTATTGGCATACTGCTCAATCTCAGGCTGCCTTACGTGTGAATAGCTGCCCAATTTGTATTTTATTCTTCTGAGTGAGACAAAGTGATTGGGATCATAGGGTATCCATTCAAAGCTAGTTTGCAGTTTGAGGGCCTCTAGGATACTGTTTGCCTCTTTCCACCCCTCCTCCTTTCTGTTGTATAGGAAAGGGCCCAGCTGGCTCCTTACCTTCAGCTGTGCCTTCTTGTTCTTGCTATGAAAGTGGAGGTAGTCGGCATTCCCAAATTGCCTGAAATATTCTAAGGCAAAAAGCCTCATGGGGACATACCTTGGCAACCTAAAAGGCTTCAACTCACAGCCATATACTCTGATGACTGTGTGGTCTTAGTAGAGGTACCAATTACCAATGTTGTAGGTTTTGCTCAGGTGGAGAATTCTCCTCATGTCATCAGTTAACCTTGGAGGAGGAACACCATCCAATACTGTCATGGCTGGATGAATGAATAAATCTATGAACTTAGAGTATGTGTATGGTGATACAGAGGCACAATGAAAAACAGAGGTCCAAAACACAACTGACCTTGGATTCCCCTGGGCATTGACTTGTTTCAAGGGAATAGAGAAGCTGGCTGGCTGATAAAACAAGAATAGGTGGTATATGTATGAAGTATACCTGAACAGTCTTTCCCTCTTCAAGTTCAAGAGCTGGTCATGGATCTTATCTGCAATGTATGTGGCATAGTGATAATGTACAGCTGGAGGCTTTCCAGGAGAGAATATAGACAGCGTTGCCATTATGATTTCATCCACATCCTCCATTCCCTTGAACCCTAGGACGTAGCTGATCAAATCTACTAGCATTCTGCCCAATTCATTCAAGTAATGATATCCAATAGGAGAAGTTCTGATGGCTTCAGAGCCTGACTGTACAAATAGCTGGTTGATTTTGATGACTTGGTCATTTGACAACTTATTCCCCTTCTTTATCAAGTTCTGCATGTGGAGGGGGGTCAATGGTCTTGCTGTGTGGAAATGCAGCATCTCATTTATGCTCTCTGGGGTGATATGGAACAGAATTGAGCCTGTAGGGTTGAGGACAGCTCTTTGGCCTGGATCATAGCACTCCTGGCATCTATAGATCAACTCTGGCATAGGATTTACCTGGGGGAGGTTGTACATGGGCAAGTTTGAGTCCCAAATCCCTAGGATGTCAGCTCCACTAAGGTGCTGGGCTTTCAACTCATTCAGCATCTGGATATTATATTTGGAGCCTAATGGAAACCAGTCTAGCATTTGATAATCCATATCTCCCAGGGCTTTCCATTCTAATTCCTGGTGAGGGGCATTGAGAGGCTTGATATTCAGTGCAATTGGAGTCTCCATGGTCTATTCAGTTTCTGTCTTGCAGGTGAATTAGTTCAAGTGAGTAGTACAGCACAGAGGTGACCTTTTGCAATGCAACTGTGAATTATAGGGACTAGAGGGTGGAGTGGACACGCAGCAATTGAAATACTGCTCGGATTTATGAATAAGACCAATGTCTGGTCTCCCTCTGTCTTCTATGGCAGGTTTAAATAGCTTGACCAACTGTCTCACGTTTGCGCGAGCAGTTTACAGTTTTCGACCAAAACTCGGGAAATGAAGGCTTAGTCGGTGGTTTCAAGGTTGCAGTTGCAATTTAGAAGTGTTGCAGAGGAAAACTATCGGTGAAATAATGAGTTTCAGTGTTCTTTAAGCGTTCCGAGCAATTTACAGTGAATTTAGGCGTATGGAGGATGAACTATGAAAAATACCTGGCTAGCCGCGAACAGAGGTCGTAACTGTGGGTTGAATTGGTGCTCTGGAGGTCTTCAGGTCGTCTCCCGTAGGTGGCACAGTTCAGGACGTGAAATAGCATGCAGAGGAAATAATAGCAAATGAGCGAAAAGTATGAAAAAACGCGTTTTTTTGGCTAAAAATGGGCTTTTTTGCAATTTGGCGCTTTTTCTGTGATGACGTCCGCATGAAGTCATCGGATGAGGTGGCGGGCTGCCATTGGTCCACGGGGTAATGAGGTGGCAGGCACGTTGGCACAGATGCGGACGAAAGTGTGATGCGGTGGCAGGCACGGTGATGACGTGGGGATGGCGCTGGACCCGCAAACCGGGTGGTGAATGACCTAACGGTTACGGTTTAGCCCTAACCATTGCGGTTTCTCGGGGCGGTTATGATACGGCCCCGCACTTGTCAGAGGTTGCTCCGAGAGCCCTCAATGGGCGACGCGTGGCCGCGCCTTGACGTAACGCAACGTCACTTTCCCGGGCGCTAAACCTTTGTCGCGGGGACCGTTCCGATATCCATAAGGACCGTCGGATCTCTTGGATCTGATCCGACGGTGGACGGGATGATGACATGATAAGTGGATACGGCCACGGGCGGAGGGATAAATATATATTTTTTTAATGTTTTTTCAATATATTCCGAAAAATTGAATATATGCACAAACTTTGGTTAAGCAGCGGAAAGTGGGTTTTTCAGGGTTTTTTGGTAGTTTCAAAGGGGTTTCATGGATAAAGGGGTTTTGTAGGGTTTTCCGATGCGCAATAAGGTAGCCCCAATACTTTGGATAAGAGAATGAAGTGGGTATTTAGGGGTTATTTTTGTGAATGAAGTGGGTATAGGCAAAACCAGGTCATTTGTGAGGCTCTTTTATCAAATGAAGCTTTCCAAAGGGCCAAATGAATTGAGAGGAGGGGAGGGGGTTAGGGTTAGGTTCATCAAAATGACCAGATGCCATTTGATTCCTGATAGAGAACTTATTGGCTATAATGCCAAAGGGAGGGATATTTATACAAATTTTGGGGTTTATACACCATGGTGTTAATACTAGTAGGGGAAAGGTAATGTAGGGGGTTTACATAGTAGTGTTAGAGTTAATATGGATGAAGGGGTAAATGGAGGGGAAACCACTAAGCTTATTTGAAACTCACTTAGTTTAGAGAGTAGATAAAAATGAAAAGAGTTTAGACAAGAAATGTGGCTTTTGAATGAACCAGGACCATCATAAAACTTTAGAAATTTCTCATCAATCTCCATGGATGAAAGGGTGTTAGTAATAAGAGGGGAGGGGAATTTCGGGGAATTAGACATGCTCCTTTGCCTTGCTTTTCTTATTTGACCAACAAGATTCAATCTGGAATGAGTACCACTTCTGCAACCCCATCTACTTACCCAGCTACTGTGCCTAACATTTTTTATTTCTTCTTGGAGGGTGCACTTGGACTTGCAGACCCTTACTTGCCTTTTCTTTTGTTTGGCTTTTTCTTTTGTTTTTTCTATCTACTTCTGCCCTTATTTCTTCCAAGGTCCCAGATTAAGCTGTTGGGGGCCTTCTTTTTTCTACCTGAACTACTTTGTCTGCCAAGATTAGACAGTTTGGACAGACTTCCTTCTCTATTCTACAACAGAAAATTCAAACATGGCATGATCCAGATTATACTGTTGAATCATCCATCAAAATTTGGAACCATGTTGAGCTCTTTTCCTACCTTGTCTCCTTCAGGAAATATGGGATCTTTGCATAGCCAAAGCAGAGCATATTTGAAACTTCTCTTGCCAATCATGAAATATGAAACCTATTGGTATAGGTAGCTAACAGTGGCTCCACATGGGGATGGTGTTTCATTTGAAAGACCAAGAACAGCAGGTCAGATTGCCTTGCTCCTTGGTTGCTCTTGCCCCTTTTGTAGTTTGCTGCTTTGAAGTGCCAAAATTGTGTGCTTATCTTCTTGGTAGACCTCTGATTCTATTTACCTTTTGCTGACAGTCAATAAACTTGGAAAACTGCATTTTTACAATCTAAACAGAATATAATATATACATCTGCATATGTACAAGGGAACCTCAGGCTGCACTTATGGGTGATATTCAAAATAGTGCTTCAGCATCCTGCCATTCACAGGACCTTCATCCAAATCAGTTTCATTGAGACTCTTAAGGAAGTAAGTGTTGTTTCCTTGTACTGCTTGGACAGAAAATGGTCCTCTCCAAAGGGAATCAAATTTTCCATGTTTTCCCTTCTCCTCTCTTCTTGCATCCCACTTGAGGACTTTATCCCCAACATTAAAATCTTCTACGTTGGTTCTTTTATCAAAGGCCTTCTTTAATTTCTCTTGTAATACTTGCACTCTACTGAAAACTTGGTCCCTAGTTTGCTGCAAATAAATTATCTGATTGATCCTTCTTTGCATATCATTTGGTTCTGCTTGGCTTTCTTGAAGAAGCTTCATAACAGGCACTCCTAGTGAGGAGGGAAATTTGGCTTCTAGTCCATAAACCAACTCATATGGGCTGGTACCAATTGATCTTTTTGTTGTTAGTCTATCTGCCCATAAGGCATTGACTAGTTTCTTGTGCCAGTTCTTTTTGTTCTCTTCCAGCACCTTCTTTATGATGTTCACCAGGCTTTTGTTTGATGATTCAGCAAGGCCATTTCCTTGGGGATAGTATGCAGTAGAATGGCCCAAAGTAATGTGAAATTTGTGGCAGAAGTTCACCATTTTCTTGGATCTAAAAGCAGCAACATTGTCTGTTATTATTTTGTCAGGACAGCCAAATCTAGCCAGTATGTTGTTCTCTAAGAACTGAATGATTATTGAATCATTTGCTTGTCTACATGGGGCAGCTTCAATCCACTTGGTGAAGTAGTCTGTTGCTGTTAGAATCCATCTGTGCTGTCCTAAAGATGAGGGATGAATTTCCCCAATGAAGTCCAAACCCCATTGTTGAAAAGGTCTTTCTGTTGCTATAGGTCTTAAAGGAAGTGGCAGCAACTGCCTCTTTCCCTCAAACACTTGACATTTATGACATGAGGTGGTGAATTTCTTAACATCAGAGAACATGGTGGGCCAGTAGTACCCAGCCCTTAGTATTTTATCCACAGTGGACTTCCAGTACAAGTGTCCACCACAGTCTCCTACATGAAACTCTTGCATGATATTGTTAGTTTCATTTTCCATTAAACAGTGCAGCAATATACCTTCATGGTTTTTCCAAAGCAAATTGCCATCCATTACACAAAATCTTGATGTTTTCATTTTTAAGAACCTACACTTAGTTTTGGACAGTCCTGGGGGAGCACACAGGTTTTGTAAGACATAACAAATATCAGAGTACCAAGGAGATTTTTCAAAGGCTACATTGATCTTTGGAGTCGCCAGCTCTGTTTCACTGTCCAGCTGATTGATATCTAGGGCTTGGAAATTTGCTTCTGTCATTAGCTTGGCCAGACCTTGCCCTTTTATTAGCTTTGTGGGTTTTATTTCAATGTCAAATTCCAAGATGTCGGCAATCCATTTTCCTCTTCTGCCCTCTAGGTTTTCTTGAGTGAGAATGTCTTTGACAATAGGACTTGGAACATATGCTTTAACATGGGAATAAAGGATATAAATCCTAAAGTCTTTAATTGCTTTGACTAAAGCATAAGCTTGCTTTTCCATGATTTGATACTTCAAAGGTGCATCTCTGAGGGCTTTGCTAAAGAAAGCAATAGGCTTCTCATTTCCTTGGTCATCCTTTTGTAATAAAACAACAGCAATAGTATGTTGGGAGGCAAAAGAGAAAATGATAAATTCTCTGTCGAATTGAGGATTGGTCAAGACTGGGGTTTGGGTAAGGGCCAATTTTATACTTTCAAATGCTTGATTGGCTTCAATAGTCCACTTCACTTTTGAATCCTTTTTCAGCATGTTATTTAATAATCTGATTAGCTCTGCTAGGTTTGGGATAAACCTTCTCAAGAAATTGATTTGTCCCAAGAATCCTTGTAATTCTTTGACATTCCTTGGGTGAGGCATTTGCAGGATAGCTTGTATCCTATCTGGGTCAATTCTAATGCCATCTTTTGAGATGATGTGTCCTAAGAGCTTGCCTTCTTCTAAACCAAATAATGATTTCTTAGGATTCAAGGAAATTCCATATTTCCTGCATTTTAGGAAAATCTGTCTCAAATGTTTGAGATGTTCTTGGTCAGATTTTGAAAAAGGTGTGAGATCATCTAAGTAAATGACTAAAAAGTCATGAATCTCTTTGGAAAAAGCAATGTCCATTGCTCTTTGAAAAGTTGCCCCTGCATTTTTCAATCCAAAAGGCATCTTTATATATTTGAAAGTTCCCCATGGGGTTGTAAATGCAGTTTTGTCTTGGTCATAAGGGTGTACCAGAATTTGGTTAAAGCCTGAGAATCCATCCAGTAATGAAATCCTTGAGGCCCCCACCACTCTTTGGAGAATGTGATCCATTTTGGGTAAGGGATAGTTGTCTTTGAGGGATACTTGGTTCAGATTCCTTAAGTCCACACACAGCCTAATTTCACCGGTCTTCTTTCTTGTAGGGACTAAATTGGAGATCCATTCAGAGAATCTGATTGGTGTTATGATGCCTGCTTTGAACATTTTTTGTACCTCTTGTTCCATTGCTGGGAGAAGCATAGGATTGATTCTCCTCAGTTTTTGTTTGAAGGGCTTTTGATCAGGCTTGAGAGGGATAGTATGCTGGATAAGAGAGGTGTCATAGGACTTTAGGTCCTCATAACTCCATGCAAAGACATCCTGGAACTCTTTAAAGAGGTCAATGTATTTAGGCTTTTGATCAGGGGGCAAAGATGCAGACAATTTAATTATTTTGGGTTTGTCGATTGTACCTATGTTGCATTCTTCAATGGCTGCGTTCAGGGGCTGCATTTTTGGTTTTCTGGGAATATCATTTGAACCAAAGATGTCCTCTAGGGGAGTTAGGCCTGTTGGTAGAAAATTGTCTTTCAGCTCTATGATTTCAGTTTCAGCATTGGCCACTTCCTCACAATCGATTGATTGAATTTGCTGAATGCTGTCCTTGTTGAAAATAGTTGGATTTAACATTTGTTTTGCGGTTCTAGGTGATATTGGCTGAGTAATCTTTTGAAACTGTATTTGTGATTGACTTGCTCTGTCAAGTATTTGTGATTGACTTGCTGACTCAAGTATTTGTGATTGACTTGCTGACTCAAGTATTTGTGATTGACTTGCTGACTCAAGTATTTGTGATTGACTTGCTCTGTCAGTGTCAATATTTAATCCTGCGAACTCTTGTTGTAAGGTTAAAAAATATCATCCTCAAATACTTGCCAATCTTTGACATTGTTTGGAATGGAGGGTCTGTGTTTTATTTCAGCTGTAAAACAGTTGTTGGGTTCCAATGGTAATTTTCAAGTGCTAGCAAATGTTTCCAAACTATGTGCATGGAGATTGTGGCTCCTTGAAATTTTTGTGATTAGGAACTCAGAGAAGGTGTCCAGTAGTTCAAGTACAGCAGACCTATAAGACCTCAATCTTTTGTCATTGGTGACAAAATTTCCTTTTACTTGTTGAATCACTAGATCAGAATCTCCCATGATTGAAACCCTGGCAGCTTGTAAGAACTTTACTAACTTGAGGCCTAGTAAAAGAGCTTCATATTCTGCCATGTTGTTAGTACATCTGAAATTCAATCTATAAGCTCTGCCCTCTGCATGACTATTTTCTTTATTGTGTACCCAAACTCTAGCTCCTGCCCCTAACTTGTTGACTGAGCCATCAAATTCAAGGAACCATAGAATATCCTGGTGGAAAGGAGATTTGATGATATGTTCGTGGGCTGGTAATGTGAGCAACAATTGTGGTTTTTTCTCTAGCTTGTCTTCTAGGACGGTCTCAGCATTTGATTGGATGTTCTGGACAACTAGGGCAGTAGCAACATCTGGTGTTTGATTGGCTGTTGTTTCATGGGTGATAATACTTTCATTTGCATCTTCCTCTTGTATGAATATCTTGGTTTCAACCTCACTTTTTTGGGGAGTTGTGGTGTCATTGAAAAGAATGTATGAGTCTATGTCCGAATGGATAGCATATATGGGAAATTTTTTAGGCTTTTCTTCACTGCTGACCATGTATTTCATTAGCGTTTC
This sequence comes from Pinus tabuliformis, assembly GCA_031772625.1. NCBI lineage: Eukaryota > Viridiplantae > Streptophyta > Pinopsida > Pinales > Pinaceae > Pinus > Pinus tabuliformis. Next base: position 1,885,835,708 of record CM062818.1, on the reverse strand, counting down.
TCTGTACAGTCTTTTTGGTTGCCCAAAGACAGAGATGGTGGCATATGACATGTCTAATTGTAGGGGACCTTGGAGTTTGGCTCCCCATGATCTTGATAACAGCATCCCATACTTAGGTGGGATATCAGCAACTACCACATCCATTAGGATTGTCTTGTTTGGGTATTGAACTAGAGACACACATAAGTCCTTTATGAGACCTAGACATTTGACTTGGCTGGAGTCAAAGGAAAACAGATCCTTATATGGTCGTGTTATGTCCAAATTCAATCTTTCCATGACTGCTTTTGGCATGAGGTTGTGAGAAGCACCTGAGTCAAACATTGCATTGTGTAGTATTTTGTCATGAATATGTAAGCTGACATAAAAAGGTAGTACCCCTATAACTACTGTTTTTCCATCCACTTCTGGACCAAACAGGAGTTCTGGGGTGTCATCCATCACATTGACATCATCTTTGTTACTAGTGAGTTGAAGGGACCTTTTGATCTGTAGTTTATAGATGTCATGCTTAGCAAGTTCTGAGAGAGGAATTGCTATCTTTAATTTGCTAATTTCTGTTTCTAGATCAAAAGGTTTTTCAGATTGCGTCTTGGAGTTATAGGTGACAGTTCTTTCCTTGTTCATTAGATCTTGTTCTTGATTTTTGTCTAGACTTTGGGACTTATCCTTTTTACTCATTTCTTGAGGAGAAAGAGTTGATTGAGGATGAGCAGGGGGAGTGACCATAGGCTGCTGTTTTAAGGACAGTGGTTCAGTGATCTCCTCAACAATCACTTCTTCTGTATATGAGGTCATTTTGTCATTAGGTTCTATGACTGTAACTCTTTCAGGCTGCTGATTATCCTTTTTCTTTTCAGGCTGGTTAACATTCACAGTTCTGCTCCTCAGCTTGTATTGTTTATGGACTTCATAAACAGCAGTGTCATAGCCTTGCTTAAAGTCAAAGGATTCACCTGATTTAGTTTGGAACAATTTGATTTCATCATCCTCATGATCTTCTTGTGTTAAGAACACTTGACTCTCACCGTCTAGACCCATCAAGTTAATCTCAGGATCTTCATTGGGTTCTGCTGATGTGGAAGTTTCCGCATAATTTTCTTGAAAAGGGGGTCTTATGTCTTGATCAGCACTGGTTTTACCAACATTTAGGTTTTGAGTTCTCCTAAAATTTGGATTCCTAGGAGGGTTGTTTTGTGGTGCTTCCCATGATGATTTTCTTTCAACCGATTCCACTCTATCCCCTAATCTTTTCATACCATTAAGTATTGCATCAAGTTTTTGGTCAAAGGCTGTAGTTTCTTCTTTGTATATGTTTCTCTTTTCCAACCTTGCCCTGTTTCTCTTGGCAATCAGGTTTGCTTCCACTATGACAGCAGCCTTTTGAGCGTCTTCAAGGGTTTCAGGTTCTCTTTCCTTCAACTGATAGGCCATGTCAGGGTCAAATCCATCAGGGAACTTGTATAAGGCCAAATCAGGAGGAGGTCTTAGGTTTTGTGGTATTGCATTGTACACATTGTTGAATCTAGCACAATACTCCAGAACGGTCTCTTGAGGACCTCTCTTGATTGTTTCATATTCACCAAGTATGTGCAGGGGATCTTTCTTCTTCTCCCATCTAGTAGTAAAGGCTTGATACAATTGATCAGGAGTTGTAATGGAGTTTGCATTCAGGGATCTAAACCAAGTTCTTACATCCCCAGTTAGGCTTTGAACAAACATCCTCATTCTGACACTATCATCATCTATTTCATAGGTCTCAAAGTGATCTTGCATCTTCTTAGCGTGCTGAACAGCTGTTAGAGGGCCATTGGAATCAATGTATGAGATTTTAGTTTGATAGTCTTGGGGTAGAGCTGCAGCATTAGCTGGTATCTGCAGAGGCGCATATCTGTTAGCCATATTTACAGGATTTAGAGGATTAACAGGGGCAGCTGGGATAATAGGAACAACAGGTATCACAGGGGTTACTAGTAAGGGTGAACCTAGAGTGTTGGTCAAGGGGATATGTGCAGTGGAAGAAGATGTGAGAGGAGGACTTTGAGATGTGGATGGTGAACTAGGGGAATTAGGGGTAGACCGGAAAAGGACCTTGCATGGAGTAGGGATGAGGCTGGGATGATCTGACTCTGAAGTCAAATCAGCAGGTTGCTCCTGCCTTTGCTGCCTCCTAATGCTTCTAGGGATGGTATTTGGATTATCAACAATGATGGGTGGATTAGGGTCAGGATTTGCCCTAGTGTGCCGTGGATTTTTCTTAGGAGCCAGCTTCTAACTGTTTTTTAGGATTTTTGTAGGAAATTTTTTATATTTGAAAGGACTGGATGAAGATTCTGGAATGGCTATATATATTTCAGAACTAAGATGAAGATTCCCAAAAAAGCTCTTCCCTAAAACTGTTAATGTTATACAGAAACAGATTAAAGGCCTCTTGACTGATTTCAGGCTTGATAGTAGCTATGGAAGATATATAGTAATTGAAAATCTCAAGCAGGTCCCCAGTGGAGTCGCCAATTATGTTAACACCCAGGTTGTTCCCTATGACTCCCAAGGGAATACGGCCGGGGTAACCACTAACCAATCTTTGGATTACAGTGCCTAGCCACACTGTAATCAGAGAGGGCTCTCTCTTTATAATTTGTCTCTGTTCTGAAATGATTTTAGGCTAGCTATTATGCTCAGGTTTTGGTTTATGTTTTGGTTGAAGGATTTCTTTCTGTACCTGAAATTTGCAATCTACAAATGATATTATTTCATTGGGCAATGGAGTCTTTGGCTACAAGTGTCTAGGAGCCTTGAGATGATTTGCTGAAGTTACAGGGCCAATTAGATACTTCATATAACAAAATTTAAATTATGATAGTGACATGTGAACAACCAGTGAAAAGCATTCAAGAATTTTTCACTAAGCTGGGTGTGAGAAAGAGATAGATGCCTCAGGAGCAAACTTGAATTCCTGAAATATCTATCACAGAGAAAGATATAGTTTGAAAGTGTAGCAATTAAGAATTACACCTTATTTACTCTATCTGAAGAAAACATACATAACAGCTTAGATTGAGTTCAGGGTAATCTGCGATTAAATCCTGGAACTATTCTTTTACTTTGCCATTAAGTGTAAAACATGCAAACAATGAAAGAGAACAAAAGACTCGAAAAACATTTAACACAGAGGTTTAAAGAAGACTTATTGTGCTATGAAACATGCGGGAATCCTGTAACATTCAGCCAGCCATCACAGTGCGTCAAGGAACACAAAGCTATAGAAATTCCATCCACCTTTTGTATTATTTCTCTGAGAATTACACAACAACTGTAGTATAGAAATGAAATCAAAAACAACCCTTGCAATCTCATGCGAAGGGGACTTTATAGGAATGCTTATACAAAATATCTCAGGCATTGAGTCATCTGAGAGAGAAAATATCTTCATAAATTCGCACAGAAAGTAGAAAAGAAGTTATTACAACTTTGAATGCAACATAAATGCTCTTTAAGTTTGTCAGAGGATAATTTTGACCTTTGGAGCTCAGGGAGTCGGTTGAGCCGCTCTGCTTTAATGCTGGCGAACGCGTCTTTATGTTTGCTGCGCTGTATTTTCTCGGGTTTGCCACCTGTGACTGTGATTGCTGCTGTGGCAACCGAATAGCCCTGCTGAGTTGGCTCAGCCGTTTATCTTTGCTCTGTATGCTTATCTATCAAAATTCTGCCCGTGTATGACTTACTTATAAACTGGAAAAAATTAACATTTACAGGTTCTGGCCTGATAATATTATCTGTGTCAAATTCTTCCAGACTTCCTGGGTGGGCAATTGGTGCTTCACAATTGCCTCTATGGTTTCATCTGCTTCTGTATACTTAAAAAAATTTGGAGGCAAATCAAACAGATGATTGATCTCATTCATAATAAAAAATAGGTTGTCCACCCTATTGTATAGAGTTTGCCCTGATGCTGGCCCTGATTCTGCTGAAGTGCTGGGCTGTCTTGCAATTTGTCCTGCAGCATAGGCATCAACCCTCTTAGTGTAGTTTTCAAGGGTAAGCAGTCTTCCTACACTGCTTAATATGCTGGGGAGGCCTCTGTTTTGTAATGCCTGAAATCTGTCCATGAACTTGTTGATTTCAGTCTGCATATCCTGGGTTCTTCTTTCCAATGTTCCAACCAGGTTTCGCAGTGTCAGGACCCTTTTAACCATTGAGATTGTCTCAGTCCTGTGAGCAATTCCCATGGTGGCTAGCTGAGAACTTGTCCTCTTATTTAAAATATTGATCATTCTGGTGGCAGCATCAAGAATGTTGCCAAGGCTTGCTCTAGCTCTGTGTATTTCCCTGTTTGCCTTTGCAATGAGTACTGATTGTTCATCTATAGTCTCAATGTACTGCCACTGATTGGTGATAGACCGGCCAATATTGGCCCAAAGGACTGCTTTCAGCTCTGCTGTCACCTTTTCTAGTGTGAGCTCCTTCTCAAGCTCAGTTATCCTCTTCTTTAGAGCTTTTATTTCTTATTCCTTTTCAGCTGCATTCTGTTTGCTCTTATCATATCTCTCATTTACTTTAGCCAAAGATTCTTTGGCTGAATTGAGCTCCAACATTTGAGCTTCCAGGACTTGAATTTCATTTTGTAGCTTCTGCATATCCAGACTATGAGTCTGCTCTGTTGTTGGTGCAGTTGTTGATGTAGTTGGTGCTGTAGGCCCTGTTTGCTGAGAAGGAGGTGCAGTTATTGGAGGAGCTTCCTCAAGATTGATTATTTTAGGAGGAGGCTGGGAGGTTTGACCCTCTTCTTTTTGCTTCAATGCTGCCTGTAGTGCTGCCTTTGCAGCTTCTGATTCTCCTAGTTTGTCTTGAGTTCGGATTAGCTCCTTGTATAGAGATATCAACAGGGTTGTGGCCTCTTGATCATGCCTTTGCTGGGCCACCTCATCTATTTGAGGGTGGATTGTGGCAGGGAGTTTGATCTTTCTCCTCAAGGCTACCATGTCAGCATCCCTCAACTTCAATACCTCTTGTATCACTTTGATATCTTTGGGATCATGTCCAATCTCAATGATTATGTCTTCCAAGGACCTTATTCTGTTGTCCTTTGCCTGGGATGATGCCCTCTCCAACTCCAGTTGAGAGGCTGTATTGTTAAGGCTATTTTGTAGCCTATGATTATCCAAGGTTTGGTCTGCCAGGGAAGCATAGACCATCTCACCCGTTTGCTTGTGCAGTTCTATCTTGTCCATTGGGTGGATATCCTTGGCAAGGACTTCCAAGTTAGTCCTCAAATAATCAGAGGCAGATTGGGGCTGTACTGCTGTTGGCATGAAATGACTCATGATCATTTTGCCTTCCTGCACATCATATGCAACCATGAGTCTTTGCTGATTGGTGGGAGCCAAGTTTAGCAGATGGTTGTACAGCTGTCTCTTGATGGGCTCATTTCTCATCTTAATATCGATGAATTGTTGTTTAATACTAGGCCCACCTTCCCTTTGCTGCCTAGAGGAACTCACTTCTCCTCCCATTGCTCTATCCTGTTCCTGTTGAAAGGAGCTTGCTGATGTTTCCCTGCTGGGTGGGCCCATACCCAGAGGCTGCCTTATTGGCATCTCTTCCTCTGAAAGAGGATTGATTCTTTGCCTCTTCTCTCCATGAGTTGCTGATGTTGTAAGGGGAGTTTCTCTGTCCCTTTTCCTGCTTGTGTCCTCCTTTTGTGGAGTCTGGAGGATTGTTGCATCAGGTGAAACCTCTTGCCCTGGAGGTATATTTTGTTCAGTGGTCTTGGGGTTTTCCACTGTTTCTTCTTGCTGGGCAGGCTGTTCCTGCCTTTGTTCTTGTTGTTGTTGCTGCTCCTCTTGTTGCTGCCCTTCTTGCTGCTGTTCCATCTCTTCTTGTTGCTGCAGCAATGTTTCCACTTGTTCTTCTGTCAAAGGAGGTGGCTGTTCCACCTGCTTTTCTTTGCCTTTGCTGGTTGTCTGTGCAGTATTCCCGGCAGCTTGATGTTGCGTTGTTGAGGACGAGGCAGCTGCTCCAAGTTGTTTTTTGTATGAGAGGGGAACCTGTCCACAAGTTTCTAAGTCAGCTTCCTTTTGAATATTTCTAGCCTCTCTCTCTAGCAGCTCCTCACTAGTAATTTCTTCTTCTAGGGTACCTTCTTCCCAGCTCAATTTATTGGCATACTGCTCAATCTCAGGCTGCCTTACGTGTGAATAGCTGCCCAATTTGTATTTTATTCTTCTGATTGAGACAAAGTGATTGGGATCATAGGGTATCCATTCAAAGCTAGTTTGCAGTTTGAGGGCCTCTAGGATACTGTTTGCCTCTTTCCACCCCTCCTCCTTTCTGTTGTATAGGAAAGGGCCCAGCTGGCTCCTTACCTTTAGCTGTGCCTTCTTGTTCTTGCTATGAAAGTGGAGGTAGTCGGCATTCCCAAATTGCCTGAAATATTCTAAGGCAAAAAGCCTCATGGGTACATACCTTGGCAACCTAAAAGGCTTCAACTCATAGCCATATACTCTGATGACTGTGTGGTCTTGGTAGAGGTACCAATTACCAATGCTGTAGGTTTTGCTCAGGTGGAGAATTCTCCTCATGTCATCAGTTAACCTTGGAGGAGGAACACCATCCAATACTGTCATGGCTGGATGAATAAATAAATCTATGAACTCAGAGTATGTGTATGGTGATACAGAGGCACAATGAAAAACAGAGGTCCAAAACACAACTGACCTTGGATTCCCCTGGGCATTGACTTGTTTCAAGGGAATAGAGAAGCTGGCTGGCTGATAAAACAAGAATAGGTGGTATATTTATGAAGTATACCTGAACAGTCTTTCCCTCTTCAAGTTCAGGAGCTGGTCATGGATCTTATCTGCAATGTATGTGGCATAGTCATAATGTACAGCTGGAGGCTTTCCAGGAGAGAATATAAACAGCATTGCCATTATGATTTCATCCACATCCTCCATTCCCTTGAACCCTAGGACGTAGCTGATCAAATCTACTAGCATTCTGCCCAATTCATTCAAGTAATGATATCCAATAGGAGAAGTTCTGATGGCTTCAGAGCCTGACTGTACAAACAGCTGGTTGATTTTGATGACTTGGTCATTTGACAACTTATTCCCCTTCTTTATCAAGTTCTGCATGTGGAGGGGGGTCAATGGTCTTGCTGTGTGGAAATGCAGCATCTCATTTATGCTCTCTGGGGTGATATGGAACAGAATTGAGCCTGTAGGGCTGAGGACAACTCTTTGGCCTGGATCATAGCACTCCTGGCATCTGTAGATCAACTCTGGCATAGGATTTACCTGGGGGAGGTTGTAGATGGGCAAGTTTGAGTCCCAAATCCCTAGGATGTTAGCTCCACTAAGGTGTTGGGCTTTCAACTCATTCAGCATCTGGATATTATATTTGGAGCCTAATGGAAACCAGTCTAGCATTTGATAATCCATATCTCCCAGGGCTTTCCATTCTAATTCCTGGTGAGGGGCATTGAGAGGCTTGATATTCAGTGCAATTGGAGTCTCCATGGTCTATTCAGTTTCTGTCTTGCAGGTGAATTAGTTCAAGTGAGTAGTACAGCACAGAGGTGACCTTTTGCAATGCAACTGTGAATTATAGGGACCAGAGGGTGGAGTGGACACGCAGCAATTGAAATACTGCTCGGATTTATGAATAAGACCAATGTCTGGTCTCCCTCTGTCTTCTATGGCAGGTTTAAATAGCTTGACCAACTGTCTCACGTTTGCGCGAGCAGTTTACAGTTTTCGACCAAAACTCGGGAAATGAAGGCTTAGCTGGTGGTTTCAAGGTTGCAGTTGCAATTTAGAAGTGTTGCAGAGGAAAACTATCGGTGAAATAGTGAGTTTTAGTGTTCTTTAAGCGTTCTAAGCAATTTACAGTGAATTTAGGCGTATGGAGGATGAACTATGAAAAATACCTGGCTAGCCGCGAACAAAGGTCGTAACTGTGGGTGGAATTGGTGCTCTAGAGGTCTTCAGGTCATCTCCCGCAGGTGGCGCAGTTCAGGACGTGAAATAGCATGCAGAGGAAATAATAGCAAATGAGCGAAAAGTATGAAAAAACGCGTTTTTTTGGCTAAAAATGGGCTTTTTTGCAATTTGGCGCTTTTTCTGTGATGATGTCCGCATGACGTCATCGGATGAGGTGGCGGGCTGCCATTGGTCCACGGGGTAATGAGGTGGCAGGCACGTTGGCACAGATGCGGATGAAAGTGTGATGCGGTGGCAGGCACGGTGATGACGTGGGGATGGCGCTGGACTCGCAAACCAGGCGGTGAATGACCTAACGGTTACGGTTTAGCCCTAACCATTGCGGTTTCTCGGGGCGGTTATGATACGGCCCCACACTTGTCAGAGGTTGCTCCGAGAGCCCTCAATGGGCGACGCGTGGCCGCGCCCTGACGTAACGCAACGTCACTTTCCCGGGCGCTAAACCTTTGTCGCGGGGACCGCTCCGATATCCATAAGGACCGTCGGATCTCTTGGATCTGATCCGATGGTGGACGAGATGATGACATGATAAGTGGATACGGCCACGGGCGGAGGGATAAATATATATTTTTTTAATGTTTTTTCAATATATTCCGAAAAATTGAATATATGCACAAACTTTGGTTAAGCAGCGGAAAGTGGGTTTTTCAGGGTTTTTTGGTAGTTTCAAAGGGGTTTCATGGATAAAGGGGTTTTGTAGGGTTTTCCAATGCACAATAAGGCAGCCCCAATACTTTGGATAAGAGAATGAAGTGGGTATTTAGGGGTTATTTTTGTGAATGAAGTGGGTATAGGCAAAACCAGGTCATTTGTGAGGCTCTTTTATCAAATGAAGCTTTCCAAAGGGCCAAATGAATTGAGAGGAGGGGAGGGGGTTAGGGTTAGGTTCATCAAAATGACCAGATGCCATTTGATTCCTGATAGAGAACTTATTGGCTATAATGCCAAAGGGAGGGATATTTATACAAATTTTGGGGTTTATACACCATGGTGTTAATACTAGTAGGGGAAAGGTAATGTAGGGGGTTTACATAGTAGTGTTAGAGTTAATATGGATGAAGGGGTAAATGGAGGGGAAATCACTAAGCTTATTTGAAACTCACTTAGTTTAGAGAGTAGATAAAAATGAAAAGAGTTTAGACAAGAAATGTGGCTTTTGAATGAACCAGGACCATCATAAAACTTTAGAAATTTCTCATCAATCTCCATGGATGAAAGGGTGTTAGTAATAAGAGGGGAGGGGAATTTCGGGGAATTAGACATGCTCCTTTGCCTTGCTTTTCTTATTTGACCAGCAAGATTCAATCTGGAATGAGTACCACTTCTGCAAGCCCATCTACTTACCCAGCTACTGTGCCTAACATTTTTTATTTCTTCTTGGAGGGTGCACTTGGACTTGCAGACCCTTACTTGCCTTTTCTTTTGTTTGGCTTTTTCTTTTGTTTTTTCTATCTACTTCTGCCCTTATTTCTTCCAAGGTCCCAGATTAAGCTGTTGGGAGCCTTCTTTTCTCTACTTGAACTACTTTGTCTGCCAAGATTAGACAGTTTGGACAGACTTCCTTCTCTATTCTACAACAGAAAATTCAAACATGGCATGATCCAGATTATACTGTTGAATCATCCATCAAAATTTGGAACCATGTTGAGCTCTTTTCCTACCTTGTCTCCTTCAGGAAATATGGGATCTTTGCATAGCCAAAGCAGAGCATATTTGGAACTTCTCTTGCCAATCATGAAATATGAAACCTATTGGTATAGGTAGCTAACACTTACCATGCATCCCTCCATCATTTTTATCATTTTTCCATTCCATTGCTTCGATTTATGTGAAGACTGTGTTTTCTACAGGATACCCTGTATTCCTACAAGATCCCCTGAAATCCAGTGACCTAGAAAACCTACAGGAAGAAATTAGAGGGCACATAATAGGTTTTTTAGGTCCCTAAAATTCACCCTATGCATGATCTAACACCTCACCTCGTCCACCATCATCATCCCTGTACTCACCATTCAAAGAAAAAAAAGATCAGTTTCAACAGTTTCTGCCAGTCAAAGAAAAAAGAAAATAAGGGAAAACAGACAGGAGTAAGAGCATTACTTGGGTGTCCTTTGGTCTACACATGCTCCTACTCCTTTCCATTCATTACACCACCCTTACAGCCCCAACCAGCGACATGATGAAAGGATTTTGAGGGAGAAGCAGGTACAAGACATCCTGTAGGAAATCCTGTAGTAGCCTATCCCACAGAATGCCAATCACCAGCAACAAGACTTCACTAGGATTATCCAGGAGCTCCACAGTAGCAGCAGCATCAGATCTTTAGCCACAAATACCTACAAAATCTAGGAAACCATTAGCAGACAGCAAGAGGAGGAAGAAGGGTGGCATGCAGCAAATTAACAACGTAACACCTCTGATCTTCGACAACTGCAGCATGGCATCCAAACCACAGGTAAGTATCCTTCTCACTCACTCATATGCATCATTTAGTCAAAACTTGTAAGGGTTATGAGATAGTTGGCTTATAAGTGAAAATGTGTCCAGTTAACTTGACCACCTTCGTTTAGTCAGCACATGTAGAACCGAGTGTCCTCTCACACATGGCTATAGTCAACTCAAAGATAGAGGAGGAGTAGGACAAGAAGTGGTTAAACTATGGATCTACGAGGTGGGAGATGATTACGAGGAGTGGGAAATTATGAGGTGGTAGTGGGGACCAATGGTCCAAAAATGACATTGTACCTCTGTTGCTGGCACACCACCTCACCCCAAAACACCATAAAGGGAAATAAAACACCGCTCCCATGCATTCATGCATTTCACGTCCTCAAAACTCTCTCACTCAAGTCTCTCTCATAACCCAGGCCACCCACTAGAAGCAAAGATCCATCGTTTTGCACAAGAATTCCTATAGGAGCATGCATAGGAATTCCTATAGGATACACAAAGATAGTCTTCAGGATAGGAAGAGAAGAGTTCAAGAGGGGATATCAAGGGAATTGTCCACTGAAGCCATTCTAAAGAGGTAGGCTCTAAAATTTCATCCCCATTTTCAAGCCAATGAACCAGGGATACTCTAAAATATAATGAATTTAGCAATTGTGACTAGTGAATTACATACACAATCAACTCTGGTTTGCTCCTGCATTTTAAAAAATTGGGTCAACCCTCTCATTTTCTCATCAAGCTTCACCAGCAAGATGACAGGAGGGTTTAATAGGAGAGAGCCCACAAACACTGTGAGAATAAAACACCCCTAGGTGCTTGAAATCTTTACAAGACACAAATGGATGGGGTGTTTTGAAAAATTCATAGGGTATGATGATGAGGTGGCTCAAGAATTTGCTCACTCCCTCACTTTACATAGAAAAATCCATGCCACTATTTTAGTAAGAGGCCTCACTATATATCTCACCCCAGAACTCATTAGTAGGGTTACCACACTTCCCATAGGAATTCCATGGAGAAAAGAAGACAAAGGAGACAGTAACGTAGCAAAAAGGAAATTCTTTTTAGAAGGAGAAGAACCCACTGAGGGAAAAAATAGAGTAAGGAGGGACAGTCTGACATACCCATGGAGTTAGGTAGGCTACGAACTCATCAAGTACATCTCATGTGAGGGTAGATATAGTGTTGTTTATGGCTATCATTTCAGGATCCTTGAAGAGTTAATATTTGGGGTAGAAACACCAGTCCACCAAAGACTCGGCATACCCTATTTCTTTCTACAATCACTCATAAACTCCAGAAACAAAGTGAAGGAAGGGAATTCCCAACAATTGGCTCACCATGGATTGATTAGGACCCTCATTGAATATTCCCTCCAAAACCTCAGAATCCATATAACATGGTCAGTCTTCAGAGACTTGCCAGCAGAGGATGATATCAAAACCCTCACTTATGATGTTAGTCCGTTTGTCAGTGAGGAGGAGGCAAAACAGGAAGAGGAAGATACAGAGCTAGATAAGGATGAGATGGATGAAGAATAAGCTGACATAGAGGAACATGATTAAGAGGAAGAAGAAGAGGGAGAAGAGAAGGAGGATGACAATGAAACAAAGGAGGAAACTAAGGAAGAAACTGATAGAGATGATGAAGATCCACAAGAGGAAGAAGATAGGAAAAACAGAGAGGAAGAAGGCATTGAAATAGAGGGGAAAGAGCACAAGGAGGAGTCACCTAGGGTGTCTTGAGAGGTCATTGAGAGAGAGGGAGTATCTCCCCTCACTAGTCTTAGCACCCTAGTCAAGCAAAAAGGAAAAATAAGGAGGCAAACCCCACTATATTTGACGACAAGAAAGAGCACAAGAATCAAACAAGGGAAGCCACAAATATTAACAAAAATTCCTATTGAGATTGAATATTCCCCCACACAAAGAGACAAAATGCCTTCCCCTAAGTCACCAATCACATATGTAAGGAGGCCTAATACTAGATCAACTTACTCAAAGGGTGAGGCAATACTGCAAGATCCACAACAAAACCTACAGGAAGCAAAAACAGTCCTATAGGATACTCTGCTGAAACTACAGGAGGAATAGATATTGGAAAGCAAGGTAGGGGAGCAACAGGAAACAAAAGAAGAAGACCCAGAGATAAAGCAAACAAGCCCCCAACCTAACCTGGACTCTTATTACCGGTTTATTAAAGGAGGCAGGGTAATACCTCAAAAATTTTATATCCCATTGTTTTCCAAACTTGAGAAGGAGAGCACCAGAACCCACCGATTAATGCAAATCACCAAATCAAAGGGGGTGGAAGAAATTAGGCACATGGAAGAGAAACTTAAAGAAATGGGCAAAGAGCTAAGTGGCTTAAGGGAGAGAGAAGTAATAATGAGAAGTCAACTTGAGAGAGAAAATGCATGGCTAAGGGGATAGCTACAGGAAAGAGAGAACCAACTAGCATGTATGGCCAACCACTCTGTTGGCTTATTGGGGCCTGACCCAGGTTTGGAAGTGTTTTAGCCAAGAAAATCCCACAGTACCGGCCCTTTCGGCAACAATCCGCAGTGCACAGACTGAAGTCTCACCCGAGGTAGTATGGGAGGGTGCTGGAACCAGGTTTCTACACCCTAGCGATGTCTTGATGAGGTCTGGAGGGGTCACAAACCGATATACACACTTGCTCTACTCTGCACAACAATCTGGCCCTCGCGTAGCTCTACGACGAGGCACTTTCTAGATCCTTATTCTTATTACATTTATTATAGATCAGATCTAATTCTTAAGGTCTTTAATCAAGCATTCAACAGTTATAACCAACATGCACAACCATAAATCTTAAAGATATGCATAAAACCATAACATAAGAATAAACATATAGATCTGCGACCAGATGCACAATAATTCAGAAACACTTATCTTTATTAATCTTCTGTTCAGTATAATCCAATTCCACCCTGCGCACTCAGCTGCAGGGGTCTGCGCAAACAGCTATGGACTCTACCAGGCCTCTGCGCACATAGCTGCAGAGCCTACTCTTATTACTACCAAAACTGACTCAGACTTACAGACTCAGAGAGAACAACTCGTTAAACTTCAGATCTCATCAAGAATTACCAAAAACTGCCTTCTAAACCTAGAGCCTTGCTCTATTTATACATTCCCATGGTCTGCAGACCATGGACAGGTCGACTCACTTTCTATTATCTTACATTTTTCTCTGGCAAACAACCCTTTGACTTGACTCACTATAATTCGCATTGCACGTACTTCGCAGAACCTTTACCATACTTTTACCAAAAATTGTGAGCTTTAAGCCTGAAAACTGTTATGCAGGGGATCGCTGCCCAACAAGCCCCCAACACAATCATCCTCACTCGTCCTGAGTAACTAGGTTGGTGTGTTGATCTTCGCACGGAGGTCATCCAGCAACTTCTATGCTTCGCTTACATCCGCAACACATTATTTTGCCATCTGTTGTACCCGTTGTGTGCGAGCCTCCGATGCATCATTATTAGTTTCACTTGCTTTTCTGAGTTCGTATACTGCCTGCATGTGTGCTAGCTTTCCCTCGATGTTGGCAGTGACCGCGAATGCCTCATCAAGCCAAGGTTGGATGCGTTCTTTAAGCACAACTTCTTTCTATCGAGCAGCATCGACTTGTGCCTTGAGAGCCTGGGCCTCCCTCATCTTGGCCAATCGCTGAGTGATGGCAACCACCTGCGCAGTCCCGTAGACGTTATCACGGGCCCACTGCAACTCCCGTGCTTCTGTCTCTAACCACTGTAATGTTGGGTCTTCTTGTAGTGAAGTGACCATGATAAGTGACTGATCTAACAAGCTGGTGCACTCTTGCATGGCACGTGCTATTGCTTCCCGACCGGATTGAATGGTGCATTGCCACTACTCTCTGACCTCTGGTGGTGTAGAGGGTTGTGCCTTCAGTTTCAGCTCCGTGATCTGTAAGCTGAGGTCCAACTGGATCCTTGTTGCTTCTTCCTTTGTCGCGCGGAATCCACTGGCCAATTTGTGGATCCGTATACCCGCTAGTAAGTCTGTTGTAATCTCAAGTTCGGGGAAGCGATGACATGCTTCCTCGATGATCTGCTCCAACTGCTGAGTCTAAGCTACTGCTCATCACGTTGGAGACTCAACTACTCAATATTAGTCTGCTATTCATTGAGCATCTGTACTGTGCGTCCTTCCCTAGCGTGGAGTCTGTCATGGCTCCATCCTGCAGCTAGTATAATATTTCACGTAGAAGGGTGGCCAAGTTTAGTCCAAGGCCCCTGAGCCGGCCGACCACAACTCTGTCTTTTGCATTATCCACTCTTAGTGCCCCCTCTAGTAGCATGACAATATTAGCCATTTTAGCTTGTAGCAACTGCTTGGTTGTTGATGTACCTATGGTCCCGTGGGCGGCAACCATTCCCTGTTGTGGGGCCCACACTTGAAGATCTTGGATTTGCGTCCTGAGCGCCCCCAACAGAGTCTGTTGCTCCATCATTGCTTCTTGGATCACTTCCCTAATGGCTTTACGAACCGCATCGCCGATGTCGTATAGGTCACCCTTGGTCAGTGTAATAGGCTCCCCTTCCAACTTGGAAGCCTTGGTCTTCTTCTGTGGCCCAGTGCATTCTGTTACGCGCGTTCGTTTCAATTGTGTCGAGGTGGTGCTTGGGTCTGCACCTTCCATTGTCGCATCTGTCCGCTACTCCGTTGTGATGTCTGGGTGCCTTTCTTTCTGCATTGAAGTGGCCCCAGCTACTGCAGTCTTTTCTATGGTGGCCTTTGCTACCTTCTGAGACACCCGTACCTCCGCAGCTAGTTGTTCATTCCGTTTCTATTGGGCTAGCCGCTTGGTAGCAGCCCTTGGCTTCTGGATCTCTGTTTTCTCACGCACTACCACATCCGGTGTGTGCCATTCCAGTGGCCATGTATCGACCACTGCAAAAACAACGTCATCTATGGTGATGAATGGGAGTGTGGTCCACTTCTGCTTTGGATCCCTTTGCGTCATGATATATATGGTTCAATGTATATATCCTTTGGCAATGCTTCAAACCATGGACTTGATTTTATGGTGTCCAAGTTCATTAGGTTCCCACTTGTTTGATAATGCCACAATTTAAATAGGCCAAGGGTTGTTTGGTGACAGGCCACCTGTGCTTTATAGGCCTCTTTGAATTCAAACTTGACTGTTCCCCCTTTTTGTGGCTCATTAATGCGATTTTGGCGGTAGATCCATTTAACCCTAGTTTTGACCCTGTGTCTTAATTTCATGTTGTCCAATCCTTAGTGTCTTAAATGGGACATCTTGTCATGAACAGTGTCTACAACAGTCACCTTCCATCATCCCCACGTGGCAGCATAGTCCCTTATACATGGACGAGTTTTGTGCTTCATGCTGATTTTGCGTGCCATGTCCAAGTTGTGCAACTCCCCTAAAGACTCCTTTATAGTCCTACGCCCTCTTCCAACTGCTTGGAGTGCTGAGACTAGGCCTCTTATGGATAGTCTAGTGGTCGCACCCCTCGTGCGGGATTTCAATTTTCCTGCTAGCCTAGGCTGCAGGCACCTTTGGAGTACCTTTGTATCTGGTAGCCCATCGTGCTCTGCTGTATATGGTACGCTCCCTAATTGGTGCAATCGCAACCATGATAGCAGGGTCACAGCTTGTTCTAATTACAGTAGTAGGGCTGGACAGGTTTGGTCCCCTTATTCTTAGATTCACGCGGCTTGCTTGTGCAACTCCAACTTTTAGTTCGCTTATTTCTTCGTCCAACATCATGCTTTTCCTACTCATCCATGCCCAATCTTCATCGAGTTCATGAAGTTTCAAGCTCCCATGCCAAATCAACCACCAAATTCCTTTACCCAAGTCCTCACGTCCAGTCCAAACTACTGGGTCATTCGTTGGGGAAATTCTCTCCGTCTTCCTAGTTTCTTCATGTCTGATCACTGATAGGGTCATCTTCACACACCCCATTTTGTTTATGGTCCTATAGGCCCATCGAACCCCTGGTATGCGCAAATTCCAATTGGTTTGTTTTATCTGACGAACTCTGTTCAGGATCCCACATGTTTTTCCATAGGCTCCATCACGAATGCCTGGTGGAAGGCGTCGCCATTCCTGCTGCTGTGTTGGGTTCTGATTGTTGATTCTTAGTTGGGATGGTGGTTTCATAGCATATGTCTACATCCATCGTCGCAGGTGGGTGCCCAAACCACTTCATCCTTGCTTCCCAGATCACGTTCGACACTGGGGACCTCCAACCCGTACATGTAGTCACCTTCTACATTCACGCCAGTTCCACCTAATCTTCCGAGGTGTACTCCACCCTTGTGTAGTTGTTGTGCACAGAACCCCTTTTTGCACATCGTGCTGCTTCTGAGCCATGATTGTAGTTCTATATTGGTCTACGAATTCCTCCTCATTTGTTGCACCATCATTTGCTGGCAGTTTCCTTGCTTCTGTTGTCATGCGTTGTAGTGATCTAATCATCATATTACAATTTAGCATTGTTACTTCATGCAATCGGTTCTGCCATCGCTCTATCTCTTCATCTAAATCCAACGTGCAGGAACTGTCTTGCTCCCATGAGATTCTCCCATCCACTGTCAGATTCACTTGATCCTAGTCTTGCACTGTTATCTAGTAGATGCAGTGTAGTTCATCATCACTGTCATCATCACACATAGGTTCAATGTAGCACGCTCCTTTGGCTAGGTCTAGTGTAACTATCACACGGAGCGACTTTTTCTCGAATATCATCTTCCATTTTTTTAAGTTGATGACCCCATTCATGTCCGTGGCCCAGTCTATTCCTAGCAATGCGGGGTACGGGTTACTGTCATCAACAATTTCTATTACCTCAAATTCTGTCTGTGTACTTACACCATTAGTGTCCACTATCACCCCTTGCAACCTTCCCATGGGTAAGATCTTTTGTTGGTTTTCCATTCGTAATTGAATAGGAGACCACTGTAGTGCGGGCCCACCCATGCATTCCCATGTCTATTTTGGTAGCACATTCGCATCTGAACCCAAGTCCAAGATGACCTAATCCATCTCATACTCACCAATTTGCGTTGTCAATCGCATTTCCCGCCTGGTGCGCAAAGCATGTTTTCCTTGTTTTCAAACCACATGCGGTTCAATTGACCATGCACACCTAGTGATCAGCTCTTGTAATCCATTAACTTCCTTATTGTCACATAGAAATTTCATACATGTCTCTAAAAAGGTAGTAATCATAGAAGGATCCATTCCTGGCTCAGGTTGATCCTTACTACCTGAAGTAGAGGCCTTCGTGAAGCTCTTCTTAGCTTCCTTAAACGTTTCCTTCCCGCATTCCAACTCAGACTCAGGTTCTTTTGTAGGAGCCTTGTGAACCCACGAATCTTCTTTGGGCTGCTTCCTCTTATCTTCCCCTGTAGTCACGCCGCTTCTGAGTACCATGTTTATGTTGGGGTCTTCTTCGCGAGGTTCAGCCATCATCATTTGGATGTTCTGGGTCAGAGTAGGCGGTAGTACACCTTTCTCGCGCATCTGAAAGATCAGCGTAGGTGTTATAGACATTTTTGGGCACTACAACCGCAAGCATGAAATGTCCATAAACCAAGGGCTCCTAAGTCCCTAAAAGTGTTGTTCTAACCCCTAAAGGAACAAGGTCAACTGATTACAGCTTCTCCCAGAAGTTCTCCATGAAAAACTGCTCAGAATTGGTCAAAACAGGATCATTTCAGCTGCTCCACAGGCCAAGTGCATTGCATCTCACCTAAGTACACTGTGTAGGTGCGTTTCATTTCAAAAAGCCCTTCTATGGGGTGCGATGGGCGAGAAATGACAAATGGCAGTGTCATTCCGCGAGGTGGAGAGGCAACGAAAGCTTCTAGAAACTTCTCCTGTGACACTTGCCTCTCTGAATTCGACCAAGGATGAGTAAGATATCATCAATCTCCAAGTGGAAGCAAGAAATATCAGAGGGAAGACACTAATCAAATCATAAGCTGACTCATCTCCCTTACAGATATCTATATATGGATCCCTCATCCTAGAGATCAAGAGGCTGGAATTTTGCATATTGTAAGGAATTGTTGTTGATTTCTTGAGACAAACATCAGATTGTTGGGTGATCTAAGCTTTGTATGAGGTGAAGAGGGGCTTCCTTGCTGAGAGGTTGATGCTGGGTCAGAACAACTGGTTGTAAATCCTCTTGGCTTTTTCTTGTTTATCAATAAAAGCTATTCAGGTTTTCCTCCATACTTTTGTGTCATTCATGTTTGCTGCATTTGTATGGTCAATTTACATCTGATCCTAGATTGTTTATGATTATAGATCCATGTCTTTGTATAGTGCTATGCTACTATGATCTTACAGGTACTCTGTGAAGCTGGGCGTGCAAGGGAACAAGTAGCAAAACACTATCAAGGAAGAGAGGAATCAAACCAGGAGATTAGCGCAAGGCAAAGGTTGGTCTTCTTTGTTCCTCTCTATCTATACTTTATAAAGGAAAAACGAAAGTAGCTTTACTTTGTTTGTTTCTAAGGTAGCTATCACACCTTAGTGGGATAAGCAGTTCTGAGTAGACACTTTTCCATGTAACAAAATGGCGACTCTAGTGGGGACGAATTAGTTTGTTTGTTTATCTTCCTTGTTGTCTATTTCATAAACTTACAGACGGAGTCTGAAGTCGTGCCAGGTAGCATTCGAACTGCATTTTCCGTAGCAAATGCAAAGTAGATAAATGCCACTTCAGTCCATCTCCAGGATTTGTTTATGATTTAAACAACTGATTCACAAACTCTCTGATTGCCCTTGTGATAGCTCTTAGATCCTCCTTAGATCTACCCCTGATTGTTGAATTACTTATTACCTTTTGCTCGGCCAAAACCCATGAACTGAACTGCAAACTGTGACCCGGAACCCAAGAAAAGTCTCGTTTCTGGCCCAGCGCAGGTACTATTCTGAGAATCTGAAATTCAACACACTTCCCGAGTGTAGAAGGTGCGCTGCATTTCAAATTCCCTGTGTTACAGGTGCGCTGATCAAGCTAGGCTTTGTGCAGTTTTGGTTTCTGTGATTCATTCTTTCCAGTTCTATTCATGAATTTTGCTGCCCGTGATCAGTATATCTTTGTTTGAAACCCCTTTTTCTTGCTGTTATTCCGCCTCCTTTGTACAAAAGAACTGTAAATGTTTTTGTGTGTTTGTTGAGTCATTTTCAGTTCTCCTTTGCAAAAGTAGCGTAATCGTATTGTCGTCCTTTGATTTGAAAGTGTCGCAAGTGTCGATTTCAATCATAGGAAAGAGTTTGATTGCTGTTGATAGTCGATTATCTTGTTACTATTGTTTTTGGTCTGAATTTGTAATTTTTCTAGTGTCAAAAACAAGTATTCATTTCAAAATCGTAAGGTGTTGTGATCATCTCCATTTTTAATTTCGAAAAAAAAAACTTGTTGATATTTATCGCTTGAAAAGAAATTCAGATTTGTGCATCAACTTTCTTCTTATCATTCATATACTAAGAAAGTCGAAAACAAATACATGCATGTGCATTTGCATTTAGACAGTCTGATTGGTTTGATTTAGGAAAGCGCATTTAGAGTGTGCTCTTTGCTCTTTGTGAAAGAATTCTGTCTTTCTTTCCTTAGTAGCTAGGATTTTCATTGCACAAAGAAGATAAAAATGTTGTTTATCATCTTAGATTGCATTTTAGGAATTACATCTACATCTCGCGGTGAACCTGAAAGGCAAACTTCATAAACAAGATCAACTATAAAATAAATTCAATGAATCTAACAACGCTTTGGAACCTAACGCACAACATTTAGAAGTCTAGGCTAGAGACGTATTCTGGCGTCGTAAAGCCTGGTAACTATTGTTCTCACTGATGGTTGGGTGATTCCTCCACTTTGAGACGATAAGTGCCAGTACGGACTTGTGCTCCCACGTACTGTCGAGTATATTTTGGGAGACCACAATAGGCTTAATCCTTTATCCATACGAAGCCGTGTCTACCGCCCTATCGATCGCAATGCACTGAACACAACATTTGGGAAGATTGACTGCCGTACCATAAAAATTATTCTGCAGTTTTGCGATTGGTTTGTTAATCCCTCTACCTATATTTCCAGAGCAGTCTCTTTCATTCCTTTTCAGACTCTTTAACAGAAAAGGTCCATCTGAGCACTTGTCACTTCAGGCTCATTAAAAAGCAAAGGAGACTAGAGTCATCTTTTGTTTTTTCTCAACTCTTAAAAATTGAAAAAACAAGTTGTGTCAAAGCGTCTAAAATTTATTTTAAACAGAATATTCATCACCCTTTCCTACGTTGATCTTGGGTTGAGAAAATGGAATCCACCAACCAAGGAATTCCCCTTGGAGAAAATCCTAGTCCCTTCTCCTCTTGGGGAGATGTTGGTGCACCCCATATTGCCACATTGTCGCTTGCAGGACTGACAATCGGCTTGCCTGTATGGCTCTTCTCAACCTCTATCGTTCAGAACACCGCAATTCCTGAACAATCGAGTCAGCAACTAGACGATTCTAGAGTTACCCACCAACCTTCTACTTCCTCCAATTCTTCCTCTCCTCCTTCCTCTTCGCTTGATGGGGCTGGTAAAGCCAAAAGTCAAGTACTTGAGAAGAAGAAGGAAAAGAAGAAGAAAGAGAAGAAGAAGAAGGAGCCAAAGGCGAATGGGGGTAAACGAGCGTCATCTAGCGAAAATCCACACACTGCACCAACCAGGCCTAAATCACCATGTGTCATTTGCAAAGGAGACCACTATCATAGAGATTGTCCTTGCATCCCTTGGATCTTAAGGGACTGGTCTCCTCGTTTGCACAACCCGGTGTCATCAACCTCTGATGATCATGTTGAAAACACACCGTCGACTAGTGAAAGTGAAGCCCCGGGACAAAAAGGAAAATATAGATTTCCTTGTAAACTGTGCGAAGGCAATCATGCCATCCATCGTTGTCCCCTCTTAGACAAGGCTAAAAGAGTTTTGGACGATCGTTCGGTTTCACCGTTATGACTTCCTCCTGGATATAAAAAAATCTTGCCGAGTCCGTCACTAGTTGAAAATCCGGCTGACCCGCTCAGGTGGTTGGCTGAAGCATCTATCATTGACGACAAACCATATGAACCCATACCAGACGAAAGTCAAAAGGTCGAGGTGGCAGTTGACCCGGTCTTGCTTTCAGAGGTTCCATCTTCAGATGATACAGTCACCGAAGAGAACAAGGATGACACCATCCAAATTCTTTTCGTAAGCACAGACTCCAATGAACATGGGGGCAATTTTCCCGTTCCTTTACCACAGGAAGGAAGTTCGTCAGAGTCATATCCAGCCGTCTATTCGGTCCCACCTCCAAGCAACCTAGTTGTCTCCTTTGATTGGAATCAACTAGGCAGACCTCATTTACCAGCTAGTATATCACTCCGAATCATTGTTCAAATATATAGAATGGTTATGGCCGGTACCATCATAGATGAAGGGGCTTATGTGAGTATCCTTTCCTCGACTGCTTGGAAAGCGCTTGGTTCGCCATCGCTTTTGCCTGAGATAAGAAAACTAACAGGCTTTGATAAAGGAACCAGTCGACCGTTATGGATCCTTCCCAATGTGCCAATAACATTGAGGGGGAAAACCATTCAAATGAATGTAATGGTAGTTCAAGGACCCCTGGATTATAATCTACTCCTTGGATGAGACTATATTTATTGCATGGGAGCGATTTTCTCCTCACTCTTTAGAGTAATGTGTTTTCCGCACGAAGGAAGAGTGGTCAAGCTCGTAGACCAGCTTTCATTCCCCGGTTCACGCGTAGCAAATAGTCATATACCATCCCCTTAATGGTCTTTTCACGCAAGAAATGTCTCAATCTCCAGTCCGTCTGCCTGATGAGTGCGAGTGATTCGGGGGACATGACTGAAACCCAGGGGGCATGCACCCTGGTCTGCTTTGGCAGGAAAAATTCAAGTATAGGGTAGGTTTCCACGAGAGTATATGACCTCCGTACTCCCATCTGAGAATAGAAGAGGGAGTTGGACTGGAATAAGATTCTCTTGTCAAAGTTATGTGGGTTGGCAAGCATCACCACTCACCTTTGTTTATTTCTATAAACATCGCTGAAGAAGTGTTTTGTTTACGCCGTAAATAGAACAATATTTGGTAACCTGTAAGAGGTAGACCTCTCCCGGTAAAACAAATGTTTTAACGGAAGGAAGAAGGGGTAACCTTGAAACTCTGTTTTATAACTGGGGGCATGCAAACCTTTTGGCATGCAAGCGAAGAGCGACTATTTATTTTTTAAATTTGTAGGTCCTCTAACCCTTTAAACTCGTAGGATTGGCCGTTTCCTAACTTGCATAAAGAAAGGATGTGGGGCAAAACTTTAAAAGTTGCTGTTTTTATATATGAGACATTCTTATTATACGACTGGATTAATCGAGAAGTTTTAGCGCGGACTTCATGCTTGTTAAAAAATAAACATAAGCAATGAGCACATGTTCCTCCAGAGTTTAAACTCATTAAAAAATGAACCAATTTCTTGTAAATAACCATCGCGAATGTAATACTTCAGCCTTTAAAGCCTTGGTCGTGTTTGCACCGTCACCTCCACTTTTGCATTGGCCGATCATTCACCTCCATTTGATTGTTTACCCATTTTGAGGAACAGCTGCGAAGAGTGATCTCACTAGCCATCCTTGTAACACTGCCGTTATTGGAAAATTCCAAACCTTACCTGGAATCAGCTGCTACCCATTTTATCACTCGTTCCTCAAAAGACGAGTCTCCTTTAAGCTCTTTTCAATTTACTCATAAAATATGAAAAGATTGTCAAGCCATTGGCCTCTCCAGCTCGTTAAAGGGATCGGAAGTGCTATCCCTCCTCTAAATTTTAATCTTTTTGGACCTAAGGGATTATTACACAAAAAGATCGAGCGCTTGTTTTTTTCGGCTCGTTAAAAGTATCGAAAATTCACCCCTTCTGTATTGTTTTATACTTTTTCGGACTTAAGGGATTAGATGACGAAAAAGGAATTTTGGAGTTTCCTTTACGTTCCTTTTCAGACTCTCTAAAATTGAAAAGGACCGAGTTATCTTTGTCGTTAAACTCATTAAAATTTTAATAGCGACAAACTTGTCTATAGACAAGAACGCGTTTCACGATCTCTAGGCTCGTTAAAACATAATGATGGGTTTGCCCAAAGGGAAAATTATAGAACAAGCATATGTTATCCTCCTCAAGCTTGATAAAAATAAATAGGTACTGGTCAGCAATGACTGGGGAAAAATTGGGAAGAAAACTTGAAGAAACTTTGTTGGTAGCAAGTCGCTCTTGAACATGACACTTTCACTCTGCATCCAAGTCCGGTTGGGTTGTTTCATTCACCGGTCACATCACCATGGTCCCATCATACCATCCACATTCGGGGTTAACGCTACCAATCCATCATGTCAGTGTCGCCGATATGTTCAAGAGAAGTCATTCAGAGAATTCACCTGTGTCTCACCCACTACAATACATTTATACTCCATTCTTTCATGACCACCACCCTGAACCTTATATCACCAGATCATTTTCACCTCCATTAAAATCATTTGCTCCGTTCCGTGTCATTGATGTGGGATTCATTAAGGCCCTCCTGTGACGGATCACTTCTTGTCGACATCAGCTCATTCTCCAAGAAGTTGATCTAGGAACTCCCCATTCCGTACTTTGAAGCTTGCATGCCTCAATGGCAAGTTTTCTCACTTCCGGCGACAGGTTTACATCAATGACCTTCGACCGAAAGATTTTGCGTGGTGTTCGATGCCAAGTCCTTTATTCACACCACGTGAATTGTACTGCAGTACCTTGAGGGTCGCTATCATTATCGGTGATTCCTCTCGCGCTTGTTAACAGCTTATATCATTGGCTGGTAATCAAGGGATGTCTTTCCATGTTCGACTCTGGAACATCTCTCACATGGATAGACTTGTACTTCGAGTGAAGATCGAACGAGATTGAAGACCCCAGATCTAGTTTCATCCATCCGGGCTGCGATATATATTCAGGGAAATAAAGACATCAAATGTACATCATTGTTGCACAGATAATCATCCAATCAAAGGGATGATGGCTCTATCAAAGTCATTAGTCTACACTCAGATGATTGTCTGTCTTATGTACATGAAAATGAATTTATAAAGCTGAGCATGGGAATGCCCGCCTCAGCTAGATAATGAAAATATTATGAAAATAATGTATTGTATTGTATCTTATTACAGGTCTCCTCCCAGCTTGAAAGAACTTCGGATCCTCATAATAAAGCATTTCACCCGACATCAAAAGATTAATGACCTCATGCTTTAGGGGGCAACTATTATAGATATTTTTGGGCACTGCAACCCCAAGCATGAAATGTCCATAAACCAAGGGCTCCTAAGTCCCTAAAAGTGTTGTTCTAACCCCTAAAGGAACAAGGTCAACTGATTACAGCTTCTCCCAGAAGTTCTCCATGAAAAGTTGCTCAGAATTGGTCAAAACAAGATCATTTCAGCTGCTCCACAGGCCAAGTGCATTGCAGCTCACCTAAGTACACTATGTAGGTGTGTTGCATTTCTAAAAGCCCTTCTATGGGGTGCGATGGGCGAGAAATGACAAATGGAAGTGTCATTCCGCGAGGTGGAGAGGCAATGGAAGCTTCCAGAAACTTCTCCTGTGACACTTGCCTCTCTGAATTCGACCAAGGATGAGTAAGAGATCATCAATCTCCAAGTGGAAGCAAGAACTATCAGAGGGAAGACACTAATCAAATCATAAGCTGACTCATCTCCCTTACAGATATCTATATATGGATCCCTCATCCCAGAGATCTAGAGGCTGGAATTTTGCATATTGTAAGGAATTGTTGTTGATTTATTGAGACAAACATCAGATTGTTGGATGATCTAAGCTTTGTATGAGGTGAAGAGGGGCTTCCTTCTGAGAGGTTGATGCTGGGTCAGAAAAACTGGTTGTAACTCCTCTTGGCTTTTTCTTGTTTATCAATAAAAGCTATTCAAGTTTTCCTCCATACTTTTGTGTCATTCATGTTTGCTGCATTTATATGGTCAATTTACATCTGATCCTAGATTGTTTATGATTATAGATCCATGTCTTTGTATAGTGCTATGCTACTGTGATCTTTCAGGTACTCTGTGAAGTTGGGCGTGCAAGGGAACAAGTAGCGAAAGACTATCAAGGAAGAGAGGAATCAAACCAGGAGATTAGCGCAAGACAGAGGTTGGTCTTCTTTGTTCCTCTCTATCTATACTTTATAAAGGAAAAATGAAAGTAGCTTTACTTTGTTTGTTTCTAAGGTAGCTATCACACCTTAGTGGGATAAGCAGTTCTGAGTAGACACTTTTCCCTGTAAGAGTAGGACAGTCTACCATCTCATGATCAAACTGCTCACAATACGGACAAGATATTCTGGTCAAGTTTGTACAGTCATGCGCGTAGTGCCCAGGTCCTCCACAATTTTAGAAGATTAATTGTCCACGGCCTCGTCTGAGTCCCATTCCTCCTCGTCCTCGTCCTCGTCCTCGTCCCTGGAACCCACCGCGCAGTATTGCGGTGGTTGGATCCTGACCTCGCGGCTTAGTCTGCATCCTATAGGTAGGTGGTTGATCCATCAACAATTCATAACTTCAACAGTTTCATTCATCGTGGCCCACCGATCTACAAAAATTGCAAAATAGTTGTTGGGGGGTCTATGTAAACTTCTGCAATAGATGACAGTTGTCTGTCGTGTGCTTTCCTCCCACCTGATAGATCGCGCACCAAAGCACAGGCACCGCACTTGGCCCTGCCTGTGCCTTTGATCTCAATGGCATTGGTCCCCCCCTGCCAAATAGTTCGCAAATACCAGACAATGATCCTTATCATGGCCTTGGCTTTTACATTTTATGCACCACACTTCTTCTCGCACTTCTGACCGGGGTGCCCTATCCTATTCAAACTTTGCATCTCCAAGCATAGGTTTTGTAGTTGCACGTGGATCTATTGGACTCCCAACCCAGGATCTAGTATCAGAGTTTCATGCAACCTCATCACAATTTCCAGTGCTTCTGCCTGGGTTGACAACTTTTACTGTGATAGCGCCATCCTCAGATGTGGAGTCAAAGACACCACAAACCACGCACGGTGTTGTGCATCCATTAGCATCATATTAGCCTCATGGATCATGCTCTTTAGTCTCTGATCCAGATCCCAGGGGGTTTCACCTAGAAGCATCACAAATTCCTTGAATCTGATGATCAACTACATCTCTGATTTTGGCCAATTAAATTCTTTGTTTAATGCAATTTGGATTTCTACTATCCTAGCATTTGGATGATCATTCGAGTGCTTGATATACCAAGTCAGCGTGCGATCCTGTAGCGTAGTAACCAAGGTGGCCTTCTTAATGTTATCATCCATAACTCCGTGTGCTTCCCACACTGCTCTTACTACGAACCAAAACTGATCTGGATCTTCACTTCCTACTCCTCTGAATACAAGCAACTTGATCGCGCTCACCATGTTAAACTTCTGGTTTGGTGGAGGTGGTGTGGGCGAAGATGGGGGTGAAGGAGGTGACACAAGTGGTGGTGTTAGTAGGGATGATAACTATGGAATGCGTTGTCTTATCAAACTGATTGCACTCCTTGGAGAAGCCCAAGTGTGCTCTTCCTCGTCCTCTCGCAGAGGCGAAATTAACGGACTGTTTCCTAACCCTTCGATACCCTTGTAGGCCCTCCTGCTCCACGTTGTCCCGCTCATTAATGGATTTGCATCACCGATTTTTCACATAACAACATATTAATCTAGGTATTTAGGGATTTGATGTACCTACCTCGTGGTCCCTTGAGAAAACGTCATTCGGCTTCACTATAGCTCACGATTGTGTCTATCGCAAATTCAATGATAAACCCTCCTATTATCCGATCCAGCCAATGATCTATTACGCGTGCAATTTTATCTTCAGATGCCTCTAGCCTGCGCACCAACTCTGGAGTACACACTATTGGTCAATCAAGTTTACACCTTCCCTGACTGTCAGCTAACCTCTCGATCCAATCATACAGCTATGACGAGAAGGACGCGAAGAAGATCTCGGGGATTTCTGTGTATATGTAGCAATCGAGCCACCTCTTATCAGATATCTGTGGAGTTTTGTTTTCCTGTACCATGAACTCATGAAGCTTATGATCCAAAAAATCTTCAATCTCTTTCTTCATAGGGTTCTAGTGTTCCGACATCAGACATCCCTTAGGCAGATCCTTGTCTCAGCAACAGAACCAATTGTTGGCTTATTGGGGCCTGACCCAGGTTCAGAAGTGTTTTAGCCAAGAAAATCTCGCAGTACCGGCCCTTTTGGCAACAATCCGTGGAGCACAGGCTAAATTCTCATCTGAGGTAGTATGGGAGGGTTCTAGAACCAGGTTTCTTCACCCTAGGGATGTCTTGATGAGGTCTGGAGGGGTTGCGAACTGATCTACGCACTCGCACTACTCTGCACAGCAATTTGGCCCTCACGTAGCTCTCTGACAAGGCACTTTCTATATTCCTTATTATTATTACGTTTATTATAGATCTGATCTAATTCTTAAGGTCTTTAATCAAGCATTCAATAGTTATAACCAGCATGCGCAACCATAAATCTTAAAGATATGCATAAAACCATAACATAAGAATAAACATATAGATCTGCGACCAGATGCACAATAATTCAGAAACACTTATCTTTATTAATCTTCTGTTCAATACAATCCAATTCCACCCTGCGCACTCAGCTGTAGGGGTCTGCACACACAGCTGCAGACTCTACCAG
The DNA here is from genome assembly GCA_031772625.1 of Pinus tabuliformis. NCBI lineage: Eukaryota > Viridiplantae > Streptophyta > Pinopsida > Pinales > Pinaceae > Pinus > Pinus tabuliformis. Next base: position 1,885,807,404 of record CM062818.1, on the reverse strand, counting down.
GCCTCTTCACACACAGCTAGAGAGCCTACTCTTACTATTACCAAACTCGACTCAGAGTTACGGACTCAGAGCGAACAACTCATTACACTTTAGATCTCATCAAGAATTACCAAAAACTGCCTTCTAAACCTAGAGCCATGTTCTATTTATACATTCCCATGGTCCGCAGACCATGGGCAGGCCGACTCGCTTTCTATTATCTTACATTTTTCTCGGGCAGACAACCCTTTGACTTAACTCATTATAATTCACGTTCCGTGTACTTTGCGGAACCTTCACCATAATTTTACCCAAAATTGTGGGCTTTAAGCCCCAAAACCATTACGTGGGGGATCCACTGCCCAACACTCTCCTTGGAGGCGTCTAATGTAGGATTCTAGCTAAATCCTATGCTCTTTACCTCAAAGAACAATGGATGTAGTTTCAAATTAAGACACTAGCACAAAGGGGAAGCATGCCATTTTAGGACTACAGGTAGTTTATTGATCTTTGTGATCAAATCACACTAGAGGATAGGGCCAAAATGGCTGAGTTTTATTTGCACAACATGGCCCTCATAGATATGAATGTCTGGGACCCTAATTCCAAGCTAGGAGATCTAAAATTAATGGCTTTGGCATCATGGATGAACCATGAGGAGTCAAGAGCTGCAGAGATGAAAAGAATATTGGCAAGAGAGAAAAATGAACCTCTTTTGATCAAAGCTGAACAATCAAATCCCATGGCCCTCATCAGTACCCATAATTTGATTGCAAATGATCCTCAGCTAGAACCTACATATCTTGCTGCCTAAGAGCAAGAAATTTCACATTTTGAGGATATGTTTAGGCTGCTAGGAGATGATAGTATACATGTCTACCTAAGGAGATAGAACACACTGCCACACAACTTCAAGATCAGAGAATATCACTCCCCTCAAAGGTTGAGAGAGGCACTCAACATGACACATATGTATAAGCAATCTATGCAAATGTTGAAGGTCAATTGGGCCTAAAAATTAGTCTAGCACTACCCCTAGGAATGCTAGAAGGGAGAAAAGAAGAAGAAGAAAAGAGACAGTGGGAAGAAGTAGAAAAGAAAGCAGGCTTCTATGAACAAGAAGAAGAGACCATAACAGAGGCATGGGATGTCAGAGAGGCTACAAGAGGCATTAAGGACATGGATAACTATGATGCTCAGAGGATGAGCAACACTTTTAGTATGGGGGTGATAATGAGCCTCATCATTGGGTAATTATATCGGCCTTAATTCACCTCTTAGCTTAGCCAAACCAACTATTCTCATAACTTATTGCATACTTTTGATTATATTTTGTTTATGAGATGAGTTAGAGTTGGATATTTTGCTTTGTGGTCTAATGTGCATTTAATGTAGGATTAAAGGACAAAAGAAAGGAATTTTGGCCATGACCTTGGTCAAAACTCGAATGGGACAAGGGAGAGGAATTATAGGAGGCAAATCCTCCTCATTTACTACCTCTCCATTCGAATATTCCTCCATCAGCTTGGAGTGAAAACATCCAAATCATGAGGACTAGAAGGCAGCCAAGGAAGTGAAAGACAAAGCACTAACTTATCTTGAGTTTTGGTGTCGAGCCTCCCTAATTTTAAGGAAGTAGTTGGAGACTTCATATGTATATGTAGAGAGGCCTAGGACCTCAGTGGTATTTAGATTTTTTATTGTAAAACTCTACTCTATTTTCGAGCTGCAAAACTTGTGATAGTTTTCGATGTAATCCATTGTTTTGATAATAAGAATGAGTTTTTTTTTGAGCCAACACTGAGTTAACTCAGAGGGTTGAAGCTCTTAGGTTAGGTCCCAACTCTAACAGCCAAGGCTCCTCTTTACTATACATGTATGCTAGCATTGATTCATAGCAGGGAAAATTTTAGGGGCTAATATTCACCTATGGGCTAAATTTCTATACTTTTTCCAAAAAAAGATTCACTAATTTCCATTATTTTGTAGAATGATTCACCCAAATTTTATAGAATGAAATTATTTTACCCTAAAAATCGCCAATATATTATATATAGACTATATAAAAATATTACAAATTTGAATATTTTTACAAAAATATCTCCAAACATTTTATAGGTTTCATATTATGGACTAGTGGGATTCGCCAAGTTTTCTAAACTTTAAGATAAATTTCCATCCTTAAAATTTTCCCTGATTCATAGTTTAATTGTTCATTTGCTTAGTAGCTGTGTTTCCATTACAACAATGTAGATTAGATTAGTTGTATGATAGTTTGCTTCCATTTGTGCCTTCCTTCAATTAGCAGGTTAGAAAGGAGAAAAAGGATAACCATAAGGTTGTCAACAGGTGTCTCGGCCTCACTTCCTCCCTCTGCGACCATGACTTGAGAAAGAGACCCTTCATCAACCCAAGAAACACAGATTTCTAGTTCTTGCATGAGTTTTGGAGTTTGTTGTCTTTGATTCAGTATTTGGTTCATGTTGCAAGGAAGATTTCATTATCATCTTTTTCCATTTCCATTTTTGCAATAAGATCTCACTCATGCTTGCAGTCCCTTCAACACTTTCTTCATGCATAATATAGACAATTGATTCATGTTTCTCTAGTTTATGAAAATGTATCTTGTTGCATAGTTCTTGGAAAACACACATGTTTTAAGAAAAGCAGGTACTTCAGGAGGAGACCCAGACTTCATCACCAGTATCCACCTTCCACTTCATCCACCTTAGCCATCTCTTGTTCCATCATCACCCTCACTAGTTTTTTTCGTCATTTTTTTATTGAAATTCCCCTAGATACATTGGGTGAATCTAGCCATACCTTATCTTGGATATTGACTCTTGAGTTCTCCTAGACCTTCTACCACACCATCCCACCCATCACACACCTTTTCCAAGCTTCCCAACACCTCCAATACCTCGCAATTAGTTCTCGGTTGTATCATGTACGTTTCTTGTAATTCATACAAGATCATCCTGTAGGTTTCTAGTACATCCTGTAGGTTTTCCTGAAATGGCTTGTTTTGAGGCAAAATTGATGGGGAACCTCTAGGAAGTCACAAAAATCCTCCTATGACCCTTCCACACCATCCAACCACTCCATAAGACTTTTATCCATCCTCAATCACCTTCAATCCACCTATCACATCCACAAGAACAATTAATTTGCATACTTGATTTTTCCTAAAAAACCAAAAATGTGAAAATAGATTTAGTTTAGTTTTCTTGCTTACACATTAGTATGGTTTGATGCTCTTTACTTCTGCAAATTAGATAGCAGCATTAGGTTTGTGTTGATTTAGCAATTCTGCTTAGCATAGCTGTTTAAATGGTTAATTAGGATATGGTGTGATTTAGCATTACATGTTATTTTCTTCATTACTGCAGTAGAGTAGCTCTCTTAGAGTAGATTTTCTCTTCTTCCATCAAAGAATCAAGCTTCTTCTAACTCTATAGAAGTCTGGCTTGAAACCCCTAGGTCTCTTGCCGGACGAACAGTGACAACAGGCAGGACCTTCACTTTTACTTATGCATATAACACTATCAATTCCATGTTTGTACGAACCCCGGGTTGATAATAAAGTTGGTGGCCCAAGAGTTGCAGCATCCTTGCTGCAATACTTCCACTCATCAGACTACATGCAAGAAATTTCTAGGCCAGACACCCTTCAAGTTGGTTTATGGAAAGAAGCTATGATGCCCATGGAATGCATTGTTCCTAGCCTAAGGATTGAAAATTTTAAAAATATGGTAGAATCTAACATAATGGAGGAAAGAATGTCACAGTTGATTTCTTTCGAAGAAGACAGATTCATAGCAGGATTCCATCAGCAAGTACAAAAAGCAAGAGAAAAGGCCTTCCATGATAGGCATATTAAGCAAAAGATGTTACAAGTAGGAGACCTCGTTCTCCTCTATGACAATAAATTTTTAAAGCTCCCAGGAAAATTTAAAGTGCACTGTTTGGGCCCATATGTTATCATATATATTACTGATGGAGGCACAATTTAGTTAGCAAAGTTAAATAGAGAAGTGATTTGGGGAAAAGTAAATGGAAGTAGGTTGAAGGTGTACATGGAAAACCCTACTGTTACAGGTCAATTTGGGCACATCAACCCCAACCTACAGATTATTACTATTAAGGCCATCAAAACCTAATTTAGTTGTTACATGCCCTAAAGAAGTCAACCATCAGAATGCCTAGCTTCCCAAGAAGTTTCATGACCAAAATCATCTAGAAACTACCTCTAAGAAGATTAACACAGGTAGGCCTTCATTAGGGTGAACTATAATGCAAAACATACACTGATAGGGTGCAATGCAACACACTTGGTCCCTCTTTGGAAAGCGCTGAGCGAATTTGAGTGAATTTCCATGAGGGTTTGAAAGATTGCTTATCCATTGGATGCATCTAGAAGTTTGTCAAACCTATCTACTCCTTTGAGCTTGTATTTGGATGAGGAAGGGAGTTAAGGAGCATCAATCCCTTATCCCTTCCTCCATGGAACTAAAATATAAGTTTGGGAGGGCATTCAGTATCACCATTTATGGCATAACTTTCTTCATTCACCGATAAAAAGACCACTCATCTAAGTGATCAGGGGCTGGAAATTATTGAATTATAGGGAGATGTTGTTAGTATGAGACTTGAGTTGATTTCAAGTATTTTAATGATGTCAAAATGTCTTGCTTGTTATGAGGAGAGGATGGGATTGAACTGGAGGAGTGATGATGAATCAAGAAATGGGTTGTAACTCTTCCTTTTACTAATAAAGTATTCAAAGTCTTTTCCATATGCTTGTGTTATTTGTTTATGCTTTCATATGTGTATCATGTACTTGATTCCATGCTATGCTTTGATTGGTTGTTGTCTTCTGTCTGTGTGTAGGACTCTTCAGGTGGATTAAGTATGAAGAGGAGCGACAGAATTGGTCAAGGGAGATAAGGAGAAAGTGAAATCTACAGGTAGGCTACTTTGCCTCTTATTTTATCTATTGGTCATAGGAAAAGTAGAGAATGCTTTGCACTATTGTTCTAGACTTAGCTACTAGTCTAGGGGTTTAAGTTTTTATCCATAGACACTAAAACTTCCCAAAAAAAATTGGCAACACAACTGGGGAGTGAATCATCTTTCCTAGTAGCTAATCCACCTCCTTAGACACCTTGACATACTTTACTTCTTGTAATTCATCCTTTTGCATTGAATTTTGGTCAAAATTTGAGGTTAGATGACTCTTGAGTGGCCTCACAGGAATCAGCACAGGCTAGCCTTAGAGACAGTGCTCTACAGCGTAGTTAGGCCTTATTTGACCTGCACTGACTAACCTTGAAATATTTCAATAAGCACTGTTGGGCCCTATTTGACCTATGCTAATTAGTACAGATAGGTCCTCTTTGACCTGCGCTGATCAATCTTGAAATCATTGAAACCAGCGTAGGATTTAGTGAGAGACAGTGCTTTGCAGCATAGCTAGCCCCTCTTTGACCTGTGTTGATCAACCTTAGGTAAAATTCTCACCTTTGGATTGAGTTTTTGCAAAATTTCCTCTGGTTGCTTGCTTGCTAAATGTCAATTATGTATTGTCTCAGAAAATAGGTTTTCATGTCCTTAGCCAACCCTACTTTGATTGGACTGATTAATGTTTCTTTAATGTTTTCTTTGTCATTATCAGTGTATAGTCAAAGTTAGTTTTTGGTCGATTGATCTTTGTCGAAAGAAAGTGTCATAAAATCGTCTTTTCCTTTGAAAATTGAATTTTTGTAAATTCTTTATTCATAAAAGATTGATTGACTGATGTGTGCATATGATTAATCTTTGTTCAAAAGAAAGTGTCGTAAAGTCATCTTTTCCTTCGAAAACTTAATTGCGTAAGTCTTCATTTATAAAAGATCGATTGATTTATATGTGCATATGGTTTGTCTTTTTGTAGAAGGTGTCGTAATTCCTCATTTCTTTGAAATCAAAAGTGTCATAAATTCTTCCTTTCCTTAAAAAGAAATTGTTTCAAAATCGTCATTTTTACGAAAAGAGATTTTTTATTGATTGTGCATATTTCCTTTTTGTTCATCATAAAATTAAGGGGATTGAAAAGAAAAACTTGCATTGTTCATATTGTAGTTTGTGAATGCTTGAAATGAATAGCTAGGGAAATTGCATTAATTGTTCTCTTTGCTCTTTGTCAAAGACCTGATTGCTTTATCCCTACTAGCTAAGGATTTCATTGTTAAATTGAATGGAAAAAATGGTTATCATATTAGTTTCATTTTAGGAATTGCAAACATACATAACGTGGTGAACTAAAAGGAAAATTCTAAAGAATATAAACTTAAAATTTATCTAAATTTACCTAATGGAGCATTGTCACCTAATGAAAAACATTTATAGGTATAGGCTAGAGACGTGTTCCGGCGTTGTAAAACAAAGCAGTTGTCGCTAACTTCTCTGCAATACATCCCAACTGTGATACCTCATTCCATGTACATGAGTATATCATAGCTCGTCCACGTACCTTCGGGTATATAGGGCGGAGTTACAGTACATAAAGTATATCAGAATGCTCTCGCTGTGCGGTTTTGCATTAGACAATGCTTATACAGACTGGGCCTCCACGTACCTTCAGGTATATATGGGAGGACAACTCTAGGTTGCTATCCACCCTTAGGTAACCCAGTCGGCCACCTTATACACTGTGATACACCAAACACATCATTCGGGGAGATTCCCTGCCAGTACTTCTTGGTTCGCCAGGAGGTATTCTATAGTTCACAGTTGCTTGGTAAACCTTTTTTCCTAGATTATCCCTATTTTGTTTTGTTATGTTACTTTGATTAAAATAAAATTAATTGACCGCGGATAACATCCTCCTCACTCGCTCCTTAGTTTATCTTAGGTTGAAACATATGGCGACAAATCCAGAGTCCACCGATCAGGGAATTCATTTTGATGGGAATCCTAGTCCTTTTCCTCCTTTCGGAAATATTGGTGCTCCTTATATGGCTACATTGTCCCTTCTAGGATTTACCATTGGCTTGCCAGTATGGTTGTTTTCAACCTCCTTGGTTCAAAATGTCGTGATTTCTTTGCAATCGAGTACACCTCCAACTGGACAAAATCAACCTCCAGTTAATCCTAAAGTTGACCCTTTGCCTTCTTCCTCTTTGCCTGGTGAAAGTATTGGTACTAGTAACTGTTGAGTTATGCAATGGGTATGTATTTACCATTAATTTCATCACATTTTTCCTTGTTTCTTATCTTTTTCATATCTTAATATGCTAATATATTGATCGATTATGATAAGAAATGGCTGAACTACTCGAAGTTAAGATAGTAACTGAATTTTACTCTTTTTTTTATGTAGAAAAATGACAAAAGGAACAATTGTTGTTCCCTAACGATGGAACAACATAAACCAACAAACGGAATGCATAAAACGTCGGTTGCGGACAGGGCTGAGGGAGAATCAGGAGGATCACCGCAAAAAAGGAAAGGTGTCTGAAGTTACCAATCAGTTGCGAATCCCTCAGGATCGGGAGATCCTGAGGGATCCCATTTATCTTTTTCGATCCTGAGGGATCACATTTATCTTTTACCCTTTCTTATTATAAAAGAAGATGATTATAAGAAGAAAGGGGAATCTCTGTTATTTTTTGAATTGTGATTTTAATTACAGAATCTCGCTGTTGAGAGTACGAGACTGTATTGTAATGCTACTTAAGTTCGATGATTAATATATAATTGATGTTGTTGTTCCCTCGCATTATTTGAAGTAGCTCAGCAATGTTTGCTGGCGGCTAAGGGCCCAGCCTCTAGTGGATTGAAATTCTTTCTTGTGTTATATTTTTGATTCTCATAAATTTTGGTTGGTTTGATAATTATCCTATTTCTATGAGTTTACTTTATTCATTGTTTATCGCTTCCGTGTATTGAAGTAGTATATGTTCTTTATATACTTTACAACGCTGTCATTTGATTCGAGTTATGTTTATTACAGAGTAAATTATCTAGATAGTGAATTGCATTGATTTAATCAGCTGTAAGAGTTTGGTTATCGCTATTGGACTCTCAAATTGATGTCATTTCTATTTTCATTGCTTTATAGAGATTGAATATAATTTAGATTGAATCAACCAGGAAGAGGTGAGTTATTGCTACTGTGCTCTCGACTGATGTTGTTGTTACTTGAATTGTTGTAAGATTTGATTTCAGTAGAGGATTGAGTTTTGAAGCTAGATGTCATATTTCCTTTAATAATTGCAATTTGAGTTTATTAGATGCATCCATTTATTCTTGTGTCAAAGATCTATACTACAATTTAAGAAACATTACTCTCTGAATTTATAGCACGCACATACTGTGTACACTCTTGAAATAAGAGGACTTGCCCGGGTTGATGATTAATGTGGGATAATTAGGAGTTTTAAAAGGCACCTTTTATCAACCAACATTTTGGCACCATTGTCGGGGAGAGTGTAGCCATTTTACAAAGAGTGATGTATATCTGATAATTGCTATTGAGGAAGAATTGGGTATTGAAAACGAAAGGTAAGAACCTACGTAATGAGAAAGTAAAGTGCTTGCTCCTCTGCCCACTTTTCAGCACAACTACAGAAAAGTGAAGTAGGTGTTTGATGTTTCTCTGTTGAGAGAGAACTAGATATTAAAAATGGAAGGTAAGAACCTACGTACGAAGCAAGTAAAATGCCTGATCCCCCGCCCGCTTTCTAGTAGAATTTCTAGGAACTTAAGGTAGAAGTAAAGATTTGAATTTTTTTTGCATGAATGACTAAGAAGAAAAGATCAAAAAACAATACAATTCCACATCCCGAACCTGAAATATCTAACAGACTGGTGACCCTTGGACGATCAACTTTTATCGAAGATATCTTAAGAAAAGCCGAATCTCAGCTATCAGTAGGACCCCGAACCGTTGCTTCTAGACAACCTACTGTCTCCCTTCAGGCCACAGGATCACCATCTATAGCCTATGCTGAGGTTCATAGTAAAACTGAAGGGACTGAGGAGAGTTTTCAAGTCATTGAAAATTTGTGACCAATTCCCTCACAAGAAGGGAATTCTTGTAACATTAGAGAAGGAGGAGGAGAAATAGGGGAAACAGAGGAACCAAGGTCCCCTCAGGTAGTAATTTAACAGAGGACACCCAGTGTCCTAGATCAAGGGAGTGTTGTTAGGATCATTCCCACCTCTTCTAGACAACCTAGGGATAAATCTCTATCTCTAGAAATCCCGGAAGGGTACTAGCATATCTTTCACCAAATTTCCAATAATCCACAAGCAACCCAAACTTCTACATTACAGTATCTTATTGTTGACACAATTGTCAATGCCCCCATGAAATCTATCCCTCTACAAAATATTCCCACCTTTCAAGTACTCACTTCAGAAGATCCAGATGCGTTCATGTTTGAATTTGACGTCCTATGTTGGGGTCATGATTACACCACTGATCCCTAAAAATTGAAGTTGTTTCCCTCCACTTTAAAGGGAGCAGCCCTGTGTTGGTTTATGGGATTGGGTGGGGGCACTATAAATGATTGGGATCAAACGAAAACCGGTTTCCTTAAAAAATATAAGGGTTATTGTAGATCTAGAGAACTAAAAGATGAAATATTCCAAATGGTATCAAGCCCTAGTGAAACATTGGAAGAGTATGTGGAGCGTTTCAAATATAACCTCCAAAGGTCTCCCTACGCAACTCTGCCTTTGCTTGATAATGTGCTAAAAACTACACTAATTAAAGGGATGAAAGACCAATGGATAGATACATTAAATATTATGGGTAAAGGTGATATATATCAAGAAGACTATGCTAACATTATTAATTTGTGTATCAGGTTCTTAAGAGGCAATATGAGATTGAAACCAACAGAACGTGATATGACCTCCAGGGATAGCAAAATCTCTAGTGGAAGCATTACTCGTGTAGAAATCAGCAACCTACTAGAGGATTTCAAAATAGATATCCTGGGAACTTTGACAACACAATTAGACATCATGCAAGCCAAGCAGAAGCAGGCCAAATCAAAATAGAGCCTCGTGATTTTTTTCCCTCGATGCAGGAAGAAGTATAGCCATAAAGAATGCCCACTGGATATGGTACAGACCTGTGCCATATGCACTAAAGATCATGTCATAGAAAAGTGCCCATAGCTCTTAGGGTTAAAAGCAGTCTTCAAAGAGGCAGAAGAAGAAACGGAACCAGTCTACCTATTAAATCAACGTCGCCAATGGCAAGCACGACAAACAGGTATGCCTACTGAACCATCTTCATTCTTTCAGCCCTCACAATATAATTCTCAGCAATACATAGGAGCTACATGGTAGAACCAGCCACCTTTTCCTAATTGGTTGCCAAAAGCATTTTCTATGTCACCTTAGTCCAATCAATCAAGTCCAAACAATAGTTGGCCAAATTCCTCTTACTTTCCACCATTCTGGCATAACAATCCATATCCAGTGCAATGGCCACCCTCCACTTCACAAAACCAAAACTGGTAGTCAAGCTGGAAAAGACCTACAAACCAGCCAGCTGGAACAATCCCCCTACCTCAACCTATGCTACCAGCACCTTACACATTGCAACAGATTATTCAAACCAATTTACGACCACAACTTCCAGCCCAGCCCAACCCAAATCCCAATAATAGACCAATCCAATTGGTACAAATTATTGAAGGGCTAGAATCAGAAACTGAGTTGAGAGAGTGTAATGAACTCAATTTGAGGTCTGGACAGATAACTGAGTTAGAGGGGGGTAAAAATATACAATTAGAGGAACCGTTACCTATAGAACAAACACCCCAAATGGAGAATGTGGTTAAACAGAAGAGCCACGATCAAACTATTACCTCTTCTCCACCATTCCCAGAAAGGTTGATTATACCTTGCCCAATAGAATATCCTGATTTCAATCTTCTAGGAGAATTAAAAAATCTTTGTGTAAAAATACCCCTCCTCCAGGCTATTCAGGACATTCCAATTTATGCAAAAACTATTAAGGAATTGTGTACTAAAAATCCTAAGAGGAAAATAAAAACAACCCCAACTGTCCACGTAGTCAGAACTTTGTCTGATTTATTATCAGGCAGAGAAACACTGGTGAAATATGAGGACTCAGGAAACCCTATAGTCACAGTACAAATAAATGGATGTTCCTTTCCCAATGCATTTGTTGATGTAGGAGTAGCCATTAATATTCTCACAACAACAACCTGTTAAAAACTTGGCATTACAGCCTTAGATCCAACTACGACCTTGCTAGAACTTGCTGACTGATCGGTTGTCAAACCAAAAGGGACATTACAGGATGTAATGGTGTATGTA